>CM028136.1:966752500-967352500 GCA_016271365.2 Neoceratodus forsteri
TGGAAACAGGTTTGAGTAATGATCAGGGTACAGCGCAGATGCAGAGTTTGAACTTACGTTCCAAATTCTAAAAATCTGCAAAGGTTTCATTCTCCAGGGTGTCACTCACAGCCAAGATGACCGCTAAATGGTCTTATCATATATGGGTCGGTCACTGCCACGTCCTTCAAACGTATTACAATAGCACTAAATAAGGTCTGCCAGCTCCTCACAGGTGCAGGGTGTCTAACCCACACTTGTGACCTATATGCACAAGCAAACTGGCTTCAGTTCAGTGGTAGACTTCGATACCAAACCTGTCTCCTAGCTAAGAAGATTACCTCTGGGTTGATGCCTCCTGGAGTTCAGGAGCTTCTTACCCCTAGTACCAACGCACGTCGAACCAGAGGCTCACTCTGCCAATATTTCAAGATCCCTCAATGCCAAACCTCCCAGGGTCAACGGGAGGTCCCAGGGTCAACGGTCTTTCGCCTACCGAGCCCCGCTCTGATTCAACTTGCTTGCTATTGACGTCTCATCTGCCGCTACCTTGGGAGCTTTCAAACGGAAGCTTAAACTGTGACTTGTCTCTGACTCCTCATGTGACTGCACCCACTAACTCCTAGCACCAACTTGCCCCAGGTCACCTTGGCACAGCCCCTGTGACTTATGTCCATTCTCCAATGCAGCTAAGCAACCTGACGAGACCACTGGGCTGACTTACTTTCTCCCCTGCACCAGATCATCTATCGCTGCCACCACTGTTCTCTCTGTCATTACCCAACATTCTCACTCTCTGTAATTGCACTTTGTTAATGGACATACTTTTTACCATTCCCTTAAGCCACCGTACATTTTCACTGTATGTAATGACTCTTGCTCTTATGTAAATTTGTAGCAGTGTAATAGTGTCATTCTAATCACTGTACTGCCAATCTATTGTTTTCATTCCTTTGTTCATGTTCTTGTTATTGTTTTAATTGTTGACGTGGAACCTATGTTAAGAGCATTTGTTCAAAGGTATTATCCGAATAAAGAATAAATAAAATAAGTGTAAACATAGTGCGGGATCCCTTAAAAAGAGACAACATTACTACAGTGAGTCATTTTTTTCTTTTAGATTAGCCCAAACGAGAACTGAAAGACGGCGGTCAGTCCTGGAGGCCAATGGGTTGTGCCAGTTTGCCACTGCAGGAGTTTTTTTTATTTTTAATATGTTTTTAATATACACTAAATATCAAATTCTGGGCGCTGAGGGTGGAATTGGGATTCTAACAGAGGGTGGAGGGATAGGGGTTGTATTTAAGAATTTTAGCTGGGGCTACAACCAACTCCACCTAGTATAAATAACTGAGAAACAACAATCTATGACATCTATAAGATGGAAAGCCTCACGGCTAAGTTGCAAGATAAATCTCCAGTCCTAATGAATAGATGGACAAAATGGTTTATAAACATAGCACAGCGTAGACCACATATAATACCATAAAAAAGAAACATATAATCCCCAGTCCCATCCAAACTACCCCTCACCTGATACTCAAGTAACCTGAATTTAGAAATAATTGGACCCGGTCAGCCCTTTCACCTTCTGTCGGTCCCCAACTCTCCCTAAGGAACGGATTAAATCAATAACTCTTATAATAAAAACTTTGAATGGGGGAGCGTGGGGATGGGGAAGTCAGTATATATAGACACCTCCAGAATGTGATTGTTAAAACTAGCTCCCCATAGCATAAGATAACAGAATTGGAATGCATCTATTGAACTGTCCGAACGACACACTAGAAATGTAACTCCATGATATAAATGACAATGGCTGCACTTTTGTACATGATTATGTATCACCTGTGTCTCTTATGTGTAAAAATGGAAACTTTAATAAAAATTAAATTAAAAAAAAAAATTTGGGCTGGGGAGTAGGGTGGGAGGGCTGCTGCCTTTTTTTTTTTTTTTGTAAACAATAGTATTTTCCGGATACCAACTGGGGACAAATAGTGCCACTATTCACTATTTGGATCTGAATAACGTACAGTGCATTATTCATGGTATTTGGGGAAGTACTGTTCGTTACTCGCACACCTCTACTGGTAGTGTCATCATGCTGTTGCACTGTTTTGCTCATGTCTTAATCTTGTTGGTGGCTCCAACCTTCTAATGTCACAGTGCTTGTGCAGCAGCTGCAGTCCAGTTTGGAACTACTCATCTTTTTGAGAGCAAACAGAATGTTTAGAGAGAGATTATAAATTTTGACATCATTCTTAGCCAATCAGGACTGTTCATTTCCAAATATTCCAGGCACTCTTATAAACATAACAGGCTCTCTCATGCAAACAATTATAAAACTCTGAAATTTTAAGTTCAACTGGCATAGTTCATTTTCGTTCTCAGGGGTTTCTCTAATTTTGCTCAAAGTAAAACATTGTATGTTTAAGTTCCATTAGAAAAAAAAACAGAAATAGTCAACATGATTTACAATATGTTTATATGTACAGTTCCTGTGTCTCTTATGGTTATAAGAGTTTCTTCTCAAATCCTTTGTGTGCCAGAAATGCTCAGACACGGTTCGCAGTTCTGTCACCCAAAGAACTCAAGAATGCACTCTTACAACCATAAGAGACACAGTAAATGTACATATAAACATACAGAAGAACATTTGCAACCACAGTCCTCTCCTCCATACATTATACGATGCTGTCTTTCATGATGAAGTGCTCTTCTCAAAGTTTTTGCCAGTGATATCTTGTAGGATACTGCAGGAACACAATGTTATCTAATGGCAATTACTCCAATGTTATCACACAGGAGAGTGTGACATCTTCACCACAGCAGGCTTCATCCTGGCTAGCAGCACTGCACATAACAACAGATGGTGGGGAGTACAGATGGAGCTGGCTTTAGGTTCTTGTGAAATGGCCGTTTATGTAACCCTCCCAAGCGTCACCCTAGTGGGGCACTGCGGCAACCATTTCACTAGAGCCTGCCAAAGTTCAGCACAGCCCACCATCTAGTATCATCTTTAAATCAGTAAATTGCCGGAGTAGAGTAGTGACTTTTGTCCTCTAAAATCTGTGGCTTGGTTCTGTCCGCATTTACTGAGCACATAGGCTCTAGTCTAAGCTCTAATTAAACAAATAGCCACGGCTGTGAAAGGCACTGATTGCAGAAGAGTGGAATAGTTACATGACTTTCCCTTGGATAATGATATTAATAAACTCAGAGGCAGCCCAGAAATAATTGACTCAGCATTCATAGAACAGACCTACAAAGAACTACGAATAATTACATGTGTTATTTTCCCCTTTGTTCCCTTTCAGTAAACAGCAGTGGGAACTGGTCAAAACTAGCTATCATTGCATATAAATGTTTGTGTATGAGGAAGCCTTTTATGTATAGCTTTTTTTTTTTTTATTTCACCAGCTAGTGACTTGTACTTTTAGAGGTGTAAGCCTTAGCGTAAATACACATATAAACACAGGACCCAAGGAAAGTACTGTAACAGAGATGTATCAAAATAGCACGTGGCTAAAAATAGTTTATTGTACAGGACCAAAGTCACTTAGAAAACTCCTTTACTTTTAAGGGCAAAGGAAAAGTCTAAATGAAGTGCAGTGTTCCTAAGGGATACAGGTCAACACACATGTGTAATCAAAATTCTACAGAATGTGCCACCAGGATGGAATGTTAAATTTCAAGTGAAAACAAGGGCTATTTTACACAACTAACACAGCAGCCAAGGTTACCATGCTGATTTATTTTTAGTTTTTATTAACCAAGTAAGTGCACTAGATAAATCAATGCCTATTTTCAGGTGTGACCCGGGAGATTAGTACAATCACAGGAAATAGACATGTCAAATACAGGAGTAACTACACCTTATTTTATTTTCATAATTCCTGCTCAGTTCTGGAAGCCAGAGACACCATTTGAGTAAAAGCTCACAGTGCACGTTTCACCACACCAGTGATAGATTCAGCTGATGTCACTAGTTTATGGAACGAAACAGTAATTATACAAATGAATACCAGGCGGAGGAAAAGACAGTACCAACAATTGATCCTAAAAAGGAAAAAAAAATTATTTCAAAGCCTTCTAACTTTTCTTTTGTCTCTTTATACGTAATTCCTGAAGGCCTGTGGTCAAAATGCTGATTCAGAATCTATTTTCAGTGTGTATTTAATATTAGCTTTTTGTTTTATTTCAAAGTAAACAAATGAAAATGCACACTAGGGAGATTACAGAGACTACATATATGTAAAGTTCCATTAATATTAAAAAAAAAAAGTAAAACCCAAAAAATGCCACCCCCCTCCCCCCGGGCATTACTGTTCTCAGTACAAACAAACGACAAGACGAGCTTAAGCACAGCAGCAGCAACCCAACTCACATTACAAAGGCAATTTTATTGTGCAATGCCAAAATGAGTGTAAGGTGAAATACACCACATGCATACAAGATTAAATAAAAAAGCTGCTGTCAGGTGTTACCAGAGAGATTCCCCTATGTAACCTCTAATGCTCCAACGTTTCGCACGTTGACTTCTTCAGGGCGACACCAAACGAAGCATTGAGGCCCTAGCAGGGTTTTATTTAACTCTAAAAATTGATTAGCGTTTTGCTCATAAAAGTTCTAAAACATTGTGAAAATGCATAGCACTTGTCTCACCGTGGTTAACAAACACAACATTTCTAGAAAACCTATATAAATGATTTCTGTACAGTTAGTATTGTCCCAAGAAAAAAAACTGCTAATCAATTATTTAAAACACTGCCTAGTGTTTACCTGAGAGAATCCCTCTGGTAAAGACCCAGTGGCAACGTTTGTATTTAAAGCAGCAGTGCAATGAAAAATGTTTCCCCAAAACCTAGTTTCAGAAACACAGAAACATAGAATTTGATGGCAGATAAGGACCGCTTGGCCCACCTAGTCTGCCCATTTTCCTACCTGATGGATAAGCTGCAGATTTTAGTTAACCAACAGCTTACTTCCTCCTACCCGACACTAGAATTGCTTTATGTCTGTCCCATGCATTCTTGAATTCTCCCACTGTTTTTGATTCTACAACCTTCTCAGGAAGGTTATTCCATGCATCCACAACCCTCTCTGAGAAAAAATTCTTTCCAGCATTACCTCTGAGCCATCCCCCATCTTCAAATTGTGCTCCCTTGTTCTTGCACATCTCTTTTTCTGAAAGATGCTATCCTCTTTTTTGGTATTCACTTTTTATTGATTTTGTACAAAAATAACATATTTACATGTATACAAGACAACAGATGACAGATAGACAACAATTCATTTGTAGTGCTTGTTAGATCAAGTTACAGACATTCGATGAGAGAGAGTAATAATCTTATCTAACAGTGTATTACTGACAGAAATATAATTACTTCAAATTAATTTTTAGCAGCTCAGTTTTTGGATACGTTCCCTTCTACATGTCCATTGATTGGCATTCTGTAATGATACAGGGGATCAGAGGATTCCAGGGTTTCTCCCCTATCATTCTAGTTATCTCTCTGTCAGGGTAGAATTTATTGGTCGCAACTCTTGGAATTATTGTAAGTATTGAGAGGGTAATTTCCCAAAAGTCTAGCAGATCTTGCGTTGGGGATTCTGTCCTGGGGATCTCAGGGCTTACATTCTATGGGACAAATGATGGGTCCTGCAACATGTAATAAATTAGCCAGCGGGTCCATTTAGAAGAAACGTTTTCTTCTCTTTCATTTAAATTGAAGATAATTTGTTCTAGTTTATATAATTGTTTAGTGCTCTCCCACCGGTCTCTTATTGTAAGTGTTTTGTCAGTTAACCACAGTTTTGTTACAGCTTTTTTAGCTGCAGTAATTAGTAGGTGGATAAGATATTTAATATTAGTATTCCTATATTCTTTAGGTAGAATAAGGAAGAGATACATTTCCTTGGTTAGGTGAATAGTGGGGTCTAATAGTTCTCTAAGTTGCTCTTCTATTTGTTTCAAGAAGGGGGTGAGTGCAGTGCATGACCACATAACATGGGTGTGGGTAGCCCTCTCTTCTCCACAGTGTCTCCAACAAGACGCTGAGCCAATGGGGAAATAGTGCCTTGTCAGCATTGGGGTCCTGAAGTATCTAATAAGATGCTTCCAAGCGTATTCATGCCATTGGTGTGAACTAGTAACTCGAGCAGCATTCCCACAGGCCTTCTGCCAGGCTTCATGTGTTAAAGGGCTGCCTATTCTTCCTGCCATTGCAGGCGTATGCTGTCAGTGTAGGTTTCTTCTTGGGTATTTAGAGAACGATAGTACCAGGAAACCAAGTGTGGGGTTTCAGGGTTTATGTTAAAGTGATGCTGGGCAGTTAGGAAGGGTGGGTACTTGTCTGGGGTTCTTACCTCCCGAGGCAAACTTTGGTAGAAATGCCGGAGTTGTAAATATCTATAAAAGTTCTGCTGGGAGAGGCCAAATCGTCTCTGTATAGAGTCAAAGGTCCAGAGTACGCCCTGATTAGAAATTTGTAACAGATATTTCAGGCTGTATCTCTCCCAGGTTTGATAACCATGGTCCAGTCTGTTTGGGAGAAAATCATTAAGGTTTGCTATCGGGCAAATCAGTGCCAGGTATGGGGACAAGATGCTACCCTCTTGGACTTTGTTAATTCCCTTGAGGTACTTGAAAGTTTCTATCATGTCCCCCCACTCCCTCCTTTCCTCGAGGGTATACATATTAAGCTGCTTTAGTCTCTCTTCATATGTCTTCTGGTGCAGACTCTGCACCATTTTGGTTGCCATCCTCTGAACAGCCTCCACTCTGTCTACGTCTTTGCGGAGATGGGGTCTCCAGAACTGCATGCAGTACTCCAGATGGGGTCTCACCAACTGTCTGTACAGAGAGATAACTTCCTGTTTCCTAGTGTTGATGCCTCTCCCTGTGCATCCCAGTATCCCCCCAGCCCTCCTTACTGCCTTCTCACGTTGCTTGTCCACCTTAAGGTCATCTGATATAATTACTCCCAGGTCTCTTTCGATTTTTGTTGTTGTCAGTATCTCACCCCCCCATTGTGTACTCTTCCCCTGGGTTTTTGTTTCCCAGGTGCATTACCTTGCACTTCTTTGCACTGAATCTGAGCTGCCATACATTTGACCATTCCTCCAACCTTGCCAAGTCCCTTTTCATCCTTTCCACCCCACCCTGTGTATCAACCCTGTTGCAGATCTTTGTGTTGTCTGCAAAGAGACATATTTTTCCTTCCAGGTGCTCTCCAATGTCACTTATAAAGACATTAAAGAGGACCAGTCCCAGTACTGAACCCTGCAGTACCCCACTAGTTACCCTCCTTTCTTCACTGTGAACTCTGTTTGCTATTACCCTTTGCATCCTGTTGTCCAGCCAATACTGACTATGACATCACTAGTAACCAATGAGAATAATTTTTCACTGCCAGGTTTCACTTTCACATGAAGCAGTAGGGACTGGCTCTCCCTGGTTACTAGTGATGTCACAATTTCCTGCATTTTGATTGGTAGCTTGTGTGAGTCACTGCTCAGGCTGCAAGGATTGTGGTGCCTCAAGGTGTTCAGTCTCATTTCTGATGATGTAGTGGGAGGAACCGAACTGACTTTTTTTTTCCTCCAGACAGAGCACTGCTCAACACATCACCCCAGTACTACCAGGTGGAAAATCTTCTAATTATCAAACATAAAAGAAAAAATATTTGAAATATAAGAAGTGATAGCTGACTGCATCTGAAAATTACTATTAATCCCAAGCAGTGCACTAGCTCTTTAATAAGATTCTCACATTTTGCTGAAACTATAGCATTTTACCACCAAATAAAACTGGGAGATGCATGAAATCTTTTATAGATGAAAAGCTAGGGTCAATTTTTTTTTTACCCAATTTCTTTGCAATATTGCATGCATCTTGTGTTTATTTATTTAGTTATTTGGTTCTAGGATTACAAATACCTTTGAGCCAAGGCTCTTTTACAAAGGTTCTACATCAGTTGAAGTACAATACAGGGGATACAACAGAAATAACAACATTGCAGGTAAACAGTACATTATACAGTTATTAATTAAGCGAGGAGGCAACACATTAGAGAGCTCAGTACATAGAATGGCCCGAAGCAGTATCAACTAGGAGAGGGGTAAAGAACAATGGAGGAGGAACGGATGGCAAGATGAGAGTAGTAGCAGCTGGAGGCATTGTCAGACATCACCGGGAGAAGTGCTGAAGAGAGGGGGTGGGTGGGGGGATGTGGGAAGGGGAGTGGTCATGGGAGCAGAGGTAAAATAGGAGATAAGTGCTATATGGGGGGTGGCAAGGTAAGGCTGTTGGTGGTGGCAAGTATTTCTGATTAGGTGAAGCAATCACAGGAGTTGGAGACAGTAAGATGGAGTCGGAGCCTGGTTTTAAACATGTCAAGTTTGGGAGCAGCGGAGATGGTGATGCTGAGTCCATTCAGCCATGAAGGAGCTCTATGGGCGAAAGATCGTTGACCCTGGGTAGTGCGACAGTGGGGAACTTGCAAGAGCTGCGATTCAGATCTCCTGGAGCTTCGCGGATTAGTGCTAGGGTGCAGTAGAGCTTGGACACCAGGAGGGGCAAGGCCCAGGATAATCTGTTTTGCCATGGTGCAGGTCAGATCCTTAATATGGTTGGAGAGTTGGAGCCATCCAGATTGAGCATAAAAGATCACAGGTATGAGTGAGACAGTGGGCTCCAGTGATAAGCAGACTGGCCTTGTTGAGGGATGTTGATATGCATCTGATGGTAGTTGCCGTGGCTGAGCCATAAATGATTAGGCCGTAATCAATGATGGAGATCACGGAACTCTGGACAGCGATTTTCAAGGCTTCTGGGGTAAGATGTTGCCTGTGCTTGAACAATAAGCCTAGTCGCGTATTAGCAGCTTTTGCTACGCTGTCGATGTGGGCCCCATAGGATAGGTTGAAGTCAAGCAGGATCCCTAGGTATTTGAAAGATTGGACCTGTTCAAGGGTATTCCCCTGGCTGGTGGAGATAGGGGGTGTAGCCTGTGCTGGTTGTGAGAGCTGCTAAAAAGCATAGACTTTGTTTTTTTTTTGTGATTAAGGACAAGTTTATGATTAGTAAACCAATTCTCAACAGAGGTGAAACCATGTTGTAGATTGAGTTGTAGTGGTGTAGGGTCTTTGTGAAGAGAGAACAACTGCGTCGTCAGCATACAGGATGATTTGTTCTGAGCAGGATTGTAGAAGGGAATTTAGAAAAAGGCTAAAAAGAAGTGGACCCAGTATGGATCCCCGGGGGACACCAGAGCGAACTGGTCAAGTATCAGACAGTACATCGGCAATTTTTACTCTTTGCAAACGATTTTCAAGGTAGCTTTTAAACCACACTGTAGAGTCATGAGAGAGCCCAGCGTTCAGCAGCTGGTCTGTTAGCAGCTGATGGTGGACAGTATCAAATGTCTTAGTCAAGTCGATAAAGACTGCCCCAGTTAGGTGGCCACTGTCCGGAGTGCTGTGCATTGCTCCAGTGAGCTCCAGGAGGGCACGGGTGGTGCTGTGACCTTTTCTGAAACTGTGTTGCTGTGCGTACAGAATATTATATTTGTCCAGGTAGTCAGTGAGCTGGTCCGCAACTATACACTTGAAGGCCTTAGAGAATGGGGGCAATATGGAGATTGGCCAATAGTTCGTATGATTGGTCTTGTCACCACTTTTATGGACCGGGGTAACAGTGGCAGATTTCCATTTGTCAGGGAACTAACTGTGGCTAAGGGAGAGGTTAAGAATACTAGTTAACAGACATAGTACCTCTTCAAGGGTGAGGGACAGCAGCTTAAGGTCCAAGGAGTCACCACTAGTTCTCGACTTGGAGATTGCTTTGGTAATGTAATTGTGGGCTTCATTCAATTTGACCTCTTTGAAGTAGAAAGGAGGGTGTTTAGATGGGGTGGAGGGGTTTATGATTGAGGGAGAGTCGTTTACTGCAAACAAGTCAGGAGAAAGAACGGCACTGAGGTCAGTGAAGGCAGCATTGAAGGTATTGGCAATGACTGTAGGGTCTAGAGTAGTGGTCCCATCAACATTTAGCATATACGGGGAGGTTTTTGGTTGCTTCCCTGTTACTTCTTTAATACTGTCCCAGAAAGCTCTCCCATTTCCCCAGGTATTGGTGAGAGCATCCCTGTAATATGTACTTTTCATTAGCCAGATAGATTTTGTGCAGCTGTTTCGGGCATGCTTGTATTTTTGTATGTCGGGTTGCCTGCCAGTAGCTTTTGCCAGTGCCCAAAGGTAGTCCCTTGATCTGAGCTGAGCAAGGAGCTCTGCAGTGAGCCACTGGTTAAAGAGAGCCTCGGCCTTGCATTTTGTGAATGGAGCAAAGTAGTCACAGGCCACACTGAAGGTGGTGATGAAGTAGTCAAAAGCCACGTTAACATCCGTCACCTTGTAAATGGGTAGCCAGCTTGTGTAGAAGGCTTTACACTCTTTCTGGCATTGCACAATAAAATAACCTTTTTACTGTGTGTTCAGTTGCTGGTGTCGTGCTTTAGTTGGTCTTTTAAAAAGGTAAGCAAGGTTTGTTTCCCCTTTAAAGCAAAGCAAACACTGAAAACACTTACAGTAAGTATACTGGACTTCAAAATTCCATAGATCGTAGATAATATGCAATAATTACTCATGACCCCCTTTATTACTCAGTTTACAGACGGCTTCAAAATGACATAATAACCCAAAAACGGTTATTATGGCGATAACTAAACTTTTCTTTGAGTAGTAGTGCCTTGAGTGTCAGTCATTTGTAGCATGCCACCTCATTGGCCATTACTTTGTGTGTAGGCAGGCCAAACTGGTAAGTAAACATGGCAGCCTCAATTTCCAGTAACTGACGAATTACACTCATCCTTCAGCTTTTTTGTCAGGTACCTAACTTTTTTTAGTATTTTACATTATTTATCTGGTTGATCCCACCATGATAAGTTAAGAAATATATCTGGTTGAGCCTGCTGTTCGCAACCGATGAGCGCGGCAAGACAGTGGCTCCATCGGGAATGAATTGCAGCAGTGCAATATAAAAAAAAACACTAAAGAAACAAAAAATGCCATACTGAAACAGACAGGCAAACTGTGTGTGTGTGTTTGTATGTCTGTCTGTCTGACAGAACTGCTCCAGTACCTATGGCAATCCCTTCCTTGTACCAGTAATTATAAAAAATAATACCTGTGCAAGGTGTGTCTTATAATGATTTTTCGCACGCTCTCGGTGTGTGATAATCTCATAAACTTTATGGATTATAACACACCTCGGGTGTGTGAAAAATCATCATAACACACACCTGCACAGGCATTATTCTCTATATAATATTCAGAATCAACTATGCCATATTCATGGTTGAGAATACGAGTGCTTTTATTTATTTATTTTATTCGTAATTTTTGATCAGGAAAGACACACTAAGGTGAGACAGCTGGTTTCCAGGTGCATCCTCGGGGGTGGGCTACATGGATTTGTGCCTGTTGATGTGGGAGTGTTTAGCCATGACACCAGGGAAAAACTCCTACTCTTTTTTGATAAGTGCCAGGGGTTCTTTTCATTCCACCTGGGCAGTAACCATACGTTAGGTAGAAGGGACCTCAGTTTAATGTCTCATCTGAAGGATGACACCTAAACAGTACAGCATCCCCCTCGTGCTGCACTACCATGTCAGTTATGGGTATTACCCCAAATACCAGGTGTGGGGCTAGAACCCACAATCTTCTGATCTTCCAGCCCCAGAGGCGAGTGTGCTACCCACTGAGCCATTGATACAGCTTTTAAATAAAATCTGTTTTAATTTATTGCTCATTCAGCCTCACCTCGTGCCTCAGTGCTCCTTATAGACCATCAGTCCTCTTACTCAAGGTGACTCTAATACACATCTACTTCACAGGGTGCTAACGGACCTGAATTCCAAACAAAACCACCGAAAGGTGATGAAGAGTGAGCAACAGGGTAAGTGTACTGCATCCCGTGTTATTTTGTTTCCTTTCAATAAGCTTCTTCTCATAGCTTGCTATTTTGTTTCTGATGCTTTTGTCCAATTCCTCAAATTGCAGGTATTTTGTGAGTTTGTTCAACTCTTTCTCATGTGCTTAAATTTCAGCACTTCTATTCTTCTGTTTTTTAATGGCTGTTCTCTCTTTAAGCTCCACGAAAGTCTTAGAGCAAGTTTTTGCCACTTGCTCCCATTCGTCTTTAAGTTCAAATGATTCCCAGCCGCCTGATGGTAATCTGGTTACACGTAAACTCCTCGGCACTTGATTTTCTCCAGATGTTCTTCCAAAGCAGTTATGTTGTACACAACATTGAGTTTACTAATTAGTAATCGTTCAAGTTCTAGAAAAAGTAATTTAATGTATGTGCCTTCCTCCACTGTTGCAATAGCATTGTTGGCACATTCCAAATTACTTTTGATCCTGAAAACGTCTATTTTCTAATGCATCATTGCTTCCAAACAAAACCATTCAGAACTATTGCCTGTACTACTTCCACTCACTGTTTGATTCATTCTTTACTTAAGCCAGGTTTCAGTGTGAGATAGGGAAGTTCCCACTATTAATTTCCTCTCACAATTTTGATAAACGGCAGTTATTACAGGCTAGTTCTGAAAATGGTGTTTGAATGTTTAAAATGCTAAAACGTTTTCTTTATGAACTTGATTCTGATATGTAATTCATATGGTGTTTTGAGGGAGTGGTATGTGAATGATGATGTGTCATATGACCAAACTCTGGGGGTAAACACCTCTGTAATCGACTAAACCCCACCCCCAATGAAGCTTCAGGAGCGAGGCATTGGGGTAACTTTGGCTGATCAGTAGGATCTCTTGGGGTAAAGTGTTGCCTTATTCTGTATACAGCTTTTTTGCACATCTAACACATATAACAAGGGTTTTGCACCTGAAAGTAATCATTGACTATCATTCCTGCTGCAACTTGAAATTTTTTTGCACTTGGAAACATGAAAGCACTGATTTTTATCTGAGGAAATGGACACAATAATTACAAGTGGAAACTTACATTCCTTTTGTTCTGTTTGTCCATTTTAAGCCTGCAAGCAGTTCCCTTAAAAGTGAAGGTTCACATTTTGCAAATACACCTACCCTGCTGTATACTCTTCGTCACCTTTCAGTGGTGTTTTTTGGAGTTTAGTTATATTGGGACCTCAGACAGGCCCATAGTGAAGCATGTCCCTGTAATCACTGAAGGTACTGCACCTTATCTCTGTTTAGAATTTGCTAATGGACCTGATCCTCTTTCTCTGCCCCCTGATGCTCCTGTGTCCAATCCCACTTTGGCTGAGCACAGTCAGCAAGACATCGCGCTGTGCATTAACAAGAAAAACCTTTAGTTAATGATGGCTAGAGAAGACGGGTTCCCAGTGTTTTTGAAGTGCTCAGGTGGGAGAGCTGGGTCTGCATTCATCATGGAGGGGGGGTATGTTTTCCTCTCCTTAATTCCTCTCAACACCCACGCAAGAAAATCACCCCAAGTGCCATTCCACAGGTGTTCAATATTGTATGGTTACCCACAATGTCAATGTTACTAATAGACTCGCCACAGCAGGAGATGCAGCAGTAGGTGATTCTGCTCCTCTCTGGGAGGCCAGTGCACAGTGACTCCACACCTCATCCTGATCCCCACCAGCTCTACCATAGAAGTCAGAATTGAGAGGGACTCAATTTAGAAAAGCCCTTAGAGTGACACAAATTGCATTGCTCTATGGCAGTGGTGAACTCTGGATTCATCAGTGACCCTGTGCCCAATTTTATAAAAGGGGGGGGAATCCCTACCCAAATACCCAGGAGTTGCATGACATGAAATGCAAATAGGTGGTGCATCTGCAGAGACTACCCTTGAGATCCACCCCCACCCGTGCAACACTAGAGGGGCCATGAGGGTTGGGGGTGAATATGCATGCCAGGAGGGGACCCGGGGCACAAGGAGCATGGGGGTGCCACAGGGGGCACTGGGGAGACAGCAGGAATAACAGGGTTGTGATTTGACAACTGGTGGGGGTGCCATTTGTCTAGCCAGATAGTCAATCGGCTGGTTCTGCTTCATGGGGGGGTGGCAGGCACGGACAGTGACACGGCTCCAAGTGGGCACAGCCCTGACACCCGACAGATAGGTGCACCTCACAACCCTGTAGGAGGGAAGCTGTAGCTGCAAATTGACAGCTGCCAGTGGTGAAGAGAATGTTCTCTGGGCACCCCAACAGTTCCCTAGTATCCACCCTCCTGCATTGTGGTAAGCTGTCTCCCGCATACAGGGTTGTGAGGTGGGGCCATGTCACTGTCCATGCTTGTCAATCCCCCATGAAGCAGTCCCAACCAATCAGCTGCGTGGCTAGGCAAATGGCACACCTGCCACGTATCACACCACAACCCTCTCATTCCCGCTGTCTCCACAATGCCCCTAGGGCACTTCCCATGTTCCTTGCGGTCCCGTCCCCCTACTTTCAGGCCACCCCAATCACCACAGTGTCTGGTATTGGCGCATGTCCCTTAGATCACCACCTGGCTGGTCTAACTTGAGCCTCCTGTTGTGTCCACAGTGGGGCTTCCAAAATTACAAATAAGGGGATGATGCAGCCCCACCATGGTGCAAGCCCCCCTTGTGACCTGGTGCAAGGGTGCTTCTGTCGTAAAGGTGGCACAGGGCACTTGGGTGCAAGGTGTCCTGATTTCCGGTGCAGCCTGTGTTTGAAAATCAGGATTGCCACAAAGTTTGATGCAAGGTACCACTTGCATCATACCCATTTGGCCCAGGCACCTTGCGTCAAACATATTCTTCTGAAAATCGGGCCCCAGGTCTCTGATGTGGTAATGTCATGCTCCACTGGCCAGCACTAACAGGCAGAGAACAGGCTGAATTTCTAAAGAAAAAGAAAAATGTACAAGATTTTAAAAAGTTGTGACCTTCCCCCACCTAGTCTGGAGCAATGGCTAAAGAAAGTACAGTTACATAAGAATTTACCGTAACAGTAGATCTTCGAGAGAGGCTCTTGCAGTAGGTAATAACCTTGAGGACTGTGCCCCCTAGTGTCAGGACCACACGGAAAATTTAGCTAGCAGTGTCTGACGAGGGACCACCCACTGATATCACATGACTAAAGTCAGCATGACACTATATAGTGGGCAGTCCCCACACCCGCCTTCCAGTTCTCCCACCGGAGACCTCCGAGGAGGAGCAACAGAAGAATTGAAAAGAGGCTCCTGGAGCCCAGAAAGAGCTCTTAGAAAAAGAGCAGCAAAGAAACTCAGGGGATGGAGGGAAAAAAATGTTACCTACTGCAACAGCCCCTCTCGAAGATCTACTGTTACGGCAAGTTCTTATGTAACTGTACTATCTTACTTTGAGAGAGCTCTTGCAGTACATAATAACCTTGAGAACTGAATCCCAAGCAATGTGAATCAGAAGAAACTGAAACATGAGAGGCAGGAAAGGATCTGCAAGAAGGCAGAAAGTTTAGGACAGGAGTCCCCGGAGGACTGCTAGGCCAAAGCCTGCTCTACACCTAGAGGCAATGTCCAGACTGTAATGCTTTGTGAAAGTGTGGACAGAACTCCAAGTAGCCACGGCACAAATGTCAGTGGCTGACACATTACTGAAACAAGCAGTAGAGGCAGCCATGCTTCTGCTGAAATGCCCCTTAACCTCCCCTGGGAGTTTTACCATAATTCTGGTAACAGAACACAATACAGTTTGCCAACCATTTGGATAAGCACTGTTTGGAAACTGCTGCACCATCTCTCTTCGGTGCGAAAGAAACAAAACGCTGGTCCAATTTCCGGACAGACTTGGTCCTGTTAGTGTAATAACGCAGGATTCTATGAACATCCAAGGCATGCAGAATCGCTTCCCCTGATTGGAATGCTTGGCGTAATACACTGGCAGTTGAATTGACTCATTCAACATGAATTCGGACACCACCTTCGGTAAAAACTGAGGGTTGATATGCAGAGCCACCCAGTCTCTGTGAAAAATTAAATAAGGCTCCTTACACATCAAGGTCTGAAGCGCGGGAGTCCTCTGAGCAGAAGTGACAGCAACTAAAAAGAGCGCTTTCCATGACAAATAGTGCATAACACAAGAACCAGCCGGTTCGAATGGAGGCAGGGTCAACTTTTCCAAAATAAAATTAAGGTCCCAAGGTGGCGTGAGGCTGTGCACTGGGGGTTTTAGGTGAAGAATTCCCTTCAGGAAGGTTTTGGAAACCTCCAGCTGAGCTACTGTTTTACCTTCTACCAAAGTGTAGTAGGCAGAAATGGTCAACAGGTGGACCTTCAGTGAAGAGTAACTCAGGCCCAGGTCATAAAGGTGCAGGAGATACTCCATGACTTGAGGAATAGGGCACGAAAAGGGGTCCCAATCCTTAGAGGTGGCCCAAATGAAGAAATGCTTCCACTTCATGGCATATGTCGTCCTCGTAGACAGCTTTCTAGCCTCTACCAGAACCTGCGCCACTCTGGAGGAAACTCCAAAATGTGAAGCAGCTATGTCCTGAGATGCCACACGTAAAAGTGAAGGGACTTCAGCCCTGGATGGAGCAGGTGCCCCCTCTCCTGAGTCAGAAGATTATGGCAGAGAGACAGAGGAACCAGAGGCGCCACTGCAAGCTGCTGAAGAAGCGGAAACCAAACTTGGCAAGGCCAATACGGGACAATCAGAACCACGTGAGCCCCTCCACATGAAGTTAGAGCAGCACCCTCTGCAGAACTGGAAAGGGAGGGAAGGCATACAACAATCTCCCTACGTCCAACAGAGAGATAGCGCGTCTGGCTGAAAAACACCATGCCTAGAAGCAAGCAAGCAAAACCTGGGTAGTTTGGCATTGTATGAGGAGGCGAACAGATCCAGGTCCAGACAACCCCATAGGTCAAAAATGTGGTCGACCATCTCTTGCTTGTGCTCCCATTCATGGGCTCTTACTCTGGTGCAGCTGAGACTGTCCTCTAGGATGTTTTGCATGCCCTGGGACTGCCTGCTGGAGGCTACCAGACGAGCCTGTCTCTGCAATGTTTCCACCCTGTCCAGAGGGAGGAAAGCCATACCCTGGATTGTATCCATCACCACTCCAATGAACTGAAGGTGCTGGGAAGGAGCAAGCTGGGATTTTGGGAGGTTTACAGTAATCCCAACCTGCGTAAAAAGGTCCAGGGTAGCTGAGAAGGAAAGTTCCAGCTGCTCCCTCGATGGGGTTGACAGAAGCCAATCATCGAGGTAGGGGAACACACAGTGGCCCTGACACCTCAGGGCCACCGCCACTACCACCAGGCACTTGGTAAATACCCAACTTGCCGAGGACAGACCAAAGGGGAGAGCCTTGAACTTACTGGTAATGCTCCCCTTGAAAGAAGAACTGGAGGTAGCGACAATGAGCCTGAAAGACTGGGATATGCAGATAGGCATCCTTCATATCCAGAGCACAGAGCCACTGTCCCTCGTGCAGGAGGGGCAGCAGGCCTGGGAGGGTTAGCATTCAAAACCGTTTTTACTCTGTGTACACGTTTAGAGTGCTGAGGTCCAAAATGGGACGTAAGTCTCCCATCTTGTTGGGTACCAGGAAGAAATGGGAATAATACCCCTTTCCTATCTGGCCAGATGGAACAGGCTCTGTTGCCCCCTTTTATAACAGAGCCTCGATTTCTTCCCTTAAGAGAGGAATGTGCACCTTTGGATAGTGGGACACTACTGGAGGCCTGTCTGGAGGATTCTCCAGAAACTCCAGGGTGTGGCCCTGTCCGACTAACTGAAGGACCCATAAGTCAGTAGTTACTGCCCGCCACCCCGGCAGATGACTGGCGAACCTTCCGCCCACTGAGGGACAGGGAAGAGGGAGGGTGGACTGTAAGTCAAACGAGGGGGGGAGGGCTGGGAAGAGTCACACCGGAGGCTCTTTGGGCCTTTGCAGGAGGAGCGGCTGTAGATGACGGAGCCCGACATTTGGGCTGACATCTGGCCATCTGCTGTTGCTTCGTTTTCTGCTTCACTTGGCAACAAAAAGGCTTTTTGGCCTGAAACTTAGTGCAGTACATTGTGTGGACCGACCTAAGGGCCTGGCCCCGTCCTGCAAACTGGTGGTGATGTCTTGGGCATCACCCCTGGAAAAGACTGAACCCATGAAGGAAGCATCCTGGATGGCTGCCTGAACGTCTGATGCCAGTCCAGATACCCTTAGCTAGGAAAATCTCCTGAGGCTAACTGCCATGGCAGCGCCTCTGGCCGAGGAGTCCATGGCATTATAGGTGGTCCTTAAAGAATGCTACCAGGCAACCTTGGCAGACCTAATGGAGTCTGCCAAAATGGATTTGGACTCTGAGTTGGGCAGCGCCGCAATGGCTGACTCCAGCTGACAAAAAAGAGACCTTTGGTAGACCAACATATGGGCTACATAGTTCAAGGCACGCATGGCCAATGTTGAGGAATAAAACTTCATTCCAAATTGGCCCAGCTATCTTAACCCCTTATCAGGAGGAGAGGTGCTCATATGTCTTGGCTTGGATGACCTAACATGGGCCACTGCAATGACTACCAAGTCTGCCTTGGGATGGACGCTAAGGTGGTCTTTCCTCTCTGGTGTCCAATATGTCCGGTTGGCCTTTTTGGTTACCATCGGTATCGAAGAGGGCATCATCCAAATAGTGGATGCTAAGTCCTCGTGTGGTTCCAACCAAGGGGGCATGAGGGCAGGAGCTGCCTCTTGCATGTCCAAATGCTCTGCCAGCCTTTGGCATTTGGGATCTTGAGCATCAAACTTCCACTCATAGACCTCCACAATCTTCTTGAGAAGGACCGCAAAAGAAGGGTCCTCAGGTGGAGACTTTGGGGACTCCTAGGTTGAGGTTCCTCTGTGGGAGGAGTCTCGAACCCTGACACAGACAAGGAAGAGGAGAGTAGGAGTCTGAGTCCGGATCCGAGGACTGGAAGTCAGGCCAGGAAGGCTCCTGGGTGTCAGGAGGTGCTCTACCTGGCATCTGCCCTGATGAAGGCTCTTTTTGAGTGCCAGGCATTGGTTCATGTGCGTCCAGCATTGGAGAAGGCCTGGGTGGCTGATCCACCAGATCCTGAGGAACCCCCTCCTGGGGGGGGGGTGGCTATCAAGCTCTGACATGAGCTGGGCTTTAGTCTCTGACCACCATGAGTGTAAGATAGACCGGATGTCTACCTGAGGCTGAGAAGGAGGCGGACGGGGCTGGTAGGCCAGCAGGTATCCCCCAGAAAACCTTGGCGTTGGGTAGCCCCATGTATGATAAGCTTGCATTGGGTAACCAGGTGAAGGATAAGCAGATGAACATCCCAGTATCTGGTATCCTGATGGTGAGTAGCCCAGTGTGGTGTACATTAGAAAATGTGGCATTGGGTAACCCAATGGAGAGTAGCCTGATGGAGGACTCGACGGTGGTGCCGGAGGGCCAGAAGGGGGACCCTGAGGAGCCCTAAAGCCCGACCCTGAAGGACCTGGACGAACTGGGTCGAACATCGGACCATGAGCGGTAGACGTGGCATCAGAGTCAGTGTCTCCACCAGAAAATCCGGCGGCAGGGGTCCCTAAGGGTTACCTGGGACAACATAAGATCCAGAGGTGAACTGGGGAAGGTGTCACCTGATGGATGACCCCCATTGTCCGCCCCTCTCGTCTGGAGAGGGTGGAGGAAACTCTTCGACAGGGGAGAAGGGGGTGACTCAATGGGGGAACCTAACCGGGGACAGCTGTGGCAGATCCAGCAACTGGGAATCATCGGGGCCCTCGCCAGATCCCCGACACCGGATCGGTCGGACAGACAGGTAAACTGACACCCAACTTATCGACCGGGCTGGTCAGGCAGACATTGGTGGTACCGACGCCCGACTTATCGACCACAGCTAGGTGGGCCCTGGGGTCTCCGGAGCCTGATGACACAGCTTTGGCCAGGACGCTCGACGGAAGATCTGATGAGCGGTTTATTGGCCCTGCCAGGCAACTTAGACCTGCTGGTGAAAAGGGGCCTAAGAGTGGCGGAAGCCCTGGACGTAGCTGAGGCACCTGCAGCCAATGTGACCAGTGATAGCTGGAGGCCAAGGACTGCTCCTGGGGTGGGGCAGGCTTGGCCACAGCAGCCAACTTCCCGGAGGAAGAAGCCATCGCTCACTTGAGGGCGGCCACGGGTGAGAGGGGGACCTGTCCTGGTCCCAGTGTTTCTCTTTCTCCCTCCTCTTCTTGTGCCTAGAGGTATTAATCAGGGAGAAGGAAGTGCTATGGAGTTTTGGAAGCTCTTTTTCCATCATGGCCATTCTTTGTTTCAACAAATGGGCCTCAAGAGCCTGCTGGCGACACTTCCATGTGGCCTGCTTAAAGCTGGAATAGGCCTCACAATCCTCGACCTTGTGCTCCAGGCCTAGGCAGAAGAGGCAGAGGGTGTGACAGTCTTTGCGCGGGAGCTGCACGCCGCACGAAGTGCACTTATTTTTAGGCGACTCGACAGAAGACGGCACCGACATCCACAAAAACTAATTAAACTCAATTTTTGAAGAAAGAAAATGGAGACTCATCCAAAGAAAAGCGGTTGAACTGCAGCGTATAATCTCTACGAGGTCCAACATGCTCAGGTTGATGGACGGAAAGAACTGGAAGGTGGGCGTGGGGACCGCCCACACTATATAGTGTTATGCTGAAGTCGGTCACATGACATCGGTGGGCAGTCCCCCATCAGACACTACTAGCTAAAGCTTCCGTGTGGTCCTGATGCCAGGGGGCGCAGTCCTCAAGGTTATTACCTACTGCAACAGCCCTCTTGAAGTGAGATTATGTGGCACCTACTGCCATTCGAGTAGATCTGATACACTAGATTGAAGCAACCAGACAAGTTCCAGGAAATCTGGAGCAGACTGCAGAACTCTAATTCTTCTCCTGGACTAGAAAGGATATTAGCTATGTAGGTGGAATCTCTTCCACAACCATGATTCACTACAAGCAGGTGGCCTTAGGGGAATATTTCTTTTTATGGGTGGGATGAACTCTCCGGGAGACTTTGAAGGTGAGGGTTATAACTAAAGTAGAGTAGTGTTGTAGGAATGCCTTAGTTGGTGACAGATGGACACTGACAGCAGGTGTTGGGCCCATTTACGGAGAAGGATATTTTTATATGCCGTGAGTTCGGGGCCCCTAAATTGGGGTGATATATATTGCAGATCAAGGAATCCTACAAAATATGAATGAGAATAGTGCTAACTAGAATGAAGGTAGGGAAATGTGTGCAAAACACAGATATCTATCCTGACTCACACTGCCATTATGTATGTGTGGCATACTCGCTTTAATAAAAAGGATAAGTAAAAAAAAAAAGAGCTGTACCTTTAGTTAGATGTAAGGTGAATTTTAGAGCAGAAATGGTAGTGCTGGCCTGCTGTGCCACTTATGACACTGCCAACCCTGTTTTGAACACAAGCCTAGGACACTGGAGGACCAGTTTTGGGGGGGGGATGGGGAGACATGAACCTTGGATGTCACAGGCGAAGTATCAGGTGGTATCGCTGTGAAAGGGGAGTCACACAACTCAGCACCATGCAGCAAGGTAATACCAGAATCTTTGGGGAGTGGAAACCCCCTGACCTGGCAGGATCACATGACTCCTTGTTTTCTTGGGTTCAATATCTTCTGTTTACCTGGTATGACTGACTCCCACCACTGGATTCGGTTGCTGGTGGTGCCCCGAAGGTCTTGTCAGAGAGGGCAATCCCTAGAAGTTAAGGTAAGGAGCCTCGGAGATGCGCAGTGAGCAACAGTGGTGGGAAGTAGTTTAGGGGAGATTGCAGATGTGAGCTTGTTTGGTGACTTGGGTCAAAAAAGTAATTTAAAAAAAAGACCAGAAAAAGTAAATTGATTCTATTCAGGATCTAGTCTAAAAACACATTTTCAAGATCAATGCTACCATACAAGTCATTATTATTATGATTTTTTTCCTTTTGCATGACAAATGGTCTGTCACTCCAGCACAGGGGTTCAATGTATCCTCCAGGAGCTAAGGAATGCAAATGTACCTCCAGATGACATAAGTCAGGTCAGGATATCAGGCTGAAGGACCAGCAAAGCAAAGTTATGACCTCAGCTACTCAAAGCTTTCTCAGCGATGAGATGACTCAGTCTGATGCATAATAATGAGGCTTCTTACTGGTAGAAACCAGAGCCTGCCACTCACTCCAGAGCAGGCATGGGCAACTGTGAGAGTGACTGGGACTAGTCCCACCCACCCTCCCATGCAGTTGTCACATGCCACGAGAAATAAAGAGAATGCAAGAAGCAAGAGAAAACTGGGGGCGAAGAAGTGATGAGATGTTACTTTTAGCACAACCTCACAGCTATAATTTAATTATAAGATAAATAAATATCTCATCACTCCAGTCTTCCAAACCACTTTTGTTTCTGGCACTGATGTCTCCCAGATTGTCACAGTAATAAGGCAGCAATAAAACACTGAAAGTGGTGGCATGGAAATTATTGCCTCAACAGTAATGTGCGCCTTTGCAGTTATTCTATTATCTGAAAATCTTAATAAATGAAACAAACTCTTTAATTGAGACAATATCCTTTGTTAACTTGCTTTAAAAGCAAAATGAAATTCTGGCTCTTCCAGGCTTAGTTCTCGACGTAATTGTTAGTCTTGATTTTTTTAGACTGCCACTTAGAATATATTTGAATTTTAGCCCTTTGCACTTTCTATTTCTAATATTTTTTACTTTATGTCTCACTATTTAATTATAATACACAGACAGGCCTTTTCCTCATGGGGAACTGCTGACTTACCACATCATTACTGACAACAAATTAAAAAACTGACATAATCAATTAAAAATGGAATCAACCTAAAGATTTATGACTTTTAAGCATACCCAATTACACATTTACAGCACTCTACTATAATGATGACATCATCGACCACAAACTAATTTATCAACTGTGACATCATCAGTACGCGATGTTTTAAACTTCCTACCTTGTCTTCAAAACTATACTTCCACAAAAGGCCTCCTAGTCCAGCATTTTTGTTTCACACCCCAGCAATTCTAAAATACACAGTGCTACAAAAATACTCACTGTGTGACTTTTCACAGCTCAGTTGACCCCCCCCCCCACCACCATGCTGCAGTCCACCCAGCCAAGGAAATTGGTAACAAAACAGAAAAAAGGGGGACCCTGATTATAATAAAATGTTGCTTCTCCGCTGGGATATGACAGATTAAAAAAACAACATTGTAAAAGGCATTACAAACAGTACAAAGTACAAACACACACACAGAGCAAACTTCATGGTTAAGCTATCCATCTTGCCTTCACAGCACCTGGTTTAAAAATGCACAGAAATGCAGAAATTACACTGACTGAGGAACTAAGTAAAAGGCAAGAGCCCAGACAAAATGTTGCATCACACCTCACTTGACTTTAAATCGATTACTTCAGTGCAAAACACTATTAGAACTATAAAAATGCATTTCAACTCAGTAGGATTAATGTGATCCCTAATAAAACACAATCTGTCAGAAAAAAACCCACAAATCTGCAGAAAACTGATTCCGAACAGAGGTGCCACAGTAGTTTGAAACAACAGCTTCAGACAAACAAACAGTGTCTCCATCTTTGTTTCACAGCCCACACCTGCCAGGCATATCTTTTGCATATCAAATTATGACCCTGCTTCAAGCTTAACAAGTAAAAATCAACAGCCATGGCAACAAGCAACAGAATGTTTGCTTCACAAACACTTAAGCTACAATCAGCACTCCAACAAAAGTCCTTCATGAGCTGAACTCCTGCCCTAAATGTGTAAAAAATTAAAATCAAGCCTTTTTTGGTTACCCAATTTTTTTTCAGTTCATCTTTTTCTGTCCCTG
Organism: Neoceratodus forsteri; assembly: GCA_016271365.2. Taxonomy (NCBI): domain Eukaryota; kingdom Metazoa; phylum Chordata; order Ceratodontiformes; family Ceratodontidae; genus Neoceratodus; species Neoceratodus forsteri. The sequence goes on from CM028136.1 coordinate 966,776,357, forward strand.
TCCAACCAGCCCCCTTCTACAGGTCACCCCATGCCAGTTCCCCCGTCATCCTCCAGGACTTACCCATCTGTGTCTTCCTCCAGGGATTGCCCCATCAGTGGGGTCGGCAGGATTCCCCAACCCCTGCCACAGAATTGGATCTGGGGCTCTGGACATGGCCTGGATAGCCGGGTGCGGGGCCTGTGGGTGACCTGTGTCATCCTCCCAGCCAGGCGATTTCTCGTGTTCTCCTCAGGAGATGCAGATGTGCAATGCTGTCATGACACGTCACATGCTTCCACACGACATGCATGGGCAGCCACCGCACCTACATGCGCTTCTGGCGGCCCTGGACTCCCTTCTCCCTAGCCTCCGCTAGAGTTCAGGCACATGCTGGGCTCCACATCCCCCACCCCAGAGGAGAAGAACAGTCCCACAGACACTCGATCCTCCTCCCCCAGCCAACCCTCCAGTGCCCCAGGTTCACTTCCGAACCCAGGCCATTGGTGCCATAAGCGGGCTGCACTACCGCTGCACTGGCGGGCTTGCCTTGTCGCCCAACATTATTATATAAAACAAAAGATGGGAACGTGCTATACACCTGTAAAATAATTCCCAGATCGTGGATCAAACTAGCTAATATGACCACTTGGCCTTGAGCCCCATATGGTAGCTTATGAGCTCATTTGGTCCACTCAAATTATCTTATTCAGACACTACCTCTTTCCTATCATTTCTTCTATGTGCTTAGTAGATGTTATTTGTAATGTTTCTGTTTTGCTAACTGGTTTGAACAGCTTGGCAAGTGAAGAATCGGTTCAGCTGATCTCTGGAATGGTCTGGATCAGTCACACAGGAAGTCAAAGGCACCCTTCAGCATCTCTTACCTTTGCCATGGTTGTCAGGGAAAGGTATGACTAGAGGTTGTCTCTGCCCCAGAGGGGAGGTGAATGAAAGGAAGCTCCTCCCTGTCAACCTTGGAAGGTGGACTTTACAGAGGTGTCAGTCAGTAACTGAATAATCACCTTGGCATCCGATGTCCTGCTAGAATGTCTCAACCAGGGGCCAAATGAGGTAGAGCCTACACAGAGAAGATCTGCCACCTGTAGCTACAGTTTCTGTGACCCACTGGTACAGCTAAGCTAAGCCTGTCATTTTCATTTCATTTCATTTTCATTTTGTTAATCGGGTAAAGGCACTGGAACAAGTCCATTTTCAGGCCCCACTCGAGCAAAGAAAATCACATAAATACAGACAACGGTACAACACAATCAAATACAGTACATTACTAGATTACATATAAGTACAGACATCACATTATAGCAAAAAATTCTTTAGTTTAAACTTAAAACTAGATAGAGATGAAACAGACCTGACATTTTCTGGCAACAGATTCCAGAAGGAAGGGGCAGCCTGCGAGAAGCGTGCATCCAAGTCAGTGGCTATGCCTCTTGTAGCTGTGTCTCTGGCACACAAGCTTTCTGGAGCCACCCATCCCATACAGGTCAGCCCTTACAAGAGATGTGAATCACGGTGCTAATGGAGGTCTGGTTCCTGTCCTCCACTTTCCCACAATACCCCAGTACCGCCATAGAGTTTCACAAGGGGGAAAAACTGACACCCATGCCTTGTTTTGTTTTTTTGTTTTCAAATATTTTTCACATAGTGTTTATAACACACCCATACTTGTTATATCAGATTTACAGGCCCACACTTGAAATCAGCAGCCAGCAGAGACACTCAGTCATCAGTAGCCCCTGGGCTGGCAGTATAGCATAAAGGTTTGAGTAATGAGCTGTGAATAAGCCTGGTACATCCAGCAGACCTGGGTTTGATTCCCACAACCTCTACCTGCATACTGTGTGACTCTGAGCAAGTCACGTAACTTTATGGTCTGCACTGGAAGACATATGAAGAGAGACTAAAGGAGTTTAATATGTATAGCCTCGAGGAAAGGAGAGGAGAGAGAGGGGGGACATGATAGAAACGTTCAAGTACCTCAAGGGAATCAACAAAGTCCAAGAGGGTAGCATCTTTCAAAAAAAGAGGTGTGCAAGAACAAGGGGGCACAATTTGAAGATAGAAGGGGGGTGGCTCAGAGGTAATTTAAGGAAGGATTTTTTCACAGAGAGGGTTGTGGATGCATGGAACGGAGGAGGTTGTGGAGTCAAAAACAGTGGTGGAATTCAAGCATGCATGGCACAGTCATAAGGCCATTCTAGGGGTGGGGGTAGGAAGAAGTAGGCTGCTGGTTAACTAGGATCTGCAGCTTATCCAGTAGGTAGGGAAATGGGCAGACTGAGTGGGCCAAGCGGTCCTTATCTGCTGTCAAATTCTATGTTTTTATGTTTCCCAGTGCTCACAGGCCGCCCATGAAAACAGGCTTTGTGCCTAGTGGGCCCTACCCGGTTGACAAAAGAATAAAAAAAAAATGCTGGAAGGTAAGTGTCCGACAGGTTGCTGGAAGCCAGGTAATCCCATGGCTCAACAGCCATGATTATTTAATGCAAGAACTCCATCTTGAACTTGATTTGTCTTACATATCTGTTCAGACTTGTAAGGTCTGTAATTGGGCAACCCCCCCCCCATGCGTTTTCAGAATTATGAAGTAGATGGAGTAAAACCCCTGCCCCCGCTGCACTGGCCTTATTGCTTCAATCTGGAATAAGTGGCTCAGTGTCTGATCCACTTCTCTCTTTTCCCAGGATTGTTTGAGACTGGAAACTGGAAGAACTAGTTTCTAGAAGGCAAGCTAGAAAACTCTATTGCATAGCCTTGTGACATGATCTCCAGAACCCAGAAGTCTGTCATTATTTGGGCCCATCTTTCGTAAGAATTCTGTAGGTGACACCCTAGGGCCTGAGAGATGAGATGAGCCTGTTATTTCTCATGCTGAGAATCCACCCCTTTGGTTGGCACCAATGAAGTATCTGCAGAAAAAGGAACCTCTGTTTTGGGAATTCTTAAAGCTACAGTATGAACCTCTGAGTGCTGATTTATGTATTCTCGAAGGGGAACAGCAATTGCCTCTGAAGCCCCAAAAATTACCAGAGCCTCTTCCTCTAAATGATTATATGGAGTTACGCTGGCTCTTAGACATGGGTATCTGGCACTTTTTATCCATAATATCTGTCAGAATACCTTCCAATTTTAGACTGAAAGCACACTGTTTGAAAAGAAGCACCAAAGAAATATATCCTGGAAGCCTGGTTGGCTGACCAGTGGTGCCACCAGACCACTCTCATAGCGGCCACTGCCTTTACAGAAGACCTAGCAGAGAGCTGTAACACATCCATAGTCAAAGCCCCCAAGAAGACAGAAGACAGATTAATTGGGGGGAATCAAATCTTTCACCTTGCAGTCCTCTGAAGGCCATTTTACAGCAGGGTTATTCAATCACAGAGTGCTCGTGCCACCAGGGATGAGGCAGACACCACCCTTAACAGCTGACCCTGCAGTGGAGTGAGCCTGCCTAGGAGCAGTCTCTATTTTCTTGTCATTGCTCTCTGAGAGTGTGGCTGCTCCCTTAATAAGAATAGTTGTGTGCTTGACTATAGTAGAGCTCGCCGCATCTGTAATCGGAAAAGTCTGCCATTTTTTTAACTATGCTTCCCAAAAAGGACAAGATTTAGTCCATCTTTTTGCAAATGGCTTCTTTCTGTTCAAGTAACACCACTCCTTGTTGATTACCATAGCAATACAGCATATTGCTACAATTTCCATATATCGATACACAAAAACGCAAAATGGTTTAACATTTTTTAAATTGGGTTATTTTTACCGGCATATAGCAAAAACTGAAAGTTGAGAAAATATCAAAATGCTATCAAATCACAGATATATAGCATTCCTAGTTGTAAGATATACTAGTGGTCAGTCCATTAAAGACCAAACACAGCCGTTTCTAGTTTTCTACAGGATTCTTCTTCATACAGTATTCCCGATCCTACAAGCTGAATTCTAGCCTAAAGAGCAAATGCAAAAAAATTAACTGTTTCTTTCTCGGTACTTCAGTGGCAAGTGGAATTTACCTAAAATATTTTAAGACAGCTCAAATGAAGACACTGCTGAACTCGATTCTAATTTTCACAGAAACTATCAATCATAAAGTTGGCAGAAACGTGATGCTCTGTCACACTTGTTCCCCAGACATTTTTTTATGCTGATGCTGGGCATTTTCTTAATGACAGTTCAGGTAATCCCATTAAGTTGTGCAAGATAACTCCTCTGCCTTCTGCGTTTTCACCTATTCTCTAGACACCACAACCACATCAATCACTCTTCAATCTAACTTTCTCCCCTCAAAGGTGCCCAACTCTTTCTATGGGTATATTTTGACAAAGGTCTATTAGACACAACAGTGTTTCTAATTTGTTTTCCTTCTCATGTTGTTTTTTCAGGAAGATGCGCACTTTGTTGAGAGTTTTGCTCTAAAAATGATTGACTAGTCTGCTTGCAATAAATGTCCCATGGACCTAGTTAAAAATAAGCCTGATGAAGTCTGTGACCCCGTGGCATCAAGAGTGATGAAGCCATGAGTGATGTCACAGGGGTCAGGGATCATGAGTAAAATATCAGGCATACTTTTATTGGGCCATGCCATATTTGACTTATGCGATGGCATGGGATTGTGTGGTAAAATGGCTAGATGTGATGCTGTCTCAAGGAAATTACAGTAAAAAAGTTTTGTAAGTAAAACTGTCCAAGAACAATCGAGTCCTGGAATTAAATGATGTCAGGCTTCTATTGTTGAGGACCTGCAGTGAAAATGTTTGCTTTCTCATTCGCCTGAAGATACATATTTATGCAACACCTGTGAGAATATTTAATGGCACTTAAGAGTGATATTTTTACCACTGCAGTGACCTACGGTGAGAATATTCTGATATTCTCACTCTAGGGCCACAGTGACAAAAATATTCTCACTGTAAACTGGGATTGGGCGGGACCCAGACACACAAGCTGCAGGATTCTAATTTTAGAATCCCTAGCTTACTCACAAACCAGCTTCAGCTCTGCACTGATGCCCTGCTACCACACAGAACAAGTGCCACCTCTAAAGATACAAAGAGTGTTTAATTCTCCAAACAACAAAAAGTTTCCTAATCACCTCTTTACTTAATTCACCCTGCCCCTTGCCAGACACATTGCCTTTACCATGATCTGTAACCATCACTGTCTCTTCCTCTGTGTATATCAGTCCTGACCAGCACTTCCATAAACTGAATGCCGCATACACTCCTTTCTCCCTGGACTGCATCTGCCTCTCGCAGAAGATCACATTCTCAAGACCGGTGCATATCACTGACATGGGCAATAGCATGATATGTGTCAGTTCCAGAAAACACCGCTCGGTCATCCTGAAACACTTGTCACCATCCAAAAAGGTATTTTAAAAATAAAAAATACAGTAGCACACACAAAGCTATGAAACACAAACGGTGTTTCATAAATCAAATATGCAATGGCCCTCCTAAAGATTTCTATGTTATTTTCCCCTCGAGCAGTTTGACCTTTGACATCACTCATGGCTCCACAAGTTGTGATGTCATAAGGTCATTCTACACTCCGGGGGGGGGGGATAACAGATATTTTCAGTACGGCCACTGCATACCCTGATACTGTATGTGTAAGCTATAATCCATGACAGGGAGCGCATTTCAAGAAAATTAATAGATACCCTGGGTGAACTGGAAGGCACAAGGCCAACTGCCAAGTGACTTTCAATGCCAGGAACTGCATTAATTCTCAAGAAATGCACGTCCTGAAGTGGGTTACTGTGCTTAAAAAAAATGCAAAACTTTTTTTTTTTTTTTTTTATGGAAAACGGTTTTATTTTGGTGTAGTTAGGATGTTGCTGGGTAGATTATGTTAGGTTGGGACAAACTGTGACTTTACCTGGAATTAATGAATGATCACATGATGGTTTTTGACCAATGAAGTTTATAGGATTTCAGAGAATTCTAAAATCCATTTTACAAGTACACATATCTATATCTAGCTACCTGTCTGCCTATCTGTCTATCTATGGGACATTCCACTGCCGCACTGAAAATATCAGCAATATTTTCCTGAGTGTATCTTGACCTTATGACATAATGAGTGGTGAAGCTATGAGTGATATCAAAGGTCAAGCTTCACGAGGGAAAAATATTGCTGCTACGTTCAATATGGGTCCGTGGCACATTTAGTTTATGCAAGGCTGTTTTGTTTTCCTTTTTTTAATCTGCTGTGAGGTTTTTTATTTTCACCTTCTGCATTTTTTTTTTTAATTTGGATGACCGAGTGTGGGCAGTTTCTGGATGGCCAAGTGGTTCCCTGTTGCAACACACATGTGCGTGGGTGCGTCAGTGCATATGCAGAGATCGAGGTAAAGTCAGTACTGGGGAGATGGGAAGGTGCCACGCAGGATCATGCCAGAGTTACTGGAGAGTAAGGGCATGCTGCTAGGGAAAGGGTGAATAGCGTACCAGTCAGGAGTCACAGCACTGCGTGGCAGTCAGGATCCCAGAATGTGAGTGGAGTCCATATGCGACTGACAGTCTGACCAGTAAGAGGAGGGCCAAGAAGGATGTTAAAAACATGCATAAAAAAAAAAATAACTCCAAAAGGATTTTTTACTTTATTAATAATGGAAATGCTGTTTGGGGTCTGGACCACGTGGGTTCGGTGCACAAGTGAGTAGAGTTTGAAGCGGATTTTGGTTGTGCACTGGTTCGCACTGTGTAGAACAGAATGAAAGTAAAAGTTATTTCTGTGTGAAAGTGATTGGCTGGAGTTTGGAGCTCACACTGCTGACTCCAGCCAATCACAACCTACAGTGTGGATAAATTCTGGCACGGGGGACCTAGAGTGAGGATTAAAGTGATATCCTCACTCTGGGTCTGACCACCAAGTAAATATCACAAATATTTGCCATAATTTTGTCCTCATAACCATTGTATATATATATGTGTGTATATATATATATATATATATATATATAGGATAGGGGCATATGATTGAAATATTTAAATACCTAAAGGAGCTAAACAAGACTAACACAGAAGGGATTTTCCAGATTAGAAGAGGGAGGGATACGAGAGGGCATCAACTGAGGTTGGAGGGGGGAAGATTCAGGAGGGAAATCACGAGACATTTTTTCACAGAATGGGTAATGGACAGGTGGAATACTCTGCCAGAGGAGGTGGTGTCCTGTAGAACAGCGGGCGATTTTAAGAGGGGTTGGGACAGAGTGGGGGGGTAAGAATGATGAAGGGAGGGTGGGGCAGCTGCATAATCGAGCAGACTCAATAGACTGTGAGGGCTGTTTTTGCTGGCGTTTTGGTATATTCGTATACTTGACCTCCTGATGTCAAGAGTGGAGCAGCCACGAGTGAGGTCAGAAGGGGTCAAGTATAGCGAGTGAGGGTATTTCTATTATTTCACTCTTACCCATGTCATATTTAATTTGCACAACAGGTGTTTAGGCGGTTTTGTGATAGAAATGATAAAAAATTACAAAAGGAAAAAATGCAAAATTTAGACCACCCTCAAAGCATCTCACACCTGCTGGCTTTAATGCTGCACATGGCTATTGTGATGTCATCAGCATTCTTAAAACTGCTCTCTTATTGGTTCAGTATTCCACTGCTTCATTGTGACCATTCAACTTACAAGACAGCACTACTATCTTCCCAGTAGGCAGTGGGATAGTAGTAATATCTTGAGCAGTTTTGTTGAATAAATATACAGTATATACACACAGTATACTTATTATTTAGTTATCTCAAAAGTTTTACCAGGAAAGACATATTGAGCTGGTGACGGTTCATTTCCAGATGTATCCTCGGGTTAGGGGGAAGGAGAGTACAGAACAACTCAGAACGAAAAGGTGCAATAAAATTAATAACAAATTATAGCTGTTGTGCAAAAAGGCAACTATAAAATACGGGAAAAAAATGCATGTACCATGACTACAGTAATGGAACAAATTTACAGATTCAGCACTAGAACAAAGTGCAAAACCCAGTGGCTAAGCTGCAGACATAGGTGGGCAATAACAAGGAGCACTCCAGGGATGCACTTTACAGGGTCAAGGGCAATTACAGGAGAGAGTTGTGAAGTTTCGAAGGAGGGCTTTAAAGGAATAAAGGGATGAGGCAGTGCGGGATAGCAGGAAGAAGAGAAAACCAGGGTATAGAGAACCAGAAGGAGAAAGCAGCTTGGCCTGCAGTGGATATTACAGGAGGGATGGAGAGGGAATGGGGGTCAGTGTTATGAAGGGAGTATACAAGGGCAGAGGTGGACAAAAGAAGGATGGTAAGGTAAGGTGGGAGGCAGCCAAATCAGAATTTGAAGGTAAATGAAGCACAGTGGGAATGGCATCAAGAGAGGGAGAGGGAGAGGAAGAAGTAGAGGGCACTATGGTGGGAATATTGTATAGTTGTTTCCATCGACGAGCATAGACATCCACTTTCTTCTGCCCCCAACAACCACCTAGCCCCATCTTCTACTAATCTGGTAACTGCTAGTCCCTCCACAGCTTCACCACCCAATGGTGGGGCTCCGAGGAAGGTCCCTCCTCCTCCTCCTCCTCCCAGTAATCAGTATGCAGCCTAGGCAGCAGGCTCTACGGCATGGGACTAGAGTTCACTGGCACCATTATTCAGACAGTAGCAGGGTTTTCCAACCCTTTTTCTCCCATAATACCAGCCTCCATCCACAGGGTGACACTACACAGCCTGATGGTGGCCTCGCATCCGGCAGTTTTACCTGTGGGGGGGCAAGCTCCTTAGCACACCACAGGAGTCGCTGTGGGAGTGGAACATGATGCCACCCTCTCTGGGGCCAAGAGGAGCTGCCATCAGCAGAGTCTTTGCAGCCTGGCCAACCCACCTCAAGCGTCACAAATCTGTTCTTGAACCAGGGTTGCCAGCCTGGCAGTGTACTGCACTGCCAATGGATGACATATGCATTCATCAAATTTAACAGGCTTATCCAAGGAAAGTCCAGGCCAATACATTTTATGAAAATTGCATTAAAAACATAAATAAAATCTAGAACGTAATATGTGGGCAGCCATACACAACAAACCTGTGTCTGCATCGAGAGTTTTCTGTGGCAGCCAGGAACCTTGAGAGTGAAGCTTGAGAGATTCCCAGTTTGCCACAGAAAACTTGAGATCAAGACATAGGTTTGTCTGTGTATGGATGCCCATACATTATCTTTTATAGCTTATGGGCATTCATGGCCATTTCAGACTCTACGCTTCCTCTCGGTGAACTGGCAACTGGGGAGGCACTTGAGGGTTGGTGGCGGGCTCAAATTACTGATTCAACATGAAACTAGTGACAGCAGCTGCAACAGTGTCTGTAAGTTCAAGAAAAAAGACCAGCTTCCAGCTCGACTGGCTAGAGGAAAGCTGCTGTGCTGCAGTAGTGACATCACGAGTACAGCACAACAACTCTATTCTAGGCATGGATTTTCATGCAAAACAACATTCCACCATACATTATATAGAAAATTGTGTACAATAAGGCTGTGTCTGAATTGAGAGGTTGACATGGCAAGCAGAGTCCTTGAGAGCACAGCTCAAGATTCTTATATAACCTTGTATGTGTATGGAGAACCATATGCAATATTTTATAGTGAATGGTTTTCTATGCACAGAGAGACTAAATTTGTTTCTTTACTGCTGCATTCAGTTTACTAAAACACTAAAAACATTGGTGAACAAACACCAGCATTGAAAAAATGCTGTCTATCAGAGTATCAAAGTTTGTGCTATTCTCAACGTGTCTTTTTGCTAAGCACTCCACTGAGTCTTCACCCACTGTGCAATCCCATTACTGTGCTATGAATACAAAAAAAATCCCATGAGAATCGCAGTTTTAACTAATAGTACGTTAGCACTTTCTTTTTTTGGAGGGGAGGATCGGCCCCTCCACGTCTCCCCCCCATCCAGGCTTACCCCCCTGGGCAGGAGTGATGGAGGCACCCCAATGGACAAACGGTCTTAGCCCTGGCTTACCCCTCCCCCACCAGTGGACATGGGATGCAGCGGGAGCAGCAACAGGCAAGTGTCAGGACAGGGACAGAATTTTATGGTTGCTGGATTTATCCTTTGGGGGCGAGGGCGTGCAATAACGGCCAGTGTCCACCCATGCCCCGCCCCAAGCCTCCACCAAGGTCCAGAAGGCATGACACTCTTCCCCTCCCCAGGAAGGAGGCAGTCCCTGGGATGCTCAGTCCTTCTCCCCTCAGCCAGCCCTCCAACTCCCAAGTCCGTCACCGAACCCGGGATGTTGGCATCACAATCAGACGCCTTGCCACTGCGCCGGTGGGCTGGCAACTAATAGCACTTTCTGCAGCGTGTCAGGCAGGGTACAGAGAGGGAACACTGCTAATGGCTCTCATGACAGCAGCCATGGCTAGAGCTCCACAGCTCTACAGGTGCATTCTTTTCTGTTGTGCTGCATTAGCGACAGTACTAGTGCAGCACAACTGCATTGCGATGTCACTACTGCAGCACAATAGCGCTGTTCCAGCCTGGATTCCATGCTGAACAGTGCTCCACCACACACTATAATAATATAAATAAAAATCTACCTACCAAGCTACCTAAAAAAGACACATGGGGCAGCAGTCACTAAAAAAGGCAAAGTGCTGTGCAGCCACAGTCAATGAGCCACACTGTATTCAGTACGTGCTTCATGAGGGCTCAGTCGCTGGCCACCTGCGGTGGTGCGGGGAGGGCTGTACTGGTCGCAGATGAGAGATTGGGATGGGGCATGGGGGAGCGGGGTGGTGGGTCGCACAGGATGGGGTGGGTGTGAGGACGCTAGACTACCAGGGACTGGGCTTTTCCATATTTTGGGGATGGCTATTGGTGACCGGAGAGGGCACCACTACACTATGCAGAATTGTTGTTGCACATAGGGTCATCAATCGGGGGCCGGGAAGGGACCACTACTCTATGGAAAAGTTTTACAGCATATTGGGATGGCAATCGGAGAACAGAGGGCATAACACCTCCACCAGCCATTAGGGCTGTGCAGATTATTGACAGGTTTTTGTTGGCGGTAATTTCTCCAAGCAAGGGCCTTTGCAAACAGCCCTTGCATGGAGCACAAACTTCGTGAATAGTACTGCAGTGATATGCGGGTCCCCGCCCCTTCATTTGCATTGTGCCCTTTGCCGGCTTGTGGAAAGATTTAACAGTACCCTGAAGTCAATGCTCCAAGCATTTGCTGAACAGCATGTGAGGGACTGGGAGAAATACCTTCCCCACCTGTTGTTTGCATACAGGGAGGTGCCCCAAGAGTCGACAGGGTTTTCCCCCTTTGAGCTCTTATATGGACACCAGGTACGTGGGCCCCAGACTTGATCCGGGAGGACTGGGAAGGCAAGCACGCCACCCAGGGAACTCCCATAGTGCATTATATAACAATATATCAGTTGGGGGGTGAGGATATAGCATGCATCAAGCAGGAAAGGGATCTTGGGGTTATCATCTCTGATGACCTCAAGGTAGGGAAACAGTGTGACAAGGCAGCAGGTAAAGCAAATAGGATGCTGGGATGTATAGGCAGGGGCATTACCAGCAGGAAAAGGGAGATCATAATTCCGCTATACAAGACACTAGTGAGGCCCCACCTGGAGTACAGTGTACAGTTCTGGAGACCATACCTACGTAAGGGACATAGACAGGGTAGAGAAGGTTCAGAGGAGGGCAACAAAGATGGTGCATGGATTGCATCACAAGTCCTATGAACACAGGTTGAAGGAACTGAACATGTACTCCCTGGAGGAGAGGAGGGAGAGAGGGGATATGATAGAGACATACAAGTATCTTACAGGGAGGAACAGGGTGCAGGAAAACACTATTTTTAAGCGAAAAAGATGTTCCAGGACTAGAGGGCATGGGATGAAGTTGGAGGGAGGACGATTCAGAGAAACATGAGAAAGAATTTCTTCACAGAACGGGTGGTGGACAAGTGGAACACCCTGCCAGAGGAAGTGGTGGGGGCTGAAACAATCACGGGATTTAAGAATGCATGGGATAGACATAAAGGAATTCTGGAGGTCAGGGGTAAGGTGCAACAGACTTCTAGAAAAACAAACTGAACTTACAAGCTCAAATGGGCAGACTGGGTGGGCCATAGGCCCTTATCTGCCGACACTGTCTATGTATCTATGTATTATGTCCTTAGGTTTAGGGAAAGGCTGAAGGAGCTTATGAGGACAGGCCATAGCAACCTGGCAGCTGCCCAACAAAAACAAAAAGTGTGGTATGACCGCAGAGCCATAGCTCGCTTGTACACGATGGGTCAGAAAGCCATGGTCCTCATCCCAGTCCAGAAAGACAAGCTGCAGGCTGAGTGGGCAGGACCACATAAAGTAGTCAGAAAGGTAAATGACTAAACTATATAATAGAGTTACCGGACAGAAGACATACAGAAAGAATGTACCATGTCAACATGATGAAGCCATATGCTAATAGGGCTAACATGGTGTTTGCAGTATGTAGTCCTGGGGAGGGGACGGACGAAGGAGACCCCCTTCTGGACTTGCTGGAAGAAAGCAAGTGGGAGTCCTCTGTGGAGGCAGTTAAATTGTCACCCCAGCTGGCCCTGGACCAGATCCAGGAAGTAAGGGAGGTTTTAGCAGACTTTGCCCCATTGTTTAGCGCCAAGCCTGGACCAACCCCCTTAGTGATGCATGATGTGGAGATAGGAACACAGACGCCCATATGGCGGACAGCATATTGGATGTCAGAGGCTGTCCAAAAGGACATTAGGAGAAAGGCGGAGGAAATGCTGGATTTAGGGGTAATCCAGAAATCCCACAGCCCCTGGGCCTCACCAGTAGTCCTTGTACCCAAGCCAGATGGCTCTACTCATTTTTGTGTGGATTATCATGGACTGAATGCAGTCACGAAGTCAGATGGCCACCCAATGCCACGGATGGATGAACTCCTGGACAAGTTGGGAGGGGTGACATACCTTACAACTATTGACCTGACACAGGGGTATTGGCAGGTAGAGTTAACTGACCGAGCTAGGGAGAGGTCAGCCTTCATCACTCTGATAGGGTTATTTGAATTTAAAGTAATGCCTTTTGGAATGAAGAACACCCCGGACACTTACCAAAGGTTGGTGAACCAGGTGTTAAATGGTGCTGAGGAGTACGCTGTGGCGTACCTGGATGACATTGCCATCTTTAGTGCCAGCCGGGAGGAACACCTGTCCCACCTTAGGGAAATGCTGGGCAGGGTACAGAGGGCCGGGCTCACTGTCAAAGCTGAGAAGTGCCAGGTTGCCTTGGCTGAAGTGGCATACCTCGGGCATGTTGTAGGCTGGGGGCAGCTCCATCCTAACCAAGTGAAAATAGAGGTGATCAAGGCATGACCCAGACCAGAAACGCAGAAGCAGGTCAGGAGTTTTCTAGGGACAGCAGGGTACTATAGGAAATGTGTACCCAATTACAGTGCCCTGGCTGCTCCCCTATCTGACCAGGTAAAGAAAAGGATGCCTAAGAAAGTTACCTGGAAACCAGCCTGTGAAAATACCTTTACCAGACTGAAGAAGGCACTGTGCAGTGCTCCTGTATTGACAAGTCCAGACTACAGCAGACCCTTTGTAGTTCAGACTGACGCTTTAGATGTAGGTATAGGGGCAATGCTGAGTCAGACATCCAACCAAGGGAAAGATCACCCCATTGTGTACCCAAGTAAAAAGTTACTTCCCAGGGAGCAAGCATACTCTACTGTGGAAAAAGTGTGTCTTGCCATAGTGTGGGCCCTAAAGAAGTTAGAGCCATACTTATGCAGGCAGCATTTTGAGGTACAAACTGACCACAACCCCCTGGTTTGGCTGACACAAATGGAAAAAATGAATGGTAGACTATTAAGATGGAGTCTTGCCTTGCAGGGGTATGACATGAAGATCTCACATAGGGCTGGAGCAACCAATCAGAACGCAGATGCCTTGTCACGTCTATAAGAGGAATGAACTGACTTGTGGAGCTCATCCCATGCAGGGAACAGAGCCCCCAAATTCAGTCTAGGTGGGAAGAAGTGTGAAGCTCTTCCCCTGCTTCTGGTTACCTGTATGATGTTTATCTTATAAATAAATGGTCTGTGTATGAAATGTCAGTATGAGAGAGATTTGGCCTTTAACTTTCAAGGTCAGTAGTTGAAACCACAGAATGTTGTAAAACAGAACAGAAGAACTAGTTAATGAAGGGTACAGAAGGGTACCCTTACAGAAGGGTATTTTATTACCTTTTTATGAACTGCCCATGCTTTTAAACTTGAAACTAAATGTGAGTTTTATGAGTTACACAAGGGAGGGAAATTAGGCTAGTTCCTCTCCTGTTAGCATATAAGCAGAAATGTGTGAAGAGTCATAAAATCCCTCAGATCACACTAGCACAGGAAATCAGCCCAAGAGGACAGGAGTGTGGGATTGTTAAGTTCAAAGAGAAATGTTTAATTAAAGACTGTCATATTTGGGAAATGGCTAGTACAGATTTTTCAAAGCAATGACTCACATCTTTAGAGACACTTATGTCAGAAATTATCTAAGGGAGGTTCTAGCTGACCTCATCAAAAGGGGTGGGGACAGATAGAGTTAAAAATGAAACATGATATATTGGATTGTGCCATATGAGTCTAGACTCTGACTGGGAAAGCACTTAGAAAGGTAATAGTTAGAAAGAAATTAAGTCTTTGTGGTAGGAGTGTTTTGTCTGTATCTTCCTTTTTGTTTTACAGGATTGTAAGCTGTATGACACATTGTTCTGTGTTTAATTTTACCATTTTATCATATTTTAGTAAACAACCATTTCTTTGAAATACTGCCTGGGTGTCTTCTCAGTTTCTTTTTGCATGTGATGTATATGAGGTTAAGTCTGACAGCTGTTAAAAGGCTTGATGGTGTTACTAAGCTTGGAAAAGGTAAGAATATACCCAAAATCTCTTATAGAATTTTAAGTGTTCATTTTGGAGACCTGGCTGGGTGCCCCTGGCGAAAGATTGTACTGCAGTCCCGAAGAGGGTACATATCTTAGCCATTTAATTGGGTATGCTAGCATAAGGTTCACACTTTGAATCCCTCCAGAACTTGAGGCTAACAGGTGATTCGGACCCAAAGCAGACAGGAGGGTTACCCTGTCTGTTACCTGACCACACTATTACTCTCTGAGGTTGGCACTGTGGGAGCAGAGGGCCTGACCTGAGGAGTGCATTTGTGACATACATATCTTGTTTCCTTTTATTAAAACAGATAATCAATCTATACAGTCCACCTCTATGCCCACAAGAAGTGACCCCTATAAAGATGATCAGTATGAAGGACAGGTCTTGAAGTAATGTTGTGCTGTACTAGATCTATTACATCGACTATGCTGTATCAGCAACTGATGTGTCAAAGGTTCAAGGCATGGTTTAAACATTAAACTTAAACAGCTTCATATTTTATAGACTCGTTGCAGCACCTGCAGAGTGTCGGTATAAATCATACTTAGCAAGTGTGGTGCAGAAACGCGCACCATACCTGTAATAAAGAGTTCTGTGTTATGCTGTACAGCCACTACATATAGGTGCACTCTGTGAGTGCCTCAGATTGTAATATATACTCATGAGTGGGCATCATAATGACAAATGGGACGACATTCATCATCTATTTTCTACATACTGAATTTGTATGTATACATGATAAACATTACCAAAAAGTAACATACAGCTCATAGTAGAGCGTATCCTGTTGCCAGCAGCTATAATGCTACAGAAATAATTACATTAAAGTTGCAGTGTGATGAAAAATGGTTTTCCACAAAGCTGGTTTCCAGCTACAGTTAATAAACATATTAGCATATATGTTAAATCTACTTTTCTAGCTGCTTCCTAAGCTATGATCTATCTATATATACTGTGTGTGTGTATATATATATATATATATATATACATACACACACATATATATATATATATATATATATATATATATTTTCCCTGATCCTATTCCTTGTCAGATCCACAATGCTATTTCCAAGCTAAAGGAAGAGGACAATTTTTTCTTTTGTGAGGGAGAAAAAATATCTTAAAGCAGTAGTATTTATTAGTCATAGAAATATGGAAACATTGAATGTGTCAGCAGAAAAGGACCAGTTGGCCCATGTGGTCTGTCCCATTTTCCCTGCCTAACACTACACTCTGGACTCCGTATTGTTACAGGTGCCATCCCTCCTCTCCTACCTGTATTTATTACACCCATGTACATATCCCACACAAGTTAGAAGCTCCCTACTTTCTTTGCTCCTACCACTTCTTCTGGCAGGCAGTTCCAGGCATCCACTATACTTTCTCTAAAGAAATATTTCCTCACAACCCTCTTAAACATCTCCCCCCAAGCTTCATAGCATGCTGCCATGTTCTAGTGGTCCTTCTCCTGTGAGAGAGACTCTCCTCCTGCATCTTGTTCAGCACTATGAGGTACTTACAGGTCTCAGTCATGTCCCCTCTCGCGCTCCTCTCCTCCAGGGAGTACATGTTGAGCTCCTGCAGCCTCTCCTTATATGGTTTCCTATGCAACCCCCCGTACCCTTTTAGTAGCCCTCCTTTGAACTGTTTCTACCCTGTCAATGTCCTTGCAGAGATGTGGCCATCGTGTCACTTCTTTGGCAATAATGCATTTTTGGCAAAACATATCAATATACCAATTTTTCTCCTCCTTTATATTAATTCCTAAGACACACGATTTGGAAATTGTGAAAGGGTCTTGCTCCCTTGAAATGGCCACCCTGAAAAATGGAAACATCTTGGTGTGTGCAGTGCTTTTTACTATCAGAAACATGAGCTAGCACCATCATAATAAATCCACAATATAAATCCAGCAAGTACTGTCAAAGCTACACTCAACTGAAGAGATTTTTAAATATTGCAAATGGTGGCCATCTTTAATGACCCGAGTCATCAATTACAAAAATAGTTATAAAAGCTGTTTGTTAAAAAATATGAGGGAGTTCAAAATATACTCATAAGTATTAGGAAAGTTACAAGGACTAGGGGCTCCCACGCTATAATTTGTTTAAAGTGCACATACCTCAGAGTGTAAATATTCAGGAAGAAAAATACAGGGTCCTGCTTGGACCACGGAGAGGACAGCACCAATTTGAGATATTTCGGACTAATAGTCTCAGATGATGACTGTTTTTGTCTATATGTATGCGTAGTACCACCTGATGTATCACAGCATGTCCGATGGGTGATGTGGGCCACCATTTTTTTTTTTTTTTAGCCTGTATGGCTTAGTTTTACACCACCGCAGGCTGAGTAAGTTTTGGATGCTGTCTCAGGTTTACTACAGCTTTGTTTACTGGCTTCAGGTGAAGCTATTTTGCACAGTAGGCTGATTTGTACTGAGAATCTAGCAGAAGCTGATCTGCAACCAGGAAGTTGCCAGCATTTATGCCCGTATCAGGGACTTCCTTTACTACAAGTTCTATATGGGTGAGCTTTTTACACTTCTGTATGTGAGTACACGTTAATAAAATCTTGTTCATTTATCTGAAACTATTAGTCCACAATACTCGTAAGTATGCCAGAACTATATTTATACTACAAAACACTATATGGTGAAAATGGTTTCCAATTAACAAATACTGACACTTTAAAACATTTTTAAAATTACTTAAATTCTGGTAGAATGGGAAAATTTTGCAAGCAAATGAAAGAGGAAGATGACTGGTATAATTTATAGTTAGAAAAAGTCGGATCCAATTTTTTTGCTTGATTTTGCTGCAACTACTCCTAACATATTGGATAGTGAATGGGTAACTGTACACAACATGCCTGTGTTGGCATCAAGAGGTTTCCACTGTGACCACTGAACCTCAGGAGCAAAGCTCGAGAGGTTCATCAGTTGCCATGGGAACCTCGAGATGGTAGCACAGCCTTGTCTGTGTATGGCTGTCCATACATTATCTATTAGTGTATGGGCACCATTCTTGTATGCCTGTTTGTCAGCCAGAAGATTAATTAAATGCAGCTTGAATGGTTCCCTTGAGAAAATTACAACTCCTGCCCTGCTCGGACATAAACTTTGGAGCGCTTCACTCTGTGACTGCTGGAGGTAAGCAGTGTGACCTTGTCAGGCAGGGACTCAGCAGCTTGAGGAGAAGAAAGAAACACCGATCAGACTCAGCTAAATCAAAACTGAATCTGACTTTTTGGTGCTGATCAGTGCCACGATCTTAAGATGATACAGTTCAACAAGAGAGTTTAAAATAACAAAACGAAGCTGGCCTGGTTGCACAGAGGGCTTCGGTGCTCAGCACCTTACCTCTCTCCATGACGGCGACCCAAATTCGGGAAAAAAAATCAGGCCACCGAGGGTCATGGGGGGGGTGCTGGGAGTGGATCGAGCAGCCACCTGGCAGCTCTCCTCTCCCAGATCAGGGTGGTGGGCCGACTCAGCTCTTTTGACTGTGGTAGTACTACTGCACAAGCAACAGACTGAGGTCAGAGAAGGGGAAGCCGTGGTATCAGGGCACATGCGTATTTCCACACACATGCATTGCCTGTGCCTCCACGACCAGAGGAACCCAGCAAAAAAATAAATAAATAAATAAAGATAAACGTGGTCAGCTTGGGCTCGATGACATCCTACCTGCTGGCCCTCTGCCCCACACTGCCACCTGACCAGGGCCCCAGTACTAGATATGTGCCTCTGAGTTGGGGGAGGACAGCCCCACTCACCTGGTCCCACCAGGGGGGGAAATCCATGGGGGGGGGTCTCAGGATCCCTTTTTTCTATAAATAAATTTTTTCCTCCTGGGCGCATCACAGACAGCTACTCAACCCTGTCCCTGCCCTCTTCGCCTGGCAACTGTCTCTCCAGTCCACCAAGCCCCATATCCCCCATGGACTGCCCTCTGTGGTGGATCCAGGATGGGGAGGTCTGTTATCCCCCCCCCCGGAGGCTCTGCTTCCAGATTTGGTGGGTCAACGAGCCGGTGACAGCATGGGGTGAGGGCAGGCAGGCAAGGCTTCATATAGCCTGTGAATGCCATTTTCCACTGTTTTTTACTGTCCCCTTGCCGCGGCAAGCTATGTAACCGTGGCCCATCCCTTTCTTGCCACTTAATCTCTGGCACTGCCAGCCAGCCTCCACCAAATGGCAGCCAAGGAGCAAGACGGTGTCCCTCCCCACCTCAGGACAGGAGAGTAGTCCATTGGACATTCAATCCTCTCCCCCCCCGGCCAATCCCCAGTGACCCAAACTCATTCCTGAACTCAGGTCGGGGGCATGGTGAAAAGTAAGATACATAGCACCTCAGCCCTCTGCACCACTGGGCTGGCAGGATCCCGGGTAAAGTTAAGGTAGACTGCTGGGTGGAGTGGGTGGGGAAAGGACTGACGAGACTGCCTTAGCTGACCGGGGAGCTATATGGAAAAAAAATAACAAACCGCATCTTTTGTTTGACTGCTGACACAGCTTGAGGACAGCAGCTACAGCGCTGGCATTCACTACTACAGCACATCATACATATTCCAGGCATGAATGTCAGCGCAGAACAAGGTTCTACCACACACTATACATCATATTATGTTATAAAGTGCAGTACGGTCTTTATCGTATCATTCAAAGGTTATAATAATGCAAAAAATAAAGCCTTACAGCATCTTATTGGATACCGGCCGGAATTCTGAACACATTACTGCCACTCTAACAGGATTATCACCACAGTAACTGTGATTAGCACAGCCAACAGTCTGTTCATGCAATAGGTGCCATTTTAAAAGGCACGCTTAGCATGGCGTCAATCTGTTAGCATGGGAGTCCTAAAGGCAACCAGGTACCCCCATGCAAGTGAGGAGTGCTGTCCTGCATACAGGATGCACTGATAACTTTAATGGTTCCTGGAAGTGCTAATGGGCTGTTATCACAGCACTAGTTAATGCTTCCAGGAAGTATGTGTAAATGGCACACAGTGTACTGCCCCCTCTGTTACCTGGTCCCAGTAACACATTAAAAAATATCCCTGGGTCTTGAGGCCCCCCTCATCCATTCCTGGTACATTATAAAAATATCCAAGCTGACCAGTAGTCCCCACTCCTAGTCACTGGTTCCCTTCCAATAAATGTCCCGTCCCTAGTAATGTGGTAGTACTCCTCCTGGTCCCAATATCCCTGGGTTTGGTGGACAAGAGCAAGGGAGAAGGAATATGTTTTTGAATGCTGTGTACTGCAAATTCCTTTCCCTGCTTCTCTCTCTTGTATTCCCACCCCTACCCCCCTAGGCACAACTGGAAACAAGCCCTTCTTGGACACACTGTTTCTCACCTGGTAAACATACATTTCAAACAGATAATAAATGTATAATGTAAATACATAAATTAGTAAATGTAATGAACCTTTATAATCATAACCGAGACTCCTGCTAGCTCTGCTACTGGAGCTGCTCATTAAGCATGGTGGGACCGTTCTAGGCTTCCATACCTAGCCAGATAAGTTTATCATTTGAAATGTATTTCATGTGTAATTCAGTGACCACTCAAAAGGCAGCTGTGCTGAATATTGCCTCGTCTGGCCTTGTAAAGGCTGAATGGTACACGGCATGTGAGCCCCTAGTACTGTGTTAAAGGCCAGTACTCAGCCAATTGATGGTTGGGCAAGAGGATGGGGTAGTGGTTTCCAATCCCCCCCCCCAGCTCTCTCCAGTATTTATCAGTTCCAGCGGTGCCACAGTGCCTGGACATTCTGAGTGTACAAAAGGATCTTACTAGAGCCTTCCTGCAAAATTCTCTCCAGGCAGGTGACCTCACTGTTTTAGGACAACTTAGAAAGGTTACTTCCAATATATCCGCGAGCCATTCATGTCCCCCCAGGCACCCTTATATTTGGCAAGCTGTTCCATGAACTAAGCTTTAAATAGCTCATCATGAATGGGGGAGGCGGGACTCAGGAAAGAAGTTCCATCATCCCCAGGGGTAATAAGGAATGAAACATGGCAGACAGGGATTCTGCTGTAGTAATATGTCTGGTAAATGACCAGTGTGTTGGCAGCCTGCCGCAAAGATGAATGCTTCAACCAACAGGAGGTATGCTATACAGCTGAACCCCCAGTTTCAAATGCTTTACTCCACTCATAAAATATTTTATTTTCACTAAATGTTCCCCCGTCACCTGAGCAGCCCCCTGCTGATGGCGCCCTCAGCCCTGTCACCCACCATCCCGGGCCTTACCCTATCTACCTACTTACCACCATGGACAAGTGGGTGCCATGGGTGGTGGAACAGAGCCTGCAGGGTCACCCACATTCATCTTGCTGCTCGGGGTTTTTTCCTCCAGTATTTTCCCATCCCTGAGGTCAGCTCGCATGTGATGGCATGGGCATATGGCAAGAAGATATTGTATGTACTATGCCACCTATGCCCAGCCATCTGAAAGGCAGCCACTGATGTTGAGTCACCCAGCCTCCACAGGGTGTCAGGCAAGTAGTGGCTCACATCACCCTCCACCCCCAAAAGAGAAGAGCTGCCTATGGATGCTCAGTCCTCCTTCCCCTGGCCAGCCCTGGAGTGACCCTGGTCTGCTCCTGAACCCAGGTCACTGGTGTGGTGGGTGGTGTAGCACATAGTACCTTAGCCCACCACACTACTAGGCCAGTTCATAATTTTTTTTTTAATTTTAAATGAATCAGAATACTTTAATGACTCTCTTACTCAGTGCATAGGTTAGTTTTTCATGGTACTGTAGTGCTGCTGTGTGTTTCAGAAATTCATGTACCTCCTAATGCAAAGCATCATGGGTAGCATCTGGAACCCACCATGAAACAAAATGTGCCTGTCTCAGCTTTACGCAGGATTGTATGGTACCAAATGGCCTTGCACACAATCTGCAAGGGTTGAACAGAGCACACCACAGATACATGTTTTTTTTTCCTTGTTATGACTGATCATTGTGTAACTGCTGTGTATAAGCCTAGCAGGAGGGAGAACCAGTCTGATGCTATCAAGGGTTAGGGTCATGGTGAGCCCAAAACAGAAAAGGAATTTCAATGACAAGAACCCCAGAGCAAAAATACTAACACACTGTCAATAAAGCAATATTTCACAGAAATGCAAAATTACACAAATACACACACACACTCACTGCAAAGCAACATGAGTAGAATATGCAAATCACTATGAAGGAAATTTGGTCCTCTCATTTTAATCAGATTTTATGGTGCCAAAAGGCCTCGCAAACAGTCTGCGGAGTCTGAAAACAGCAGATCACAGACAACTGCCTTGTCCTTGTTAGGACTTGTTGGTGAGCCATAGTTGTGGGTCAGACTAGGAAGGGGTTTTATCCCAAAGGTGATACATTTTTTCATTTATCCTCCCATCACAGGAGCTGCCCTACTCAGTCTAGAAAACGTGTGGTCACAAATAGATCCTGTACCCTCTAGTGACATAACCATTTAACATTCTGTTTGCATACTAATAAATGAAAAACCCTGTCAGTTCAGCTTATCATAATTATTAAATTGCTGGCTAACTTGTTACATTTTGGTACTGCTGGTTCGTAGGACAGATAGCTAGATAGATAGATAGATAGATTTAATTACATTAAATTAAATATGTGAAACAAAAGTAAAGCAACATTTTGTTACAATAGTTGATAATTTCGATGTATACATGCCAAAGACCAAAGCTGTAAATGAAAACAGAGCAAAACTTGCAAAACCTACCAGTTTTTATTTCCTTTGCCACAAATACATTACATCAGATTACTGGAAGCACTAACAACAGAAGCAAAACTGCAGTTGTTGACCGAGTCTCCAGTGCAGTACCTGAGCTGCAAACTGCGACACCAACATAAGATTCAAGTCTGATTAACTGCTGTACAAATCCATCTGTAACTTTACAAAATTATCATTTAGAAACAATGTCTGTCCTGCGTTTTTTGGCATTAAAGAACCAAGTCTATTTAAAAGGGATTATCTACGGCTTCCTGGTAAAAATGTTGTTTAGTTTGGTTTAGTTTATTCAGAAAACCTTTGAGCAGTCGGCCCCGTGGTGCTGAGGGCTGAGACGTTGGACGCCACACCTCACTCCATGCCGGCGACCAGAGTTCAGGAGTGAGCTTGAGTTGCCAGAGGTTGGCTGGGAAGTGGATTGTAATGGCCAATAGGCTGCTCTCAGCTCCCGGATTGGAGAGGATCAGTCCCTCACTCTCGGCTGACACCCGGTGGAGGCCGGCTGTCAGAGCAGAGTCGAGGGTTGAAGTAGGGAGGGTGGAGGAAGCACTTGCTTCCGGGACCGCGCGCGTGCCTACTGAGTGCCGGTGCTTCGAGGGGAGAGGGAAGAAAACTAAAACAAAATGTATGTCTCCCTATGGCCATTTGTAATGGCTCCCTTAAGGGGGGATGGCGATGAAGGAGTAGGCGGTCATGGGGAGCAAACAGCTGTATGAAGTAAAAAAAAAAAAAAAGAAAACCTTTGAGCTGTAATAGCCCTTTTTCAAAAGTATCCACGCCATATACAATCAGACAATACAAACAATACAAAGCCACAGAATAAAACAGTATAATTTACAATTACAAACCAACTTATCTGTAAACACATGTAATACATGATTTGTAAAAGCACTTAAAGTATTTAAACTGCAGATCTCAAGCAGAAGCAAATTCTAAAACTTCACTGCTCTACTAGAAAAAGGCCTTTGTCCTAAATTTGTTCTCCCAAGTTGTTGTCTAAGCATTAAAGGCAAGAGATCAGTGCCACTTAATGGCCCAGTGGGTAGTCCTATGCATTCTCATGCGGGCAACCTGAGTTTGGGAACGAGTTCTGGGAGCCAGCTGGGTGGCCCGTGGGGTGGGAGAGTGCTGCCGAGCGGCAGTGCTCACAGCCAAGGGAGGGATAATGCTAGGTTCCTTCCGCCGCTCTAGTGACCTCTGTAGGGGCCAGGGAGCTCTCCCACAGCGGATGTCAGATGTGTGATAAGGTCTGCAGGGGCCAGGGACTATGCTCAACATCACGAGAGATGGGTAGGGAAAAAGTGGAAAAACACAATGTGCAGGATGATGTCTCTCAGCCTGCTGCAGGGCCCACACCACTGACTGGGCCCTTGTTCCATCATCTGGATTGTTCTCAGGGGAGGGGGAGGATAACACTCACCCCTCAGCCTCAAATCTAGGGGAATCCATGGGGGATCTCTGGAGTCAAGGAAGGTCCTGGAGATGGGTGGTGAGGGAGCTGTGTGGACTGAAGGGGGTCAAGCAGCAGGAGAATAAAGCGTTCATGGTAAAAAAAGGCAGGCTATCAACTTACAAAATAGGGCACCTCTCCACAACTCCATCCCACACACATTAAAATGTAGTCAGCAGATATCTCATACTGAAAATCACACATCCAATAAAAAAAGTCACCACTGGCAAAAAAAAAAAACAACCTCCTTGTTCGTTTCTAAAATTGACCAACTGGTGATGTTTATGAGTGGGAGTCATTTATAAAAGAAAATGAAACTAAAACAAACTTTGATGAGCTGTATATCCATGCTAAAATTCATTAGGTCAGACCGTTGCGCAGCATCAGCGTTGCCACTCATGACACCAGCAATCTGCAACCCTGGTTCTGGAACGAGCACGAGTTGTTGGTGAGGGAGGAGGGCCGAGCATCCCAAGGGAAGCTCTCGTCCTCAGGGAGGGAGCGGACCTTGTCCCACTGCATTGCTGCCAGCTGGGGTTCTCAGGAGGCAGTGCAGTTCTGTGGCATTGTGGGGGCAGGAAGATGCCTGGTGGCACTGCACTGGCATGACTGCATGCATGCGCTTGGAGCTCTCCTTGCCAGAGTCACGAGAGAGGGATCACATCATAGGAAAAAGGCGAGTACTGCTTACCGTCTCCCCACCCACCTCAGGGTTAAGGAAAGGCTGCAAGACCCTCTTTCTGCAAAACCAGGCACTTGCTGTACATGAGAGGTTGATGCTATGATACCCATCTGTATCCCCCTACCCCCGGATGAGGCTGAAAATAGGCAGAATTGTCTAGTCCTCCTTTCCTGGTCAACAAAAACTAAATACCTAAAAATGTGCAGCTAATTCAGTTGATGTAATTGAAATTTCAGAGCTACTCTAATATGTATCAGACTCTTGCATTATGATGCATTATGCACAAATATTTTCATTATATAGATTTATTTCAGTAAACTGTAACTGTTATCTCTGCGTAAGCACTGTAAATGACGGTCCACATTGCTAATTAGTTTTTTAGCCCAATGGCTTTTTACCAAATAAAGATAATGTACTACTACTGCTACTCGATATGTTTCCCCTGGTATGGGCAGATCAGGCAATTGCTCACTCCTGCTAGTGACCCCAGAGGAGGTCAAGCCAAGAGGTCTTGGCATCATGGGGGAATTGGGCCTGGGGACTCCCATGCTTAGAGAGTACACGTGCCAGAAGGGCAGCGGAGACAAAGCAGACAGGCTGAAGGAAGGAGAACGGTGTGTGCAGTGAAGAGTGGAATAAACAGTGATTAAAAAAATACTCTGGGTTGCATTTACAATATGATTTATCTCTTGCCTTTTCCTCCAAGCACTTAATATGATTATAAGATAGTTTTTAATGTTACTGGACTCCTAACTCATCCAAAGATGTGCTGTCTTTTAGAAGGGTAATGTACATCATAATTATGTCTCTGCTGTAAAACTGTTCCTATTCCTTTCTTTTTTGTTGTCTTCAATGATGGATGTACTTGAATAGGTAATGTTGCTTCAGAAGACCTTAAACAACCTCTGAAAGAGTCCAGCAGGTACTGTATCTATAGACATCTTGAAAGATAATGATGTCTGTTGATTACACTGAATTCCAGTAACCGGGGAGTTGGATGAAACCGGAGTTAAGAGTTATTCAAATTGAAGC
Organism: Neoceratodus forsteri; assembly: GCA_016271365.2. Lineage (NCBI taxonomy): Eukaryota > Metazoa > Chordata > Ceratodontiformes > Ceratodontidae > Neoceratodus > Neoceratodus forsteri. The sequence continues at coordinate 966,802,230 of CM028136.1, forward strand.
CATAGGTACAAAAACGAAGTGTCATGTCATATCAAAGTAATCAGTAGAGACACAGCAGGCACAGCCTTACTAAATGTGAGTTCCTGTTATCAAAATATCAGCAATGCTGGAAAGTTTTTTATTACCTGCTCCTCCTTTGCTGCAGGGCAGTAAAGGAAGGGCTAGAAGCCAGGATAGCAACATGAGCTGCAGGCAGAACAAAAGCCCTCTTCCAGTACATAAATGGAAGGAGGAAGATCAATGAGGGGGCTGTGCCCTTGAAAATGGGCTGGGTGTGGGGGAATACCTGTGCAACAACCAGAAGCGATCTATGACCGAGATATTTAGCAAATACTTTGCTACAGCAGCATGGTATTTACCAAAGGGCCCGTGGTGGGAGGAAGGGGCTCAATGGAATGGCCAATAACAACAATGATAGCTAATACAGCCACAGGACATCAAATCTGTTCTGACAGCTGACTACCAGGCAAATAAAAAGTCAGGTAGGGCCAAGGGGTGGCTGGGATACAACCCTGGACCACAGTGAAGCTAAAGAAACAATTGATGGTACCACCTGAAATAATCTGACAGGAGTCCGTCCACACAGCAGTGATGCCAGAGGACTGAAAATGGCCAATGTCATCCTCATCTTCAAGAAGGGGGCAAGGTAAAGGCATTTAATAGGGTCTCCCGGAGTTACTTGTTTGAAGTACTGAAACATTACAACATACCCCAGGAATCTGTGAAGTGGGTTCAGGTTCTGTATCGGAGACCCTGCAGGTCCCCCTAACAGTAGGAGGAAGTGCCTCAGGAAATGATGCCAGGTAAATACTAATACAGCTGCTGACACTCCCCCTGATGTGTAATTCATTATGTGTACAAGAAATGGGGTGGGGTGCAAAATCAAAAGCAGAAGTCCTTTGTGTGCAGTAAATCTTCCTACTTTATCTGCTGCGTTCACTTAATTTGGTGTATTTCATACTCTGCATTTTGCTCATTACAAATTGCCTTCCTCAGGAGAGCACCTTTTAATTTTTAGTTTTAGGTGTGCTAGTCACATGTAATTCTGCTTTGTACAGAATCAGCTTCAATATCCTATTAATATTAATATCAGTACATGTGAAACATTAAAAGGAGCTCTTCTAAGGAAGCCCGATCTGTGCAGGGACCCTCAGCAAAGGTGTGCTGTAATGGAGTTTTATCAGACAGGACAGACCTAACAAGGGGAACCAGACAAGGATGCCACTTGTTCCCCATGTTATTCAACTTATAAGTTGGAACCTTTGGCCCATCAGATCAAAAACAACTCCAAATACAGGACAGTAGGGGTGGACAGGAGGCATTTAAGATCTCGACATATTCTGATGACATCTTGCTGCACATCTCAGAGCCTGACACATCTCTCTCCATTGCACTTGACGAGATTAAGAGGTTCAGCAAGATTTCAGCATACAGATTAAATCAGAATATCACGAACATTTACAGAGATGAAAGCCAACAATTTAGACCCATTAATAAGCAAGATTAAGCAGGTTCTTCGATAATGGCAGGTGCTAACCTGTTACTATTGAGCAGAATTAATATTGGGAAGATGAATCTAGTTCCACGATTGCTATATCCCCTGGGGATGTTGAATATTACCCTCCCAACGAAATGGTTTAGGGATCTCCACAGAATCATATCACACTTTATTTAGCAAAAGATACCAGCAATGGTAGGAGGATTACGCCTGCCCAACTTCTTCCTATACTACCTCTCACTGCATGGGAATAAATGCTTTCAATGGGGTAAGGCAGTGACCCCAGATGTAAAGGGTAACTACAAGCTGCAATAGCTATGGGTAGAGAGAGAGATTTGCACTCAGGCAGGAATACAATCAAGGGTGTTGCTCTATACACCGCTGGCCAAACTTCCAAGATATTTGAGATATTCTCTGATTTACTGGTCTTTATGGGATAATCAACCCACATATAAGTGTGGGGGAGAAACTCATTAATGCCCACTTCTGAAGGAAACTTTATATCCTCCCAGTTGAACATCTAACATTAGGAGGTGAGTTGATAACGTTTGACACTTTTAAGAAGTGATGTGACCTCTCTATCGACGTATGTTTTCCATTCCTCCAGATGGCCCATGTAGTAGCCAAAGTGATGGGGGCACCAATCTGGTCTAATGATGGGGCAACATTGGGCACATCAGTCGAGACTGCTCAACATTCTAACTTATCTCTATTTTATACTCAGTCCTACAAAGACTGGCCCCAAATGGCTCAATGCAATGTGCCAGTACTGGCAAAGGGAACTTTCCCTAGAACTGACTGGAAAAGAGTAGCAGAAAATATGGAGTGATGTGTACAAATATATTAACTCATTTTCACCTGGGAAGCCATCTTGTATCAGGTTAAGGAATGGATGGTTCGGACGTTATACGGAGTTATTGGAAGTACAAGTCAGATATGCAAATCAAAATCTTGCAAAACATATATCACACACCAAGTAAAGTTGTGTAAAATGGGCAAGGTAGATATTCCTGTATGCCCCAGAAGAAGGATGGGGGGGGGAGGCACACTATTTCATACACTCTGAAGTTGTGGTAAGGTAAAGCCTCTTTGGGAATGCATTAAAAAGAGCCTCAACTCCTTATTAGGACTTGGACTCCACCCCAGAAATTTGCATTTTGGGATGGTTTAAGGACAACGTTCTTGGTCAACGAAAAAGGGCATATTGCATTAATAGCTACAGCAACAAAGCTAGTCAAATGGCGGCATTGGATGGATGAGGATGTTCCTACTAAGGTGGAATGGCATAATGAGATTCTCAGTGCCTTAAACAGAGAAAAGATTGATAACCAGTAACTATCACAGGTGCGAAGCTTATGTCAACCAATGGCAGAAGTTACATGCTTTAGTAATAATCATGTAAGAGAAGCCCGGTGTAGCAATGGAGTGAATTCTGCGCCCTGAAGGTCACACACAAAACTGGACAAAGGTTGGTGTCAAATTCAAACATTTACTTCCTATCCTTGACTGTTTTATTTACTTGTCAACTTCTGTACTGTTTGCCCACATGCATCAGTTTTAATGGTAATGCTCTTTTCTTTGTAAATGGGGGCAATACGGTCTTGTGCATATCACTATATTGTTTGTATTGTTCTATGTGTGTTGAAAATCAAATAAAGGATACTGAAGTTTAAAAAAAATGAAAAGGGGCATGGTTAAAGTCAGACAACTACAGGCCATCAGCCTGACATCAGTGCAGAGCAAGGCCCTGGAGACCATGATCAAGGACAAAATAATGGAGCATCTGGTTGAGACCAGAGGTCCTTGCCCCCTATCAGCATGGTTTTATGAGGATCAGAGCATGCCTAACCAACCTGATCACCTTCACTGAGAGTGTGACCAGGGACACCAGGGAGATGGACTGGGGCAGGACCTTGGATGCTGGCTTTTGATATTATGGCGCATGACAAGTTGCTGAGCAAAGTAAACCAGTGTGGTATACAGGAAGCATACTCAAGGTGTACTGCTAACTGGCTTGGGTGTGGGACATGAAGGGTGGTGGACAGGCTCTACTCCAAGTGGAGAGGAGTACTCAGGGGTGTCCCTCATGGATTGGTGCTGGAGTCACTGCTCTTCAATAACTTCAACAATCTAGACGCTGGGGTCTCCAACAGGTTGCTTTGTTCATGGATGGCTAAGCTGGTCAGGGTGGCGGGCTCCCTTTAGGATGTGGACAAATGTCAGGAGCACCTGAACCAGCTGGGCAATTGGGCTGATGTCCGGAGACTCAGGTTCAATGCAGCCAAATGCAAGGTGCTGCACCTGAGGAGAAAAAGCAGAGACAGGACCTACCCACTGTCTGGGGCTTCTCTTGCTGCAATGGAGGAGGAAAAGAACCTGGGTTCATAATATACAAGGGACTGAAGCAGTCCGCAGCTGCTATCAATAGGGCCAGCAAATGATGGGTGCAACAAAAGGCGGGGGTGACCAGCAGAGTGGTGGATGTAATTCTGCCACTTTATAAGGCCATGATCAGGCCTGTTGCTGGAGTACAGCATGCAGTTTTGGTCTCCTCAATACAAAAAGACATAGAGGCAGCCTGGGGGGGCAACACAGGGCTACCAAAATGATGAGTGGAATGATGGACAAAGGCTGGAGGCCCTTCACGTGTTCAGCCTGCAGACAAGGAGGCTGAGAGGGGACAGAATGTTTTTTTTTTGCATACGCAAGGATATCGACAAGACTGAACAGTGGTAGAATCGGTAGATTGTTTTAAATGGATGCTTTGACCTGTGACTAGATTGTCCTGCGTGAATGGTAAGTGTTATGTATAGTCAACGTACTAATGTAATTAGTTTCTTATGTTAAGTATTTACTCACTTATACATTGTATGTATATGTAATGTCAAATACCAAATGTTTAAGTAATAGGTAACTTACAGTACATAATCATGCAGGGCCGCCTTACAAATAGGCCTTTTAGCCCTAAAGATGTACAAGGGTACTAAAGGAACTGGTTGAGGAGCTGGCAGGGCCACTGGCAGACCTATTTAATAGTTCACGAGAGTCAGGTGTGGTACCGCAGGACTGGAGAACAGCACATGTAGTGCCCCTCCACAAAAGCGGTCCCAAGGAGGTATACCATTGTAACAGCAATGCTGTTACAGCGACAACAACCTGCCAACACCCGCAGTGTGGGCAGGGTTGCTGAGCGATGCCACAGTCATTGACTCTGGGTTTGGTCGCTCTCCCGAGATCACCCCACCCGAGTTGGAATCCATAAGTCCGGGGCGAGCCTCACGCATGAACACCGATAGTGTGTCAGTGCATTTTCCAGTCAGGGACCGAGTCAGCGGCATCAGGGATGTCGGTGACCATGTGTTGCTGAAGGGGAGGTCACCGACATTCCTGTCACCGTGGCAACATGGAACCTCCCAAGGATGACCCAGGGAATTACAGACCAGTCAGTCTGACCTCCATTGTGGGCAAGCTCATGGAGATCATACTAAAGCAAAGGTTGGTGAAATATCTAGAGAAGCATGGTCTCCAGGATGTGAAGCAGCATGGGTTCATGGGGGGGAGATCATGTCAAACAAATCTGATTGACTTCTTTGACTGTGTCACTAAGACAGTAGACAGGGGCCAAGTAGTAGACATCCTCTATCTTGATTTCAGCATGGCCTTTGACTCTGTGCCCCACAAAAGGTTGATCAGGAAGTTGGTGGATCTTGGGGTTGGGGAAAAGATGGCCAGATGGGTGGAAAACTGGTTGAGGGACAGAACCCAGAGGGTGGTTGTGGGAGAGAGTTATCTGGCACCAGAGAGGTAACCAGTGGGGTCCCGCAGGGCTCAGTGCTGGGGCCGGTGTTGTTCAATGTCTTCACCAATGACATTGGGGATGGCATTAAGGGCAAAATGTGCCTGTTTGTGGATGACACCAAGCTCTGCGGGACAGTGGACACAGCTGAAGGGATACAGGACCTACAGAAAGATCTGGAAAAGCTGGGGAGGTGGTCCAGGATCTGGCAGCTTGGCTTCAATGCCAAGGAATGCAAAGTTATGCATATTGAAGCCAAGAATCCCAGGACAGGGTACTACCTGTGTAGAGTCCGAGTATCTGCATCAGAGGGAAGCGATGGACCTGGGAGTGATGATCACTAGTGGCCTGAAGCACTCCACGCACTGCAAGAAAGCAGCAGCAAAGGCAAACAAGATGCTGAGATGCATATCTAGGGGGCTCAGTAGTGGAAGAGAGGAGGTTATACTGCCCTTGTACAGGTCACTGGTAAGGCTGCATCTAGAGTACGGCGTTTAGTACTGGTGCCTTCACCTCAAAAAGGAAATTAACCTGCTGGAGAGGGTCCAGAGGAGGGCTACAAAGATGACAGCAGGTCAGCAGGGTAAAGCGTACGAGGAAAGGTTGGGGGCACTGAAAACGTACTCCCTGGAAGAAAGGAGAGAGGGAACATGATTGGGACCTTCAGGTACTTGAAAGGGATAAATAAGGTTGATAAAGAGAGTCTCTTTAAGCTGAGTGGCAACCATAACACAAGGGGGCACAGTCTTAAGCTGGAAGGTGGGAAGTTTAGGAGGGTGGTGAGGAAGCACTTCTTCACAGAGAGGGTGGTGGACACTTGGAATGCGCTGCCAGAAGAGGCCATCTCATTGAAGACAGTGGGCAGCTTTAAGAAAGGCTGGGATAGGCATAGGGGAAGGTAAGGGATCATGGGTAGGGAGGATGGGAGGAGTGGGGAGAGGGGCAGGGACAGTAGCTCAAGCTGTGGACCCTGCAATATGAGCAGACGTGATAGACCAAATGGCCTTCTTCTGCTGGCTTCTTCATACATTCGTATGTTCCTGTTGCAATATAAACATTTTACTGCTACTACATGTTTGAGCTGGTGTCCCGCAGCAGAATGCAGTGACACTCCCTGAAACTCGGGGTAACTTTAAGAGGCACATTTTCTCCCAGAGGGTGCTGAACCTATGGAATAGCCTACCAGCAGAAACAGTGGGAAAGACCACGGTACAAGCCTTTAGGGTAAGGCTGGGCACTTTCCTGCATAGCAAGGGAATAATAGCAGAATAGTCAGAATAGCAAAGGCTCAAACCAAGGAAAGGCAGTCAGAATAGCAAAGGCCCAAATCGAGGAAAAGATAGCCAACTCAGTTAAGAAGGGGGATAAAACCTTTTATAGGTACATTAGGGAGCAAAGAAAGACAAAGGCAGGGGTACTGAGGCTGAATAAAGAGGAAGGTGGTTGGGCAGAGTGTGACAGTGAAAAAGCAGGGGTACTGAACGAATACTTCTGTTCAGTATTCACAATGAAAAAGCAGGGGGAGATACCTAATCCAGTCAACAGAAGCCCTCTAGATAGGGGGGTTGATATTAGTCCTTTCACAGAAGAAAGGGTTCTGAAAGAACTCTTAAAACTGAAGGTGGATAAAGCAATGGGGTCTGATGGGATTCACCCCAGAATTCTAAAAGAACTAAGGGAAGAACTACTGTAGTAATACCACTGACTATCTTTTTTAATAAATCATGGGAGGATGGTGTGGTACCTGAGAACTGGAGGAGGGCGGATGTGATTCCCCTTCACAAAAGTGGGAGCAAGACAGAGGCAGAAAACTACAGACCTATCAGTTTGACTTCAGTGGTAGGGAAAATGATGGAATCACTGCTGAAGGAAAGAATTGTTGAGTACCTAGAGGCCAGTAGGGCACAGGACCCAAGGCAGCATGGATTCACAGCAGGAAGGTCATGTCAGACAAATCTAATTGATTTCTTTGACTGGGTGACCAAAGTAGTAGACCAGGGAGGGGCTGTGGACATGGTCTACCTAGACTTTAGCAAGGCATTTGACACAGTCCCACACAAAAGATTAATAAACAAATTAGCCAGCCTGGGAGTGGGTCCCAGGGTGGTAGCCTGGGTAAAACACTGGCTGGACAACAGGACACAGCGGGTAATAGTAAACGGAGTCCACAGTGAAGAAAGGAGGGTTACTAGTGGGGTACTGCAGGGTTCAGTACTGGGGCCGGTCCTTTTTAATGTCTTTATAAGTGACATTACAGAGGGACTAGAAGGGAAAGTATGTCTCTTTGCAGATGACACAAAGATCTGCAACAGGGTTGATACACAAGGTGGGGTGAAAAGGATAAAAAGGAACTTGGCAAGGTTGGCGGAATGGTCAAATGTATGGCAGCTTAGATTCAATGCAAAGAAGTGCAAAGTAATGCACCTGGGAAACAAAAACCCAGGGAAAGAGTACACAATGGAGGGTGAGATACTGACAACAACAAAAATGGAAAAGGACCTGGGAGTAGTCATATCAGATGACCTAAAGGTGGGCCAGCAATGTGAGAAGGCAGTAAGGAGGGCTGGGGGGATACTGGGATGCATAGGGAGAGGCATCACCAGTAGAAAACAGGAAGTTGTTGGCCCTCTGTACAGACAGTTGGTAAGACTCCATCTAGAGTACTGTGTACAGTTCTGGAGACCCCATCTCCGCAAAGACATAGACAGGGTGGAGGCTGTCCAGAGGAGGGCAACCAAAATGGTGCAGGATCTGCACCAGAAGACATATGAAGAAAGACTAAAGGAGCTTCAGATGTATAGCCTCGAGGAAAGGAGGGAGAGGGGGGGAAATGATAGAAACTTTCAAATACCTCCAGGGAATCAAAGTCCAAGAGGGCAGCATCTTTCAGAAAAAGAGATGTGCAACAACAAGGGGGCACAATTTGAAGATAGAGGGGGGACGGCTCAGAGGTAATGTGAGGAAGTATTTCTTCACAGAGAGGGTTGTAGATGCATGGAACAGCCTTCCTGAGGAGGTCGTAGAGTCAAAAACAGTGGGGGAATTCAAGAATGCATGGGACAAACATAAGGCAGTTCTAATGGGGGGTAGGAGGAAGTAGGCTGTTGGTTAACTAGACTCCGCAGCTTATCTGTTAGGTAGGGAAATGGGCAGAATAATTGGGCCATGCGGTCATTATCTGCCATCAAATTCTATGTTTTTATGTTTCTATAACCAGGTACCCTGGGAAGCAGCGCTGATAGGGAATCCCTAGAGTAGGTATGTGTTTCACAGCATTTATCTTAGCTCTGCTTATGAAGTGGGGACAGGGACAACCATGTTGGACCTAGAGTCACTTCCGACCTTGAATTACTAAGCTACTATATTACTGTGACACAGAATGCTCAGAGGAGAAGCACTTCTGTTATTAGCATAGAGTATTTTCAACAAGTAAGAATGGACTGTGTACAATGAATGTGATCTACACCATTCAGTAGGCTATGCAGACTCAAATGAACATATATATGAAAATCAGAAAAAAAGAAGACCCTAAATCCCCCCCGTTCTGTAGCCCACTAACTCCGAGGACATAAGTGTTGATTTTTTTTGCCTGTTGGTACTTATCTTGCCTTAGTTCGAAGACGCTGATTGTTTCAGCTGTTATTATTTTAGACAGATGTCTGTTTCACAAGTTGACCACTCTTTCTGAGAAATAATATTTCTGAATATTCTTCTGAATTGTTCTCCCTTGACTGCTCAGTAATGCAGTTTAGTTCTCTTGCCATCTGATAGATTTAGTATCTTTATCTGATCAGAGGGGGCTATTCAAGCAACAACTGTGAAAATAGACTGCACCACGGAACCCTGATATTTTCCCTTGTCAGGCACGTACAATAAGAATCTCATAACACATACAACAGGAGGGGGAGTAAAAATGGCAAGACACAAAATATATATCTTGGCTAGTGACATCAGCAATGGTAATATATCAAAAATATGTTGCTGTTACTGTTGTCACAATGGATGACTCACAACAGGCAACTTATCATCACTTGTGAGTGGGCAGGACTTTCATAACTCACTTGTGGCTCTGCCACTTGTGAGTTATGGTCAAGCCCTCCCTCACACTTGAAGATATATTGCATATTTGAAGTCATCCCATTGCATATCCCATATAGTCTCACTCTAGGTGGATGACAATGCAATCACATTGAAACTGGGCAGACTGGATGGGACAAGCGGCCCTTATCTGCTGTCAGTCTCTATGTTTCTATAATATTTTTAAAGTTAATTTCATCACAGTGGAGCGCTTAACCAATCAGAGAGCAGCTTTCTCAATGCTGATGACAGTACAGTGACTAGTGTAGCACTGAAGCCAGCTGTTAAAAATCAAATAAAAACAGCAAATTCTTCAAACAAACTGAAGATTTAAAAGCTATAACTTGTAAACTACTGTAGTACGGTATATACTGAATGTACAGCAGCCTGACTCAAAACAGGCAACTTATCACCTGTGAGTGGGCAGGACTTTCATAACTCACTTGTGGCTCAGCCACTCATGAGTTATGGTTGTGTCCCCTCACACTTGAAGATAAATTGCATATTTTGAGTCAGCCCATTGCATGTCCTACATATTCTCACTCTACAAACATACGAAGAAGCCAGCAGAAGAAGGCCATTTGTTCTATCAAGTCTGCTCGTGTTGCAGGGTCCACGGCGTGAGCTACTGTCCCTTCCCCCTCTCCCCACTCCTCCCATCCTCCCTACCCATGACCCTTACCCTCCCCCTACACCTGTCCCTGCCCCTCTTAAAGCTGCCCACTGTCTTCAATGAGATGACCTCTTCTGGCAGCGCATTCCAAGTGTCCACCACCCTCTCTGTGAAGAAGTGCTTCCTGACCTCCCTCCTAAACCTTCCATCCTACAGCTTAAGACTGTGTCCCCTCGTGTTATGGTTGCCACTCAGCTTAAAGAGACTCTCCTTATCAACTTTATTTAGCCCTTTCAAGTACTTGAAGGTCCCAGTCGTGTCCCCCCTCTCTCTCTCTCTAGGTGGATAACAATGCATATTCTCATTGTAAGTCCTTCAGAACAGAAGACTGACAAAATATTACATTCTAGGACTTGATGGTTCTCAGAAGGTTGTGCTTATAAAACTTTAACTGCAATTCATCTGAGACAGCAGCAAATCCAATAGTTTTATCACGTGACCCATGCATGCCACTGCATATATCAAATATGGAATAAGCCTAATAAAAATAGGCCTTATATTTTACAGTACTTATTAACTGTGATCATTGTAATATCACCCATGGCTTGACCTCTCGTGATGTCACGGGGGGGTCACAGACCACTCGTACAACATCGGGCATGTTTTTATTTGGTCCATGCCATATGTATCATGGTATTCTTTCTCAAGGTGGATGAGAAAGCAAATATTCTCACTGTAGGTCCAGCAGAGTAGAAACCTAACATTATTAAATTCTGGGACTTGATTGTTCTCGGAAAGGTCTACCTACAGACGTTTTAACTGTAACTTCTTTGAGACAGCAGCATATCCAGACATTTTATTACATAAACCCATGCCTTTGCATAAATCAAATATGACATGGGACCAATAAAAATATTCCTGATATTTTAGCTGTGATCCGTGACCCCTGTGACATCACTTCTGGCATCACCACTCATGATGCCATGGAGTTTTGAACCAATCATAAAATCTCAGCACATTTTTACTAGGCCCCTGCAAAAACAATATAAATGTGTGTGTGTGTGTGTGTGTGTGTGTGTGTGTGTGTGTGTGTGTGTGTATATATATATATATATATATATACAGCTGTACTTTTCTATATAGATATATATGCACACACACACATATAGCTCTCGATATACAGATATAGATATATATGCACGTACACATACAGAGTGTATATATATATATATTGGCAGGGACCTAGTAAAAATATACTTAGTGCTTTATGACTGGTCCAGAACATAGAAAAAGAACTGCATACAACAACAGAACAGCAGCGTAAGAAAACACTGCCCACATAGAAGACTTCAGAAATGCACCAGGGAAATTAAATAAAATGAAAGAATAAGAGTTTAAAAGAAAGAAATATGGAGAACATAAAAAGAAACACTATAATAGATTTCAAAAAGTAACAAAAAGGCCAAGGATTAAGTGATGCACATAAAAAGGTGAAAAAAAAAATCTCAGCAGGAGAAATCAGAATGAGCTTCAAACTGTGACTAGGTGAAAACAAGCTGGAGCTTCAGCCACTGTCCATTAGCTCAGGGAATCGGATCAGTCCTTTAACCCCTGTGGCTATGATCCAATATTAGTTATGGGTGGTCTGCTAATAGCAGTTTACAACTCTAGTCTGAATCATTAGCCCCGGATGAAATCACATGGGGAAAATGAACCCAGGCACTGCACTATGAAATCCATCTTTCTCCCTGTTGACAGCACACTAGCGAAGCCGAGGACTGAGTTCCCCTAAAGCTAAAATGCCTCAGTCAATGAAGTTATAACAGTCTTTTACTTTGAAAGGCTCGCCCCTGTGCCATCTGGGATAGTGTTGGGAAGAGGGCATGCAGTGCTAGATCCATCAAGTTCCTTGCTGTCTGTTTGACCATTTTAATTGAGTCGCAATACGACACAAATTCAGGGATCTATGTCTATTACCCCACATGATCCCATGCAGAGGGTAATGCAATACTACCTCTGCAGGGCCCAAATACTGACAGACTGCATGCAGTTACAACTTAAGCACTTAATGCCACCATCAGTACTAACACTGCATTACATCTCCCTAGCTAACCAAACGTCTCCACAGTGGACGAAAATAAGACAAGGATACATGGGGAGGAGGTCAATGTGAACCAGCAGTTTGCAGTGAGTACCAGAGCATAGTAATTACAAGCCTATGAGGAACATACAGCACGTCTTAGTTTTTGCTCCAGAATACCTTTAGAGCTGGATTTTCCAGTCTCCCAAATGCCACAAACCATACCATATTTTTTGCCATGATTCGAGAGTGCAACAATTTTTTTTTATTTGTTGCTACACTTGGAATAGTAGACATGGACTGCCATATCAGCACTTGCATTTTGCGAGAGCTCGCATCAAAATATTCCCCCACATCAACCAGCCCAGTGTGCAGCGGTAGCACTGCTGCTTGCTGTACTGGCGACCCAAGATGGGAAGGGGACGGCCAGGGAAAGTATGATTGGCCATCCCAGGAACATCTCTCCTTCTTCATGGTGGGTGGATTGCATGGCCTGCTGTCTGACTGCCACTTTCTAAAAGCCGAGTGGCAGTGTGGCTGGGGTCAGCAGACTAAAGGAGGGGCAAGACACAGTCGACACTAGTGCCGGCCATGGGAGCGCACACATCTGACGTCACAGCATGACTGCATCCCAGGAGAAAGCGCTGTGGGGAAAAAGCAGCTGGTTAAGCAGATGATGGCCTGCCTCCCAACATCCACGGTCACGCTCCTGACTCCAGGTTCAATGCCAAGATTAACCCCTGCCATGGGTGACTGGATATCTGCTAATAAAGTTGCCACCACAGCTGAAGGCAGGACCCGCCTCAGGGGGCTCAGTGTGAGGGGGTAACAAAGGGGTGAGTTGTGGGTGACTGATGGAGTCCCAAGATGACCAGATGAGAGTAGCATCAACAAACAGAAAGTGGGAGTTGTAGGTCCTTGAAAAGTGCAAGAGCATATCAACCGATACAATGAATCTCCCCTTCCCGGCATGGGGTATCCAAAAATAGCTTTAAAAACGGAGGCATTTCAGGGGTAGCTGCTGAGCGCCTGCCAAGATTGCCAGTCAAAGCAACGATTCTGAGACATGGCTGGCAAATCTACAGACACCATCAATGTGCTATTAAGTGACCTGTCCACAACCGATAGATACAGTAATATAGAATTATCTCAGTTACAAATAAATATGGAAATAAGAGACCAGAATTACCCTAGGAACATAATACCTTACCTCAAAGCAAGCAGGCGAGGCCAAAGATGACAGATGAGGTGCCCAACACCCAGTGATGTAATGCGAGCGATGTTACCAATCAGACAGGTCATGGAATTGATTGTTTCCGACAGAGCTGACATTAAGGACACTGTTACTAAGATGCAGTCCAATACCAAAAGTCTTGATGCCAGCATGGCAGCCTGCAGTCCCGTGCACGCTAAGACTAAGAGGAAGACTGTCTCCTACAGGAAGAAACTGATGACATGGAGAACAGGGGAACTGAAAAAATATTTAAATTATTGGCCTCCCAGAAGGCACAGAGCGCACAGACCCCCAAGGATTTCTGGAAAGGACACTACCCCACCCTTAAAAATAATAAAGTTGCGAAAGAACACACAGGACATACCACAAAATAGTCTGGCGTGAATGGAAAAACAAGAAAAACTACATTATGTTTCCCAACTTCCCAGAGAAGGAGGCTGTCCTGAGCAGAACAAGAGTGCTGGGAGTAGTTCTCATAAATGGACGGAGTCAGCCTGTACCACAATTTTTTTCAAGGACCTGAAAGATTGTAGAAGGCAATCTAATTATGTAGCGGGGCAACAGGTAGCAAAGGGTATCTAAAGTATTCGAAGTGATTACCCTGCTGAATTGAGCATATCAATGAGTGGGGCCTCAGACACTTTCACGGAGCCTGAAGGGGCAAGGAAATATCTGCAGCACCAACAGGGGGAAAGCAATGCAGAAGAACACGTGGCAACCACCCAAGACCTTCGGCACACAGAGAAGAAATGAAGAGGGGGGGCTCCCCTTAAAGGAACACTTTCATTTTATGTACATGTCCTGCAGAACCTAAATGTCTTTTTCATGCTGTTTTTTTTATATTAATACATGGGTAGCCATGATGAACAATGGAGAAGTCATTCCATAAAAATGTCAAATTTGGTAGGTGGCACTTGCCGGCTTGGCATCCTGGTTCACATCCTGAGTCCAAGGGGCTGACAATGGGAGGCAAGAGGAAGACTCAGAATCAGAGAGGACATTTTCCTTTCCTGGAGGGAGGGAGTGACTTACGTTGCCATACTGTTGCCTGGATGACCAAAGGTACCAGCGCAGCTAGGAAGCACTTACCAGAAGTGGGTGTGTCGAGGGTGACATGAGTGATGGGAGGGTAACTGCTTCATTGACTAAGCCTTATTATGTTCACTTGCTTGCCACTTGTATGTTCTATTAGACTAAAGTCCTTTCCAAATGTTATCCATCATTTTGTTATATTTCAATATTGTACGGTTTGAACATCTTACATCTCATTTGTATTACTGTTTTTTAACTTATCCCCGTGCCCTGAAGCTCAGAGGTGGGAAATTCAGGGGGACTGTTGGTAAGCACTTCTCCTAGAGGGTGGGGAACATATGGAACTGCATACTAGTGAAGACAGTGGATATGAAGACAGTACAAGTGGGGCACATTTCTGCTTACCAAGGAAATCACAGGGTACAGAGTTCTACAGTGTGTAGGGAGCCCACCCCTTTAAATTAGTACGTGTTGGCACAGCATACTTATTCATATCCACTTATGTAGCAGGTGGGGAGACACAACGGACCTAAAATCCCTTATGACTTTAAATTACTGTGTTACCTTTCAACTAGGAAAGTAGTGTGAAAGAGACAAAAAACAGCGCACACACCAGGCTCAAGAAAATAACAAATATATATTTAATGATGCAACACAGAAACGTGAAAAATACAGCTCCTACGTATCGCCTGAGGAAGCTCCTTTGAATGGTGATACACTGTACTTTCACGTTCCTATGCTGCACCATTCAATTTATATTTGTTATTTGCTCGAGCCTGGTGTGTGCACTGTTTTTTGTTATTTTCCCTGTTACTGACTGTACAGCAGCACCTGGGGAGACAGGTGAGCTCTCCCCATTGTGTACAACTACAGAAAAGTACCAACTGCAGCGGGAGAGGACCGCTTGCACTGTTCAGTGTATGAAACAATACAAGGCATAAAGGAGAACTGTGCTGAAAATGCACATCATTTTTTCCAGTAGAATCTGTTTCCATGGCAAAGGTTCAAATTCTGTTGTTGTTCCATCTATACAGGCCTTTTAGTAACCACAGTGGATGTTTTTTGATTTATACACCAGTGGTAAGTACCATTTTGGAACTGTATGATGCTGTTTAGAAACATAGAAACATAGAAGCTGATGGCAGATAAGGACCACAAGGCCCATCCAGTCTGCCCATTTCTTTTTCTACCTTATTAATGTGCCGTAGGCCTTTGCTCTGTCAATGGCCTATCTATTCATACTCACCTGTATTGCTCCCTTATGCCTATTCCATGCCTGTTTGAAGCCCTGCACTGTATTCATATCCACCACTTCCTGAGGTAGGCCATTCCATGCATCCACCACCCTTTCTGTGAAAAAGAACTTCCTTACATTACCCCTTAGTCGGCCTCCCTCTAATCTCATGCTGTGTCCTCTTGTCCTGCTATTTTTCTTATATTGAAACATGTTAGACTCTTTCACCTTGTTAATGCCCTTAAGGTGTTTGAATGTTTCAATCATATCACCTCTCTCTCCTCCTTTGCTCTAGGGTATACATATGCTTCAGTTAATCTGTCCTCATATGTTTTCTGATGCAGTCTCTGCACCATTTTGGTTGCCCTCTCTGGACTGCCTTAATTTGGTTAATGTCCTTGTGAAGGTGTGGCCTCTAGTACTGCATGCAGTACTCCAGATGGGGCCTAACTAGTGTCTTGTAAAGAGAGGATTACCTCCCTCTTCTGACTTGTGATACCCCTACTAATGCACCTAACACCCCCTAGCCTTACATACTGCTTTAGAGGTCTGCTTGGAGAGATTTCAGGTCATTGGTGATGATGAGCCCAAGTCTCTTTCATCCCTTGTGACTGCCAGCAACTCCCCTCCCAGCCTATAGGTGGCTTCAGGGTTTCTCTTCCCTATATGCATGATCTTGCACTTCTTTGCATTAAACCCCAGTTGCCACTCCTCCAACCACTTTGTTAGTTTATCTAGATCTCTTCTCATTCTGCCCACACCATCTGGATCATCTACTCTGTTGCAGATCTTGGTATCATCTGCAAACAGACAAACCTTACCCTCCAGTCCATCTGCAATGTCACTGATGAAGATATTGAAGAGGACTGGCCCCAGGACTGATCCCTGAGGTACCCCACTTGTGACCTGCATCTCTTCTGACTGCATACCATTTACCTCCACTCTCTGATTTCTGCCCATCAACTAGTTTGCCACACAGTTGACCAACATCTGACCCACCCCGAGCCTACCCAACTTATTAATCAATCTTCTATGTGGAACAGTATCGAAAGCTTTGCTGAAGTCACAGTTTTTCACAGAAAGGGTGGTAGATGCATGGAATGGCCTACCTCAAGAAGTGGTGGCTATGAATACAGTGCAGGGCTTCAAACAGGCATGGGATAGGCATAAGGGAGCAATACAAATGAGTATGAATAGATAGGCCACTGACAGAGCAAAGGCTGATGGCACATTTATAAGGTAGAAAAAGAAATGGGCAGACTGGATGGGCCATGCGGTCCTTATCTGCCGTCAACTTCTACGTTTCTATTTTAAGTCAAGGTAGGAAACATCAACTGCTCCCCCCTTGGTCCACCACTCTGGTTACCCAGTCAAAGAAATCTATGAGATTAGTTTGACAGGACCTTCCTGATGTAAACCCATGCTGTCTTGGATCCTGTGCTTCTATGGATTCCAGGTGTTGCACTATCCTTTCCTTAAGGAGTGTCTCCATAATCTTGCCCACTACTGAGGTAAGACTGACTGGTCTGTAGTTCCCTGCCTCCTCCCTGCTACCACTCTTGTGGAGTGGGATCACATGAGCACTTCTCCAGTCTTCTGGTTCCTCTCCTGTGCTCAGAGACTCACTAAACAGTTCTGATAATGGCTCTGCTAGTTCCACCCTTAGCTCCTTTAGTACCCTGGGATGTATGCCATCAGGTCCCGTTGCCTTGTCCACCCTGAGCTTATCGAGTTCTTATAGAATCCTTTCTTTTGTGAAGGGACTAGTGCACACCTCCCTCCCCCCTGTGTCCATGGTGCAGAGCTGTGTGCCCTGCCCTACCTTCTCTTCAGTAAATACTGAGCAGAAGTATCTATTTAGGATAGATGCTTTTACATGGTCCTCCTCCTCACACGCCCCCTTATCCCCTTTGATCTTAGCAATACCCCCTCTGGACTTTCTCCTTTCAGTAATGTATCTATAGAAAGTCTTGTCACCTTCTTTTACTGTTCATACTAGTGTTTCCTCCGTGTGGGCCTTTGCCTGCCTTACTGCCTTCCCTGCTTCCCTTAGGGAAGTTTTGTATGCTTCCCTATCTTCATCCTGCTGCGTTCCCTTATATTTCCTGAAGGCCAGCCTTTTGGCTCTGACCTTTTCTGCTACTGTGTTTGAGAACCAAAGTGGTTTCCTTCTTCTTTTGCACTTCCTTTTTCTCACTAATACAATGGGATGTTTGTTTATTTATTTAGCTTTTGTTGACCGGGTAAGTGCACTAGACAAATCCTGCCTATTTTCAGGCACGACCCGAGGGGGGAGGGGGATACAGATGAATGCCAACTGACCTTGAACCAGATTAAGCTGTTGGTGGTATTTTTACTGAATGAGGGAAATTTGGCCAGGACACCGGGGAAATTCCCCTACTCTTTTCGATACGTGCCATGGGATCTTTAACATCCACCTGAACTACCACCAATCCAGGCAGATGGGACCTCGGTTTAATGTCTCATCCGAAAGACGGCACCTCAGAAGTGCAGCACCCCTCTCATGCTGCACTACAGTGTCAGTACTGGGATATTAACCCAAGTGCCAGATATGAGAACTGAACCCACAGCCCTCTGATCTCCCGGCCTCAGAGTTGCTTCAAGTATTGCATCTTTAATGCTTGCCCACTTTGCCTGTACCCCCTCACCTGTATTCCTTTTTGCCAGGGCTAACTTAACTCTGTTGGCCATCTTATCAAAGTCAGCTCCTCTGAAGTCTCATATTTTTTTTCCTTGGAATGGAATGATTTTGTTCTAGTGGCCAAATTGAACCATACCATGTGATGGTCACTGGCCCCCAGGTGACCTTCTACCTGGAGATCTGTGATCCTTTCCCTGTTAGTCAGTACTAGATCTAGGATAGCCCTGTCTCTTGTGGGTTGTTGTACCAGTTGTTTGAGGCCCTCCCCCTGCAGGGACTCCACCCTGTGTCTAGTTCTGGCAGATGTCCCTGCTGGTATTGACCAATCTGTATCTGGCATGTTGAAGTCTCCCATTATCAGAACCTCCCCTTTAGCTGTCATGTTTTGTATATCTTCTAACAGTAATGTGTCTATGTCCTCCCCCTGGTCTGGAGGCCTGTACACAACCCCAGTTCGTATGGCTGTCCCATTTCCTGTTTCCAGGGTGACCCACAGTTCTTCTGGCTCCTTATGTGTATTCTGAATTTCTGTAGCTTTTATATTTTCTTTGACATAAAGGGCCACTCCACCCCTCCCTTTTTGCACCTCAGTCTCTTCTGAACAGTACACAGCCAGGTACTAAAGTCTCCCAAGTGTGGTTATTGGTAACCCACGGCTCACTAATTGCTACTATGTCCAGTTTAGCCTCTGACATTATTGTCTGCAGGTCTGGGATCTTATTTCCCAGGCTGTGAGCATTTGTGTACATGATTTTCCATTGGTCGGATTTCGGTGTGTTAGTTGTTGGGCGAGGTCCGGCATTTCCCCTGTGCATCGTATGGGGAGCCCAACCTTTTTCTTTACCTGGTGATGCAAATGAACTACAAATATGCTGAACTCCTGTTTGACCACTAGCTGAGGGGGGAGGGGTGTTCTTCCCATTTGACGCTTCGGGTGCTGCACCCCTCTCCCCATTTGCTAGTTTAAATATTCTGCAAAGACATCAAACTTCTGCCCCAATGCACTGACTCCCTCCTTAGTCAGATGCAGTCCATCAAATTCAAAGAACTTTCGCTCCCAAAACTGTTGCCAGTTCCCTACAAATGTGTGTCCTATTTCCTAGCACCAGCCCTTGAGCCACATGTTTAGCTCCCCTATCTCCCCTTCTCTGACCTTCCATCCATCTGTCCCCCTCTCCCAGACTGGCAGGATCTCAGAGAAGGAGATGTCAGACGAAATGGATGATAGTTTGTCACCCAGCCTGGTTAGGTGTTCCTTGGTCTCCACAACTGACCGGCTGGTGAGATCGTTAGTCCCTATGTGTACTAGGGCATCAATGTTTTCTCCTGCTTCCTGAACAATTTTAGCAATGCGGTCAGTGTCTCTCCACGCTGATGTACCTGGGAGACATCTGACAGTTACCCCTGGATAGAGATACATATCAACTCCCCGAATCATGGAGTCTCCTATGATAAGAAGTTTTTTGGATTTCCTTTTTGCCTTTTTTGTTTTGATTCCTGTTTTGGTCGTGTTTTGTTGTGCTAGCTCCTGTGCTACAGTGTCCTGCTCTGCAGTGTCCTCTGCCCCTTTGTTTGATTTCGGAGATAGAGGCAGATACCTGTTTGTAGTTTTTATGTGGTTTGTGGAGGTGATATGTTGGAGATCACCGAATGATGGGGCACCCGATTTGCCCTTCCTAACCACCTGCCAACCTCCCGGACCAACTACCTTCTGCAGTCGAGGTGCTTCTGTTGGATGTTGGGGAAATGGTGAGCAGTTCTTACAATATATTTCCTCTTGAATATGTAATTTGAGGCACGCAATCTCTGCCCATGCTGCCTGGAGCTGAGCCCTTAGATCTCCAATGGCCCAGCATGTAGGACAGTGTCCTAAATCCTGTAAAACTGCCCTTCTGAAAAGTGTTCCACAGTACCTGCAGTTAATTATATCCATTCCAGGTAAGTTGCTGGGTTTATAACCTGGTCAGAGTAATTAGACGGAAGAAAATGAAAGCAAAAGTTTGATTTTGTGTTTTGTTTGCTTGTTTTTGTATAACTTGTTATAACAAGTTAAATTACTAGTGCCCCTGTAAATGAGGTCACTGTGTAGATACCCCCCTGATCTGCCCCTTCCTGCTTTGCTACAGGAAATGTCACGACTGTGCTACCCTATAAAAGGAGTATAGTGTGGGGTGGTTGGGGATGGGGGTGGGTGGCTGGGCCCTTCCCCTGCTGAAAAAGAAGAACCACAGATGAAAAACAAGGAGGTAAGAGCAGAAAAAAATCAGCCAGCAACAAATGCAGTAGCCCTGAAAGCTTATCCTAATGACAGATAAAACTGTGAAACCTGTAAAGTACCACCTGTAATAATTTCACAGAAGATATACCCTGTAAGAAACACTTTGCTACAGAGAAAAATAAAGCAGTAACAGAAGATATGCCTTGCAAAAGACAATTTGAATCTGAAGATTACAGCAGTAATCTGTAGGCACACCCTGTAATAATGCAGCAGAATGTATACCCAGCAACAACAATTTGAATCAGAGAAAAATAAAGCAATAAAATGTTAACAATAAACAGTAACAATCCCTGTGAGTACAAAATAAAAACAACAACACACAGTAAACCTGCCTAGCCAAAAGAAGCCTTAATCCTTATTGTTGCTCTGGTAAGGTTATTTGCTCTGTCCTTTCAAGCAACCTAGAAGAAAATAGCTCAGGTGAAGCTAGGTGCCTTGGCTAGCAAACCTAGTCTTCCACCTGTTTAGGTCTCTTCCAGCCATAGAGTTCAACGGTAGAATACTGATGCATTGTGCCAACAACTGAAGAGCAGAACAAGGACATCAGTTACATCATGGAGTTCTAAAATGGTCCTGACCAACAGCACGTAAATCAGAAAAATCTACTGGACAACTGAAAAGACCATGTAGCTAGAACAGTAACAGAATTTGAACCAGTATTACAAAACAGCTTCTATTGGGAAAAATAACTTGCAGATTCAGCACAGTTCTCCTTTAAACACTGAAACCCCCTTAAACCTGATTCTGAAAGTCATGATACAGTGCATTAAGTAAACAGTTTGCAATTTCTTTTAGTTTCACTGCAGCAGCTAACTCCTTGCTCTTCGGGGAAAAAAAAAACTGGTGCAGGTTGTTGGCGTGTTGGAGTCATATCCGGATTCATGGAATTATTATGCATTATTTAAACCTTTGTTGTCTGGGGTGGACTCATGGGATGCAGCTTCTCATTTTCCTGCGTGTCCCAGGGGCAGCAGTCAGACATGCATACAGTTACATCATTTATATCTCAAACAATCAATACTGACACCTGTTACAGGACAAAGGGAAGGCTCTCGCTGTAAAACACACAACACACTCAGATGCCTCAAAAAACAATGACAGCAATTTCTGAGATGAGGGCACTCACAAGATCCACATCTCTGTCTTGCACAAGTACCACTCTTGTGTATGGGGGAGACTGGATTTGTGTATAAGTCAGTAACATCCCTTTGGATTGTACAAATCGCTCTGTTCACTGAACTGATGACTGTTGCGGACTCAGGGATGGACCTGTTACCAGCCAGTTATCCTGATATGGGAACTAGAGGATCCCCTCTTTCAGCATACAGTAGGTATGTCAGCAGCACTGGGAAGCATGGCATGAAGGCACATGGTCCTGATGCAAGCCCAAAAAGCAACCCTTGACACTGGGAATGGTCTGGACCTATGTAGAAGCACAGGAAATGGCAAGTGGCAGTTGCAAAACTGTATGTGCTGGCAGCCAACCCACATATGCTAAGACACAAGCTAGTCCCCGTCCCTCAAAAGTGAAAGACAAAACCACAGAGAGAGAATTCATGCCTGTGAAGGCCAGGTCATGCCTTTATATGGACCATGTAGACCAGTACATTCTACCGAGTTACCAAACTTTAAATAACATAAACAAAGAATTCTGAATATATGCCTTCTCACAAATTTCTTTAAGGATCTCTAGTATGGAACTGGGCACCCACCATGACCGGTTTATTTAAGAACCAGAAATTATCTGGAATAAACCTCCTGACCCATCTCAGGAACTCAAACTAAAACCCTGTTTTTCAGATACCTTACTACTTCCTTATATAATTCTGCTAAAGGGTATGTGATGGCTGAGGAGAAACTGGGGCAAAAACAGAAAGTAAAAATAAAAGTCTGTGATGACTCTCGGAAAACTTTGGAAATTAAACTTGATTTCCTCCCCCCCTTTATGGAAACAGGATCCTTATCCTTTGGACATCATCTGCTCCTTGTCTGCACATGATGTCATAAACTACTGTGTGTGACACCATAATCACTTCCATGGCAACGAACTGGGATTTATAAACAGAGGATTATGACATCGCAAGTAGACGGGCGGCAGGATGAAATGTCATCTGAGCAGCAAGGGTCCTAGTTTTGAGCAGCTGTCCTTGGTATTAAAGGGTGGAAGAAACATACATACATTATGTCAGATATAAGCAGAATGTGTGTTAAATTTTTTCCTTCTCTTCCCAGTGATGTCCTGGCTCTGCTCCACATGCTGTTCAACTAACTTGAGTGCCATCTGGGTGATCTCCAAGGCCTATCTGTCTAATGAGATTTTCCTCTTTTGTTAATGGAACAAAAAAAGATATTCCCCAACTTGGATGCATGGAACAGTCTCAGTGGGTACAGACAAACTCAGGGCATTCGAACCAAAGGGAGAGCATTGTCACAATCAGAAAGGCAGAGTTTAAATAGGGGGTATGGCCACCAGAAAATAACTAACAGCTGGCATTAGCTAAATTCAATCGCACAGCATTCTGAAAAAAAAAAAATGAGTTTCAAGCCATGCTGGTATTTATTACTGAGGCTATTTATAGCATAGGACAACACATGCTTTGTGGAGCTGGCTTCATGGTGCTGAGTGGTGAAGCATCCACTTGACACAATGGAACCCAGGCCTTGCACCCAAAGCATGGGGAGTTAGGAGCAGAGGCCAGCGGGGAGCACACTAAGCCTCCATGAGGTCACTCTCCTACTGGGGTGGGAAGGGATTCCAGTGCTGCTCACTCAGCAACACCTTTGGGAGGCCTGGAGTGGTGCCACCGATGCTGTGAGTGACCACAAAGCATCAGTCCCCTGCTAGGGCAGTCATGAGTGCATCCCTGCTAATACAGGGAGGTGAGAGGGACCACAAAGGGAAAAACACTTCCCAGTTAGCGGTATGATGGCGCTGGCCTCCCATGGCTCAACTGGCTCTGACGGCATCCCATGTCCAACAGAAGCAGGAAATAAAAATTATGTACTCCCTGTAATTCTCGATTTTCCAGAATATCTTCACCATTCAGTTACACTGATTAGTCTAAGCCAGAGGTGCTACAACCCCGTAGCAGCAAAGTCTTTTGCTACCTAGGAGAGGACTGACATCGGTGCTAGTGCTGCCCACAAGGCAGATGTAGTGCCGCTGCACATGTGGGCTGGCCAGTGATCAATGCCAGACAAGTGAGGCAAGTCCACTGGTTGGCTGTGTCCAGCCTCACCAGCAGCCGATCCCGATGTGTGCTCCTGGTGGTGGTGGGCAGGGAGAAAATGTGAGAAAGAGTGCACAGGTTGGGCAGATGATGCTCCTTAGGCAGCCGACCTTCACATCAGGTACTGCTGCACCACTCCTCAGACAACCCACTTTTTCACCTCAACGCTGAGTGGACCAGATGACTGCAAGGAAGAAATGCCAAAGAGGCTGATGACATACCCAGCCCCAGGGCATAAGCTAAGAGGGCAGCAGAGGAGTGTGTCACAGGTGGGTGTGGGGACCGGAAGTAGATGCAGTGGGGTTTCAGACAGAGGGGGAAGCTTGCATGAAGGTAGCAGAAGGAGGTATCAGCCTGTGGCAGAGAAGGAAAGTAAAGTATACTTGAGAAAAAAAATTTAGGGTGAGTACATAATTTTCATATCTTCCTGGAATCAATCTTCACCATGTAGTCCCACTGATGAGTCAGAGTACCAAGCTTTCAGTTGGCTCGCCCTGAAGGAAAAATTAGCCCTCAGCCCTTCAGTGGAGATAGCCACTGCAAGGCAGAGGCTCCTCATAGGTCCAGTGGGACCCAAGACAGGGGCAGGCAGAAGCTCCCATGGCCCGGGAGCAGAAAGGCACCTGACAACTCACCCTGACCCTACGAAAGGAAAAGTGAGTCCACTGGTAATGTGAATTAAGTACCCTACGCCAAGCCAGGGGCACCAGCTGGGAGAGGCAAAGCCATGTTGTCTGCCAAAGGCAGATTGCTGTTCCCACCAGCCTGGAGCTACCTCACTGGCATACCTTCCATTCCTTTAAGGACAAACTGGACAAACATCTACTGTATTACCAGAATATGGTTAACAATTTGCCCCGCTAGTGTGGGAGATGGACATGATGGGCACCATCTTCTGTCTGTCTTACGCTTCAAGTATAGAATCGTACGATACTCTCACCTGATGCCTCACCATCTCCAGACCCTGGGCAGTAAAGCAAGTGGCCTGTCTGCCTGGCTGACTCAGTCTGGCATGGAAGGGAACAGCTGACTTAGCTTCGCCCACAGGCAGTTGTTGTAAGCTGCCTGATGTGCAGAAATGTACATCATGATGCATGCCGCCACAAAAATCTTCTTGTCTCAAGCATCAATATCTGCAGAGTCAGGGTGGTTATGCACCAGGTACTTAGGCTTAGAGGGGATCTGCAACACCAGAATCCCCGAGGTGGAGTGAGGGATAGAACCTGGGGACTCCGCGGGAGTGCAGTATCTGCGCTAAACTACATCCCTAGGGCTTGGAACAGAGGCATAGGGATGCAGCCAGACATTCCTGGATGCCTTCTTAAAAGGCTAGGGCAAAGAAAGGATGAGAAAGGAGCCACTGCTGAAATCCTCAAGGAACCTCAGCTCCAGGGTAGCAGTATTGTGACCTATGAATGACCCTACATTCAGCTCCTGCAACATCTCCAGCAGGAGCTGCTGGTACTGGAAGTACTCAGCATCAGAGGAGAGGTGAGCAGAAAAATTCTCTTCAAAGGAGGAAGAAGGAGGAGAGGAAGAGCTGGATTCAGAAAATTGCAGTGCAGGGGCCTCAGGCCTGAACTGGGCCTGGTTAGCCTTAAGATGGTATTGGTGGAACACACTAGCCATTGTCCTGAATTGCTCCCAGATCAGCAGCCCCAGAGGACCCAAAATACCTAGCAAGGCAGGGGAGGGGGGCAGAGGAAGGGGAGGAGATGTAATGTCATGAATGACCAGGCCAGGTCTTCTGCCAGGGCTGCGGGAGTGCTGAGGGGACCTCGCCTGAAAGGAGGGTCTGGCAAACGTGCCCATGTGGAGTCAACCTATCTCAGCGGACTGGTCCAGATGCCCCAATGCCTCGCCAGGGCTAACACTACCTCCTGGGCCAAGCCTAAGATCCAAACCAGAAGCACCCCTGGGGTTAGCCCTGGACCCGGCACCAGGAGCAGCACCAGAACCAGACCTGGCCGCACAAATGGCACCAGAACCTGGACTAGCACCACAAACAGCACCAGAAGGGGTCCCAGTGCTCTCCAAGGTGCCAGCCAAGGAGCCACCACAAAAAAGACACTAGGTTTGGAGTCAGGATCAAAAACAGGCACAAGATGGCTTCCCTCATCAACGGCTACATCTCCAGGCCAAAGGTAAGCATCATCCTCCTCCCCAGGCCACTACCGCACTCAAGGGAGGAGATAACAACTACCTCAAGTTTGGATACGGGGCTGGCTCCAGAACCCATCCCTCTTCTGGCACCGTGAACAGTGTCAGAAGAGGGCCCAGTTTTACTGCCAGCACCGCCCCACTCGCTGGTATTGGCCTTAGTAACAGAAGCCAGGGTGACACCAGGCTGCAACACCAAGGTGCCCACTGGTGTAGACCAAGCGTATAGTTTTGGTCTCAACACTGGGGATGTCCAATGCCCCACAGGGCAAACAGACTGGGGGTGCTCAGCCAGCTCCCTGGAGGGAGACAATGTTCCACCAGACCCCCCAGCACCTCCAACATCTTGGCAAGGCAAGCGCAGGAAGTGTCCTAGACTTCTTCACTACCAGAGGTACTGGGAAGGGGCTCTGGAAAAGAGCCCAGGGACCTTGCCTTGGCGTCCCTGGTGCGCCATCTGCCTCCGAAGGTGGGGGGCTTACAACCCCACTTCCACACACACTTCTCGAGAGTGCAGTAGTCTGTAGGGAAGCAGGCATCACACCTATCCATGTTGTGGTCAGTGCCAAGGCAGGTCCAACATCCATCATGTCAGTCCTGAACAGCAATCAGACCCCTGCAACAGCACTGATACATGGGGGGCTGTTCTTCTCCTTCTTCTTCTTAGACTTCTTTCACTCTTTAGGGTCCAACACAACAACAAACAAAAATAAACGAGAAACAGCACAAAAGGGTTTGGTACTGAACTAGACAAAAGGGGGAATGATACTGGTAAAAAAAATGATGCCAGAATGAATTCAGTGTTGAACAGAGGCAGCAGTGAACTGAGGAAGGCTGTGATGCAGTTTCAATGACTATAGCTGCTCCCACGGTGCATTCTTGACAGCAGGAAAAACAGACCTGAGGAAGGGAGGGGGCCAGCATCGTTTACTGGCCATCCCACATGTGTGACATCACTACTTATTGGGTAGCACCAGTATCAACATAGGTCTCCTCCTAGACTGCAAAAGACTTCACTCCTGTGGGGTCCTAGCACCTCTGGCTTAGACCCATCAATGGGACTGAATGGTGAAGATTAATTCTCGGAATATCACACCATTCCCTTCACCTGAAGCCACATCACACTGCTGGAACTCTTTCCTCCCCAGAATAACTGCTAGCAATGCAGAAATGAGCTCGTCTAAGGGAGTAATGGTGGTTATGGTGCAAGGAGTTTTGAACAGGAAGGAACTGTGACACCAGTAATGGAGATCCTGGATGGGCAGCAGTCCAGGCCAGGACCAGAAGTCATGCCAGGGGAAGAAATATAGTGTGAAGAAAAAAAATTAGAAGCTTTGTCTCCTACAGGCAGTTCATCTACAGCTGAGGTACATTCAGAAGCTGCTGTCATAATATCCCTCTTTCATGTGATGTCACTCATTTCCACACAAAAAACTGTGATGTCACAAGCACAGCATTATGACTCCAGGTCCAGACTCAACACCAAGTGAACTGTACGGAACAAAGATCCAGTTTTCCAGTAGATGTCCTAAATAAAACATGAAATAGCTTGAAATTCAAATTGGTGGGGGGGGGGGAGAATACTGTGTAACTGAATTCTTTTGATGTCTATTATTATTTTATTAACTTGTTAGTGAGCAGCGTCCCTCTTTAACTTGGAGTATCTTTCCTGAGTACATGGATTTTTGCACCACTGAACTTCATCCAAACATAAATTCTGTACCATCTCATCAGCAGATACTTTGCATGGTTTTCTAAATTATCATTTAACCTAGTACAACTCAAATATTTTCTCAGCAGAGACAAAAAAAACATCCTCCTAATAGTAGTAGTTTTTATTTATTCTAAAATGGGTTGGAAATTTCCTGCTTCTTGAGTGGCTAAACAACTTCTGAGATACATATCTTAATTCTCCACAACTGCACAGGTTGGAAAAAGTTCAGGCACTGGGATTTGGAATTTGGGCAACTGACATACAGAATTCATGGGCCACTTAACTCATTCCCGACTGCCGTCACAAACATGGCTGCCACCTTTACTCATATGTGAAAACCTTCAACTAGGCCCTAAAAATAAAAGACCCTTAAATTAAAAAAAATATTAATTGAATGTACTTTCTACTCATGAGCCCCTCCGTTCACACATAAACAAATTAAAAAAATCAAGTACTGTTTGGAGTTTGCAGTTCTTGCAGTTCTTTGATAACCATGAAACATCCCCCTCCTATGCTTTGCATTTTGCCAGAGCACTCCCTGCTCCTTACCCTGCAACAAATGAAACTGAGGTTCTGGTTCCACTTGAGGCCTTTGAAGTGCATCTACGAGTGTATGCCAGTGGAATTCTGCAAAATGTTGAATTCATTCAGAAAATGGTTAGGGAAAGTCCTGAATCCTGATTAGCTAAGGCAGGATTCTAAGCATGTCTTTTATTTTCCCTACACCACAGGTGAAAAAAAAAAACTCCCCGTGCCTGTGTCCTTAGTGTAGTTTAATATCCTTGAGCAGCAATCGAGTTTTCAAAAACTCATTCAGCTGCCATTTTTCCCCAGCAATCAGCCACCACTTTTGTCCATTTAGCTCGATTTTTTTTTAAAAAAGCACATTTTACAAAAACACCAGGGACATGTCTATTTTACATAAATCCATTTATCTATTTGTCTCTCCCGACCTGCATCCCTCACTTGGCTCACCTGCGCTTGCTCGTTCTCAGCCCCAACTGGCAATGAGTAAGACTGACAGCACTTTTGCAAGAGTTGCTACAGCAGATGGTAGCATACTGCTGGCAAGACTAAAACAAAATGGTGAGAGCCATGTGACCAGTTTTGACCAGTCAGATTACTTGATTGATCCAAATCATTTTATAAATGTACTCAGGGTAGGCCTGTACCAAAAGATGATGCTTCAGTTGTTTTGAAAGACACGTTTTTCTCCATAATGATTTCTTCCAACTGGTAAATGCAGGCAGGCTCTCAGTCCTGTCCCCACCCCACCCTCACTCCATACGGCAACCACCTCCCCAGGAATCAGCAGATCCAGAGACCTCCACGGATTGCCCCCATGGCAGGGCTAGGAAGGGGAAGGCAGTCCTTCCCCCACCTGGATACACATATATCCACATATCCAGTGACTGATTCAGTGGTCCAGGCAGTGGCACGGGGTGGAGGACTGGCAGGGAAAAAGGATGCATTAACAATGGCCCATAAATAAGGGGAAAAAAGGACTATTTAAAACACGCACATAAAACTACACACTGTGAGCATTAAAAAGATTTCACATATTGCCAAATTGCTAATTATATTAAAAAATGTCAACAGGGTTTATGTTCCCTGTAAATGAATCTGCCATCAGCAGTAAAACTTAAACAGATGTCCTTCACTGTCACTGTTCATAATTTTACTTTGCACAGAGTTTTAAAAAGGCTGAAGATATCATACCAGTGCTATATTCTAAAACCAGCAGCATCACTGTAGAGTGAAACTGGTCCGGGTGTTAAAAATCATGCTCTAATTTCTGTCACATCAAGAAGAAAAATAGGAGAAATACAGTTACCTCCATTAGCATAGCATTTTGCTGAACAGAACTGGAAAACAATCAATCAACTTTATACAGCCAGCTCAGGCATGTATTTATATTTTTGTATATAGATTGATTAGTAAAATCCTATTTGCAATTCAAAAGACCTATTCTGTTACTGGAATGAGAACCAAGGTGTCCTGATATGCCTGAACAATAATTCTACGTGGCATTTCCAGTTTTATTCCAGGGATAGGCCAGGCTTTTACAGCTCTAATTCAAACAGGTCCTAATTTGAACCCACAAAGGTTGACAAGCCTTTTTTAGAACCTAGCAATCTGCATACATCTGCATATTATACTAATTACACACTAATTACATGTTTTCATTTCAAAACCTTTATACCATGATTCTGTTTGGTTCTAAATTTTACAGCCAGCCAGGATCTGAGCCGTTTATCCTTCAGATCCCTTCTGGACCAGTCACTTCTTTTTTCATTCTTTTCTAAAAAAAAGAACAAGTTCACTGACTGAGGAAGACACACGTTATGAAGATGAACACCAGTCCATTTGAGATCAGTTGTTCTTGACTCAACAGCTGCACAATTCACCAAGAGAAATCCCCAAAGACTGCACATGAATAGCCTATGTAACAGAACATGATCTAATGAATAATTTGAGTAGAATTCTTGTCTGTACTACCATGTAACTGACAAAGCTTTCCATGGGACATGATATAAACATCATGTGTAATTGTGAACTCGCGTGCAGTTTATATGTAACCTGTGTTTAACTACCACCATTAAGGAAAATCTGAACTTTTTTAGCTTAGTACCAGTGTCTTTTACAGTCTAAGACCATAAAGTGGACAAAGGGGAATTTTGCAGACTGAGTGGAAACAAAACCCAGGGGTAACCCGGCTAAATCAAAAATCCGTCCTGGTCATTTTGCTCCGCGACAACCTGTCCCAGACTATAAGCTCCAGCGTCAATTGACTCCCATGTCAATTCGCCCCCAGCATAAATATTATAAAATAAACTCCAGGTGGGTGCAATTCTCCCGCCAGATGAGGCAATGTGCTTGAGGACTGCAGAAGTGGAAGCCATACTGTAACTGTTGTTGGACTATAGTACAATATGCAGTAGGAGTGAATTGTCCCGGGAAGAACTGACTAGGAGCCAGTCAATGCCAGAGCCAACAGTCCGGAGTGAGCTGTCATGGAGCTAACTGACCGGGCGAACTGCCGTGTTCCTAAGTAACCCAATGATTCTGGCAGGGGAGAGGGCATGGTAAAGAAAGGCAGGAAGTACTTTTTCATACAGAGGGTGGTGGAGGGGGTGGTCTAAGCTGTTGAAGGAGGTGGTCGTGGTGAGACCAGTAGAGGAATTTGAACAAGGGTTGGACAGATGGAATTGCTTGATAATAACCATCACAGAAGGGGAAGAAGGAAGGGGAGGAGTCTCTAGGGCTCTCGCATTCAACAGTAGGTAGGAATGAGCAGAAAGGAAGGCCAACATGCCTTTTCCTGCTGAAATATTGTGTTTTTCTATGTAAAAACATTTTTTTTAAATTGACATAAAGTAAAAATCAAAATTTTAAGCAGCTACATAATTATAAATGTTTGTTTTAGCCATGAAGCATGAAACTGTTTAAGTCACAGCTTAACTGAAATAACATCACACCTGGCAAGACTAATATTATTAACACAATAAATATAGCTATAAGAGATGTGATAAGAGATGGAAACATTAAAATACTCTCTCCCCTTTTTCTTTTCAAAGAAAGTTCCCATATAGGGAATTTAGTAAAAAGAAATAAGACGCGTGGAAAATTAAGACCATTCATAAAGGTGAAGAAAAAACATTTTTTGTATGAAATGCTTATAATGAAAGGAGTCTTAGAAAATAAATAAATAAATGAAGGCAGCTTATGTCTTTCAGGTGTGTAAAACAGCTCAGATACTGAAAATACGAAAAAGGCATGTAAAATCTTGGATGTGCATACACTCAGTGGTTTTTAGAAGGTAACTCCTAGGTCAATAAGCTCAAAAGAAAATTGATGTATTTTAAAACATTGTAAGTGTACTAAAGCGCACTTTTCTATGATTATTATAGCCTACACCCTGATGAAGAAATCCTGAAACATTAGATTTATGGCTGAATAGGCTCTGCAATAAAAAAAGAAGCAAAGACGAAGAACAGAAGTGGTCCTGAACTTTTATTTACTTTAAAGTTGCTGGCTGATATATGGATCTCGGAACATTTTCTTGAGAGTAAAGGTAAGGAAGGAAGTGACCCAGCTGGAGGTTGTAACATTGTTCAGTAATGTGCAAGGGATAACCATTGACTATCATGCCTGCGACCCAGCTGTAACAGCAGATCTAGGATGTGGACAATCGGGGGGCCAACTGGGACAGGTTCTGCTCATGGTAATGCTTCCCAGTCTGGGGGAGGAGTGGTGGCACATTCTGCCCCTGGAGCAACCCCCTGCAGAACACCAGGGAGCTTGAGTTTCCATCATCAGCATGCTGCATATACTCCAGGCTGAGGACGGACTATGTGTTCCATCATGGTGGTGGGGGAGGTAAGGTCAAAGGGCAAAAATGAGAGAAAACCACACTGCTGCTATGTGACAGTTGCCAGTACTCTTAGTACCCATGCAACAGAGACCTTGCTGGTGGCAGTAATTGTCCGGGCTAGGAATTACTGGACTCTACAACCTGAGGACTGGGCAGGCTGGAAATGGAGGAGAACAACAACGGGCAGCAGATGCCCACGTGGCCCAGTGACCCAGCATCATGCTGCCGTGCAGCTGAGCCAGATTCAGGAGAGCACTTTGGTCACTGCATCAGGAAGCAGGCCTGGTTGTGGTAGCTACTATGTGGCAGTGTGCCTCGGCTGGCGAAGGCTGCTGGCAGGTTCCGGCAATACAGCAACACCTGCAGTTGGGCCAGAGGGCATGCTCTTACTGCAGGGATGCTTGTGCATTCGCAAGGCTAATAGTGGCTACATTCACACCAAGGGGCAGAGGAAAGGAGTATGAGCTAGGGAGGAAAAAAACAAAAACAATGCACCAAGCCGTCTAAATGACTGTCAGAGGTACCCTCGGGATCTGTTCCGTATGGATCCCAATGGTCTCGCTGGTGGAGGGGAGCAGAAGACAGGGCTAAGGCAGAAGATGAGGTGCAGGTGTCACCTTGGGGGCTGTTTACAAACAAAAAAAAAGGCATCAATTACTGTGCACCACTTCACATGGGAGAACTAAACACTCCAGGGTTCAGTTCAGGGACAAGTGCGTCGTGAGGACCCCAGCTAGACTCTCATACATGTTCACAAGCAGGACTGCCCAGGCTAGGTGCATTTGAATGGTATTTAGTGCATGCAGAGTAGGAAAGGAGTTCAGATTCTGGCTGTCTGGGATCAGGAATGGAAGGTCCAAATATCCCAATATTCACATTTGCTTTAGCATACGGTAGCTTATCACATTAATGGCCTTACACCTACCTCCATTTTATTTTCTCAATTCTCATATCTCTAACTTGGAACACACATGGGAACTTGTTCAAGATGCTGCTGCTTTCATTACGTGATACATCCATTTCTTCAACAAAAGGTGTCTTTAATTAGCATACCCTCACAATGACGACAAAATATAGTGGGGGACGGGTAGGTTAGGAAGGGATTTTTCTGCACTGTCTTGAACATAACTCAAAGCATTTAGCAGTAAACATTTTAGTTTACCTCCTTTGACAAATTTAAATCAATTTTTTTTAATACAATTACAAAAACAAAAAAGGGGGGGCGAAAGTACAAGTTCTATAACTACTTAAGTAATATTCATTTGTATTGCGTGTAAACAGTGAAGAGAGGGGGTACAAACTCTCGACTTAGTCTACTTGGCTAGTCCTTTCCAGTTTAAAATAGTCAACGCACACCAGTACATTACAATGATGTCTGGTCAGACTCTGTTCTGTTGTTCTGACAGCAGAACTGCTAGAGCACTGTCTTCAGGACAAAGAAATGCAGAAAACCCATGTTCAAATCCCACTAGAGTCACTTATGCACCATGTGGCCTTGAACAAGTCACTGACACTCTCAGCACTTCAGTGCCCATGGCTGTAAAAACTGGGTATAATCAGCACCCCTGAAAATAAGGTAGTGTATCCCAGATGGGTTTTCCTGGTGAAATAAACAGTAAGTAAGTAAATAAATAAAGATGTTGGAATCTTATGTGCTATAGTAGACAAATAGAAGCTAGCCTGGCAGTGAAGAACAGTAAGACTGACTACAGCATGGGGTTATGGTGACATCACAAACCATGGCTGAGGCTTCCGTGCTTTATTAATAATGTCGCCATAACCCTGAATTACAACCTTGATATGTCATACAATAACAATTATGAAACAGGTTAAAAGGTAATATTTTCAGTAAAATGTTTTATTCCATTAGTGTTTTACAGGAAAGTGCACAAATTATTTAGCCCTTCCCTGTCAATGACGCTGCCCTCGATAAGACAAAAGATCTCTTTTTTTTTCCCCCACTTACCTTACATGACAGTGTGGCTCTTTTTAAAAGTGTTCCAAAACTTCCAATGAAAATAGTAGCCACCACCATGTCGCAGCCAGCCCATACTACCTGCACTTGCTCTATGCTAATACGCCCCACCAACTTCTGCCATTGGGCATTCTTCCTTTAAAAAAATATTGCATTTTCAAACCTCTGGCCTCACACTTCAGCCCACTCCAAGGTGTGCCATTACCACAGCACAAAGCACATCCAATCGTGCCTTACTGCTTTGTTAGAAAATGGGTAGGAAGCATTCTCACTTCTGATTGGCTAATGCCACCAACTAGCTGGTCCGGTATTAAGCAACAAAGATCGGGAAATAATGAGTCCTAGTCCCTGGCTGCCTGATTGCCTTCTGAAATCACTAGGCCCTTGGAATTTTCAGTATTTCAGAGCCACCATTTTCTTTCCGTCGCTTAGCGAGAGATACTGCCCCTCTCCACGCTTAGTAGTTATCTGCCAACTGCCTGTCAAAATGGCACGTCTACTCCCACTGGACTCAATTCTTGATAGTTTTTTTTTTTTTCAAACAATACCTTTGTGTCCCATATATGTTGCTGCCAAGGGATCCCTGCCATGGTATTATACGTCTGTTTCCAGACACCGGGCTCTGCCCAACTGCAATTACTGTCCCATCTTAAAATGAAAGTGCTGTTAAAGACATATTTAGTGTGCAGTCCAGGCGAGAGTGACAGCGACAGCATTTCTATTAAACAGCGATGATCTCTGATAGCTCAACTCTCGGACAGCTGACTGCGCTTTCGCGCCCTCCCATATTCCAGCTGGCTGCCCACTCGCTCGCTGTCAGCTAGCAGGGCATCTCCATCTATAGGAGGCAAACTGAATGAAGGCCTGCTGGTCTAATACTGTAGTGACCACACTGCATCAATTAGCTGCCAAAAATGAAGTTACTTCCGTGTGTGCTGGGTTGGGGAAAATTTCAAAGAAACTATCCGTTCTTCCGCTGGTAAGGTGGGGGTTCACAAAAAGAGAATGACTCTCTGTGTGTGCAGAATGGGTGGGGGGGAGAATACCAGGACACAGAACAGCACTCAAAGGGAGGGACCACTTTACTAAAAAAAAATGTGTTTTTCTGTTCATATTATTCATTTTTAAAGCAATTTCTTTATTATTTTAATACTTAATTTAAATTTGCACTAATACCCATTTTCTAAGCACAATAATACCCTCCAGGGTGGGCAGTATGGGCTATACTGGACCTTCCAGGGGCTATAAGGCCCTCCGCCTGCAGCGTTGGGCCTCATTACACCCCAGGCGGTTGGGTATGGCCCAATACCACCCATCCTATCAGGTATTATTGCTTACTTAGAAGAATACCACAGTCTTACCTCCTACCACGTTATTTTGTATTTCATCATCTTTTGATCTTTTTCCGTGACTTACTGCATAGTTGATTGGTTCTTTGCGCTTACACCTCGCCTCCTGCCCTTATATTACATCGTACTGTACCTTTACAGAATGTTCTGAACACGAGTTGACTATTATTCATGTGACATGCACTGTTTATTTAAACAGTAAGGCATAACGTGGCAGATATATACTGGCATAACGTCACGACTCCAGTGTTGAGGCACGAGGTGCAACTGAGTGCATTCAACCACCTGAGAAGTGATGTTAAACAGCATAACACACACACACCCTTGACAGCTAAACTGCAATTATAAAATGGACCCTGTCAATTTATAAAAGGCTTTTATGTGGGTTTTTCTTTAGATTAGTTTCAGACACAGATGTTGTACTGAGATAACATCATGGTTAGAACTGCCTCTAGACCAATTGCTTTCAGAATTGTTTCTATCCATTTTACAATTTTCTTTACAAGGTGGTATAGCTCAATGATGCTTTCTGATTGGGTGAAACAAGTCACACAAGGATGTAATTATTTACCATAGTTACATGGGTGCACTTTATGTACACAATAACACATTACAAATATGTGTAATTATGACCAATAATCACACTTCCTGGGTGTGTTTAATGGCATTTGGCTGCCCCCTTGTGCCTAACAGCACCTACAAGGCGTGTGATTATTGGCGTACAATTGTACACCCTGTTGTTTCGTATTGTTTATGTATTCCCTTTCCTTCTTTCACCCCTCCTCAGGATCGTAAACAAGTTTTGGCTCAGTGTGCCTCTGATCAACAAATTCGAAATTAAAAAAAATAGCTGGCCTGGCGGCACTGAAGGCTGAGGCACTGGACGCCATATCTCACAACACGTCAGTGACCCAGGTTTGAATGTGGATTTGAACTGCCAATGGTCAGCCAAAGAAGGAAAGGACAGAGCACCTGGAGGATTGCTCTCCTTTACCTGGGAGGGAACGTTTCAGTGCTTGGCATTCATCTGGCCCCTAGCAGTGGCTGGGGGCAAAGCAGCCAGGGACTGTCAGAATGGGATGGAGGGAGTGGTGGCTGCTTACACTCCACGCACAGAAGTGTGCGTTGGGGATGTCTGGGTGGCATTGCACTCCACCCCTCAGGAAGAAAAAGGAAAATGGCTTTCTGAGCTGCTGCTACCCCCAACCACCTGGCAGCACTGCACCTGATGACAGCCCAGGCCATGCAGTATGAGCATGAAGGTAAGTCCTGGTGGAAAATCTAGGGAGTTTGGGGGACTGAGGGGGCCAGCTTTTGGAGGGCGGCTTGGGGGCCAAGGGAAACACATCATTAACTGCAAAAAAAAAAAAAATTTAGAACTATGGGACAGAAACATATTGCTGCCATACTTTTTATTTGGCTAGCACATAAATACTTCAGGAAAAAGACTAACGTTTGAAAGTTACACCTGTTCATCAGGGCAGTTCTCGATGACGACTACTCCCATTTTCAGTAATATTATCACTCCTACTTTGGATGCTTCTGTTACTGACATTTTGGGTGATGCTGCTGCACTGCCTTCTCTTCCAGCTGCTTCCTGCAATCTGCATGCTCTGCACTATGCAGCTGTGCCTTTCACATCCAGTGCTGTCTCTTCCCCCGCCACGTCCTCATTTTCCTCTCATTTTATTGTCTCTGTCTCACTTTGAAGGCATACAAGATAGCTGGGCATCAACTCTCATTAAGCAGTAAGACACGACAGGGCGTGGCATGTCTGGGGTAACTGCATGCCTACGTATGCAGCGAGGCATGAAACACTTGCATCCAGAACCTTCAGCAACTGGAAGTGAATTAAACCTTGACAACCAATAACCTGGAGTGTTCTATCACGCTGATAAAATGGGTAAACTGAGAAACAATAAAAAAAATTCCATCTTTTTTCCTATAAAAACAGGTATTTTCATTTTTTTCCTTCTGGTCACTGTGGGAGGGTTCTCACCCTGTCCCTGCCTCCTCTCACCTGGCACCAATCTCTCCTGTCCATCAAGCCCCATATCCCCCATGGATTGCCCCCCCCGGTGGGGCTAGGAAGGGAAGGGCCATCTTCCCCCCACCCGGTGACTCTCAAGCAGAGACCAGGTGATGGCACGGACATGGAGGTAGGCTGCAGGGCTTCATGTTGCCTGTGCCAACCACTTTTCTGTTTTCTCCCATAGTCCTACCCCAGCTATGGTGACACATAAGCATGTGCACGTGGAGAGACACACATGCCACAGAACCGCAGCCCCTCCCTTCGTTCTGCTCAAGCTGCTGGCACTACCTCCAGGCCTCCACCCAGGGGCAGCCAAGGGCTAAGTCATCAAGCCTCCCCACCTAGGGAGAGAAGAGCTGTCCTCTGGATGCTCAATTCTCTCCCCCCGGTGATCCAAGCTCATTCTCGAACCTGGGTCTTCAGGGTGGTAAGAGGTAAGGCGCAGAGCACCTCAGCTCTCTATACCACTGGGCCAGTAGGTATTTTCTGTTGTTAAAAGAAACTAGTAAAAGGTAGTTCCTCCTCCCTCCCTCCCCACCTGTCAATCACTTGTCTCTCTACATATCCAAAAGAAGGAAGGCTTTTCTCATGAAATACAAGAATTTAAACTGCTGCAGAATTCCTCAGGTAGAATGTTC
Organism: Neoceratodus forsteri; assembly: GCA_016271365.2. Classification (NCBI taxonomy): domain Eukaryota; kingdom Metazoa; phylum Chordata; order Ceratodontiformes; family Ceratodontidae; genus Neoceratodus; species Neoceratodus forsteri. The sequence continues at coordinate 966,840,207 of CM028136.1, forward strand.
AGCCTCTCACACACAACAGAAGGCCCGGTTGGTATGGGACCAAGCCAGAGAGGTGTAAGCGGCAATTACAGACTCCTCTCTGCTCACTGTTTGCTGGGGGGTGTTAGTCCATCAACGCTACGCGTTGACTGCCCCGCCTGCCCCAGCCACCTTCCCACGCAAGCCCGACTCTCCACTTATAGCCCACTTCTGGTTACATGACTTCCTGTTGCTGTTTTTTCTAAGTCCCAGTTTTCTCATTTGCAGATTATACCCAGTGACCACTAGGAGTCACTGTTGCGCCCACTCCAACTTCTACTTTCCTCTCCCTCTGCCTCTGTACTCTAATTTCCATAGCTCTCACTGCCACCCTCTCTAGGATATTTGACACCACTGTAGCTCTCCTGGGGTACACTATTTATCAAGCTGACAGACAAACTAAAAGAGGGGGAGGGTGTGCTATTTACCTCTGAGACACCCTCCAATGTCTTACTCTACCATCTCCAGCTCTTGATCATGGTGCCCAGGTCCTCTCCCTACAAGTCAATATCTCCACCTCCAGGGCCCCACTTTTCGTCTCCTGTTTACATCCCATCCAGGAATCAAAAAACGTATTTCAATCAGTTCTAACCCAGCTCCAGCAACATCCAGACAAGGCCGAAATTATTGCCCTTGGTGATTTCAATGTAAATTGGCTAGCAGATGTCGCAGCCCCCCATAAGGATGCCATGGCTGCCCTCAATCTATCACAAATAGTGCCATCAGCCACCCGCCACAACTCAAGAACTGGCACCTCAACCCTCATCGACCTAGTCCTCACTAACCGCTCCCACAAATTTACCCAGGTTACAGTACTATCTGAAGCATTGGGTGGCCATTCGCCAGTGTTCTGTCACAGGTCCAACATGGCTAAAAAGGCCCCGCCCCACCAAAGTTATCTTACAGCGCCGCCTCAGACTGAGCAAACTAAACTATGGCTCCTGAAACAACACCTCTCCAGTTGGGACTGGTTGCCCATTGCAGCCTCGTCTGATATTGCCTCGGCTCTGAGTATTTTATCAACTCTTTTAATGCTGCCTGTGACTTCTTTGCACCCTACTGTAAATGGGTCATCAAAGGTGCCGATACCCCCCCCCGGATGTCGCAATCCCTGCTGGACCCAATGCATGACCGGGACAATCTCTGGCTCATAGCACTGGAGACCATGAGGCCTGCCGATAGGCAGAGCTACCGTGAAGGCCAGGAACCGCTGCACCTGGAGGGTCCACCAGGCCAAGGATGAGTACTATCGAACTACACTCACTGCCTCCTGGGGTATAGGGTGAAAATTCTGGGACTCTCTCAAATAATTTAGTGGCAAAACCTTGACTGCCCCCCCCCCCAGTTGTCCGTAAATTGCTATAGCTCCACAGACCCTGCGACAACAGCAAACATGCTTAACTCTTCATTCTCAGACCTCAGTAGTGTGTTCCCTGCCAACTTCTTTGCACCTACCCCCACCACCCCCTTGCACTTGCCCAAGGTGCCCCCCTTTAGTTTCAAAGCTATTCCCCAGCGTGATGCTGCCCCTCTCCTGCTAAGGGCACCCAACAAATCTAGGTTCAGCAATGATTCTCTCGATCTTAAATTACTAAGGCTAACCCTCACTGAAGTACTCCACCCCCTCAGTGCCCTACTGAACCGCTCCCTTGCCCTAGGGCAATTCCCAACTAAATGGAAAACTGCCCTCATCACTCCTATCCTTAAGAGTGGTGACCGTACCATGCCTGGAAACTATCATCCCATTTCGATTCTACCCCCTTTCTCCAAAGTACTCGAAAAAATAGTCGCCTCCCAGATCACTGACTACCTTGCCAAACACAACCTCCTTACCTCCTTTGCCCCGAGCAGCATGACTTCCGGAAAAGCCACAGTACCACCACTGCTCTTTTGGAATTTACCAATACCACACATGCGACCCTTGACGCAGGCCAGCTCATTGGTGCTGTTTATATAGATCTCTCTAAAGCATTCAACACCGTGCATCTATTCACTCCTCCTAGCCTCATTTACCCAAATAGGTTTCTCACAGGACACCACTGCCTGGTTCTCTGACTAGCTATCTGGCAGAACCCAAAAAGTCAGACTAGCACAGACACAGTCGTCCCCCCACCAAGTTACATCTGGGGTCCCTCAGGGGTCGATCCTTGGCCCCCTGCTATTTATCCTATTTTTCAACTCCTTGCCCAAGGCCTGTCCTGGGAATCTCCTCTTGTATGCAGATGATGCGGTGTTATTCAGCACTCACACCAGCCCTGGTGCCCTCCAATTAACCTTTCAAAGGTCATTTAGTGAGGCCGAGTCCTGGTTTGCTGACCATAGGCTTGTCCTAAACTATAAAAAAACAAAGTCCAATCTGTTTACGCATGCCCAAAACAAGTTCAGTGGCCACCTCCTGCTCATTCATAACTCTCACAATGAAACTCTGGAACAAGTTGTTACATTTAAATACTTAGGTGTTACCCTGGACTCCAGGCTCACCTATCATGAGCATATCCGCTGACTTAGCACGGCTGTCAACGTGCGTATCAGTCTTCTCCACAGGTACAAGTGCTGTCTCCCCCCCGAAGCACTGCAACTAGCTATTTTCTTCTCTGTCCTGTCACTCATAGATTACAGTATCATTATCTATGGTGCTGCCGATAGCACATCCCTCAACAAAATCAGGGTTGCTCTGGATAAGGCCTGCAGGCTCGCCACTGGCTGTGACTGGGTCACGCACACCTGTACCCTCTATGCCAGTACCAAGTGGCAAAACTTCGATGATCGACTAAAGTACCAGACCTGTCCTTTTGCCAAGAAAATCACAGCTGGCCTCATGCCCACTACCCTTGCTACACTGCTTCTACCACCCCCTAACACCAGACGCACCCATCACTCAGAGAAAACTCCTTACCAGGTCCCTCTTTGTAAAACCTCCATGAGTCAAAGAACCTTTAGGTACTGGGCTCCCCTCTGGCTGAATTCACTTCCCATATCGATCCTCACAGAACCTAAACTGGGCCTGTTCAAACCCCTCCTCCATAACCACATCTCACAGGTTTTAGCCTGTGACTGCAACTGACCCCCACAACCTTTGACTATGACAATGAGCCCCTCTTGGTCCTGCCGATAGTGTACTTGTCGCTGGCCTCTGTTTTTCACTCAGGCCACTGTCTAGCTGCCACACACTGGCTGGCAGTGTATAGCACCTGCCTTTGTGTGGCACCACTGTAACTACTGTACATCGTTAATTCCTCTTGCACCAATGTTTTGTTTTGCACCTGACTGTTGTAAATATCCTGAACCACATTTCCTGTATGGACTATACTCTGTATCTGTTGTACGGTGTGATATTTGCTTGCACCATTGTTTATACCTTGTAATGTCTAACAATGTCTTACTATTGTATTCTGTGACGTGGAGCCTTTGTAAAGGAGTCTCTGACTCAAAGGTATTAATTCCGATATGTTTCAATAAATAAAAATTTAATTTTATCTGTGGTAGGGCAAGCATCAGAGATTGTCAGCCAAGCTGGCTGGCATAGGAGGGAGATAGTTTATGGTCATCAAACAAACAGCATGAATGAAAACTGTGTATAGTACTTCATTGTTTCAATGTATTTATGTGTGTGAGGAGGGGGTCACGATAGGAAAGACTGTTTAATTATTCATCTTTTTTAAAACTTAAAGGGGGGTTACTTTTTGGGGGAATTGTTGAGGTTTTTAGTGAGTAATGGTGATGCCATGTTTGTGACGGCAATCAGGGATGAGGGAAGTTGGTCGTTACAAGGGGGGAGAGGTTAAAGAATGAATGGGATAGGCGTGAGGGAGTCTTAGTGGAAAGGAAGGGGGAAGGGAGAATGAGCCGGAGATCAAGTAGGGTCCGTGGAGATACTATAGGTAGAGAAAAGTGGGCAGATTGGGAAGGCCTTATCTGCCAACAAGTTCCGTTTCTATGAATTCTGTATGTGATTTGTCCAGATGTCAAATCCCACTTCCTGAACGTGTTCAGACTTGTACTTTTCTGGGGGATTCACATATGGGTCTCTGAACTTATTCACCCAATCAGGAAGCAGGAAATTTCAAACCCCTTTAATAATAGTTTTTATTATGTTTTCTTCTTGTGCCACACCCCCTTTCCATTACTTCCCTTTGCCTGACTCCAGGGGCTATAACACAAGTAGTTATTTCGTCCAGCGTGGCTTTTCAAGTACAGTATTTAAGACAAGATGAATGCTAAAATGGCACTCCTGTTTTACTGATTCAAAATTCAGATTTACAGTAGTTATATGTAATCATTTACATTTTTCTTTTCCTCTAAGGGCACAAAACTGAAGATTATACCAGTCCTAAACTCTATAGGCACCATATTTAAGTCTTACTTCACTCCAAGTTATGAAAGAGGGGGCTAAATACTAAAAAACAGCCTGCATTCTGATAGCGTGGGGATTCCTAATTAACGCCAGTAACCCAAAGATTATGCAGTGTTCATTTTTTGGCAAATACTGTTGTGATTCAAGAAAACAATGGCAGCGGTCACTACATGGCAAGTACTGCTTTTTGAATAAAATGGTGACTAAAACTGGTGCAGATTTTTGTATTTAGTTGTTGACATTAGGGGACTATTGTGGAACAGCACTTAGTGTCAGGCGTATAAAACCAGTGTGCTGCTAGCTGGATTAGTGTCATGTTCGAAAGTGGCAGAATTATCTACGGAGTATTCATCTCATGGAACAGAGGCAGCGGCCCTCTGCCAGCTCAATGCAAACTTCACCAATGGCAACACTGATGCAGTCCAAATAATTTCACTAATAGCCTCCACTAGAACATGTTGTGTCTGAGCCTTGTCGGCTCAGACTGCAGTATTTTTTGCGGCCTCTGTTGCCAGCTCAGTCAATAAAATAACTCAGACAAAGAGGGTAGATTCTGCGTCCATATCATCTCATCTTGCAAGGCAAACCTTTTAAAAGTCTTTCAAAAGTCGAACAGACGGCACTCGTCCCTCCCCATAACACTCTCATTAAGTCCATAACAATGGGCTAATAACAAAATATCCATTCATTCCCCATAATGACTATCTTCTTGTGTTGCTCGTCTTGTATGGAACTTGATGTCATGCTGCTCTTTGGAAGATGGTAATAACAAAATTAATAATAATAATAATCATCATGTCAATGCTTTCCCAGTTCCCAACTGGTGGCCAGTTGTTGTTTTTCTCCTTTTTTTTTTTAAACTGCAGCTTGTTTTACCACAAATGTTTAGAGTCTCCTTTGGCAACAGAACTGTAGGCTTTACACAGTAACAGATATAAAAACAAGTGGCTTTGTTTTACAAGAAGGAAATTTTGTAAAGTCAAATAAAATCATTGTGATCAAAGAATGTCATAACAGCTCATGTCTTGTGTCACTTTACTTTAGACAAGATCAGAGGCGAAAATAAGCAGAGCCACGCTATTCTGCATCTATTTTAAAAAGGCCCTTCCATCTGGTAGGAAGCAGAAGCCATCAGCATTGTAATTAAAATGCAATTACTGTCCCCCACCGCAATCCCAGGACGGCCATTCCATCTGTGTGATATACAGTGGAAAAAACACAATTTTTCGCACTTTTCTAGCTCCATTAAGTTTATTCGTCTTCTATTAATTAATCTACCCGCACTAAGGGGTCCTCATTGTTTTGTACGCCAACGTGTCATAAACTATTCGCATAGGAGAGCTAGAGTTGCATGAATTTTTAAAAATCCGCACCATCCCCGTGACATAAAACCTTAATTACTTCTGACTAAATCTGTAATTAAAATATATCACCGCAGCAGCTTTACCTGCATGCGTGGGTGTCGGAGTGCACGCTTCTGTGACTGTCACAAATGAATCATTCGGAGACAGTGTTATAAAAAGGAGATTAGGATGCCCGACTGAAAGGATGCAGAGTAGGCAAATAAAAATGAGAAGCCGGCAGAGACCTAGGAAAAGTTGCAGGCCAAGAAAACAAAGGCAACGTTGACTTCATGCTAAACGGGTTACAAAGGCTTGTGTAACACATAACCATGAGTAGTATTTTCAGTGGGAGATGCAGTTTCTCCCTATTAAGGCCTTCCCAGAGGAATACAATTTGTCCAAACTTTAGCGTCCATGGCTCGTCATGTTCTCATTAATATATACCGTGCTAGATACACAGTGATTACCAAAGACACACAGTCACTAAACGGTTACTTTGACCCATTCCCTTTACTCATTACAAATCTATTTTGACTTTTTTTCTGTTTCCCAGTGCTGTTAGGGGTGCTGCATGGTACGTAGTCTACTTACATAAAGAGGATGTTGTACTGGCAAACTCGTAGTTCTTAGTTAATTCTCAGCCTGTATTAAATCCTTATAACAATATTCCAGTGTAAGCTCAGTGGGCAATTGACAAGCATATATGCTGTTTGCCAAGTGGGAGATGTTGGTTAGGGTTGTGAGCTCAGGATCCCAGTTAGGCAAGTTGGAGGGTAAAGCACAGTCTCATAGGATGGGGAACACCTATGGTAAGTGAGTGTGGCATCTGCCCCCCTACAGGCTCGGGGAGGGGAAATCAGGCAGAACACAGTTCCTATTTCTCCCCCTCAGATGCCCGCTCTGTGGGGCACTGATGTCAGACATGGTACTGGTCGATCTAGTGCCCACACATCTGTTGTCATAAAATACCCAAGAAAGGGATGCCTTGCCTCTCTTTCCCTGATGGTCAGGATCCACCTCTTTCCCACTGCAGCGGTATGTCAGAAAGTCACACGGGTGATGGAGAGCCTAGGGAGGCGACCTCCACTCAAGAGATGCAGGCTGTCCAAGGGACTCTCTGGAAAAGGGAAGGTGTCCCAAAAAAAGACACAAATAAAAATAAGTTTTTTTTTTTTTTTTTTAACTGGACCAATACTCTTTAACCTTCATTTAACCCTGTCCCCTGAGATCAGGCCTGCCACATCTGGACTGTATCCTCCCCCTATAAGGCAGGCAGTGGTCTCTGCCGTGGTCTCTGCAGCCAATCCCGATGCAGCACCATGGTCAGGTGGTAGGGGTGTGAAGATATCAGGCAGTTTGTGCCCCTCCTTCCTTGGAGGCAAGTTCCTTGTCTCCACACGGTCTCCTACCCCTGCCCCCTGGTAGTCCCTGGGTGGGAACCCCCAGTTTCCTTGTGCGCCTAGGTCTTCTATGTAGCAGCTAAGAGTAATGTTATTCACTATGCCACTGGTTTAGCCCAAAGGAAGGTGACCTCTCATTTACCAAACACAGCAAATCAAAAATTAGATTTTACAAGTAAGCAGTTAACTACTAAAGAAATACAACCAATCCTCTCCACGGCTATTATGTTTTTTTTTTTTTTATTTATACTTTTTAGAACTAAAATAGGGATGCAAAGCCTCTAAACATAGAATTATTATCAGGGTTTAGTGCAAAAAAAAAACTGAATAATGTTCCATGTTTTATTTGTTGACTATATTTACAATTTTCCAGATACAATAGTATCATTTAGGTGCAAACCCCCATGTAAACAAAGACACCGTTCAGGAGGGGTGAGCCCGCTCCTGACTTGTAAAAACATATATGGTTATTCCGCTGCAGCTCACTGCGTACCACCTATAGTTGTTTTTATCAAAAGCTCAGAATAGTGGTCTGTGTTAATGTCAGTCAGGGACTTAGATCCTAGTCTTCCTTAGAAAAGGGCACTGTCTGGACGACAGGAGTCTGGCACGGTTACTAAAAATGCTGCAGATGATCAGAGCCCACGGTTCAGCGACACTAAGTGCGCTAATCATCTTTTTGGCTTGGAACAAATCCCTTCCTTAGAAAAATCTTTTTAGAAGATGGATTTTGAAAATCCAGCATAGGACAGTATTCTGTGTTAAATGAGGATTCAAATCCCCAAGGAGATTTATAAAAACTGTTTAAGACCTAAAGTGGCTGACAGCATTGCCTGGTTTACCATAAGTGCAACTAAACAAGGTTATGCTGATCCCGTTTTAGCAGTGATGGTGTCACTTATTCTGTACACGAACAAAACCGGCTATAATAAAATGTTGCTGTAATGCATACAGCAATATTGGATCTGAGGGCAAATGCTTCAGATCAATAAAGATATCAAAGGTTGGCCTCGGTAGGGCAGCAGTAACTCTACTGCTCGCAAACTGTTGGCCTGAGTTTGAGAATGAGCTTGACTCATCAGGGGCTGGCAGGAGGACTGTGCACTTCAAAGACTGCTCTCCTCCTTATGGGAAGGAGGGTTGTGTACCCTGTCATGTGACTGCCAACTAGTGAAGACTGGGCAGCAGCGCATTCGGGAACACTGCTGAGGTGGGGAAAGGGGTGATGCCAGAACCATTCCATGCATGACTGTGCATCCATGCATGTGCGTCATCCATGATGGTGTCCGGAGGAGGGATTAAGGGGAAAATAGGCAGCCGATTGGGCAGATGAAGCTCTGCCCTCTGCCCACTCCCCACGTCGAATGTTGAGTTCTCTGCTCCAGCTCTCAGGATGCCTCCTGGGGTTCACCTTTGCCATGAATGGCTGGATCAGTGGATGGAACTGCCAAGGAGCAAATGGTAGACCCCAGGTCCGGGGGCAAGTCAAGGGGCCATGCAGCAGTGTGTCGCAGGTGCCCCAGGAAGACCAGGTAGGAAGAATCTCACATTGAAAAGGAAGGTGGCCATGGTGGTTATCGAAGGAAGTCCTAACCAGTACATGCCCTGGGGAAAAACAGATCTAAAACAAGATAAAAAAAAGCATTTGTCAATGTCGAGTGTTCACCGCTTGTATTGCTGTTGTACCAGGTCTTGTTTGTACAGATTTTTACTATATATCTATCCATGATAAACCCAATGAGATGCAATATTTCATCTTCAGTGGTGTCCTGCTTTTATACATTTTTAAACTGTATTTACCCAGGATAGGCCGGTTGAGAGTCAATATCTAATTTTCAGTAGGCTTCCACATTTTGACCCCAAATTTCCAAGTCATTTCATGACCTGACTTTATGATCATGACAGGTAGAATTTTTAAATCCCATCTAAAAAGTGATTTTGTAGTATGACTGTGAAAACAAGTTTCAGAGGGGATTTGAAAAATGATACCTGTCATGTCCAGGAGGTGGGGTAGCAAAAGGGAGGGATATGTTGAACATTAGTTGCCAAAATCTGCACAACTAAAGTTATTAGTAAATGTTGGAACAATTCAACATTTCTTCATAACTTACTTGTTTTTTCACATTTTGACCCCAAATTTTGAACACAGTCTTTTTATGACCACTCCCGATGAACATGACAGATGTCCTTTATGAAATGATGGCGGAAACGTCATTTCGTGCCACAAGTGTGAAAATACATTTTGGCCAGGATTTGAAAAATGACAGCTGTTACATTCATGAGGTGGTGTGAAAAAATGGCTATGTTGAAAATTTGGAGTAAAAATATTAAAAATTAACAAAGTTACGAGTGTGTGATGAAAAATTTCAACGTAAGCTCATAACTTTGTTTTTTCAATATTTTTACCCCACAGTTTCAACATAGCCTTCTTATAACCCACCTCATGAACAAGGGTGGAGAAGATGTTCAAATCCTGCTCAAAAGGTGCTTTCATGCCTCAAGTGCGAAAACACATTTTGGCCCGGATCTGAAAATGAAAGCTGTCACGTTCATGAGATGGTATGAAAAAAATGGCTATGTTGAAAATTTGGGGTTAAAATATTGAAAATTACCAACGTATGCTCATAACTTTGTTGTCATTTAAATATTTCACCCCAAATTTTCATCATAGCCTTCTTACAGAAACATAGAAACATAGAAACATAGACTTTGACAGCAGATAAGGACCGCTAGGCCCATCTAGTCTGCCCATTTCCCTACCTACAGGATAGGCCGCAGATCCTAGTTAACCAACAGCCTATATCTTCCTGCCCCCCACAAGAATTGCCTTATGTCTGTCCCATGCATTCTTGAATTCTCCCACAGTTTTAGACCTACAACTTCCTCAGGAGGTTGTTCCATGCATCCACTACCCTCTCTGAAATAATACTTCCTCACATTGCCCCTGAACTGCCCTCCTTCTATCTTTAAATTGTGTCCCCTTGTTCTTGCAAGTCTCTTTTTCTGAAAGATGCTACCCTCTTGGACTTTGTTGATTCCCTTGAGGTACTTGAAAGTTTCTATCATGTCCCCCCTCTCCCTTCTTTCCTCAAGGGTATACATATTAAGCTCCTTTAGTCTCTCCTCATACGGCTTCTCTTGCAGACCCTGTACCATTTTAGTTGCCCTCCTCTGGACTGCCTCTATCCTGTCTATGTCCTTGCGGAGATGGGGTCTCCAGAACTGGACACAGTATTCCAGATGGGGTCTCACCAACTGTCTGTACAGAGGGATAACAACTTCCTGTTTTCTGCTGCTGATGCCTCTCCCTATACATCATAGTATACCCCGGCCCTCCCTACTGCCTTCTCACATTGCTTGCTAACCTTAAGGTCATCTGATATGATTACCCCCAGGTCCCTTTCCTGTTTTGTTGTTGTTACTACCTCCCCACCCATTGTGTATTCTTCCCCTGGGTTCTTGTTTCCCAGGTGCATTATTTTGCACTTCTTTGCATTGAATCCTAGCTGCCATACTTCTGACCATTCCTCCAACCTTGCCAAGTCCCTTTTCATCCTTTCCATGCCTCCTTGATCCCATCTCATTAATAAAGGCAGACAAAATCTATAAATCCTGCCTCAAAGGTTCATGCAAAGTTCATGCAGCTACTGCAAAATCACCTTTGGGGCGGATTTACACAATTTCACCACATCTGTAAATGAGGGTGGGTCCCAATCAATCAATCAAGTTTATTTTATACTGGAAAGAGTGTGAGCAAACATGCCCATTTTCACAGTCGTCCAGGTAACAGAATATCACAACATATACAGCAAAAGAAAAATACGAGAGCAGAAATAACCATATTTACAACAAATTTAAATAAAAATTAAGACAGTCATAAATATCGGTGAGGATGGGGGAGGTAGACAGTGGGAGGGGTGTAAAGATGAGACAGTAAACATAGAGCTGGGGAGGAAAGGCTGGGGGGTGGATGGAGAAAAAGGAGGTCACGTAAGGGATGCCCTTAAGGGAGAGGAGCGGAACCTCACAACTGCCATATGAAACTTATCGCAGAGGATGGAGCCACAGGACTGGGTGGCAGGCGATAGGTTGTTGTAAAGTTTCACACCCTGATAGCAGATAGAGTTTTGCATGTGTGCGGTATGAAGGAAAGGAACCTCAAAATATCTGGCTGGTGCTCCCTCTGGTGCCACGCTTGGGGGCAGATTGGGGGAAAAGGTCCAAAACAACTTGGTGGCAATAGGTTAAGATTAGCCTTGTGTAGAAAAAGAAGTGTTTTAAGTTGAAACCTTCCTTCCAGGGGTCGCCAAGAGAGAGAAGGGTAGAGGGAACAGTGATGGGTGGACCAGGGGAGGCCAGTGATGAAAGGCACAATGTTGTTGTAAGAGGTTCTCAGTTTCGAGAAAAGAACAGATGGGGGGAGTAGATTGTGGTGTCATATTCAAGAAGGGGAAGGAGCAAGGAGCAGGCAAGGTGAGATCTTAAGGCTGGAAGAAGGAATTTTCTGATCCGGAATAGCAGTCCTAACCTCATGTTTATTTTCTTGACAAGATTAGTAATGTGAGCTTGGAAAGTGAGGTGTGGGTCAAGAACAAAGCCCAAATATTTAAAATCTTCAACTTTATCAATACTGTTCCCATGAAGGTCAGAGAGGGTGAGGTTTAATTCTGCATTTTTTCTGAGGCCTGCAAACAGCATATACTTAGTTTTTTTTAGAATTAAGAACTAGGTTTCTGTGAAGAAACCAAGACAGGAGCCTGAGGAAGTCAAAAATGACACGTTCAAAATCTGGGGAAAAATGATTAAAAAATTACTAAGTTACTGTACAAGTTCAAAACTCAGAATACATTGAACCATATACCTGACTTCCTCAGTTCCCAGTCCAGCATTGAAGAGTGAAGACGTGTCTCCAGTCCAGAAAGGATTACAGCACTGGACCCCCGGTAGGAAAGTAAGGGGTGAGAGGGTAATGGTGGCAGTGTGTCGGCAGGAGCACCAGACATTGATGGACTTTTTAATTTTTACAGGGTGTATAAAATAAAAAAAAGTCCATGAGGGTCAGTTTTCTTTATTTCAGGTACTGTCACTTGGGATTGGGTACCCCAGTGCCAGTGTTATGTTTAGCGGCACTGGGGTTGGACTCCCCGGTGTCACACGGTGAAAATGGGTGGGGCAGAGGGAACTAGCTGCCACCGAGGATTGGGCACCGCAGTGTTGGAAAATTAAGAAGGGTGGATGCAATGGGAGATGAGAGTGATACTAGGTAGAGGGTGAGAGGAACTGTTTTTATGTTGAGGCGAGGATCACAGCAGGCTGATCATGACGCTGATCAGTTCTACTTGATAGGTGGCATTATGCAGATCAAAGGAAAGAGCCTCCCATTTTGTTTGAACTACACAAAATTTCCACCCAGCAAGACCAGAAAAGTGTCATGATCAGCCTACTTATGATTGGTCTGACACTGTCAAGCCCCTTGCAGACTGCCCTGCATTCAATCAACAGTGCCACACCCCTCAAAGCCCATTATCATACCATCATGTTCGCTTTGCACAAGGCTGGACATAAAAAGGGGGCAGAACTGGGGCTTCATTAGTAATCTGGGTTAATCATTGTAAAATGCATCAGGTATTATGGTAAATTATAAGTCTAATTAATTATTCATGAGCCTAGCGAGGCTCTTGATTGGCTACTGGATTGGTCGTTAATGTCTTAGAAATGACCGATCCAGCTGCCAACTGACGCTGTGCCACACACACAGCTCATGCTACTCTGCTTAAAAGTGAACTGCAGTAAAAGTAAATGGAAAAAAAGAAAGTTGTTATTGTGATTGGATTTATAATCATAATAACAACCTCAAAGCCAGTCATTTTCTTGGATTAACGACCAGCTGGAGGAAGGTGGCCCTCGGCTGTGCCTCAGGCCACCTATCCCCCCAACCAGTCGTTAATCCTTCAGAAATTACCAGCTTCTCGGTCATTATTGCTAAAGTACTCCTCATGACATGCCAATTTCTTTAACTGACTGTAGCAACCATTATTAAAGGGTCTAAGAAAAACAGAAATTTCTGATGGGCTGTCAGCATTCTATCAGCCTTACTTTAATCTTTGATTAACATACAAATAGAGTTTATTCACATGCTGAATAAGTTCTAACAGTATTAAAAAATACAGTTTTATTATAATAGCAAGAAGTCATCCCAGGGGTTACGCTAATGGTCAGTTAATGCCCCTCTAGGGGCATATGGCACTCGGCTATACCTAATGCCACATTACACCCCGAAAGGGTCATTAACAGACAATTAATAATTCATATCATCAATTTTTTTTTTATTCTTTTGGTAACTGAGTAAGGCCCACTAGGCACAAGTGCCTGTTTTCAAGGGAAACCTGGGGTGGTTAAGTGACTTGCTCATAGTCACACATTAAGCAAGTGGAGGTTGCAGGAATCAAACCCAGGTCTGTTGGATGTACCAAGCTCATTCATAGTTCATTAACCTCTAGGCTATACTGCCAGCCCCAGTTGTAATATGGAGTACTTTGGAAGATGCTTCCTTCCTGTACTCTGATTATACTGGTGATGTATTTGTATGTCTCAGTCATGTCCCTTTCCTCCAGGGAATACATATTTAACTCTTTTAGTCTTTCTCCATAGGTCTTATCCCGCGGCCCTTGCACTACTTTAGTTGCCCTGCACTGCACCGCCTCCACCCTATGTTCTTTCTCAGATGCGGCCTCCAGAACCAGATGCAGTATTCCAGATGCGGTCTCTCATGTGTGTCTTATACAAGGGTAAGAGGACCTCCCTCTTTATACTCCTTACACCCCTCCCTACGCATCCAAGCATCTGGCTAGCTTTTCCAGCCACCTTATCACACTGCCTAGTTTCTCTTAGGTCCTCCGAGATGATAATTCCCAGGTCCCTTTCCTGCTTTGTGACTGTCAGTACCTCCCAACCTAGTTTGTACTTTGCCCCAGGGTTCTTGTGCCCTATGTGCATGATCCTACACTTCTTTGCATTGAATCCCAACTGCCATTCTTCATTCTTTCAACACCCCTTGGCGTGTCCACCCCATTGCATACCTTTCTATCATCTGCGAAGAGGCATACCTTCCCCTTCAGTCTCTCTGAAATGTCCCCAATAAAAACACTGAAGAGGACTGGCCCGAACACCAACCCTGCGGGATCCTGCTCATCACCTCTTCCTCTCCATAGTACCCCTTTTACCACAACCCTCTGACTCCTGCCATTCATCCACTTCTCTGCACACAGAACTATTTCGGGATCCACTCTTAGGCTTAGGCTGCACAGTTTGTTAATCAGCTTTCTATGGGTGACAGTGTCGAAGGACTTTCTGAAGTCCAGATAGGCCACATCCACAGCACCTCCCTGGTCCACTACCTTAATTACCCAGTCATGCTATAGATTAGTACAATGACAGTGCAAAATACAGAGCTTATCCTAAATACAGTAAAAGTTAGGGTTAGATGTACAACATGTCTCGCCCCCAGTCGGTCCACAAAGCACAGGATACAGCAGCCACAACAACCCAGGCTGCAAGTTCACTATCTCCCCTAGTCGGCCCGTGGAATGCAGGACACAGCAGCTACTACAACCCAGGCTGCAAGTTCACTCTCTTCCCCCAGTTGGCCTGTGGAGTGCAGAACGCAGCAGCCATAACAACCCAGGTAGAGAGGACCTCTAAAACTGTCAGCTCACCTCTACAGATTGTTTTTCTGGACTCTTTAAGCTCACTAGGAGCCATGTTTTTATCCACTGCACTGCATTACTGTAAGGATTTCCAGCATTGCTAGTGAAATTGCGTGTTTGTTAGCCAGTCTTTAAGGTTACTCTGATAGCGCTTGACTGCTGTTCTGCCCTGAGTAATCCGACTGTATTGTGAGCTGCAGTTTGCTATATTGTGCTGTTGGATTTGCTTGTTTCTTACTGCATTGCACTTTGGACACCTGCCTCAAGGATCCTCATTGTTTCCTTTGCTCCTGACCTGCCGTCATCGTCTGTGTGTTGGACTGCGCATGCGCCGTCTGCCAAGGGCAGGAGCAGGAGTCCCCCTCTTGTCTACCTTCCCGCCCTGGCCCCGATTCTTTTGTCTGCCTGGAAAACCCCTCCTTCTCTAATCCCTATATTTATTTCCCTCCCCAAAGGCTGCAAGTTCACTCCCAGTCAGCACACGGAGTGCAGGACACAGAAGACCTGTGTTAGCCTGTCACTGCTTACACGGCGACTGCCCCACCCACCCTGGGCGAACTCTACCTTTACAGGTAGCCTAGGTCACATGACCTGCCACATGACCCATCACTCCTGGTTCTATCTCCTTAGTTTCTCTGTTGTTATACAGCATGGCCACTAGGAGTCACTGCTGTGCCTCTTAGATCTCCTTTCATCCACAGCATAATTAACCCCTTCTGAATAAAGTTGGAGCCTCTACCTATGCTAGTCCTTTCTTACCAGCCCT
Organism: Neoceratodus forsteri; assembly: GCA_016271365.2. NCBI lineage: Eukaryota > Metazoa > Chordata > Ceratodontiformes > Ceratodontidae > Neoceratodus > Neoceratodus forsteri. The sequence goes on from CM028136.1 coordinate 966,855,794, forward strand.
ACTCCTAGTGAATAACCCCTCCACCCCTGCCCCAGAGTTCCCCCTGGGATTCAAACCACTGACCCTTCACAGACTCTAACCATTAGGCCATCCCAACAGTAATGTTTTAGCTAAGTCATCTCTGTCCCATCAACTTCACTAGAACCATACCTGCTGTACACCCTCTCTGGGGCTCCTCCCCCAGAATCCAACTGCTGGTTCCAGTGTCCTTACTCAGAAAATATAGCCCACCTCTGCCCCCTGCAGGCTCATCAACAGTGTTTGCACTTATTGCTATCCCAGTGTCCCCTTGCACAAAAATTAATCTACTTTTTGCATTGCCGGGACATTGCAATAGTTGCTCATGACCCATCTCCTCTCCCTGTCTTTCTGAACTGTTCCCTCCTTAACCCAAAACACCTCTTTACACTTCCCAAATATCACATCTCGGCACTGCCCAGGTGGGTTGAACCACCAGTCCCCCCCTCCACTCTACTACTAAACGTGTACCATGCAGCCCTTAAAGGTATAACACCTCTTGTCCTGCTAACAGCAGCAATAACTCCCACTGGCCCAGATACGTGCCGGCCAACTAGGAACTGCCCCCCTCCCTCAATACCATGCCTCAAGTTATGCCTCCCCCAGGCCCTGCCACTATGAGCAGCGCAACCGACAACATCCTCGGACCTATCTACAAACCTAGTTACTTGGCTGCTTCGCCAAACTCACCTACCCTCTCTCTGGTACCCCACCTCACTTTGCCATTATATCATATAATGGGTGTGTGAAACAATAGGCGCAAACCAGCAAAGATGCTTAAATTATTTAAATGCTTTCTATTGAGGATTACTCTGCTACTTCTCCACTTATCAGGAAATATCCACCCTAACCATGGCCCTCTGCAGCAGACGTACTGCCATGGTGCCAGCCCTGGAATGTTAAAGTTAGCATCAATCAATATCTGTAGCTTATTGTCCAAATATGATGATCTCCAAGTCTGGGTAACCCAACACAGACCAGACGTGCTATCTGTGGTGGAGACCTGGCTTACCCCAAAGATCCCCGATACTACAATTTCCCTGACTGGATAAACCCTCTTTAGACATGACAGGCTAGGCAAAAGAGGGGGGGGGGGTGCAATCTACCTTAGGGATACCTTATGGGGTCATGCCCTTTCCCAACTGGACACCGGAAAGACATACAGACCCTGGCCATCAGGTTACTGTTACGATCCCACAGTAAGGCACTTACAGTAGTCTCTGTCTATGTCCCCCCTTGTAATCAGGCCAGCGGTTTCAACCTGATTACTGAATGCCTGTTCAACCTGCAACATAACACAGAAGTAGCGATACTAGGAGATTTTTAATGTAAATTGATTAGCCCCTGAAGCTGACCCCCTATAAGGACGCTATCTCTGCCATCAATGCAGCTCAATTGGTTGACTCCCCTACCAGGATAACCTACTGAATGGGCTCCAGTACCCTGATAAACTGGATAATTTCCAATCACCTGGATAGAAACTCTAGTACCACCATCCTCCCTGACTCATTATGCAACCACTCCCTTGTTCTCTGCCTCTGGTGAAACAAAGCCCCCAAGATAACCGCCAAAACAGCAATACATCACATCCTAAAGAAAGGGCAGCTCAAGCACCTTAAGGTCTCCCTTCAACAAATAGCCTGGACACCTATTGAAAAAGCTCAAAATGTGGACCAAGCCTTAGAATACTTTATCTCTAAATTCAGTGCAGCCTGTGACATTTATGCCCCTACTGAAAAACACAAGATAAAGGGTGCAATCAACACATGGATTACCCCGTCCCTCCTTGGTCACATGACTACTCAAGATGATCTTTGGCATCGTGCCCAAGCTACCGGAAAGCAAGTCGACTTCCAGCAATACAGAGCTGCTAGGAATGCCTGCAATCATGAAGTCCGCCTCACTAAAAGCCGCTATTTCAAGGAGGAGCTCTCGAACTCCTGGGGGGATGGCAGGCCATTCCGGAATAACATCAAAGACCTCATGGGCAAAACCTGTAAGTCCTCACCCTCTATGCTTGAGGTCAATGGTGTAATCACCCAGGACCCCAAGCATGTTGCTGACACCTTCAACATGGCCTTCTCTAACCTTAGTGGCATACTTCCTGCTGATTTCTTTGACGTACCAGCCAAACAGTCGAACCCAGTAAAGGAAACACCCCTCAGGGTCCCCCTCCCTTCTACTTTAAGACAGTCACCCTGTCAGAGGCCACAAAGTACCTGTTAAGGGTGCTAGGAAAATCTACATTCAGTGGAGACTCACTTGACCTTAAACTTATTAGTCTAACTCTCGTCGAGGTCCTATCACCCCCTCACAAAACTACTAAATCTGTCGCTATGCCTCGGACAATTCCCCCAGCGGTAGAAAGCAGCCGTGGTCACACCCGCCCTCAAAAGCGGTGACCGAGCCCAGCACACAAATTACTGTCCAATATCAATCCCCACCCTCCCCAAGGCACTGGAACGCATTGTGGTGGATCAGTTAATCGACTATCTCAAGAAATACTGAATCCAATGTGCACAACAACATGGATTCCGCAAGGCAAAAAGCACCACCACTGCCTTGCTTGAATACACCAATTACATACACAATGCACTAGATCGTGGTCAGCTAGTGGGATACACATACACATACACACACACACACATACACTGTATATCAACCTCACTAAAGCGCCTGACATGGTCAACCACACCATCCTGCTAAACTCCCTCCTTGCGTCTGGCCTAAATCTTCTGATGCCATAGGGTGGTTTAGAAGCTACCACAGTTGTAGGACTCAACAAGTCAAAATAAGAGGACTACAATACCTATAGAATGAAAAGGAATACTTGCAAAAAGGACATAAGGGCTACAAAAAGCTCCTATTGCAAAAATCTACTCGCCAATGCATCACGAGACCACAAAAAATTCAGGTCCCACATAAAATCATTCCTGGGATCCTCCCACTCCCCTACCGCTACCCCTAATGACACGGTACTTAATGGAGCCCATTGCAACAACCCTCAGACCATCGCCAACTTCTTTAATAATTAATGTACTGATCTGACCAGATACACATCCTCCTTCCCTGCCTCTCATCCAAAGGGTCCCTCGGGACCTCTTGGCCCCCTTTTGCTTTAAGGCCATCACTCAAAGGGAGCTCTTAAAACTTCTCAGCTCAATCTCAGATAGCACTGCCACTGGCTCTGATGGCATTGAACCCAGGTTGCTAAAAATTGCTGCCCCTCTTATTGCCGCTCCTCTTGCCAGAATCTTTACTCTCTCCCTGGATCAAAGCAGGGTCCCTGATATGTGGGAAAAAAGTGAGTCACCCCTGTCTTTAAAAAATGTGACCCCAGCCGGCCCGTCGGTGCAGCGGTTGGATTTCCGCATGCGACGCCAGCGACCCGGATTCGGGAACGGACCTGGGTCACTGGAGGGCCAGCTGGGGGAGATGGATAGAGCGTCCCATGGACTGCTCTCCTTCTCCGGGGGGAGGGTGGGGAAGTGCCCGGAGCATCGGCGACCCCTGGCGGAGGCCAGGAAGTCGCGCAGCTGCCGGCACTAGAACACTCAGGAGGCGGGGCAGATGCTAGGCATCATTGCACGACCCCGCCTCCCCAGAAAACTGGAAAAAGAAGACAGCTGCCTGCCGCCTTCCATGAAGCCCGCCACGGCTGCAATTAGCTCCTCAGACCAGCCCTCCGACCTATTCCGATGACTGCGGCATGCAAGGGGAGTGCTGCAGCCCCGCCATGGGGGGTAAGCCATGGGGTTTCAGAGGGATCACGGCCGATTTGAGGAGTGGAAGCTCATGGTCCATGACCGGGCAGATAATACCGGGCGGCAGGCAGCTCGGGAGGAAAAATAATAAATAAAAAAAAACAAAAAACAAAAAAAAAGGTGACCCCAAAGATCCCTCCAACTACAGGCCCATAGTCATCCTGTCAGTACTGAGGAAATTATTAGAGAAACTAGTTGTCATGCAAACCGTTGAATTCCTCCTAAAGTACAACCTCCTAACAGCCGCTCAGCACAGCTTTTGCAAAGGTCATAGCACCTCTACTGCCCTACTGAAATTTACTACAGACACCCTCACTGCTAGGGACTCAGGTCTTCTGATGGGTGTGGTCTTCATAGACATGGCAAAAGCTTTTGACATGGTAAACCACTCACTTCTCCTTGACACCCTCCACTCTATGGGCTTTGCAACAAACGTAATCAGATGGTTTAACAGTTACTTGTCAAACAGGGTCCAAATCATCAGGTTCAATTCTTCCTTATCTGATCATGTCGATAAATGTTGGAATTCCACCAAGGCTCCACTCTTGGGCCGCTTGTTTTCTCTATTTTTATCAATAGCATCACCTCTAATCTCCCTGATACCTCCTCTCTACTCTATGCCAATGACATAGTTCTATACGCAAGTGCGAAAAAAGTATCCGATATCAACCTAAGGCTCTCCTCCGACTTCCAGCGCACACACAAGTCTGAGTTCATGACCACAAACTGGTACTTAATGAGGAAAAAACACAGTCTATGCTTTCTTCTGGAACCCTCCTCAAACTTAAAGCATGCCAAGACAATTTTAAGGTCTCCTGCTTAGATGGTTCACAATTAACCTCAGTAACTGCATTTAAATACCTAGGGGTTACCCTAGACCAATCTTTAAACTTTGAACTTCATATACAAAATGCATGCAAATCAGTCAACTCCAAACTATGCTTAGCATACCGGACTAACTATGCACTCACCCTACAGCAAGAGTGGCCATAGCCCAGGGCATACTCCTGCCTACCCTGACCTATGGAGTGACTACGTGTGCTGCCCTACCAAAATTAAATCTCCAGAGGTGGCATGTCACCTATAACAACATTTGCTTCATCCTACCATAGGCTGATATAACATTGTCTCCTCTACTGTGATCTGAAGTTGTTATCCTCTGATGCAACCAGGCTATACTCCCTCGGCTCTACTGTCGATAGCATTCTGAGGTCTCGTACACCCTCAGCTCTGGCAGAGCTTCTCACTCACCAGTCCTCCAGCCACGGTTTGCACTCTGCTGACAAACCCCTAGTATGCATCCCAAAATGCAACACCACAAAAGGTTCTAGAACTTTCGCCCACTATGCCCCTCAGCAATGGAACCTAGTTCCACTAGACGTCCGCTTAACACCCACACACACTGGCTTTAAAAAAGTGCTCTGCCTGCACCTTAGCTCTTCCAGCCAATGCACCTGCTTTAAACCTCCTCAGTACCTGGTTCTCCTGCCTGTGTCCAGTTACTCAGCTGGAGTTGGCCGACAAACCCTAGTGTTATAACCATTCCCTGCCATGCTCTTGCCACATGCCCCTCAGATCTATTCCATCTCTCCCAATGCCAGCTCTTATCCCCATTCCTGGCCTAGTCTCTGAACCCATCCCTCCCTACTCCTGCTGTCCTCTCCTTCCTATCCCCTGCATCCTATCCCTCCTACACTTACCAGTTACTGTCCCTATTCCCTGCCTATTTTGTCCTGACAGGGCTTCTATCTGATGTATTTTTGTTTTCCAAACTTCTTGGCTTAATGTTTCTAGTGTGCCTCCAAGCAAATCGACTGATCATTCGTTGTTCCGCTCGCTAGCCATAATGCTCTGTCTAGATGCTGAAACTGCAAATACTCTTATGTCCCTGTTCTGAACACCCTGAGTTTTTCCACTTCCATGCAACCATGTATCCCACCTTGTTTTGTATCTTGATACTGTCAGAAATGTTGTTATTCCAGCAATGTTTTTAAAATAATCCTATTAATGTATCCTGATGTTACCTGCTGTTTGTTATACTGTCTGAAATTTTGTAATTCCTACAATGTTTTTAGAATAACCTTACTAACGTATCCTGATGTTACCTGCTGTTTGTTATACCTGTTAATGTTTTCTTACCCTGTAACCTCCCGGGTCGTGCCTGAAAATAGTCATCTCTATGGCTAGTGCACCTACCCAGTTAACAAAAACGAAGTAAATAAATAAATAAAATAAGTGGCATCCTGTCCGACAGTCACCAAATGCGATTCAGTGTCCCTCAAGGCTCGATCCTGGGCCCCCTACTCTTTAGTATCTTCCTCAATATCCTACCCCTGGCATGCACCAATAATATGCTTCTATATGCATATGATGCTGTCATTTTCACCAGTCAACGTGACCCCCTTAAATCACAACTACAGGGCACTTTCTCGGCTACTGAGGCCTGGTTTACCAAGCATAAACTTCTAAAGAATTACAAAAAGACTAAAGCCATGATCTTCTCAAGTCCACAGAACAAATACAAATCATACCAGTTGACCATATTGAACAACTTTGGCCCCCTTGAACAAGTCCAACACTTTAAATATCTTGGGATCACACTTGACTGCTCTCTATCCTATGGTACCCATGCTGATCTTGTCACAAGGGCGGTTAATACCAGGATAGGGCTATTATTCAGACACAGCACTGTGTGACCCCTAATGCGCTCCAGCTTGCTGTAAATTGCTCAGTTCTACCCATTATAGACTATGGCTTAGTGGTCTACGGAGCAGCCATGGACACCACGCTTAAAAGGATATGCACAACGCTAAACAAGGCATGCAGGCCGATTATGGGAGCGCACAAACTAATGCGTACCTGCGATCTGTATACTCAGTCTTGCTGGTTAAACCTTAAGGACAATATAAAATATCAGACCTATTTTGTTTGAAAAAAATTAGCCTTAGCCAGCCCGCCCCCCCTCCGGAAATTCCTAATCCTAAAGGCTAACCACTCATTGTACCCAGGGCATGTGAAAACAGTCCTACCAAGTCCCATTTTGCCGCACCTCTCAGATGCAGTGATCCTTTTCTTATAGGGAGCCCAACTGGTTAAACAACATCCCCTCTGGCATCCTGGGTAAGACTAGGAATGGCCCGTTTAAGAATAAACTTCACCAGCATCTCACTGCACTTAGCAGCTGTGACTGCCACCTATAGGCTGCCTCCCTCAACTACACATCACCCCCTCTTTCTCCCCTTCATCACCCGCCTTCCCCTTCCTTGTCACCTGATACAACTTTGTCAATACTCGCTCTTAACCCCCCACCTTTGTTTTCCTGCTCCTGCTTAACGCACCCTAACCTTGGCCCCACGTGCCCTACTACACCCTCCTCTGTTTCAGTTATTGCTTCCCCTCTACCTACCCCACCCCTCCCCCTCCTCACTCCTACTACACCCCCACCCACTTAACAAAGCCTACTTCTGGCCACTTTTTTACCAACCAACTGTTCGATAATATCCACCCTGCCTGTTTTATTTTCCCTCGATTTTGTGTACACCTCTGTTATCAGAATGCATTGTCATGACTGTTTCTAACTACCTTAATTGCATTTATTGTTAAAGGGACATGTTCATGCCCATGAACCATTTGACCATCCATAGCATCTAAGAACCTCTCCAATCAGGTTTTTGAAAGAGGCATAGTACCGAGACTGCACTGGTTCGAGTGCTCAATGATCTCCTGATGGTGAGAGACCAGAGAAAACAGTCCATTTTGGTACTTTTAGATCTGGCATCAGCTTTTGACACCGTTGACCATGGGGTGCTGCTTGAGCGCCTGAGACTTATCTGTGGACTTTCTGGTTTGGTCCACAGATGGTTTACTTCTTATCTCACTGGAAGAACTTAGAGGACAGTGTCGGGGTTTTTTCCTCTGACCCTATTTCCCTGTCCTGTGGGGTCCCCCAGGGCTCAGTATTGTCCCCCATGCTGTTTGCGGTGTACATGCTTCCCCTCTGAGACATTGTGAGATGGTATGGGCTGAAGTTTCATTGTTATGCTGATGATACCCAGCTATACCTGTCTTTGGCCCCCAACCAGGAAGGAGCAGTCTCGGTATTTAATAACTGCCTCAAGGAAATCCAGGATTGGATGAGGTCCAGTTGGCTAAAGTTGAATTCTAGGAAGACAGAGGTGATGGTTTTGGATCCAGATTGCCGGATAGGGGGCTTGAGGCAGGATGCCCCCTAGGATTGTTCCTTGGGGACGCTGAACTTCAGGTCTCTGAACAGGTGCAAGACCTAGGGGTGATGTTGGACGCGGGGCTGACACTTCGGACTCAGGTGTCAGCTGTCGTTAAGTCATCTTTTTATCTTCTTAGAAACATCGCTAGGATCAAGCACCTTGTTCCATCCGGCAATCTGTCTACATTAATCCATGCCTTCCTAACCTTGCGCTTAGATTATTGCAACTCGCTTTACTTTGGGCTTCCGGGGGTTGATATCCGCCGTCTGCAGCTAGTGCAGAATTCTGCTGCCCAGTTGTTGATGGGGACTCCTAGATCTTCCCATATCACACCGGTGCTGCGGGAACTGCTCTGGCTGCCAATTCAGTGGCGGATCACCTTCAAAGTCGGGTTACTGACATATAAAGCCCTACACGAACTGGGCCCCGACTACCTGAAAGAGCTCCTGGTTCCTTATCACCCTGTGTGACCACTCCACTCAGCCGACGAGGGGTTGCTAGAGATTCCAAGGGTGACTTTAAAATCTGCAGGGGCCTGTGCTTTTATGTTCGCGGCCCCGTCCCTCTGGAATTCTCTACCCTGTCGGATTAGGGAGTGCACGACTGTGGGGAGCTTTAAACAGGCCCTAAAATAATTTCTTTGGATTAAAGCATATGGTAGTGATGAATACTGATCAGTATTGTATATTTTATGATGAGGACTCTGTTTTAACTGTGTCAATTGTTTTAATTGTACTGCACCTTGGTATTTGAAAGGCGCATCATAAATAAAGTATTATTATTATTATATTAAGCTCCTTTCTCTCTTTGTATGGCTTCTTTTGCAGACCCTGCACCATTTAGTTGCCCTCCTCTGGACTGCCTCCATCCTGTCTATGTCCTTGCGGAGATGGGGTCTCCAGAACTGCACACAGTACTCCAGATGGGGTCTCACCAACTGTCTGTACAGAGGGATAACAACTTCCTGTTTTCTACTGGTGTTGCCTCTCCCTATACATTCCAGTATCCCCCCAGCCTTCCCTACTGCCTTCTCACATTGCTTGCTAACCTTTAGGTCATCTGATATGACTACCCCCAGGTCCCTTTCCATTTTTGTTGTTGTTACTACCTCCCCCCTACTGTGTACTCTTCACCTGGGTTTTTGTTTCCCAGGTGCATTACTTTGCACTTTTTTGCATTGAGTCTAAGCTGCCATACTTCTGACCATTCCTCCAACCTTGCCAAGTCCCTTCTCATCCTTTCCACCCCCCTTGTCTATCAACCCTGTTGCAGATCTTTGTGTTGTCTGCAAAGAGGCATACTTTTCCTTCCAGTCCCTCAGCAATGTCACTTATAAAGACATTAAAAAGGACCGTACCCAGTACTGAGCCCTGCGGTACCCCACAAGTAACCCCCCTTTCTTTAGTGTGGACTCTGTTTACCATTACCCTCTGTGTCCTGTTGTCCAGCCAATGTTTTACCCACTCCCAAGCTGGCTAATTTGTTTATTAAATCTTTTGTGTGGGACTGTGTCAAATGCCTTGCTAAAGTCTAGGTAGGCCATGTCCACAGTCCCTCCCTGGTCTACTACTTTGGTCACCCAGTCAAATAAATCGATTAGATTCATCCGACATGACCTTCCCATTATGAATCCATGCTGCCTTGTGTCCTGTGCCCAACTGGCCTCTAGGTACTCAATAATTCTTTCCTTCAATAGTGATTCCATCATTTTCCCTACCACTGAGGTCAAACATACCAGACCTTCCAGCTTGACCTGATGCATGGCATAGCAGTGGCATAGAAGAGAACGTGGGTGGGCGCCCTTTGTATAAAGTAAACCAAATGTTCCTATTGGGGGCTGGTTGAACGGTTGACTTCAATGTAGTAAAAAAAGTTTCTGGAGACCAGCCACTCAGTTCATCATAAGAAATGTAGTTTTATTTTGATATTTTCTTAGAACACCATGATCCCCTACGTACGCCCAACGTTTCACCCAACACCGAGCTTCTTCAGGGGCTTAGGATCTTGTGTTCCTAAATACATTCTTTCATTATTGGCTTTAGAACATCTAGGATTCAGTTTTCTGTTTGTTTCTAGCTTCAGATTATAACTTTTTATCTGAAACAAGTTTGAACCACTTGGAGTTTGTGCTTAGTTTCATTTCAGACCACCCAGGGGTACCATTCCAAACTTCCCTTGACTCAGATTTCACACCTGAACTGAAACTGCACCACATGCTATTTAGCTTAGGCAAGAAATGAGCATTGTAATGCTAGAAATCTGAGTGAAGACCGACTCCTGGAAGATCGCTGATGTTCTCAGAACTTGCAGTTGCTTGATGTTGTGACTGAAATGGAAGACCTGATCTCTGTCCAGAAAATCCAGTACTATTTTCTATGTCAAACTGCTGTTGCTGTAGAGTACAATAACACAAGAGGTTGGTGTTCAGCTTGTTGTATGTGTAGATGCCGACATCTAGCAGATCACTAGGATGCATCTGTGGCTTCCAAGATGGCAATGGAATTTTAAAACGTTACCTTTTCTTCTAAAGGGAATGTGTGCCTTCAAATCAAAAATCCAGTTTGTAATTATACCTTGCCCAAACCCCTTAATTACCCTATCAGGGTAGCAAGTCTTATTTTTTATTATAATATAGGAGAGTTTTTTACTCTGGCTGTGGGAAAGAGTCATTTTCAGGAAGTCTAGGTGCTCTCCATAAGGACATCTCTTCACCAATTCCTACTTGTAACATGTATCCAGGGTCCTTGGGGGCTTCTATTTTTGTTGTTCTGGCCCCACTACCTGCCCTGGAGCAGGAATATGCTTGTTTCATTGAGCACTTTGCCTGTTCGAGAGTCAGGGCTGCCTGGTGAGAGAGGTGACCTTGAAGCTGCTCGGTCTCTTTAATTTGGGCATGTGGGAACATCTGCTCCTGTTCCCAGCCCCAATGCCTGCCAAGGGGCCAGGACACTTGTTGCTGGGCACCCAGTGGTGTCTCTGGTCCCAGCTATACTGTCTGTTCTCATTTCCAGGACCCCTTTTGGTGCGAGTGCATGACCCAGAATCATTCAGTGGAACTTTGACTTCTTTAAGGGGTGCCGCTAGGCATGCATGGCACTGCTTTCTCTTTCGGTGGTGGCTGTCCTCTGCTTTTTCCCCAAACCTGGCTGCCTGTCCTGGTGTTGGGGACAATGCAGTTGCACCTGATGGCATTTTCTGTCCCAGTCTCAGATCTACCAGACTATCCTGGGGCCAGAATGTAGATCCTGACATGTGGCAGAAGCTGCACTGCAGAAGGGAGCTTTGCCTCAAGTTCCACCCCAGTACCCTTGCCTGCTGACTTGATGTTTTGTTGGGCACCACCACAACAATCCAGTTCAATGGGAAACAAAGGAGGAGGGTGAAAACAGAAGAGCAAGCACTGGAGGGTACAACAGGGGCCCAAGAGCCCATACAGGTAAGCACCCAGAGATTGGGGGGGGGGGGGCTTGCATACAGTTGAAGAAAATGTTCAATAATTTTTAAAGGCAGTAGAGAAGGAATGGTGGCCACGTTTGAAATAATCTTTTGTACTGTACCTGGGTGAAAACAGCAGCTGAAACCATTGAATCTCTGCATTCATGGTCAAAGCCCGAGTCCCAGTACTGCCTATGGACCAGGATTCAAAAACAGCAAGATCAATCTTATGTGTTCCTCAGTTTCATGCATACCAGGCTGGGAGACTGCCATTACTGTCCTGATCTGAACAATCATTGCAGGCAGAAGTTACGGAAACATCTGTGGCTGCCTCGGCCTTCCTCTCCCAGCAGGGGTCACCGTGGTGAGAAGATTGTATGAAGAAGGCATGGCAAGGAGCATAAATGGTGTAAACCACCCCCCTAACCCCCGGACAGCAAAAAAACAACCTCTTACAACATGCATTTCGACCTGAAAGACTGTGAAACCACAATATCAACACCAGCCTACACATCATTAAAACACACTCGCTAAAGCTGAAGCTTCTTCTTCATGACCTCTTTTCCGCTTTCATCTCCAGCCAGCACGTCCTTAAACAGTCTACTCTCACTGCTAAGGTTAAAGGAGCACAGGTTCAATTGATTTCTTCGTCATATGATTATCTTGGGTAATGCCTTATAAGTCAGATCAAAATTGCAATGTGGAAATGACAACATTGATTGGCAAAAAGCTACAATTCCAGATCTTTTTTAATAAACCAAGAGTGAACACAAATATTTGAATTATATGGGAAGCACTAAATAAACAGCCCTTGGATGGATAAGGGACTGACCTCTATGTAACACTTCACCTTATGTGACCCTTCAGTGAAGCTGGCACTGCAAAAAACTAGAACAACTTGGATTTCAATGCACCTGTTAATTGTCACATTGTCGCCAACTGGATATTGCATTTCACTCAATTTTTTTTTTCTCCTTTCTCTGCTCGGCTGACCCACATCTGCAGCGTCTTTCCCAGCTCTGTCACCCACTGTCTCTGGGACTAACTCTTACTTGCCTGGCACAGTGCCCCATAGATTGCCCCCTGCAGCGGAGCTCCCCAAGGTTTCCCAAGCCTCGGGGAGAGTTTAGCTCAGATGCGTTTGGCAAGGAAGTCCAGTGGGCCACGTCATATTGCCTCAGCCAGCAGTCTTTTCCAGTCTTCTGAGTTCCCCAACCCCCTGGGCACTTTTGAAGTATTTTCTGCAGTGACACCAGCATGCATGCGTTCTCACATCACAACCAGGAAGTGACTGCCCACCCATCAGGGGCTCTGCTTGTACCGCCATCTGTGGTCACCCAGGTTGCGGTAGTACAGTAGAGCACATGTCCCTCCCTCCCCGGAGGAGGATAGTGTCCTCTAGGATGCTCAATCCTCCAGTCCCTGGCAATCCAACATGACTCCCAATCCTAGGTCATGTGCATTGTAAGTAGTAATGCTATTGCTATGCCAACGGGCCAGCCCGATGCAATATTTTTCTGATCACCCACAAATAGGAATGCGCACAAGTATAGTGCTTCAACAAATGACGAGCCAAAGCAGAACCTCCTTGATCCACTCCTGCAAGCAACTTCAGTTAAAAGCCTGAGACTGAGAAATAGCCATTAAGGTGCTCCGGAAGTGGGCAGTCTTTCACAATGTACTGTACACCACTGAATCAGAACCTCAGAACTGTCAATTATTTATTTATTTATTCCATTTTGGTGACCGGGTAGGCCCACTGAGCCCCGAAGGTCCCTTTTTCAGGGGCGACCTGGAATTAGTTACAGAAATTAAGAAGCATAAGGCTACTACAGTACATGAAAGAGCAGGCCACAGTTGATACAGTCAAGACAATTCATAGGTGTGCTATAGCAATACAGAACATAAAGGGCAGGCCAAAGTTGGTTACAGTCAAGACATTTCACAACTGTGTGACAAACAGTTCCCAGTCAGAGAGTCCATAGAGTTGTGGGACTGGTTCATCTCCCTGTAGGCACGTTCTGTGTGTGTGCCTAATATGGACCAGATCCCTAGGCTAGGATGGGGTTAGTAGGAGGAAGAGCGAGTGGGGGAAGAGTTACTCTTTGAGCCATTTGTGGCAATGTTGATTCTTAATTAATAGCACCAGAGCATGTTATCATGACACAGTGCAAAAAGCTACCAGTATTTATGTTTTTATTTGTCATTTTTCTCCAAGAAAGGCACACTGAGCTGTGATAGTGCATTTCCAGGTGCAGCCAGTGGAATGGGTTACATGAGACCGGTTATATTGAGAGTGGCAAGTTGGCAATGATACTGGGAAGACTCCCCATGTCTTCTCTTCAGAGAGATGTTGAAATGAAAAACTGGAAGAAAAAAAAAAGAGAGCCCAGTTACTGGCACTGCTTGCTGAGGAAGAGGACTGAACTAGGCATCCACAAATGGCTGAGCAATCACAGCATAATGTAAGTACTATCGACTGCTGGCTTTTCGGTCTATGACTGTATCAGGAACAGGGGCTTCTGCTGGGAGTGATACCAGAGCACTGGTTGCGAATTCAAAAAAACTATAGTCTCCTGCTACACGCACAACCGTCTTGGCTGCACTGACAGCGGGAGCGGGGAACATGAAAAGCTCAGCTGACGAGGCCACCTACTCTGACACTGACAGCAGGCGGCCAGCTCAGCTGAGTCAAAATGAACAAACAATGCATGAAACAGCAGATTTTCTGCAAAATGTGCCTGCACTTGACTTAAATCTCACCACAAAGAGGGCTGAGATGGGCAGTGGCCATGAAACGGAACAGCAGAGAGGCAGCTTCAGAGGCTAAATCAGGATCCCCAATTTTGGAACTTACTGTGGACTAGGCCTTGGAGCAAGCTGGCTGGGAGAAAAATAAGGGCTGGAGTTCAGGGTCGGAACCAGTCACCAATCAACCACTCTTCAATTGAAGGAAGTCTCCTCAGTTGTACATAAACACGCTACCAGAAGAAACACCTGATAGAGGTTCAGGTCTCAAGGAAGAGGGGACAGCCAGGTCCCACTGCAACAGGCTCAGCCTTAGGAAAGTATACAGGGGTTGACTTTAGGGGGTAAAAATTGCTGGCCATTGGGCCAGCAACTGCCACTAATTTGTCAGCCCGCAACTATTTTTGGAAAACCTTAGAAACAGGATGGTGTTTTTTTTTTTCACTGTTTTATTTTTTTCACCTCAACAACTGGTAGCTGCACAAGCAGCAAAGTCTGGGCCAGCCCCTGCCCCATGTTCACCATGGACTTCTGCCTGAGTCTACATATTTTTAAATAAAATAAAATTACAAGAAAACATTTTTGTTGGTTCTTTTTTTTACTGGAAGCAGTATACCGCTGTAGTTTAGGGCACTGAGCTGTAAACCTGGAGAACAAGGTTTGAATCCCACAGCCCTCACTTGCATACTGTGTGACCCTGAGCAAGTCACTTAACTTCCTTATGCTCCCAGGCCGCACCTGGAAACAAGCTTCAGCTTAGTGTGCCTTGCCTGGTTAAAAATGTCCCCTTTTCCCCCAAGAACTGGTAGCTGCAAAAGCAGTAAGCTCTGGGCCAGCCCTGCCCTCTCTCATTTCAACCACTTCTGCCCAGCCTGGATTTAATGTTATTTTTATGCATATGTCTAAAAGTACAGCACCCAGCGTGTGTGGAAAACGTGAAGCAGGTTGTTTTTTTTTAATATAGAAAATCGATTGACAGACTGACGTGATACAACAGAGCACCAGAGAAACACTCGCCTCCACAGAACACTCCTTACTTGTCAGCACGAAAGCTAGATCTGATGGTGAGGACAGAAGAGACGGTACTTACCCAGCTACAGGGTACCTCACACTGGCTGTCCCAATCAGTCCATCCCCGATCTGCCACCCAACTAGATCTCCATTCACGCCAAACTTTCTGAAGAGTCGCAGGACACACACTGTCATGTGATGCAAAGTAGGAGCCCTGAAACCATTGCATGGTTTACATTATCACCGTCGTGCTGGGCTCCCACTTGCATCTACTCATGCCCCCTGTACTCCGGAATTGAACAAGTGCACACGTGCACCCAACTGGCTGATGTTCAAACTGCTATGTGGAAGAGTGTCAGCCAGTTCTTAAAGGCAAAGTACTTGTAAAATGGCAGTGCTGTAGAAAAAGCGGCGCTTGCCAATCGGGCCATCAGAGAGTGCAACTCCAGTGACCTGAACCCATTTCTAGTGGCCTCGGGCCAATGGGCCACCGCTAAAGTTGATCCTTGTTATGAATGTTGAACAGGAAAGAACTCTAAAAGTCTCAGGATCACACAGACAAATGGTGGCCTTGGTATACAACATGAGGGACAAGAAGAGTAAACAGTGTCAAAGTTCAGGGACACCTCTTTCAATCTCACAGTCCCTGTTAAGTTTTCTATTCACAAAAAAACTGCCCTATTTAAAACAGCAGTGTCAGGGGTCCCCAGTGTCTTGGAAGTAACCCCCCATCCATCTGTGAATACAGTACAAAGCCTGGTGGAAAATGGCATGGGGTCATAATGTTGCAAGACATTATGACACATGCAAAATAGAGCAGCCAACACAGTGCAATTTCTTGCATGCAGCATAATTCTTCCCCAAATAAGGATTCTCAACTCCGGTGGGGGTTCAACATGAAATCGCACAAAGTGTGAAAAATAAAAGTTTCTGGGACTGGGAATCAAACCCAGTCTCAAACGCAGCGCCTGGGTTCCTTGCTGCAGTGGTTCAGTCCACTGAGCCATGGCAGCTGTTCAGTGGAATCTCATCCAGCAGAAGTCTTATCCTCTGCCTGGGATAGTGAGTGGTGCAATACCGCGTACAGCAGTATTCGCGGTATTGCACCACTCGCTGTCTCTTATAGCGCTATTCTGGGTTAGCGCTAATGTTGTACGCTATTAAGCTTACGACATTATGACCCGGTAGTGTGGAAAATCCAATCAAGCAGAACTCTATACAGTCTGAACAACTGGAAACAAACAAACAAACCCCTATGCCTGCACACTCCTCTGATAGCGAATCTGGGATGGGGGCTCAGGCGCTGAAGCAATGCAGCCTGAACATGAACCAGTTGCTTTAGAAGACACTGAAGCAAGCCCTGGTCCAGATGGACACATGAATATTCGATGCAGGGATTCGAACAACAGACCTCCGGACTCAGGTCAGTCTGAGCCAGCACATGCTTCTATAGTACATCCAGCTCCCGGGGAGTAAAAGAAGCTTCCCCCACACCAGGGCCCTCAGGTGAAACTTCAGGAATCTGCCACCCCTCCAGAAATGAAAAAAATATTCTGATTTCTTTCATACTGCACCCTAACTGGCCAAGAGAAGAAATGCTGTCTGTATTCATTACAAAGGGGACCTGGATGACATACCAGGCAGGGTATATGTAGCAGAGCCCTCCTGTAGGATACAGTGAGATTCTGTGCAACCAAGATATATGCATTGATCCATTCAAATCACCTATGGGACTAGACCACTTTTGGGACAAGTACATTCTTTGAAACACATGCCAATGTGATCTCCATTTCTTGTGGTTCCACTTAGAAAACCTTCTTTCAGGATGGTCACAATTCTTTCTAAAAACAATCAATCTGTGCTCTGGATATTTTACATTGGCTCAAACAGAAATGTGCTGTGATAAGAAGCCTAGAACCCCTCATAGTCTCTGACAACATTTAGACTGGGGGATGGGTTTGCCTGTACCAAACTGAAAGTGGCATTCAACGTCTGCTAAATTGTTTCTGCCTTGGATGTAATGGAGAGGTTTTGTTCTACCAGAGGCAGCCAAAAGCCTGTTACAGGTGTGGTTTTTCATCCATCTAATCAGAACCTGTGATAGAGTCCATTGTGGCCTGTGTTCAGAACTTCGCCACCTAACTGCCCACCAGTAGCGTAGCAAATTCCCAGAGGGCCCGGATGCAAGGCAATGTTACAGGGCCCCTCCCCAGTTTTGAATAAACATCAAAATTATGATTTGGGCCCCTCAAACCTCATGGGCCTGGATGCCACTGCACTCTTGTAGCTACGCCCCTGCTGCCCACTGCAATAACACCATGAAGTGCAATTTATGCGACGAACAAGGACACACATATCGCTTCTACCCCTGGGCAGCACACAAAAACGATTATCCAATGAACCTGGCGGAGCATGAATCCTACAATTAGAGGGCACAGATGTCAATGTCCAGGAAAGAAACCAGACATTCAAAAGTCCAGAGTCAAGCACAGCCACCTGCGTCAGTACCGTCCCCAAAGGCTGCCCCTGAAGAGTCAGTGCTGGAATAAATGCCCTTTCAGGAATAACCTTGACCACTAGAGAAAGATCTTTTAGGTTCTAATACATATGACTAAGATCTGGCAGAAGGTGATAGGGACATCTGCTTCTACCCCTCAGCCAGGAAAACATGAGATGAATGCAACAAGACCCCATCATAGAAGTTCCAGAACAGAGGATTCTAGAGGAATTAACCACCCCCACCCAAAATCCAAAAGATCAACCATGCCTCCACCGTCTACCCTGGTCAAAGAGAGCCTACAGGTGGTGTCAGGACAGAGGAGTAACAAGGGGGCAAACCAAGCCGAAACTCACATAGAGAGAATGGATTCTTCCACAAAACACAACATTTTGAGAAAGAGGAAAGGTTGGGATAATATGGAAGAAGATTCTGATGGTTCATCCATCGTCTCATGACAGCATGACCCTGCATCTGAAACCGAAGAAGGATCTACTGACCCCCTGACTTCAAAGGAAAGGAAAAGCAGGCTGAGGGGGGAAATGGGGAGAAAGAAATTATGGGTTTTAGTCTTCGTTTTGTTGTTGTTCCTCTTGTTAACAGTATGGGGGATTTAGGCCACAATTTTAGGGTAGCAACCCTTAATGTCAATACTATTAAGAACAAAAGACAACTTTTGACCACTTATTCAGTATTACAGGACTTGTCCTGAGAAATTCTCTTTTGCAGGACACAAGGCAGAATACACAGGGGGGAATCAGTCAAACCAAAGATATCCGCATTTGGGGCCCTCTTATTGGACTATAGGTTTGAAGAAATGTTCAGGGGTGGAGATTCTTTTCTCCAGTTGGGATCTGAAACTTATCAGATTTGTGGATATCCTCCCTGGCTGAGTCTTACTACTAGACATCAAGTTTCGGAATTTACATGTAGTGAACATACCTGCTCCACAGATGAAAGGATGGAAGTATTTAAGATGATCCAGCTTTACTTGTTCACCACAAAAGGGGTATTCTTTTATGGTGACTTCAACTGTGGCCTAGATCTTGGGGACAGAGGGGCTCACACTTCAAAAGGGTTTTCCAATGTGTTCTTTTTACAGAACATGATGAAAACAGCAGAACTCCATGGTGCAGCTTACCCATCCGGTGAGGTAGGGGAAAGAACCTTTTATAAGGAAATTTCATCCACTTGGATATATTCTGTTTTTATCTCCCTCTGGCTGACTCTTTCAGGGGCAAGGGTGATCCCTGTGGAATCTACAGATCACAAAATGGTACAGGTACAAATTGGTTCTACTGGCCCCAAAACTTTTGGTCCTGAGATATGGAAGTTAAATGTTTCTCTGTTAGAGACAGAGAGCTGGGAAGAGCTAAATTAAAAAGTTTTGTGAGTGCAAAAAAATCAATTTTTTTTTTTTTATGATGACCCTATCTCCAGGTCAGAAGCTTTTAAACTGAAATTAAAACTCTTTTTCAAAAATGGGCAAAAAAATAAATAAAATCAGTACCTACAATATTTGGACTTAAGACAATTTCAAAGGCTACTTTCATTGTTCATCACTACAGGGAACAAATTTACAGCCCAATTTAAAAAGATAAAGTAGGACATCATGTCCTTACAATATCAAAAAAATGACCTCCATTTTTTTACGGGGGGGGGGCCCCGACTGGCATCCACTCGGCACCATCCTGCTATATCCGCCTTTTGTCGGCGAACCCCCTCCTCCAGCCTGAACCCTGGGTCACCCCCGGAACAAAAATATAATGCTAAAGGGAAAAAGTCAAACAAATCCTTTTGAACATTGTAAACTTAGGGTAGATTCAAAAACTACTGCACTCTTACGAGATGAGGATGGGGATTTCATGTATGACACAGAGGACCAACTGACATTTCTGGGGAGATACCGCCAATCTGTTTTTGTTGCAGAAGCAAAATGTCTATCTATCTATCTCAGCTCGGGAGGAGAATACAAGACAGAGATACACAGATACATAGAAATTGTCGGCAGATAAGAAAAAATTATTTACCATAGTAATGTTGTTTCTTCTAATGGAGTCTTGCTGTATTCTGACAATATGCAGTTAGACCGACCGGTTCAACTGCCCCAGAGAACCAAGAGCAAATGCATAGAACGTTGAGCTCGAGCTCGGTTTTCAAACCACTGTCCTCAGTACGTTCTAGTAACTGATCAGATTCTATGACGCAAACTAATTTAATATGTGTGTAATGGTCAAAACTAAGCCTAAACAGGATCCAACAGGGACCACATCAGGAAACAAAAAACAAAGGGCATATAAAAGACTCAAGTCACAGATGCCCAGAGAAAACCATTATCACTGATGGTTTCATAAAGTTGCTGCAGAAGAGCCACCCTTCGCATGGTTCTGAAGGGGAGGTAGAGTGGGAGGTCAGAATACAGCAAGACTCCATTAGAAGAAACAACATTACTATGGTAAGTAATTTTTTCTTCAAACATGAAGTCTTGCTGTATTCTGACAATATGCAGACTGTAAAGCAGTGCCCCCAGGAGGTGGGCACAGAACCTATTTGGGGAATAGGCTCTGCAGTACTGCTGTGCCAAACCTGGCATCACTCCTTGCCTGAATATCCAGGCTGTAATGCTTAGTAAATGTATGGACAGACTTCCAGGTGGCAGCCCTACATATCTCAAGCAAAGGGACTTCCCTGGCAGCCTCCAGGGAGACCGCAGTGCCTCTGGTAGAGTGGGCCCTAAGACCTGCTGGTGGGTCCTTACCTAGCTTACTGTAGCAGAACTGGATACAGCCCACAATCCATCTGGCTATAGTCCTTTTTGCAGCTGGCCTGCCTTGGCCAACATCCCCATAAGTAAGAAAAAGCTGGGAACAATCTTTCCTTAGCTCTTTTGTCCTGTCCATATAATAGCTAATAGCTCGTTTAACATCTAGGCTGTGCAGCCTGTGTTCACATGAAGTAGAGTGATCTGAGAAAAATACAGGCAAGGTAATGGATTGGTTCAGATGAAAATCAGAAACCACCTTAGGGAGAAATTTCCTGATGGTTCGGAGCACAATCTTGCCCCAGTGAGGTGAAATATAGATGGGCTCCACAGATAAGGCTTGAAGCTCACTGATTCTTCTAGCAGAAGTGATAGCCACTAGAAAAACAGTTTTCCAAGTGAGAAACTTGAGTCCTGAAGAAAACATAGGTTCGAAAGGAGGCTACATAAGCTGACCTATACATATGTTCAGGTCCCATGCAGAGGTAGGTTCCTTATGTGGGGGATGAAGATGCAACAACCCCTTGAAAAACCTTTTGAAAATTGGGTCTGCAGCCAGCGAAGATGCTTTCCCTGCTGAAAGATAAGCAGAGACAGCAGAAAGGTGTACCTTCAGGGTAGATGGCTGTAAATGCAGAGACTGAAGGTGGACCAGATAGTTCAGAAGCTGCAGAACTGCAGCTTGCTGAGGATCCAAATCCTTCTGTGCACACCAGATGGAAAATCTTTTCCATTTGGAGGAATAGGTTTTTCTGGTAGCAGGCTTTCTGGCACCTTTCAGGATATCCAGGACAGGTTGAGACAGGTGTAAATCTACATATTCTAGGTCCTCAAGAACCAAGCCCTGAGGTGAAGGGACTGAAGATTGGGGTACATTATCCTGCCCTGAGAGGATGTCAGCAGATTGTACCTCCTGGGTAGAGAAATCGGTTTGGTCACTGACAGTGACAACAGCATCGAATACCATGGCTGCCTGGCCTTCTGGCCCAGTCTGGGGCTATAAGAATCATTGTGGCAGACTGGGACCTCAACTTTGACCAGGACTCCGGCTATCAGAGGAAAGGGAGGAAAAGCATAAAGGAACCTGTTTGACCAGTCCAGAAGGAGAGTATCCAGTGGCACTGAGCCCTGGAGTGGAGGCCTGCAACAATACAGAGGTAACTGGTGATTGTCTGGGGCTGCAAAGAGATCTATCTCTGGAACCCACCACCTCCTGAATACTGAAAGAAGGACCTGCTTGTTCAAGGTCCATTCGTGATGGCCCTGGCTGATTCTG
This sequence comes from Neoceratodus forsteri, assembly GCA_016271365.2. Classification (NCBI taxonomy): domain Eukaryota; kingdom Metazoa; phylum Chordata; order Ceratodontiformes; family Ceratodontidae; genus Neoceratodus; species Neoceratodus forsteri. Next base: position 966,877,530 of record CM028136.1, read on the forward strand.
CTGAGAGCATCCGCCAGTACATTGTCCTTGCCTGGCAAGTGAACTGCTAACAGTGACATGTTGAGAGAATATGCCAGCTTCCAAATTTTCATGGATTCTGTGCAAAGCAGGGAGGATCTTGTTCCCCGCGCTTGTTGATGTAATACATGGTGGTGGTGGTGTCTGTCCTGACCTGTACCACCTTGCCCTGTAGGAGACTGACAAACTCCTGAATAGCTAGGAGCACTGCTCTGAGTTCCAGAAGATTGATGTGCAAGAGGGACTCTTGAGGGAGCCATGTACCATGTGTTGTGTGATCCCCCAGGTGGGCACCCCAGCCCAGGAGAGAAGCATCCATTGTCAGCACCAGAGAGGGTACCAGAGGGAGAAAAGGAACCCCCACTCTGAGGTTGTCCATCTCCTGCCACCACTGAAGAGCTAACAGAAGGGTGTGAGACACTGGAATCAGTTTGGACAGAGAATCCTTTTTTTGAGACCAGAAAGATCTGAGGTGGAACTGAATGTCCCTCATCTGAAACCTGGCCTCCAGAACCACAGCTGTGGTGGAGGCCATGTGTCCTAGAAGCTGTAAAAAGTACCTCGCCGGATGAGGAACTTGAACCCGAAAGGATTTTGCCAACTCTATGAGGGCCTGCACCCTTGCAGAAGGCAAAAAGGCTCTTGCCTGAATGGTATCCAGCTCTGCCCCTATAAAGTCTAGTCTCTGTACTGGGGTTAAGACAGACTTCTGATGATTTACCAAAAACCCCAGGGAGCGAAGAGTATCCTGAGTGAGTTTTAGGGCTTCTGTGACCCGCTGGGGGAGGATTGACCCACCAACAGCCAGTCGTCTAGATAGGGGTAAACTGAAACCCCTTGTCTTCTGAGGAATGCCACCACTACTGCCAGACATTTTGTAAATACCCCTAGTGCAGATGTCAGGCCAAAGGGCATAACTCTGAATCGGTAGTGCCTGAAGGCAGTCGAAACCTGAGATATTTTCTGTGAGACTGTCTGATGGGGATGTGGAAGTAAGCATCCTTTAGGTCTAGGGATGCCAGCCAATCCCCTTGCTTGAGAGTAGGTAGAATGGCAGCCAGGGTTGTCATTTTGAATTTTGGCTTTGTAAGATGCCTGTTCAGGAATCTGAGATCCAGAATGGGCTGCCACTCCCCATTTTTCTTTGGTGCTAGGAAGTACCTTGAGTACAGCCCTTTTCCCCTGTACTGATGTGGCACAGGTTCCACCGCTCTTGACTGGAGAAGTGTGGAAACCTCTGCCTCCAGCTGGGCTGTTTCTACAGTGCTGGAAGGTCTGAAAATTCTTGCTGACAGTTTTGAGGGCACCTTGAAAGTGAGAGCAAGTCCCTGACCCACTATCTCCAGGACCCATTTGTCTGAAGTGATGGAACGCCAAGCCTGGAGATAGTGGGTCAGCCTGCCCCCAACAGGATACGGGGAAGCGGTCTGAACAGAGCTTTCAGGGTGTCTGTTTGGCTGGGGTAGCAGACTGGGGGTGGTGGAGGTGGCCCTGACAGCACCTCCCTGCCTCTCCCTCTAAAGAACCCCCTGGGTTGCTGGTAAGAGGGAAAAGCTTGGGCCTGGTGAAAAGGCCTGGGGTAAGGTCTGCCCCTGGCCTGCTGCTTCTGAGGAGTGGCAGCCTTCTCTTTTGCTGAAGCACTCCTGTATGCCACTCTGCACTCATTCATTTTCTTCATATATGCCTCAGTCTGTTCCCCAAACAGAGAGTTCTGGACAAGGGGAAAATCCATGGCATTATTCTGCGTATCCTGGGACAGGTTAGTACACTTGAGCCAGGAAAAACGCATGAGGGATACCGCAGAAGCCATAGCCCTAGAAGCTACATCATTGGAGTCCACAGCCATGTGGAACTGGGATTTAGATGCTTGTACCCCCTTATTGACCAGCTCCTGAAGGTCAGCAGAAAATTCAGGAGGGGCCTTTTTAGCTAGTTGTTCGACAGCCTCCCAAAGGGACTTTTGATACCTGGAGGCATAAGCCATATAGGAGGCTTGCCAGATATCCAAGGAAGATGCCAGGTACCCTTTCTTGGCAAGAGAATCCACCTTCCTGGAATCCTTGTCGGGGGGGTAAGAGGCCAGGGGAATGCCAGCTTTCTCGCAGGCTGCAGTTTGAACTACCCCTACATGGCTACAATGGCTAGCTAAAAAGTCAGTTCCATTGCCAGCCAGAAGGTACTTCCTGTCCATCTTCTTATCTAAAGGAGGGACAGAACTAGAGGTTTGGAGGATCTTTAAAGTCTGCTTCTTTAGGGACTTGCGAATGGGAATCAAAAGTCCCTGGGATACAGAAAGATCCATCATCTCCTTATAATCCTCTTCCTCATCATCCTCCTGCCTGGCCTCTTGTACAGAGAGCTGCAGGGTCTCAGCCACCTGCCTCATAAAAGCAAAATGGGAGATAGCCTCAGACACAGGCCTGGGAGGGGATTCATACTGAGGATGGTCAGGGAGACCTCAGGTCAATGAGCTCCCTTTCATCCTGTTCCTCATCCTCCTCCTCCTCCTCATATTCAGAAAAGTAATACTCCTCAGGATCAAGGTGTCCTGAAGGAGTTGAACCGGAATCCGGAACCGTTGGCTGCCCAGATGGTACCTGCAATGGTTCGCCAACTCCAGATTGCAAAGACTGCACTATTCGGATGGCCTTTGCAATTTCATCTGCGGTTGGAACCGAGACCGATTGCTTACGTGGTTCCGAACCAGAGTGTTTGGCTTTCTTCGATGGTACGGGTTCAGAAACCGATTCTGAGCATCGTTTAGCCGTCGATGGTTCACCCTGGCTTACAAGGTCGGTTGTCGGATCAGAAGGTTCACTAGAACCGGAACCCGGTTCAGCAGTCTTGTCCATTCTTTCCTTCAGTTTACCGAGGCGCCTGTCTAAAGTAGACGGAGGGAAATTCTTACAAATATCACAGTCTGTTTGTAAGTGGTTAAAACCCAAACAACACAGACAAACCAAATGTGGATCAACGTTTGCAAATTGCACCCCACACTCAGTACAACGCTGAAACCCAGTGGGACTGGTTTTTCTCTTGGGTTTCTGTGACATAACCCTAAAATTTGGAGCTCAGCCCAGTGGCTTAGTCAGGCTGGTTAAGCAAGAATCAAATACCTACTTTATCTGTAGTGGCTTAGTTAGGCCAGGATAAAGAAATAGAAGAAAGAGAGAAAAATTACCCCAGAAGGCTTAGTTAGGCCGGGTAATAGAGAAGACAAAGTCCGAACCGGCCAACGGTTTAGTGCCAGCCAAAAAATGAACCGAGAGCCCCTGGTTCTGGTCAGGATTTTGCACCGGTATCCCAATACAGTGAAAATTTAGATAAACAGAGAAATTTAGAAGTTCGGCCCCCCTCACAGTCGCGGAACTGATCAGAAACCGAACACTTACCCAACCTAGGAAACGTGAGCTATACCGAAGACAGCGGTTTGAGAACGTTACTGAAATAAAACAACAAAGCAGTTTGAAATAAACCGTCAAAACTACACTAGACCGAAAGCAGCGAGGAGAAATCTCCGAGGCGTCTTCACTGGTGAGCAGAGTAAAGAATCTGATCAGTTACTAGAACGTACCGAGGACAGTGGTTTGAAAACCGAGCTCGAGCTCAACATTCTATGCATTTGCATAGAGTTTAACTCTTGGCTCTCCGGGGCAGTTGAACCGGTCGGTCTAACTGCATATTGTCAGAATCCAGCAAGACTTCATGTTGTTCGAAGGACTGCTAGGCCCATCTAGTCTGCCTGTAAGCCCTAAACTTGTTTGCAGTCACTGACCCTAAGTGATCAATGACTTTTCATTTATCTTTTTTTTTTTTACTCCATTTATTCCCCTTTGGTCAGCGGGGATGTACACCATGATGTCAGCCCATATAGCAACCTTCCTAGCTCCCACCCCCTGCAATCCTCAGGGACTTACCAGCCTGCAGTCCCGGGAGACCGTGGCTTGTCCCCCATGGTGGGGCTCCTCCCTCCAGCCCAGAAGAGAGGAGGAGGAGGAGGAGGACCAAGATGATAATCTGGTCTCACTGGCTTGCCCTGGTTCAGCTGGAGTGATACTAGGGAGGAACTAGCATAATGACATCCGCCACCCCCACCAATCCCTTGCAACCGCACTAGCCCTGGAGCACTGACCCCCAGCCATTGCTAGGGGTCAGACTATTGCTGGGATTCATGTCCCTGCCAATCCAAAGGAGGTGAGCTGTCTAACAGATGCTCAAACGTCCCTCCGGTTGACCCTCCAATGCTACAGGCTCATTCCAGAACTCAGATCATCGGCATTGCAAGTGGTAGTGCTACTGCTGCGTCGGTGGGTCTGCAAGGACAACATTTATCTGATTACAGAACTGATAGAAAGGGGAAACCAGGATATAGTCTTGGTCCTAGCTTTGGACCAAGAAAAGGCCTTTGACCGCCTGTCACATGAGTATTTGTTTTGTTAATCTTATGGGCTTCCAGATTGTGTCAGGATTCAGCTTCTTTATTTTACGGCCTCAGAGATACCTTCTGTCACAAGCTCACTCCGGTGGGGCAGGATTCCCTGGGCTAAAGTGAATCCCCTTGTGATCTGGGTCAGTAATACTCCCCCCTCTTGTCCTTTTAGAATGCTCGCTGTTTCACAACTGAACATCCACCAAGGAGGTCCTTGGGCTTCCTCTCTCTGTGTGTGACTGGTTTAAATACAGTCTCGAGTCTGTATTCCTGGAAATGAACCCTCTTGGCCACTGCACAGTGAACCAGAAAAGCCACAGGTGTGTACAGGCCTTTGGGGATGCACTATACACCCTATATGTGTCTTTTCCCAGAAAAAATGCAGAGACTGGTTCAACCTCACAGACCCCTTTTGAGAGATCTTTTGTATTCCCCCCCTCCTTTCATTCACAGAGTCCCTTCTTGGATTCTAATTTCGGTAGCATTTATTTATTTATTTATTAGCTTTTGTTGACCGGGTAAGTGCACTAGACAAATCCTGCCTATTTTCAGGCACGACCCGGGGGTGGGGGATACAGATGAATGCCAACTGACTTTGAACCAGATTAAGCTGTTGGTGGTATTTTTAGTGAATGAGGGAAGTTTGGCCAGGACACGGGAAATTCCCTACTCTTTCGATAAGTGCCATGGGATCTTTAACATCCACCTGAACTACCATCAATCCAGGCAGATGGGACCTCGGTTTAACGTCTCATCTGAAAGACGGCACCTCAGAAGTGCAGCACCCCTCTCATGCTGCACTGCAGTGTCAGTACTGGGATATTAACCCAAGTGCCAGATATGGGAACTGAACCCACAGCCCTCTGATCTCCCGGCCTCAGAGGCGAGTGTGCTACCTACTGAGCCACTGACACTGACATCTAGCCCTTAAGCATTAAGACAGGTATAGATTAGTTTAAACAAAACCTTCCCAAAACCAACACATACAACAGACACTGGCAGAATTATTTAACCCTTGCTATGCTGCGGACTGACAGATCAGTCCAGAATTCCTATACGTTCTAATTCTGTAGGCAGCCTAAGGGTTAAAGTAAGCCAAAAGCTTTACTAATTTGTAAATAAGTACTGTTAATAACATACAAAAAAATTATACACTTTTCTTAATATTGGTTACAGGATATGAAAAGAAAGGTGGAAATATACAAAAACAAAAGATATACCATTTAAAATCTAGTGAATATAGTTCTACCTTAAAAAAGTCCTTACAGCTGGAAATGAAAAGAGTTCTTAGCAGGCTGCTGATTCTCCTATCTGTTTGGTGGAAATACAGACAAGGGTCCAAAGTCTTTTTTGCTGTTCCTTCCAGGAGAGTCTTTAAAATAGAGGTTATGTCTGTCTCTCTTGCAAGTTCTACAGGCTCTTTTAAGAAAGTTCAAAAGTTCTGCCTCTGGTGTTCCTCACTGGGACCGGCTGGCCTCGTCACATGCTGAGAAAGGACCAACCAGCACCCATGTTCAAGTTTCAAAAGTCTAACTGAAAGTTTTCTAGCTGGGGGGCTTCTTCCTTCCAGCCCCCTTCCAGGTTTGAAAAAAACAAAAAAAAACACAAGTACACGCAGGCCTGACTGGAGTCAGCATGTCTCATCACCTGCTGGTTTTGCTAGTCCAAACTCTTTTGTTCCTAGTAAGCCACTTAGCCCTTAAGTGACTTCACTCAAATTATAATTACTGTAGTCCAACTGCAGAAGTCCTCAGACAATAGGACTCTAGACTCCACAGCACCATTATGCTGACTTTTAAGCCAGGGCCCTTTGTTAAGGCCAATAGTGCCCGAACCTAGACTTCACTAAACGGCTGAGCTATTCGCGTTAAACAATCCTCCCATTTAACACAGGAGCTCTGGAGATTCAAATCCCTTTTTCAATTTAAAGAAATATTGTTTGAGTTAAAAAGACAGGTCACCTAGTAAGCTACAGGGCTGCCCACCCAAAATACAGGGAATTGTACCACTCCAGTAAACCACATTTGAAATCGGGCTCATGCAATGAGACCTTTTTATGAATTACATAAATAACTAATATAGAAGAAGAAGAAGAAGAAGAAGAATATACCTGGGAACTCAGCAGTGGGACATGGCATGATCCCGCCACACCTTTAATAAATGGGTGGTTGGGTTTGGCGTTACCAGTTAAAATGTGGGTGTGCCAAGGAGGTCAATTAAGTCCACTCATACATTTTTGGTTTAGACCCTTTGATTATGTAAAACAGGAAGCTCTCTGTCTATACACAGTATAACAACTTTGGAAGGTCTAAGGTCAAAAAATGTTTTGGCCTATGTGTATGATACAGGGAATACTGGTCGGGGAACCATGCACAACCAGCCTGTGCTGCCACAGAGTGGTTCTGATTACATCAGACCTTGGGAGCAAAACTCAGGAGGTGCGATGTAATCAGAAGTCCGAGGTGGCAGCATAGGTTGGTTGGGCATATGGTTGCCCAGCCAGTATTTTTTATAGTGTATATATATTTTTTTTTTAACAAGTGTTTTCACAGAGCTCTGCAGCAGCAGCAAACATGCAGACGGTTTCAGTTCAGAACTTGAACTGATTGCTGTGTGCACAGCGGCACTGTGAAAAACAACAGCTGCCTTGAGGATTTCCAATCAGTTGGAATGTTGTACCACAGAAGGGTACAACTGTGCTCCATGACCTCTGAACTGTGGTACAATGAGGTTACAGCTGACATGGAAATCCATGCAGAACAAACCCTCAGTATACACTATGTTGCTTTACTGGTACAGAATTTGGAGTCTGGGACACTGCTAAGTCTCTCCTCACCTCCTTTATCGGAGTGGCAGGAGTGAGGCTCAATGGGCAGAAAAGAAAGAAAGAGGATGACAGATCCGCTGCAAGGCTCCTGCCTGGCCCAAGGCTCAGGGACTGATGTCTCAGAAGGTCTCTGGTGATCCAACTTAAGAAAAGGGACATGGCAAGAGCTAATTGGGACACAAAGCTGGATTTAGCTAAACAAAAGGTATCAGGATGAACCTGTTGGCCCATCACAAAGAAGAAGAGGGTGTTTATGATCAAATCCTTTTTGATTCCCTTGTTATTTATTTATTTATTTTTATTTATTTAAAGTTTCGGAATTACAACCTTTGAGTCAGAGACTCCTTTGCAAAGGCTCCACGTCAGGGCAAACAGACAATAACAACAAATAAGTAGTAATAAGGTACCAAGGAGATAACAGGAAGACAGGAGACATTAATCCAAGCTTGGGTAGATTACAGTTTGGGATTGCTTTTGCTGCCCAGGTTTGAATGATATTACACAATTTAAGAACTAGAATACTTGCAGAAGCTTTGTACATGTTGTGGTTGAAGACCTCGTCTTCAGGTTGATGAACAATGAACAATGAACAATGAATACGATAACTTAGCAGAAGCATTTTACATTTTGCAGTCAAAAGACCTCGTCACTGGTGGGATAAACAAAGAAAAACTTGATTAATTTCCAGACGCTATGCACATTTTGCAGTCAAAGACCTTGTCTTAGGTTGGATAGCTATATTAGTTATGTCTTCCCTCCACCAAAAGAGATAGAAAAATGTCACCGTACTATTTTTTTCAGACTACTGTGAGGGAGCCCATTAAATCCAGTTAAGAGGAACCGTACTTATCGGGATCTCAAGGAAGGGAGACTAGGTATGGTGAACGCAGTGTTTTTTTTTATCACTGTCTCTTTTTCGATGCTTTTGCAAAACTATTTCTGACTATCACAGAAAAGGAGAGGGTTTCCTTAGACAGACTGTGGTGTGACCCATTACTGAAATAATAGGAGAAAGGGCCTCTAAGGAGAACCATGCGTGTGTTGCCAAGTCATTTACACTCCTATTTTTTTTTTTTTAATTAAGACAGTGGAAGTCGACCTTTTTACAGTGAACTTCCCTGTCTAGGCAAAAGTTGTATGGCTTTGTTATTATAACTTTTTTCAGACCCCGATTATGAGGAAGTGGGGGGACTTTCTGTGGTGAACATCATGAAACAAATACTGGATCCCAAATTACTGGCCAAAATCTGGGACAAGATGTGGTTATGTATACATGGTAAACTTCAAGTGAAAGTGAACCATAAACACAAAAGTATGTGTCATGCAGGAGGAATCAATGCAACACCTATTTTTACCTGCTCTGTTATTTAGAACTTCTGGTCTCTACTGAGTAGGACTTGGAGGGAGCCACTGTTTGCCTCTACCACATAAGACAATCTGGTATTCTGCCATTTTTCAGACTTCTGGAAAAATTAGGACTATAGTACTTTATGCTTAATTATGGCTTGCATTAAGTGGAGCATCTGGCAGGCAAGGTGTACGTTTCTTTTTCAACAGAAGGATACGTCACTGGAACAATTAGTCAAGAATTAATAAGGAAATGCTGTCTTTGTATGAGTTTGATCTCCAACATCTTTCAAGGGACCGTTTATCCACTCTGGCATGGGATAACTTGGAACACTTTGTTTAAATTGCTCTGTTGATTTCGCCCTGGCAGTGTTACTATGTGCTGCTGTAACCTGGTTAATTTGCCACTGCTCCTGACTGCTCTTACCATTATATATGGCTGTAACCTGTTAAATTACCACTGCTCTACTGACTGCTCCATTTCCAGTCTCTATGTTGCCACAATAACCAATCTGACCTCTCTGTAATATCGGTCCAATCACCGATTGATTGATGTACCCATATCCTGTAACCATAAGCGAGTTTTTGTATTTACTGCTGTATCTATCATGTTCTTCAAAAATGTTATGTTAATTCCATGTAACCTACATCCTGTAATATGAATGTCTGTACTGTATTTGTCCTCTTTGTGACGAGGTACCTTTGAAAATGAGCCCTTGGCTCAAAGGTTGTAAACTGATGTGCAAATAAATAAATAAAATAAAAAATAACTTGGGTGGATAGGTAGTAGTCTTGGCACAATTCTTCTTTGAGATATCTCCTTTTGCAAACTTCCTTTTCTTTTGTGTTTGGGTAATTAGGTATGGACTGCTTGAATATTATAGTTTGGCTTCTGTTTCAGTATTTTTTGTTTACACTTTGATATGTTTCTTATTGTTTGAGTTCTATACGTTGTATATTTTTTCTTTCAATAATAAATCCCCTATTCTTCTCTGATAAGTGCCATGGGATCTTTAATTTCCACCTTGACAGTGAGCAGAGATGAGCAGAAGAGACCTCCGTTTAGCATCTGAGTCTCCAGGTTCAAAGCTCTGCAGTCTAACTGCTAAACTGCGCACTGCTCAGTCTCTCTCTCTCTCTCTAAATATAACATATATATATATATATATATATTTATATTACTCTTTGCAAAAAAAAACACTTCTTTGTTAATGCACCAGTTAGTGTAACTTAATGCCACAAAAGTAGGGAAATGTGATGTTAGGGTTTCCAACCCTTACTCCCTCCCTCCCCACCAGCAGCAAAAGGAAAAAAAAATCATTACGGTTTTGGCTGTACTGAGTCTTGGCAAACCAGGGGTTGGCTTCCTTGGGGTTTTCAACCCTAACGCTCACCCATTCTGATATAGTGTTTAAACGTACAGAACTGTCTCCCCCAACATGTTGCCAACAATCTGTGGACCATGCCTGAAGGAAACAGATCACGTCTGCCCTTATTTGCTCATGGAATGGGGTGAGCTGAAAACCCCAAGGAAGACACCACCCCTGATTCGCCAAGACTCAGGACAGCCAAAAACTGTAATGATTTTTCCTTTTGCTGTTAGGGGGGGTGGGGGTGGAGAATTAAGTTTCGAACCCCTAACACCATATTTCCCTACTTTTGTTTTATTTTATTTATTGAATCTCGGAATTAAGACCTTTGAGCCAGGGGCTCTTTTACAAAGGCTCCACATCAACAAGGAATTATACAGAGAAGGGGGTAACAGGCATGAGTACATTGGGTACAAATAAGAAGGCTGAGTGAGGTACAATAAACCCAGGAGACATTTGAAAAATAAACCTAGTACATACAGTACATACTAATACTGAGATTAAGTGCTAGAGTTAAAAATACATACTAATACTGATATTAAGTGCTAGGGTTAAAAATACATAATAATACTGATATTAAGTACTAGGGTTAAAAAGGTAACCAGAAGTTGCTGGAGGGCAGGTGTACAGGCAGAGAAAGCCAGTTAGAAGCAAACTAGAACAGTGATAAGATATGAGGGCATAACAGGCCAATAGGTGGAGGAAGAAGAAAAGAAGAAGAAAGAGCAGTTGAGGAGGATGACTTTAGACCAAGGATAATAGTGGTGATTTTCCATGTTATAGTGTCGGAAATGTTGCGGATGACCGTAGACTAAGTGGTGACACAGAACACCATGTGGCATTAAGTTACCCTAACTGCTGCATTAACAAAGTTTTTTGCAAAGAATACACATATATATATATATATATATATATATAGAGAGAGAGAGAGAGAGAGGGAGGAAAGACTGTGTAGTTTAGTAGTTAGAGTGCAGAGCGTTGAACCTGGAGACTCAGATGATAAAAGGAGGCCCTTCTGCTCATCTCTGCTGCACTAACAAAGTTTTTGCAAAGAATTTCCTTTCTTTTTGAGATAGTGGAATCCTATCCTCGTTCACCTAGGTCCCCTCGGGACCTACATGAACAGGTACAAATATGCAGGGCCCTTGTGTACCTGCACCATAGGAAGAATCTGTTCACCTACGGAAGTGCAGGGCCTGGCACATTCACTCTTCAAACATTCACTCGTCACACATTCACTCTCTTTTTTTTTTTTTATTTTGATCCCAAATGTTAAAGATAGTCATTTTATGACATGAAGCATTTATAGTACATTTTTTTCACATTACCTGATAAATGTGACTGGTTATGTTTTTAAATCCTGGACAAGATGTGTTTTCGCACTTGTGATGCAAAATCACATTTCAGCCACTATACTATAAATGCAAGATGTCATGTTTATAAGAGGGAGTCATAAAATAACTATCTTGAAAATTTGGGGTCAAAATTAAAAAAAATAATTTTTAAGAAATGTGTGTAGAGCCAGCCTTTATCACAGAGGGGAGTGCTCTGTGATCCCATGCCATTGAGCTGAGTTCAGGGGCAGGCTCAGTGATCTAGCTGGATGAGACGAGACTGGAGGAATGGTGCTATTACGTGACATTCCCCCCCAGCCAGGGAAGGAAAGTTGCAATTTTGCCCATTTGGGTTCAGGTAACCTACAGTGAAGAGAACTCTTATCTTGGCATAGAACCCGGCATCTCTGCACCCCCGGGTGACAGAAGGCCCTGTGCATTGGCTGACAGATGGACTCTTTGCCTTGTGCATCTGAACCTGCAGCCACATGGAAGCACAAGGCCCAGAAGGTCCTGCACTCCCACAGCCCATCAGACAGCCTCATGAATTCTTGACGTCCATTGCTGCATGAAAGTGCAGGGCCTACAGGGCCCTGTACTTCTGTAGGCAGATGAAATCTTTTTTGACGCAGGTCTCAGAGGACTTTAAGCATCTGCATCAGTTCAATCAGGTCCCAAAGAGACCTGTGTGAAAGAGGATATGATTCCAGTGTCTCAAAAAGAAAGGAAATTCTTTGCAAATGCACCAGTTAGGGTTCAACTTAATACCACAAAAGTAGGGAAATGTAGCATTAGGGTTCTCTATCCTAACTCCCCAACCCTAAGCAGCAAAAGGAAAAAAAACATTAGGGTTGGGGTCTCTGGAGCCTTAGCGAATCACTGGTGAGGTCTTCCTTGGGGTTGTCAACCCTAATAATCACCAACCCCCACAGCCATAGCCTCTTGTCCGGAGTGCAATGTACTGCTCCAAGCCAGTGTCTCACAGTGATACATTCTTCAAAGCTAGAGAAGTATGTCTCGCTACATGTTGCCAACAGAATCTGTTATGGCTTTCTTCACACAGAGCCCTACCACTGATTCACCAATACTCCAGAAACTCAAAACCCTGATGTTTTTAACTTTTGCTGTTTTGGGGCGTTGGGGTGGGGAATTATGGTTAAGGTCTGCATCCTTCCATGGAGGGAACATCTGTCCTCAGTGAGACATTTACATGCTTCCTGAGCAAGCATTTAAACTAGCCACTGGGGAGGGCTGTCAGGAGTGGGGAGATACAGACAGCCCTCCCCCACAAGTTAGGGCAAACGTTGAGCAGAATCAGAACATTATGCCAGGGGCAGATTCACCAGAAGCACAGGACAGAAAAGGCTGCACACAGGGCCAGATGATATCATCAGTAACAAACGTAGTAAAAGGGAAGCACCACATAGAATATGCCAGGAATAGTAAGATGAAATAAGGGGCTAAACAAAAGGATGGGCCAAGTGGATGCCACTTTCCATGGAAAGTCATGCATACGAATGCCCGCAGTCCAGGGAACAAGGTCCCAGACCTAATGACTGTAATGACGGAGGCTGATCTGGACATAGTGTCCATAACCGAAACATGGTACACCAGGAACCATAGCTGGGACATAAGTGTACCTGGTTATGCCCTGTTCAGAAAAGAGAGGAAAGGTCGGGGGGGTTGCCCTCTACATCAAAGAAAGCACCAAGGCAACCAAAATTCGGAACACGCATGAGCAAATGGAGGAAGTTTGGGTCACCCTTGAGCCAGGCAATGGAACCAGCCATTCACACAGGGGTCATTTACAGACCCCCAGGTCAGGCAGTAGAAATTGACAAACTGCTGCTAGAAAACATGCATGGCAGCAACGGGGGAGGTACTGCTGATGGGAGACTTTAACAAGCCAAAAACAGACTGGTCCATCCCAGCAGGGGCCTCAGCCAGGACACGGGACTTTGTTGACTCCCTTGAGGGGGCTGGCCTTAGGCAACTGGTGCATGAACCTACCAGAGACTGGGCAATCCTGGCTCTGGTACTGACCAATTGGAACAGGATAACAGGGCATGAGGTGGAAGGTCAGCTAGGGTCCAATGACCACCATATGGTGTGGTTCAAGGTGGACACAGGGATTCAGTTAACCAATATGAAGGCCAAGAATCTTAGATTTCAGAAGGGCAGACTTTAGCAGTATGAGACTTCAGCATAGTGAAACACTGGAAAAAAAGGGGGATGGGGAACACTGATGAGAAATGGGCACACATCAAGGAGGCCATAGCGGAGGTCACAAAACAATGTGTTAGGTCGATAGACAAGGGAAAAAGGAGAAGAAAACCACTTTGGTTCTCAAGGTGGGTGGCTGAAAAGGTAAGAGCCAAGAAGCTAGCCTTCAGGAAGTAGAAGGAGACACACAGAGATGAGGACAGAGAAATGTACCAGAAGTGTCTGAGAGAGGCAGGAAAAGCAGTGAGAAGCACTAAAGTGCAAACCTGAGGAAAGAATAGCTCAATCGGTTACAAAGGGAGATAAGACATTCTTCAGGTACATTAGCGAGAGAAGGAAGGCAAAGGGGGGTACTAGATAAGCTTCGAGGAGCCAAGGGACATACAGTGAAGGGATACAGGGAGAAAGCAGCAATCCTGAATAAATATTTCTGTTCAGTCTTTACTGTGGAAGTGCATGGGGGGCCCTCAGGTAGAATTTAAAGGAACAGAGGAAAAGGAGGTCAACACCAGTCCATTCATAGACGAGAGGGTCCTAGAAGAGCTTGCAAAGCTGAAGGTGGAAAAAGTCATGGGTCCAGATGGCATACATCCCAGGGTCTTAAGGGAACTAAGAATTGAACTGGCAGCCCTGTTCAGTGAGTCCCTAGACACTGGAGTGGTCCCAGAGGACTGGAGAAGGGCAAATGTTGTCCCTCTTCACAAGAGCGGGAGTAATGAAGATGCAAGGAACTACAGACCAGTTAGTCTAACCTCTGTAGTAGGAAAGATAATGGACACCCCTCAAGGAAAGAATAGTGAAGCACCTAGAAGTCATGGGGATGTTGGATCCCAGGCAACATGGGTTCACCACAGGATGGTCCTGTCAAACTAATCTAATAGATTTCTTTGACTGAGTGTCAAAGGCAATAGACTGGGGGGGGGGGCTGCCTACCTAGATTTCAGTGAAGCCTTTGATACTATCCCACTTAGGAGACTGGTCAACAAGCTAGGAAGCCTGAAGATGGAACACAAGGTGGTAAACTGGATTGAAAATTGGTTAAAGAATCGAAAACAGAGGGTAGTGGTAAATAGAACCCAATCAGAGGAAAGGGAGGTGACCAGTGGGGTACCTCAAGGGTCAGTTCTGGGGCCAGTCCTCTTCAATGTCTTCATCAGTGACATTACAGATGGGCTGAAGGGAAAGGTTTGCCTGTTTGCAGATTACACCAAGATCTGCAATGGGGTGGATATCCTGGAGGCGGTGGAAAGGATGAGAAAAGACCTGGAACGGTTGGATAGATGGTCAGGTGTGTGGCAACTAAAGTTTAATGCAAAGAAATGCAAAATCATGCACATGGAGAGAAGAAATCTGGGGGCAAGCTACAGGTTGGGGGGAGTGCTGTTGGTAGTTACTAAGGAAGAGAGGGACTTGGGGGTCATAATCACAGATAACTTAAAGGCCACAAGGCAGACGGCCGAGGCAGTGGGGAAGACCACTGGGATGTTGGGGTGTACTGGAAGGGGAATCACAAACCAAAGGAGGGAGGTGATAATTCCACTGTACAGGACCCTGGTGAGGCCTCACCTTGAGTACTGTGTCCAGTTCTGGAGGCCACACCTTCACAAGGACATTGACAAAATAGAGACGGTGCAGAGGAGGGTGACCAAAATGGTGAAGGGTCTACATCACAGGCCTTACAAGGAAAGAGTCAGAGACCTTAATTTGTACATGCTGGAGCAAAGGAGGGAGAGAAGAGACATGACAGAAACATTCAAATACCTCAAAGGCATGAACAAGGTGGAAGGGAACAACATATTCCAGTTTAAAAGTAGTGCCAGAACAAGAGGGCATGATATGAGACTGATGGGTGGTCACATAAGGGGTAATGTCAGGAAGTTCTTTTTTATGAGAGGGCGGTGGGTGCATGGACTAGCCTGCCCCAGGAAGTGGTGGCCACCCATGCGGTGGCAGGATTCAAACATGCATGAGACAGGAGTAAAGGAATATTAGAGATGGGAAGAAAAAGCTAAAGCCAGTGACTAGATAGGGTCACTGGCCGCTTTGTCAGGTAGCATAAACGGGCAGACTGGATGGGCCTGACAGCCCTTATCTGCCGACAGTATCTATGTATCTAAGTAAATCCTAATGCCACTTTTCCCTAATTTTGTGATCTTAAGTTGAACCCTAACTGGTGTATTAATGTAGTTTTTTGCAAAGATATATATATATACTGTATATATATATATATATAATAAATAATGGGTAAGGGTGGTATACAAGGATGTATACCCATCAAGGGAGCTAATTAGGGCTATAAGGCCAAGAGCCCAAAAGGCAAGTGGCTTTATTGCCCTAATTAGACCCCCGAGATGGGAAGATTTCAGAGTGTTCCACCCTTACCCATTGTTTGTTGAATATAATACAGTAGGATGGTTATTGTTATGGAGATTACATTTGCGATCATGTTATGGCACCTGAAGGTCTCTTGCAGCAAGGAGAGAATGGTGTGTAATGAGTGCAGACAGGAGCTTGGATGATTTCTGGGTTTGGGAAGGTTTTGTGTATCTTTTTTTCCTAGTTCTTTTACAGTGTAAAAATTGGTTTAACTAGCTTCCTAATGATATGTTAATTGTGCTATCAGTATTTTACTATTCACTGTTTCATTAATGTAGGTATATAACTTTAATAAGTGTAGGTATATAGCTGAAATTGTTTGATTAGTGCAGGTATATACTTGCAATTGATAAATTAGTCACGGGTATACAACAAAATAATGATGGCTTTTTCTATGGGGATAGATAGATAGATAGATAGATAGATAGATAGATAGATATGTGTGTGTGTATGTGTGTATGTATGTGTATATATTCATTGCAAAAAAAATCCGGTAATGCATCAGTTAGGGTTCCTATTACAGCGACAAAAGTATGGCAATTTGGTATTAGGGTTCCCAATCCTACCACCCCACCCTCCACACACCTTGGGTGCCATGGGGTCACCAGTCCTAATGCTCACCCCATTCTTCTATACTGTACCCATCTCAGCTTATTTACAGATGCAGTGGAGTAAGTATTAGGGCTGATGACCCCCAAGGCACACCCCCACTGCCTGTTGGTATGTGCAGGGTGGAGGTGGGGTGTTAGGGTTGGAAACCTTAACACCACATTTCCGTACTTTTGTCACTTTAACCCTAATTGATGCATTAAAAGAGTTTTTTGCAACTAGTTTCCTTACCTTTTGAGATAATATAATCATATCCTTATTTTTGTGTTGGAGCGCATGACCCTTTAGGCCCTGCATTCCTATCCCTCCATAGAATGTATATATGTATGTAGCTGTGGAGCACGCGGGCCCTTTTATTTATGGACAAAAGTGACCAAATTGTCAGCATAGCCATCTTATTACCCCACCTAATGTACCCGGTACAGAAAATTTCCGAATCCCCATCAAAACGTAAATTCTCTACAAGTGCAATGCCATTCAGCGTCACTGGTGTGATAGCACATTTTGGCCAGGATTTGAAAAATGGCAGCTGTTACATACATGAGGTGGGGTAATAAGAAAGCTATGTTGAAAATCTGGAGTCAAAATATTTAACATTTCCAAAGTTACAAGTGTACGTAGCGAAATTGCAACGAATGGTCATAACTTTGGCATTTTTTCATATTTTAACCCCATATTTTCAATATAGCCTTCTTCTGACCCCATCTCATGAACAATGGCAGAAAAAATGTCCAAATCCCACCCAAGAGGTGAACCTGCCAAGCAACTGCAAAATCACCTTTTGGGCAGGAGTTGCGTAATGACAGTCATATTGTTCATGAGGTGGGGTCCCCAAAATGCTACATTAAAAATTTGGTGTTAAAATGTTAAGAAATGGAAAAGTTATGCACCAAAGTTAAACCCCCATTGAAATACACTGTTTAATGTTAAACCTCAAATTTTGTACTCGCAAAAAAGGAATTGGCTCGCAAAAAAGGAATCCTTTTGCATGAACGCCCAAAAAAGGAATTGGCTCATGAAAAAGAATTAAAAATGCTAGGAAAACACCTTCCAAGGTTGTTTTTCCACCAAATAACTTCAGAATCCACCTAATGGAGTCCCAGCGACCAAGATACATGAGTTGGTGTCTCTGTATAACTTCATTTTTGTGTGTTTTCAGGGTTTTTTTTTTCAAATAGAAAACAAGATGATGGCTCACGAAAAAGGATTTTGTTCTCATGAAAAAGAAAACGCTCTCGCGAGATTAAATCCTTTTTCATGACATCAAATCCTTTGTTGGACTTTTTACCTCTATCCTGAAAAATGAACTTCCCATAGGAAATGTCACTTTGCAACAGCTTAATATTTTTGCACCAAACTAACACTGGCAGTTCTGTTACCCAAGTTCTTTCTACCACAAAAAAAATCACACAAAAATTCCACATCATCTGGTTGCAAGGCGAAGAGGAAAAAACTGCAAAAAGTGGTGACCTTTTACTTTTTGACACTATCCAGATATCAGAATTCACACATCCGACTGGAACACAAATTGTCACATCAAGAGATCTATCCCACAGGACAGCACATATCAATTTTTGTGCAAAACCCATTGATTGGTTGCAAAGTTATTAAAGTGCAAAATGTGAAGTTTATCATTAAACAGGCTACTCAACCCTAACTATAGGGACACGACTGTGTCTCTCTCTCTCTATATATATATATATATATATACACACACACATACACACATATACACGATATATATATTTTTTCATTGTAAAAGATTGTGTTAATGCACCAGTTAGGATTCGGCTTAAAGCAACTAAAGTAGGGAAATGTGGCATTAGGATTGCACAGAGAAGCAATGTTAGATGGGGGAATGAAAGCTTTGGAGGGGTACAGGAGGACAGCAATAATTCCAGTACAAATTTCGGGCCAATCAGTCACCAAGTGATAGACCTTCAGCCTTGCCCTACTGTGAGTGGCAGTTCAGTGGACCAATGGAGAACTGACATTCCACACTGAACAGCAGGGACTGGGCCAGGTTCCAGTCAGTCTGCCTGTGTCTGCAGTGACAAGCAGATTGGTGCCTGAGTGGAGCTGCTGGAAGGGACAGACTACATGTCTACCTGAGAGTGTGTGAAAGTGGGAGAGGAGAAAACCTCCTGCTGATAAAAAAGGAGGTAATCACAGGTTAGCTCAGCATCAACTCAAGCTGAAGGCTGCAGCTGTACTTTGACAGACTTTGCTATGTTGTAGCCTGAGCAGCCTAACCATATTTACAGTTAGTCTGGGAAGCCACCCTGCCAGTACCACAGGCCAATGCTGGCACTGGATACCATCACACACTTGGGACTGGACACCAGGACATGGTGCTTTGGCCAGGCTGGATAGGGTTTCACAGGCTGAGCTGTCCTGTGGCCGAAGATCAACTGCTGAATGTGGAAGACAAGAGAAACCCAGTTGGGACTGGAGAGGACAGGCATTTTCTCAGCTGACCTTAGAAACGAGCCTCCCAAACAGGAATTTATCTACCCAGACCCCTTTACCTTGTGTGAGCCCACAAGGCAGGGGTACTAACCAACAATATCTACAGTATGGTGAATTGGTTACACTGTGTTTCCTGCTGCCTTCTTCTCTCTTGACATTCATGCACCATTTCTTGACTAAAGTATGAAACAGAATGTTTTAATGGTTATTCTACCAGCTGCAAATATCTTCTCAGTTTGTACAACAATTGAAGCAGTTAGGCACTGCAAACTGCAATGTAGTGCTGCTAGTTTTGTATCTATGACACAGCTGGAAGGCAGATGCCTCAATAAATGTTTTTCAGAAAGCATGCTGTCTATGGATATGGGGCCAGATACTCAAAACTTTGCCCCAGCTCAAATCCCAGTAAGCCCGCACAAAGCAGGTTTTGCGCAGATGTGCCATATTCAAATGCCCAGATAGCGCGGGTGTACTGGGCTTGCACCACGGCAAAGAGTAGAGGGAAGCGCAAGGCAAAAGTATGCAAATGGGGAGGGGACCTGAATATCGTCGCAGTCCGATACTCAAAGTATGTACCCCATGCAAGGGCGCCTAATGCAGCCCCCTTGTACGGAGCAATTACCGCTGAACAAAACTAGGTCTTAAACCGGCGCAACCCTAGTGGCTGCCCGAGGTAGTGCATCGGCACCCCCCCAAACACAGTAGGCTCCAGTGTCTAGTGGCGGCCTCCCTCCAATCTCAGTTCCAGTGTCCAGCAGTCCCCGCCGCTCCCCAGTTCACAGATTGCAGTCCCCATATATAATAATAGATTACCTGGTAGTTCAGTGGTCCCTCCCCCTTTCGCCGATCGCCGTCCCCATAAAATACAATAGATACCCTGGTGGTCTAGTGGCCCCCACATTGCCAACTGCTGTCCCATTATCTAACTTCTTAACAATACCCTGGCGGTCTAGTGGTCCCTCCCTGTCACCAATCGCTGTCCCATTAAATACTAAGTAACATCCCTGGTGGTCTAATGAACCCCCCCTGCCCTGACAGGTTGGTACCCACCACCCCACTCCCCCATCCCAACCCCCAGTCGGTGAGCACACAGCCCTCCTCTCCCCTGCGGCCAGTTGTCGACTGAGCTGTGGCTGAGTACCTACTATAAAGTACATCGTGCTTTACATGATGAGTGCTCAGCGTCAGCTCAGCTGGCGGCTGGCACGGTGGAGAAAGAAGGGCTATGCTGGTTGCCAGCTGGGAGTTGGCATGGGGGGGCGGGGTTGGTGGGTCACTACCTGCCAGGGTGGGGGGTGCACCAGACCACTATGGATATGTTACTTAGTATTTAATAGGATGGTGATTGGGGATGGGGAGGGACCACTAAACTACGAGGGTAATGTTAAGCACTTAGATAATGGGATGGCAATCGGTGATCGTCGAGGAGCACTAGACTACCACAGCATCGATTGTGTTATATGGGGATGGTGACTGGTGAACAGGGGAGGGGGAAGGAACCACAGGACTACCTGGGAATCTATTATATATGGGGATGGCGACTGGAGAATGGGAGAGGGACCACTGGACTACCAGGGAATAGTTTCTTTTATACAGGATGGAGATCTGTGAATGGGGCAGGACCACTGGACTACCAGGGATCTATATTTACACCATCAGGACTGGGATCGGAGGGCGGGGAGCACCACTAGACACTAGGGATATATTTGTACTATAGGACCTTGGATCAAAGGGAGGGAGGCCACTAACACCATGGATAGCTCCTGGATTGGGCTGTTTGCAGTGCTAAAGGCCCCGGCAATGGCTGAGTGCCGGGCAAAGTTACAATATTCAAAGTCACCATGCAAATGAGCCCATTGTGCAAGCAAGGCATTAAGGGGTCATTTGCATGGGGACTTTTGACTATTGCAACTTTTGCCCTGGCACTAGCCATTGCTGGGGCCCTATTTCAGGGACACTATCAGGCTGGGCTAAAAGGCTTAGCTCTGGGCAAAATGGTACCTATATTCAAACCACTAGCACCCTGTGCAAGTCGTCTGAATGCAGCATTTTTGCCCACCGGCACTTTTGCAACATAGAGTGCAATGGTCTGTGCTCCGTTTTGCACTTTTTTGAATATCGGGCCCATTCTTTCAAAAGTTTATGCTGTTATTTTGCCCAGATACTGTATTAAGCTGAATGAATTGCTACAGTAAGTCATACTGTTGTATAAATATCATAGAACATACAGTGTAACGCATTCATCAGGAACTTTCAAAAAATGCAAGGCAATCTAAAAACTTATTTCACTCTTTTACAGTATGCAGTTTTTCCAGTGCAACTCAATCTGGACTCCCAGACAAGTCATAAAACTGGGACAGTTCCAGTGTAACAGTGGTTAAAGAGTGACCTTGTTCCTTAGTCTGTAACGGTGACCTTTTGAGTTTCCAGTGCAACTCAGAACTAGTTACTGCGGTACCTGCACCAGTCCAGGTGTGCCACTGTAGCTGCCCTCTTGCTAATTAGCTCTCCAGGGACTTCATCACCATTTGTACACACTTCCAACTACACAACACCAAACGATAATGAGAGACAGCCTTCTTTACAATTACCCTGACCCTGAAATTGGACCTCAGGCTTAATAAACTAGCTCACTCCCTAATTAGGATGAAATCTCAACTTTAAACTAACCCATCAGAAATGGCAACATGTTACATACTGCCTGATTAGTCTCTCGCCCTGTACTATGTACACCATCGTTCATTTACGGGAGGTGCTGTAGCTATATTTAATTTATTTAGAAATTGATAATCAGGAGAAACAAAGACACTGTTGGCAGAAAAAGATCACGGGTCCGCCCATTCTGCCCTGTTGTACCCTTCCCTACCTCATGACCTACTGTTTAAATGGGGTTTTTCCTTGCCTTCCCCCGCTCCCTGTCTCACTGCTACCCCCAGAGTAACTATTAAGCCCCTTACACTGTCCCAGCCATGTTTAAACCTATTATTTTTTGTGCCCACCACCTCAGATAGTAGGCTGTTCCAGGGCTTAACCACCCACTCCGTAAAGCAAAAGTGTCTCACATCTCTCTTAAACTTCCTCCCCCAACTTCCATTCATGCCCCCTTGTAATGGACTCATTATTCCAGCCGGGAACTTGAAGATCTCTATCATGTTACCTCCCTCCCTTCTGGCCTACAGTGACTACATGTTCAGTGCCCTAAGCGGATCTTCATAGGATCTGCCCTGCTGGCCCAGAATCATTTTTGCTATCCAATGCTGCACCGTCTCCAGCCTGTCTCTGTCTCTGCACAGGTGGGGACTCCAGAACTGGGCACAGTATTCCAGATGGGGTCCCACCTCTGACCAACAGAGAGGCAGTATTATCTCTTTCCCCCTGCTATGGAACCCCTCCTAATACACCCCAGCATTCCAGTGGCCTTGCTGTAGGCCTTAATGCATTGGCTAGTTTAAGAGAGTCACTTAGGGTGACTCCCAGGTCCCATTCCTCTGAAGAAGTGCCCTGCATACCTCCCCATCCTGTATTCTGTCCTGAGAGAGGCACACTGACCCACGGCTCATTTTTCGGTGTGACCGGGGGGAGGGGGGGGAACAGTAGAAGAAGAGGTATAATAACCAATACAGTGTTCAGTCAACAGCAGGAAGCCCACTATTACAATAAGAGGAGTGTGCAGATTAAAAGATAAAGTCGCAGTACACAGAAGCAGTGGTAATAAATAGCTGGAAGTGAGTTTATATTTGTACTATGTGTCATTAGACTGCCAGTAATACTTATACATTAGTACGCTTTCTCAAAGTTCACTTTTATTTAACCTAACTTAATCCCCAGGTCCACATTATGAGAAATCACAAGCTAGGTAATGCTAGTCAGAATTGGACCCTATGTAATACGTTCTGCATTATGCTACCCACTTGCCTTTTGTATGTTAGAATTGCCTTGACCTACTGCTCGTTTTGTACTCTCCCGGGCCGTGCCTGAAGAAAAAATTACTCACCGCAGTAATCTTCTTTCTTCCAAGGGGTCCTTTAGCATCAGTAACTTTTTTGCACTTAACTGGCTAGGTGCAACTGCCCCAGAGGTGTGTCTTTAAGAGATATCTAAATGAGCTTAGGTCCAAGCCAATCAAAAGACAGGAGGGGGTGTGAGATGAGTGAGAGCTGTTGAAGGCTTCAGAATTTTTTCAAGGAAAAATGAGGGCAAATGCTCCGAAAATGAATCAACAGGATTCAAAAAACATGCAAATGTCAACAAAAGTGGAAACAGAAACAACAGTAACACGAGCTAAAAACTCATCAATAAGAAACTCCACATTTGGTAAAAAGTGACATAAAGAGCCTTTCTCCAACAGGTGAACCAGAGAGGAATGGTGGGAGCTTACTGATGCTAAAGGACCCCTTGGAAGAAAGAAGATTACTGCGGTGAGTATTTTTTTTTTCTTACCCCAGGAGTCCTTTAGCATCAGTAACTTTTTTGCAGACTACCGAGCAGTACCAAGTGGGAGGTGGGCAGAGAACCTACTTAGGAAAGAGGCTCTGCAGAACCGCCCTGCCAAATTTGGCATGAGATCTGGTCTACACATCCAAACTGTAGTGTTTCACAAGAGTGTGCACAGATTTCCAGGTAGCTGCTTTGCAGACATCCAGAAGGGGAATGTCCCTTGCTGCTGCAAGTGAGGCTGCAGTGCCCCTGGTGGAAAGGGCCCTGAGCCCCACTGGAGGTTGCTGACCTGCCTTCTCGTAGCAGAATCTAATACAAGAGACCAACCAATGAGAAATAGTTCTTTTGGTAGCTGGTCTTCCTCTACCTACATCCCCGTAGGTGAGGAACAACTGAGTGGAAGAGCCTCTGGACTGTCTAGTATGCTCTAGGTAGTGAAAGATGGCTTTTGACATCCAAGCTGTGTAGCTTTTGCTCGCCAGAAGTGGATGGCTCAGTAAAGAAGACGGGCAGAGTAATGGACAGGTTCAAGTGAAACTCTGAAACCACCTTTGGCAGAAATTTCCTACTTGTCCTGAGCTCAACTTTATTGTTGTGAGGGAAAGATGTAATTCAGCTCAGGGCACAGGGCCTGTAGCTCTGAAATCCTCCTGGCAGACGTAATGGCTACCAGGAAGACGGTCTTCCAAGTTACAAACTTGATGTGGGCTGTGGACATAGGCTCGAAGGGTGGATTCATGAGCCCTTCTATGCAAAGGTTCAGGCTCCAAGGAGGAACAGGCTCCCTGGTTGGAGGCTGGAGGTGCAAGAGGCCTATGTTTAAAAATGTTGTGGGAAAAACATGACTTCTTCTTTCCCAACGAAAGGTAGGCTGAAATTGCCGCCAGGTGTAGCTTGAGTGAAGATGGTTTCAAGCCTGACGCCTGTAGGTATACCAGGCAGTCTAGCAGCTGAGGGTCTGAAGCTGATAGGGGTTTGACCTCGTCACTCTTGCACCAGAGGGAAAACGTTTTCCATTTGGCTGCATAAGTCTTCTTAGTGTTTTTTTAGCCATCCTCAGTATCTTAAAGACCTCTTCAGAGTACTGTAAGGATGGAAACTCTAACTCCTCAAGAACCAGGCCTTGAGGTGAAGAGAGTGTATGTCTGGGTACTACACTCCCGTCTGAGGAAGGGTCAGCAGGGAGAGAGTTGGAGGCATGTGAATGGGTCTGCCGCAGGACACTGAGAGAAGGAGAGGGTACCAGGCTTGCCTGGGCCAGTCCGGAGCCACTAGGATCATCGATGCAGGCTGCTGTCTGAGTTTCAGCAAAACCCTGAATATCAGAGGAAGGGAGGAAATGCGTATAGGAACCTCCCTGACCAGTCCAGGACCAGGGCATCCAGAGGAAGTGTTCCTGGAACTGGGGGCCTGCAACAGTACTGAGGAAGCTGAAAATTGAGAGGAGAGGAGAGGCAAACAGATCCACATCTGGTGTGCCCCATCGCCTGAACACTGTAACTAGTATGTGCTTGTTCAGTGTCCACTCGCTCTGGCCTTGACTGATGCGGCTTAGAGCATCCGCCAGAGTATTGAGTTTGTCTGGGAGGTGAATAGCTGAGAGGCTGACTCCCAGGGAGAATGCTAGAGACCAGAGCTTCAGAGCTTCCAAACAGAGTATTCCTGATCTGGTACCACCTTGCTTGTTTATGTAGAACATTGTCGTGGTGTTGTCCGTTTGACTTTGAATCACCTGCCCTTCTATGCTGGGAGCGAAAGATTTGAGAGCTAGTAAGACCGCTCTGTGTTCCAAAAGATTTATGTGCAACTGTGACTCTTCAGGAGTCCAGTTGCCACTTACTGAGGCACTGTCCAAATGAGCTCCCCAGCCCAAAAGGGAGGCATCTGTGGTGATCACCTCTGTGGGAAGAGGAGCTTGAAAGGGAACCCCTGCCTGCAAATTTGCAGGGTTCTTCCACCATAGCAAGTTTTGGAGGAAGTGCTCCGACACGGGTATCAAATCTGAATATGTGTTGCTTCTCTGAGACCAGCAAGCTCTGAGACAGGCTTGCACGAGTCTCATCCTGTACCCGACCCCTGGGACTACTGCAGTCATAGAGGCCATATATCCCAGAAGTTTGAGGAAATGTCTGGCTGCTCTTGGCTGTCCCCGGGTGAAAGAATCGGCCACTGAAAGGAAACTGAATTCTTTCCTCTGGAAGGAAAGCATATCCCTTCTGAGTGTCTAGCTGGGCCTCTATGAAGGTGAGCAGCTGGGTGGGTTCCGGGTGAGATTTCTTTAGATTTACCATGAAACCCAGAGACTCCAGAGTGCATTCTGTGAGGGAAAGAGATTCCTTGACCTGGCAAGGAGACTTTGCTACTATGAGCCAGTCATCCACATGGGGTAGAGAGTGATATCCAGTCTCCTGAGATGTGCTGCTATCACTGCGAGACACTTGGTAAAGACTCTTGGGGCTGAGGACAGACCGAAGGGCATTGTGGTGAACTGATAGCGACCGGAAGGAAGTTTGAACCTAAGAAACTTCCTGTGAGAGCTCCTTATGGGTATGTGGAAGTAGGCGTCCTTTAAGTCTATGGAGGCTAGCCAGTCTCCCTGCTGTAAGGACTGTATGACCAGTGACAGTGACCATTTTGAATATGTTTTTTTATTTCAGATGTTTATTTAAATATCTGAGATCGAAGATAGGTCGCCACTCCTCAGTTTTCTTTTGTGTTAGAAAATACCTGGAGTAGAGGCCCTTGCCCTTCTCGTGGATGGGGAACCTCTCCACTGTTCATAAAGCCAGAAGATTTTGTATCTCCATTTCCAACAGCGGTATCTGTGTTGGGGACAGAGGTCTTGACACCTAGGTAAGCTTGAGGTCTGGCAGCTGCTTGAACTGTAACGACAGACCTGTCTCCTCTACCTCCATCACCCACTTGTCTGACGTGATGAGGGACCAGTGCTGAAGATAGTGGAAGAGTCTGCCTCCAACCAGAAGCGGGGAGGTGACCTGGACACTCACATCAGGACTTAGACTGAGAGGCAGATGGCTGGGTAGAGGTGGCTCTTCTTTGGCCCCTTCTGCCCCTGCCCCTGAAAGACCCCTTGTACTGGCCGAAGTCAGATTGGGGATAGGGGCTGTAAGGCCTGGGAACAAAACTTCTGCCCCTACCATCCCTGAGATGGGATCTCTGAGGGGTGGCGGGCTTAGGCTTGGATGAGTGGCTCTGCAGGAGGCTCTGTACTCATCAGCTTTTTTCATCTGAGTGTCTGTGGTCAGACTGGTTGTTCTAAGCCAGGCAAAGTGTCTGAGAGAGATGGCATGGGACATTGCCCTAGAGGCTGCATCATTGTTGTCATCTGCCATATGGAATTGGTATAAAGTAGCTTCCAGAGCAGTTTTTGATGTGGCCACCAGCTCTTGCACCATAGAATCTGATCCGTTGCAGGCGATAGCCTGGACAGATTTCCAAAGGACTTTCTGATATTTGGCTGTGAATGCCATGTAAGAAGAAAGTCTGAGAAGCAGGGAAGCTGTGGCATACATTTTCTTTGCTATAAAGTCAATTTTCTTGCAATCCTTGTCAGAGGAGAGGGGGACAAGGAGACTCCAGCTTTCTCACAAGCTGCCTATTGCACTGTACTCTCGTGGTTGGAGTGTGCAGACAGGAACTCGGTACCATTTGTAGACAATTTGTATTTTCTCTCAAGCCATTTATCAACCCCTGATACTGAAGTGGGGTGTTGAAGCACCTTCATGGTATTTTTTCTAAATGCATTATAGACAGGGACAACCAGGGTCTTTGAGGATGGAAGACCCTTCATCTCCCTATAATCTTAGACTTCATAGACATCCTGGTTGGGCTCCTGCATAGGGAGGTCCAAGGTGTCCAGCATATTTTGTATAAATGTAAACATAGAAGAAGGATCCTCGTGGTCACCCAGGGGATCCCTAAGATGAGGGTCTGGAGACTCCTGGGGTTCAAGGCCCTCAAAATCCATGTTAGGAGCATCATAAAATTGATCATCATCTGCGTCACTCTCACAGTCTACAGAAGAGATAACTGTGGAAAAGTGCTTGCCAGCCCCAGTAAATCGAGGACCCATCTTTTAAAGGGTCTGAAACAGTTGCCATGTTTTTTCCATATCTTGCACTGAAGGAAGAACCTGCGCAGTTTGTAAGTGTTTTGTTTTTTCTGTATGCTTTAAGCTGCCTGTTGTCTTGCTACTGGCTTTCCCAGGAGCAACGGGAGCATATTTGTCTTCACAGAGTTTGTTTTTAACCACTTCATCAGAGGCTTGATCAAGCTTCCTTTTTTCGTCACTCATTATTTTTCAATTTGTGAGGAACTTCATCTTTGGAAGCTTTATTTTTTGGCTGGGATCTGGAGGGTTCCTCAGCACCTCTGCTTTTGGTATTAGTACTTTTTTTAACTCTATTTCTTCACCCATGTACTGGGGCATTTCTCTGGTTCCCTCACTTGACCTGCGGCTCCTGACCACCCACCTGAACTGCAACACCCCCGACTTCTGAATCAGGTTCAGGACTCTTGTCTCCCCCAGTGCCTTGGAGAGGGCGGGAGTCCCCAGAGGGTACAGTCAGGTGGTACAGCTGGCGTTGGGTGTGTGGGCAGAAGCCACTGGAGTTCGCCATCACCTCACCAAGTCAGCACTGGTATTTTCTGTTTTTTTTCCCCTCCCCGTGCTCGGATATGTAATGGCGTCTGGTGACGCCCGCTGCAGCTCCATCCCACTACTTTGCTGCCCTGATGTACACAGTGACTCCAGTCTCCACTGGGGGCCACTGCAGTGCCGGGCAAGCCTGGATCCCTCCCCAGTGAGGAGAGCTGTCCTCCGGATGCTCAATCCTGTCTCCCCCCTGCCGACCACCGATGAGCCGAGCTCATTCCCGAACCCGGGTCGCCGGCATGGTGGAAAGTGTGGTGCCCAGCACCTCAACCTTCAGTGCCACTGGGCAGATAGTATTAGTACTTTTGAATGGCCCCTCGTCGGAAGCCTTTGATTTATCCTCAGCCACAATAATCAAAGGTTTGCCTGCTATGTTTGCCAATTTAAGCAAAGCAAACCAGTCCTGGACCTACGAACTGAGTGCAGGTTTCAGTGAAAATGCCACTGGCCAGTCCCGCCCCAGTTAATAAACTTTGTCTATTACTAGTGCCTTTTTTTTTTTGGTTGTAGAACTGGGATCTAAACCAGTGCCAATCTTAACAGAAACCCGGTAATACTCAACTGCGCACAGATGGCTGCTGGACCCTTACGGACAGTCCTGACACAGATGATACCAAGATCCAGTAATATAGCAAAAAAGGTTTCCTCGTAATTGCCAATCTAGAGAGAAATCCCCCAGGCACTGTTTAAATTTGAAATCCACTGCAGGTGCCTCGTGGTAAACCCCGCGAGGTCTGAGATAAAAAAAAAAACAAGGCAACTGTCCCTAATTTGACAGTTCCCACAAGAATTTCCCCAAAAATGAAGGAAACCATTGAAAATAAGCACCCGTGATAAAATTAGGCTTTAAACTAAACAGTCGCAGTAAAAATAACGTCAGTTAGCGCGGTCGCGCTAAAAATAAAAAATTTGTGCGGCGCTAATGAAAAAGTAAAACTTTCACTCAGCACACTAAAGGAAATAATTTATGAGGAAAACTTTACCCAGATAAGCACTAGGAGGCTGTCAACAAGGAAAGTTGGGAGGCACCTCAGAGGCAATATTGCTCAGTCCAGCAGAGAAAAAATTCTGAAGCCTTCAACAGCTGTCACTCAGCTCACACCCCCTCCTGTCTTTTGATTGGCTTGGCCCTAAGCTCATTTAAATATCTCTTAAAGGCACACCTCTGGGGCAGTTGCACCTAGCCAGCTAAGTGCAAAAAAAGTTACTGATGCTAAAGGACTCCTGGGGTAAGAAGATAGGCATTTCCAGTCTACTGCACAACTATAACAAAAAATAAATAAATAAATAAATAAATATTTAATTCATAGTCTTATAGAGCTAAAGAATTTTAATCGCTGCTTAACAGAAAGACTTTACCCAGAGATTATTCTTCTTCTGTTTGCCAGAAATATGACTCAGCTGGCCTGATTTATTTATGTCATTTGCGGATTAATACCTTTGAGCCGAAGGGCTCCTTTACAAAGGTTCCAAGTTAAAAAATACAGGAAAATACATTGGTTACAGGTACACACATGCAGAAGACAGTAATTACCTAAAAGATTACATAGTTTCAGTTTCATAAGTGCAATGGGTGAAAATATAACAACACTCCATGAGTGTGGTACATCAATTTGGCAGGTTCAGTATGCAACTTAAGGCCAGAGAGATTACCTGGCCTACCTAGGTACATAGAGCTGAAATACATGCAGCCAGAGGTGGTGGCTTTGTCAAGGGTACAGCAGAGAGGAATAGTAATGAGGGGAGGGAGTAGGAGTGATAGAGTGGGGAGGGTGGGCAGAGGGACCCCCGGGCCCTTAAACTAAATACAACTAGAACTACTCTGCTGAGCAATCTCTCATGTTCTTATATACAGGCTAAGTAAATTTTGGCTAATCTCCTCTCCTTTTAATGTCTAGCACTGTGCTCAGCATGCGTTTATCTGGTGGTTAACACATCAAACCTGTATTGCTTGTTTAAAGATGTTTCTTGTTGTATGTATTAGTTGTTTTTTGTATTATGTTACCTGACGTGGAACCTTTGTAAAAGAGCTCCAGCTCAAAGGTTGTATCTGAATCAATAAATAAATAAAAGAGGGAGAGGGGATGTGGCAATAAACAAGAGAGAGGGAGTGAGCTGGGGGTTTTCCATGTACATCCTAAGACAATTTTTAAATTGCACTCCCCCCATTAAGTGACACCAAAACTAACACCCCAGCACTGCTTCAATGCCGCAGTAGGGATAAATACATCTTTCACTTTCCACTGTAATTCGTTCCTGAAGTCAGATGTGCTTTTGAAGTTGTTTTTTCAAAGCTTCAGGCCCCTTGCCATGCCCATCATGATAGAAATGAAAATTACATACTCACTGTAATTGTTGATCTTCCAGAGTATTATCACCGTGTATTGCCACCTATCAGTCTGTGCCAAAGGCACTAGGACCCTGCGGGAGCAAAGCCTTTTACATTCTACAGCTTGTGAGACTGACATCGATGCCAACACTGTCTACGAGGCAGACATAATGATGTGGCACTCATGGGCTGGCCAGTAACTGATACCACCCCCCTTCCGGTGGAGAGAAAAGATACAGAGCGAGGGACTAAGAAAGTTAGCCCAAAGTGATAGGAAAAGGATATAAAATTATAAAAAGAAAACACAACTACCAACTTGGTGAAAACTAAGAATTGGGTCTAGGGCACAGGGGTAGCAGGTAAAAAGAAAGGAGCCAGAGTGTACAAGCCACCTAACAGGAGAGTGGAAGGGCAGCAGCCCTGGTAAAGAGCTCTGGCTGGATAAGAAAGACCAGAGCAAAATTCAAAAGGGATTGAAAAAAGATCTTGCACCATGGCACAAGAACAGGAGAAGTAACTGAAAGAAATTGAAGAGGTCCTCCTGCCACTCCCCCAAGGTAGAGAAACAGAAGAGCTAGGAGTGGAGATGCTCTCAACATCCTGACCTCCTGGCTAAAGGCCTAGACAACTGCAGTAGTTAGGAGGTGCTGGTGGAATTAGTTTAGACAGCTCAACCCCAGAGGATTGAGGAGCAAAGAGTAAGCACACCAGTTGATGGATAACTAGCTTGGAAATCAAGGGCAAAAAGGAGGAGAAGGATGGAGAAGAAGTGGGAAAGAAAATTCCCTTAAGAAAAAAAGGTGTTTTCTTTCCCTTCTTTTCTTTTTTTTTTTTTTTAGTCACGGTTACCTTCCCTGTTTTTGGTTTTTTTGTTGTTGTTTTCTTGCTGGGAAGGGATAGGAATCCCAAAAATGGGGTCTGTCTCTCTTATTCCCCCCTTTTTTAAAACATAAGGGGGAGAGAAAGGGTCCTGCAGAGCATAAGAAAAACCCTTAAAACCATGAAAGGGAGTGGCCAAGAGGGTAGGAGGAAAAAAAACACAGGGTGAGCTACCCAGAGGCCCTGGCTCCTATCTGAGCAGGGGACAATGGGTGAGCATAGTAATAAATGGTGAAGGTAGTCTGGAAGATCAGGAATTATGGTTAGTATGTCATTTTCATATCTTCCAAGAATTAATCTTCACCATTTATTCCCACCTATGGGTCATAAGAGTACTCTGCTTCCCACCCAAAAAGGGTGGAGTTGACACACTCTGAAGGAAATGGTTATTCCTTCAGCTCTCTGTGGAGGGTAATCACAGAAGGGCAAGGACTCCTCATGGGTCTGGCAAGAACTGAGATTGATCAGTGGCAGGTGGAGGCTCCCATGGCCTGGGAGTAGGAAGGTGCCCCGACAGCTCACGCCTCACCCTATGGGAGGAAAAAGTGCATCCCTAGGAATCATAAGCTGACCACCCTATGCCGTGCCAGGGGTGCCAACCTAGAAAGGCAAAGCCACGGTGTCTGCTGAATGCAGACTGCAGTTCCCACCAGCCTGGAAGCTACCCGGTTGGTATCATAAGATGCCCTTGCTTGGTGCCTCAGCAGCTCCTGGCCCTGGTGGAAAAGCAAATGGCCTTCTGGTTGTCTTGCTGTCTGGCAGTGATGCTAGAAGCTGAGTGATCATCACCCACAGGTGCCTGCCATAGGCCACCTGAGGGGCCTGATGTGCTGAACTGCCCATCATGGTGCATGCTGCTGAAAAAACTGCTACCCCAGACATCAAACTCCACAGAGTTACAGTTGGGGGGGCAGTCAGACAGAGGGTGTCTAGGCCCAGAGGGAGAGTCCAGGAGCAGGATCCCAGAAAAGAGATGTGGCATGGCACCTGAAGACCCAAGGGGAGTGCAGTGTTTGTGATGGATGTCCCTTGGGCCTGGAGAAGGGGCAGAGGGACGGTGCCAGATGTGTCTGGATGCCTCTGTGAAAGGCCGAGGTCATGGAAGGGATGACTGCAGAGTCTCTGCTGTAATCCCCAAGGAATGACAGTGCCAGAGTAGTAGTACTGCGACTAGAAAAATGGTGCAGGCTCAGATGCTGCATCATCTCCCCTAGGAACTACTGATACCTGGTGTACTCAGGGTCAGATGAGAGGTGAACAAGGGGTGTTCTCTTCCTCAGAGGAGGAACTGGGAGTTGATGAGAAACAGGAGTCAAGAGGTGGTGGTGCAGGGACTTCAGGCTGGAAAAAAGCCTGGTCTGCTTTAAGGTGGTATAGGGAGAACGCACCAGCCGTCATCCTGAACTGGTCCCAGGACAGAAGTACAAGAGGACCACAAATGCCTGGGAGAGGGTAAGAAGGAGGCAGAGCAGAGAGAGGAGGAGGAGGAGGGTAATGTGACACCACGCCAGGTCCTTTGCCAAGGCTGCAGGAATGTTCAATGGACCTCTCCTGAGAGAAGGCCGTGACAACCTGGCCAATCAATGAGTGGCCACCAGCTGCAGATGGTCAGGACAGCATGCCTATGGGGGAAGTGGAGGCATGCTGATCCCATAGGGTGGCCCCAATCCCCACTAAAGACAGGAGAGGGATGGGTCCAAACTGGCACTGCAACTCCTGCTAGAGCTGCTACCTACTCTTGGCAAGCAGTGAGCTGCAGGCCCAGACTCCAAAGTCCTATAACTCACCAGAACTGGCTCTGCCCCTTGGACTAGGCCCAGGCTCCAGGCCACAGCTTCCAGAAGAAGAGGTGCCAGGGCTGGCATGATGAATAGTACCGACTCCCTCCCCAGCACCGCGAATGGTGCCAGGAACAGGGTAGGCACTGAGACTTGAACCAGCACCATGAATGGTGCCAGAAAGGGCCCCAGCACCATCCTCATTGCTGACCACAGACACGAACCTCCAAGAAAACCCTGGCCCCAAAACCAGACCCACAAAGGCCCACATCCTCACCAGTCCCCTCCTCAGGCCCGAGGTCTACATCTAACCCCTCTCCTGGGTCATCTGACTGCTTGGGAGAAAACAGGCAGACCACCTCAAGGGCCCATGAGGGGCCAGCTCTGGAGACCTTCCATTTCCTTTTTTTTCCCTTCACTTCACCGGTGAACCCCTTTGGCCCTTGAGTTCCCCCAACCCATTATCTGTCATCTCTGGGACTTACCTTGGGTGCCACCGACTCCTCCACAGACTGCTCCCTGTAGCGGGGCAGTTGGGGGGACCACTAAACCCCCTTCTGGTGCCATGCTTAGTCCAGTGGTCCGTTGCCCATTAGGTGGCACAAGATCTGCAGGGTTCAGCAGGGAGGCATCCTTCTGCCAGTGGGAATTTTCCTTTTTCTGGTTACCTCAACCCATAGACGCTTCATGGAGGTGACAGCCAGACCTACACATGTCAGAGGGTGTGTTGACATCTACCATCAGGGAGCATCCCCCACCTGGAAAGTGCAGTTACACAAAGACGTTTGCTGTAACAGTAGATCTTCTAGGAATGTCTCTTGCAGTAAGTCATTACTTCTGGGAGTTCCCGATAGGTGGCGCTCCAGCACGGAAGTCTCTTCCAGCAGTCTCTATACCAGGGACCACCCACACTACCTCACTTCCTGGGCTGTACCTATAAAAGTGGGTGGTCCCTAGTAATCTCCGCTCCCGCCAGTTTCAGCTGGAAGTGAGGGACTGAGGGGAACCGAGGTACCAAAGCTTCCGAACCGTACATCGTGTTTCCGGTTACCTAAAGGCAGGGGGATGGAGGGAGGGAAACTACTTACTGCAAGAGACATTCCTAGAAGAGCTACTGTTACAGAAAAAGTCTTTGTGTAACTGCACTAGCTTCCATGGAATAGTATCTTGCAGTAAATCATTACTTCTGGGAGATTCCCAAGCAGTTACAGTACATGGCAGTGGGTGGTCACGTATGACATTCTGCCGTAGGTAAAATGTGGTCACGGGATCGATGAATGCTAAAATAGCATATCAGTGGAACAAAGGAATTCCTGATTCACTGTGTTATGTGTCTTAAAAGTAGAAGCAATATGTCAATAACACTGAGCAATTATATAGCGTCAGTGATCAGCAGGGAAAGTACAATCTGAGTCAAAGGCAACTTTGTCTTGAATTGTAGCAGTAGTTTGAGTAATACAATGTTATTCTTTAGAGATGCTACATAGTAGCAAGTGAAGACTCTTTTTTTTTTTTTTCCCTCAAGACTGTCTAGTCAGTAATGAATGTATCCATTTGACAAAAGTAGGATACTCATGTAACAGATATTGTAGGAAATGAAAAACAATGTATCTGTGATCCACTAAAACAAAGCAGTGGTTAAAAGACATAATTCCTGTATATGTACTCACCCTTTTTGATATGATCTTTGTTCATAATCAAGGGAAAGCTGTGAATAGCAGTGGAAGAGAAGAAGAATATAGTCCGTAGTGGAATTTATTATGTCTCAGCACGTGAGTTAATAGTGGACGGCCCTGTCTGAGGGGGAACAGGACATCTGCTGTACCACAGGTTAAAAGGCATCTCGATGGAATGGTCGTGATGGTTTGTAAATAGTGGTACCTGAGAAATTGGCTAGGTATATTGAGCCGATGTGAAAATAAAAAGGCCTCTGTCTTGTTTATGGCCTCAAAAGGTCCCGGGGCGAGGAAGAGGGGACCGGGGTGGAGTGTAGAGTCTTTAATGAGGGGCAGAAGCCCCGGGGTGGCTGGAGGGGCAGCCACGGGTTGGCTTCATCGGGGTCCTTGTTACTTGTTCTTTGCCCTTAAAGGTGTCACGTGGGGTATAATTAGGTCCAGTTTTGTATGAATAACTATACTGAGGGCGTGGTTTTTGGTCCGTGTATTGTACTGTTTTCAGTTGTCTGTCTGAGGCTTGTAGGTTCTCCAGTATCGTTTGAGCCCCTGGCCCAAAAAGATGGTCCCTTGAAAAGGGGGCATTAGCCACTTTGTGTTGAATATCAGGTGCTAGTCCTGAAAGTCGAAGCCATGCCTGGTGGCGTATAAGAATACCAACCGCAGAGGCTCGTGCCGAAGCATCAGCAATACCATATCCTGATCTTAACAGATGTCGAGACAGTGAAGTGACAGTATTATTTATAGATGTAAGTTGCTCTCTTCCAGGGGATGCTGGTAGTCTGTTTATAACTTCTTCAACCAAAGTGTTCAGCGTGTGCAGGTATTGCAGCATGTGCCCCATATAGTTAAGTATTCTGATATTTAGTGTGTTTAGAGCAAACACTCTCTTCCCCATATGGTCAAAACATTTAGAGTCTTTCTCTGGAGGTATTGTGTTTGTATGGTTAGGCTTGCTGGTGCAGTTGTGGGCAGCCACAGTAACCACAGAATCCGCCGCTGGTGTATGCGTTAAATACTGATAATCAGGGGGAACCTGATACATCCCATGGGCCTTTCTAGGTAACTCCTGCGCTGCTATGGGTTGACTCCAAGCTTCAGTAATAGCATTTCTGAAAGTAGGTATGAAAGGAGGGATAGCCCAAACAGGGTCTTCCGGTAGGCCCAGATAGTCAGCCATATCTTTACTTAATCTATCCTGTTCCATTGTGGTAAACCCCATTGTTTTTTTGTAGTTGTAGCATCATTAAAGGGAATGAGGGGTCATCCGGTGGAGAAATTACGTTTCGTGGTTGTAATAGCCCTTCGTCCCAGTACGAGGGCACCTCCGAAGGGGATTCATATCCTCTTGTGTCAGGGGAACCATCATAGGTCCTATGAAGGTTCAGATTCGTATGATAATCTGAATAATATTCATCTGAATATTCGGGAAAAGGCAGGACCAGAGAGCGTCCTAGCTCTGTGCATGCCTGTTTTGATGGAGGTGGCGACATCCTTTGTGTTTGAGGATTATGTCCCGGAGTGAGGCTATGGTCAAAACCCATAGAATCCAGTACTCTATTTACTATTTCTTCAATATCTGGAACTTGTGACAATGGAATTGTCATGTAAGCAGGTTCTGAATCCAGCATATGTGGGGACGGGGGGTCAATTTGCACCTCCCGGTAGAGTGATCCGGTGTTTGTTTGGCATCTTTGTTCATTTCCAATGGGGCTATGAGCATAATGTAGGAATGACAATGAGGCTGGGGGGGCCTCTGTGTTCTGAAGTAAATAGTTCTTTATTTTGTAGAAATGCAGGTCCATATGCATCTTTTGATACATGTTTTTGAGAATATTCTTGGCTTTTCATGGTCGACCTTCCATAGGGATCATCCATAGCGATGCTATATGCAGGCAAGGGTGCTGTTCTGTGCAGCATTGATTGTCTTGATGATGGAGGCATCAGTCCTGTTGATGGAAGGTGCAGAAAAGCATGTCTCGTCGATGATGTACTGTGTCTTCCAGATGAAGGGTCAGTAACAGCATGCTCCGTCGACGGGGGAATACACTTCATTGATGATGATGAAGGCAGGGCATGTGTCATTGACGGTGGGATATGCTCCGTTGATGATGGGATAGTGAATGCATGCTCCATTGATGACGGGGATGCCATCATCGACGATGGGAGTGTGAAGACATGCTCTGTCGACAATGGAAATGCTGTTGTCAATGATGGGAGAGTAGATGCATGGCCCATCGATGGTGGAGCACAGGGAGCATGTCCCGTCGATGGGGAAGGCCGCCCCGTCAACGAGGAAGCATGTAGCATGTGCTCCGTCGATGGAGGAGGCATTCTCATTGACAATGTAGTTTTGTAAAGCCCTCCCGTCAATGGGGGTTTAAGCCCCGTTGATGGGAAAGGCAGCAGGACCTCTGTCGTTGACGGTGCAGTAGTCCTGGTCGATGGGGGAGCTGAGGAATGACACCCCATTGATAAGGAACGTTCCTTTTTTGATGGAGTACAGCCTGCCATTGATGGAGGTGAAGTGCCTGTCGATGATGAACATCTTCTTGATGATCCAGGTTTTGGAGGCACGACCTTTGAAAGGCGGTCAGGAAGGACTTTAGGTGAAGGGGCCTCCTTCCCAGTATTATCTCTTGAAGAGGACTCTAAATTTTTTGAGCCCTTCGGTTGAGCACCCTGTGTGTGAGACATGGAATCATCCATTGTAGGCATATGGTGTCTGTATGAAGCCCAGGCAGCTAGGCTATGGGTTCAATCCACATCGAAGACTGCTACTAGGAGAGTTGCTGCCAGAGCTGAAGCCAGCGGGAAAATGAACAGAGCTTACTAGGGACCACCCACTTTTATAAGTACAGCCCAGGAAGTGAGGTAGTGTGGGTGGTCCCTGGTATAGAGACTGCTGGAAGAGACTTCCGTGCTGAAGCGCCACCTATCGGGAACTCCCAGAAGTAATGACTTACTGCTAGAGACCATTCCGTGGAAGACCTACTGTTCCAGTTCACACTGCCACCTATGGTCACCAATGGTCCACTGGGATGCTCGATCCTCTTCCCCCAGTCGACCTCCAAGCAGCCCGAGTCCATCCTTGAACCCAAGTCACCAGCATGGTGGCAGGTGAGACATGGACGCC
Organism: Neoceratodus forsteri; assembly: GCA_016271365.2. Classification (NCBI taxonomy): domain Eukaryota; kingdom Metazoa; phylum Chordata; order Ceratodontiformes; family Ceratodontidae; genus Neoceratodus; species Neoceratodus forsteri. The sequence goes on from CM028136.1 coordinate 966,915,439, forward strand.
TCTGCCCTCTGTGCCACTGGGCCAGCAGGAACTTCCCTTTCCTGGCACCATGACTGGCACTAGGAAGGGGCCCAGCCTTGCAGTTGGCTCTGCCTTGCTCACAGGTACCGGCCTGAGTACCAGAAGCGGAGGTGTCACTTGGCCACAACCCCAAGGTGCCACCGGTGTAGACCCAGCGTATAGCGCTGGCCTCACCATCAGAGGCATCTGCTGCCCCGAAAGGCTGACAGACCTAGGAGAGCTCAGCAGGTCTGGGGGAGACCGACTGTCCACCAGATCCCTCCCCCAGGCTCTCCAATGTCTCAGTGTGGGTGAGCATGAGGAGAGGCCTGCTCTTCCTCAGCACATATAGTACTGGGAAGCAGCTCAGGGAAAACCCGAGGGACCTCACCTTGGCATCCCTGGTGCAATGCCTGCCTCTGAAAGTAGGAGCCATGGACCTCACTTCAGCATGCCAAACTCGAGGGTGTGGTAATCCACAGAGAAATAGGCATCGCGCCCGTTGATGTCAGGATTGGCAGCAAGGCAGGTCCAACAGACGTCATGCTGGTTCCAGATGATGATGTGTCCCCCCACAGGAGCACCGACGCACTGGGGGCCATCCTTCTGCTTCTTCTTTGACTTCTTTTTATGCTGCTCAGAACCGGACATGGCACCACAAGAAAAATTACAAAAAAACATAACAGAAAAGGTTCGGCACCACACTGGAAGAGGAAAATAATAAAGACAGCACTGAGAGAGATGATGGTGCTGAGTTACGGTGTTGAACAAATGGCAGTGAACTGAGGAAGGAGTGTGCCGCAGTTTCAACAATGACTTCAGGCGCTCCCGTGGTGTACACTCAATGTTAGGAAAAACAGAGCTGAGGAAGGTGGGGAGGGGGCCACTGTTGGTTACTGGCAAGCCCAGAAGCGCCACGTCATTGTGTCTGCCTTGTGGGCAGTGCCAACATAGACATCAGTCCCCCAAGCTGTAGAATGCAAAAGACTTTGCTCCCACAGGGTTCTAATGCCTCCAGCACAGACCCATAGGTGGGAATAAATAGTGGAGATTGATTCTTGGAAGAGCTAAGCATTTTGAGGTGCCAGTATTACCCCCACTCATTAGTTTGTTACTAGATGAAAGCTTCTGGCAATAAAGATTCTATTCCAGGAGTGAGCCGGATATTAAGGATGTTTTGGTATATCTCTCCTAGTACAGAAACAACAATGTACACATTACAAAGGACAACCACACAGGTCAACAAAGTCATAGTGAGACTTCATTTCAGTTTTATTTAGATTTAGAACCACTAAGCATAGCTCATTTGCAATGATGATCTGAGAAGAAAATGTTAACATACACAATACACTCGTTGACAGTAAACAGCTATACAATTTAACATTGACACTGAACTTCTAACACAGCAGAAGTGGTACAGCAAATGTACAACAGGCTCAAGGGGGATCATTACAAAGCAAGAATTGTTTCGAGCTGGACTTTTAATTAGTCATGAGATTCAGTTTGTTTTATTTTGAGAGGTTAAGTCATTCCAAATGTTGGCTACTTTTTTGAATGTGTTTATTGCTGTATGCAATATTTATCTCAGAAAGGCTCTAAGCTACTTGGCTGAAGTGCTATATAAAAACAAATGCCTTGCCTTGCCATGTATGAGAGGTCTTTTGGCCCAAGTGCATGTTCATCAGAGGCCCTCTTAAAGAGTTTTTTGTTTACGGACCGAAGGTCTATGTTGGCTTCATATTGTACCCATAAGTATGAGAAGGACTCAGGGGGTGTTATAGACAAGAACCGTATGCACCAGAGTACACAAGCACTGCAGAAATTTGTTTTGGGGACAGCCTATTTAATGCAGAGTGTGGTTCGCAATTATGCATCTGCCTGTGCGCGGATAGTGCAAAACACATCCGCAGTATGCATAGTAAAAGAGTAACCCAAAGGGAAAAGAGTTCTAAAAACTTTTGTGGTGGCCATATTTGTTGACTTGAGTCATTACTTACAAAGCAAGTATTACAATTGCTTTTTAAAAAAATCAGAGGTAATTACAACTCTTCATCAGATGAGGAATGTGAGGATGCCAGGAATACAATAATGCTAAAGCCTGTATGATGACTTTTTTGGCAGAACAACACTGCTGCTGTATAAGGAATGATGTATGGGCAACCATACACAACAAGCCTGTGTTTCTAATGAGGGGTTGAGATAACAGCAACTTTGGGAGCTGAAGCTGGAGAGGTCCATGCTGTTATCAACCCCGAGACAGAAACACAGGGCGAGTTGTGTAAGGTCGCCCATATTTCTTTTTATAGTATATGGTTTTTACTGGTTTAACTTTTAACTTCAATTGTAGAGGTTTTAGTGCGGGGCTGTGCTAATTAGAAAACTTTTTTTTTTAAACAAACAAGAAATCGGGAGACTCACCACCCCAACCAGGATGTTTCATTTGGCTGGAGGGATGGCTATCTTAGTGGCTGGTCTCCAGAACCAGCCGAGCTGACTTTCCCAGCTCCACCCATGCCCATTCTCACTGCTGCAACATGACAGGAGCTACGCTGTGAGAACAAAAGCAGCTGGAGTCATTGTGAGGCAGCACACAGCTGAAGGTACTAATGACAGAGCATGTTTTTAAACCTTGCACAACTTCTGGTCTGTGCACAACAAGGTGTTTGAACTGGCTGAATTCCACACACAATAAGCCCTAACCATATACTTTTCATTCAGTTTGCAGGGGACATTTTGTATAAAGTTGAGCACAGAAGATTTCAGTCCATATATAAGGTGCAGAAGGGAATGAACCCACTTCATGTTTGTGTTGCAGCTCATTATACACGGGGAGGGACACCAATCTACAACAAATGAAAAAGTCAAACTCCACCTTTCTAACACAGGATTCCAGGATTACATTTACAGATGGTGTCTGCATTTCCAGTGATCATGAACCAACAGTATTTCCACAATCCCATCCATTTCACCGGCAAACATGGCAAAGGAATGCCCTTAAATATACTGTATGTGCTCCGTATGTATTCCTTAATTGATGAGCAATGATAGAGACTGACAACGGATACAAGTAGATCACAAATATATGACAGATTTCCTGGATCAGCTACAACATGCTACCAGTTTCAAACATCCTCAAGGTTGCAGAACAGTGAGAACCAAGATAGTTGCTAGCCAACAATTTTAAGAAACAAAATTACTTTTAAGGCACCAAGATGTTTTTGACTTGCTTAACATCAATCACCACACACTGGACAAAAATCCCTCATTTAGTTTTAGAGCTCCCCTTGCTTATTTTGCTCACTTTTTCCACAAGGATTTTGCACACAGATTATGTGAAAGATTAGACAGCAGAGAGATTCCTATTTCTAAAAGCCGCTGAAAAACCTGGTAAGTGTTCCAAAGGTTAAAATAAACATTTTGCTATTGATTAATTTTCTAATAGCATGTGAAAAATGCTATCCCTACTCTCATAAGGACTCAGCTTGCAAGGCTGCCAGGGAATTAACTAATCAATGTTTTTCAAGGAGCGTGCCCAATCATATAGCTGGACGGATTTATGACAGTTGGAGATGTTAAGGAATACTCTGGTTTCAAATGATCTGATAAACATTCAGTTACAGGACACAAAGGTCACCATATTTAATGACTATTTTGTCCACCGAATGTAGTTCCTCTGATTAACTTACTTCTCTCAGTTTAAATTGGAAAGCCAAGAACACCCTTTGAAAGGAACAATAATATGTAGTAGGTAAAGCATCTGTGCAAATCAAATAACTCTGTTACTAACTATGCTACCTTCTTTAAAGGCAAAGCAGCGTAACTGCAATAGTCCACAGATCACAAACTATGACACTGTCCTCAGCCAATCAGGACTGTTAGTTTCTAAACAGTCCAGGTGCACTGTTCTTATAACCATTATAAATCACTGATGTCATTTCAGTCAACCAGCGCTCAGAACTGCAGGGGGCTCTCATTGGGCATACAGTGCTCTTTATCATGAAGGAACATTAGAGGGAGCGTTCCAATTCACAGGTGGGGGAGGAGCGTTACACTCAGTTTTAATAGTTAAAAAATAGTAGTACTTATTATAAATCTTTTCGTCCAACTCAGAAGATTTATAATATATTTATATATTATTAGGTACTGAGGGGTGTCTTATATTAAAGAGCTAGTGTACTGCCTAGAATTAATAGCAACTTTCCGAAGTAGTCAGCTATCACTTCTTATATCAAAAGTTAGCTCTTTTCTGTTGCTAATTAAAAGATTTTACATTAAACAGTACCAGGAGTGATGTGTGGAACAGCACTCTACCTGGAGACTAACGTAGTCAGTTCTGTTCCTTCCTGTACATCAGAGTTGTGACCTCACTGGCTACCAATAATAGCCAATCCCCTGCTGCTTGATTGGTAACTTGTGACACATTACCAGGCAGCAGGGTCTGTGTGTTATGCTACAATGAACGAGGTCACATACTGATGATGTAGTTGGTGGAACAGAACTAGATATGTTTGCTGACAGGTAAAGCACTACTTTTCACAACACACCCAATACGAGGTAGAAACCCATTTAAAGGGGAAGTAAACATTGGAGGAGCCTCTCAAATTGTGAAAGCCCATAAAAAGATATTTCAGATGAGGTATGGAACTTCCTTGTAGGTGTCAAGAGTCCTGAGATATGAATATCTAAATACCCTGTAAATCAAAACAAGGCAGCAGCCATTTCCTGAGGCAGAAAGTGATGTCACTGAGGGGCAAGTCATAATGAACAACATAGAGCTGGCCCCGCAGAGACATCACTTCCTGTTTTAAGATTACATGAAATGGCTGCTGCTTTGTTTTCATTTTCAGATTATTTGATATTCATATCTCAGGACTCCTGACACCTACAGCTAAGCCTAGTACCTCATTTGAATGGTCTTGTCTTGTGCTTTTACAATTTGAATGACCCCTGCAATGTTTACTTCTCCTTTAATAAACACATAAAAAGGAAAAAAAAAGCACTTCAGATATAACAACATAGAAACACAGAATTTGATGGCTGATAAGGACTGCTTGCCCAATCCAGTCTGCCCATTTTTTCACTGCGTTTACTGTCACAACAGACACTACTTGGTGTCCAGCCCCCCCCCCAAGATTTATTTATGCCTATCCCATGCATGCTTGAAACCCACTACTGTTTTCACCCCCACTGGAAGACTAGTCCAGGCATCCACCACTTTTTCAGTGAAGAAGTACTTCCTCACATCTCTCTTGAATTTACCCCCTTCCAGCTTTACTGCATGCCCCCTTGTTCTCATGCATCTTTTCCTCTGAAAAATGCTCCTCTCCTGTACCTAATTTACCCCAGTGAGGTATTTATGTGTCTGTATCATATCTCCCCTCTCCCTTTTCTCTTCCAGGTTGTACATGTTGAGGTCCTTCAGTCTCTCCTCCTAGGGTTTCTGATGCACATCCTGCGCCATTTTAGTTGCCTTCCTCTGGACTGCCTCCACTCTATGTTCTTCCTTAGATGTGGTCTCCAGAACTGGACACAGTACTCCAGGTGGGGTCTCAACAGTGATTTATACAGTGCAACACCACCTTCCTCCTTCTACTGCTGATACCCCTCACTATGCACCCCAACATCCCATTGGCTCCACCTACAGCCTTGTTGCACTGCTTCACCTCCTTAAGGTCATCAAATATGATTTCTCCCAGGTCCCTTTCATGTTTGATGACTATCAATACCTCTTCTCCCACTGTATATTCTGCCTCTGGGTTTCTGTGCCCTAAGTGCATGATTTTGCACTTTTTGGCATTGAAACCCAGCTGCCAAGCCCTGACCACTCCTCAAGTTTCCTCAGGTCTCTGCCCATTCTTTTCACACCCTCTAGTGTTCACCCTATTGTAGATTTTAGTATCATCAGCAAAGAGGTAGAACTTCCCTTCTAGCTCATCCGCAATGTCACTTATCAAGACACTAAAGAGGACTAGTCCCAGTACTGAGCTCTATGGTAACCCGCTGTTCACCCTCCCTTCCCTGGAGTGAACTCCGTTTACCACCACCCTCTGCCATCTATCCCTTAACCAGTTTGTTACCGAGTTTACCACCTTTTGACCCACCCTAAGCTGCCCAGTTTTCTTATGAGCCTCCTGTGTGGAACAGTGTCAAAAGCTTTACTGAAATCTTAAGTAGGCACATACACCGCCTCATCTTATCTATTTCCCTGGTTACCCAAAGAAATCCATCAGATTTGTCTGATATGAACTCCTTCCCATGAATCCATGTTGCCTTGGCTCCTGTAACCCATTGGCTTCAAGATACTCCACAATCTTTTCTTTTACCTGTGACTCCATTAGCTTCCCCACCACCAATGTCAAGCTGACTGACCTACAGTATAAATGACAGCCTCCTCCCTGCTACTGCTTTTGTGAAGCAGGACTACATGTGCCCTCCTCCAGTCCTCTGGAAACACTCCTGTTTTACAGCTCTTCCTCTGCACAGTCTCCACCTGCCCTTTTTAATCTCATAATCCCTCCCCTAGTTTTTCTTTTACACTTACATACCTAGTCCTCCTTAATGTCTTTATAAGTGACATTGTAGATGAGCTACCTAATATGCCCTTGCCTCACAGCTCCCGCTTGACACTCAAAAGCACAGAGCGGCTCATAACAAATGCACATGGACCATCAGGCAAGCCAAAGCTGCATACTATAAGCCCACCCTCACCTCCACCTGGGGCTCCGGGAAAAATTTCTGGGGTAACATCAAGGAGCTCTGTGGGAAACCTCTCTCCCCTATCCCTACCCAGCTTACAGTAAATGGGGTTACTACCCAGGACCCCACAGCCATCTCGGAAGCCCTCAACACCTCCTTCTCGGACCTCTCTCATATTCTCCCTCCTAACTTCTTTGACCTTATCTCCTCCCCCCCCCACCTCGACCAACAGCACCGCAGCCCCCTTTAGGCTAAGAGTCATCTCCTGTAACGAGGCATATCACTACCTCACCAAAGCACTGGCAAATTCTTGTTACAGTTCAGACGTGCTGGACCTCAAACTCATTAGGTTGACCCTGGATGTGACACTCCCATATCTCACCAAAATCCTCAACCTGTCCTTATGCCTCAGCCAATTCCCCTCGGCCTGGAAGGGAGCAGTAATAACCCCCATTCTGAAGGGTGGGGACCCCACTGCGGCTTCCAACTATAAAACAATCTAAATTCTACCACTCCTCTCCAAGGCGCTTGAAAAAATAGTTTCAGATCAGCATACTGACCACCTATAGAAACATAGAAACATAGAAGTTGACGGCAGATAAGGACCGCAAGGCCCATCCAGTCTGCCCATTTCTTTTTCTACCTTATAAATGTGCCATCGGCCTTTGCTCTGTCAGTGACCTATCTATTCATAGTCATTTGTATTGCTCCCTTATGCCTATCCCATGCCTGTTTGAAGCCCTGCACTGTATTCATAGCCACCACTTCTTGTGGTAAGCCATTCCATGCATCTACCACCCTTTCTGTGAAAAGAATTTCCTCACATTCCCCTTAATCGGCCTCCTCTAATCTCATGCTGTGTCCTCTTGTCCTGCTATTTTTCTTATATTTAAACATGTTAGACTCTTTCACCTTGTTTATGCCCTTAAGGTGTTTAAATGTCTCGATCATATCACCTCTCCCTCCTTTGCTCAAGGGTATACATATTGAGCTCTGTTAATCTGTCCTCATATGTCTTCTGATGCAGTCCCTGCACCATTTTGGTTGCCCTTCTCTGGACTGCCTCAATTTGGTTAATGTCCTTGTGAAGGTGTGGCCTCCAATACTGCACGCAGTACTCCAGATGGGGCCTAACCAATGTCTTGTACAGAGGGATTATTACTCTCTCTTACGACTTGTGATACCCCTACTAATACACCCTAACACCCCTAGCCTTACCTACTGCTTTAGAGGTCTGCTTGATGATTTTAGGTCATCAGTGATGATGATGCCCAAGTCTCTTTCTTCCTTTGTGACTGCTAGCAACTCCTCCCAGCCTATAAGTGGCTTCAGGTTTCTCTTCCTATGTGCATGATTTTGCACTTCTTTGCATTAAATCCCAGTTGCCACTCTTCTGACCATTCTGCTAGTTTATCCAGATCTCTTCTCATTCTGCCCACCCCATCTGGATCATCTACTCTGTTGCAGATCTTGGTGTCATCTGCAAACAGACAAGCTCTTACCCCTAGTCCATCTGCGAAGGTCACTAATGAAGATGTTGAATAGGACTGGCCCCAGGACTGATCCCTGAGGTACCCCACTTGTGACTTGCATCTCTTCTGACTGTATACCATTTACTACCACTCTGTTTTCGCCAGTCAACCAGTTTGCCACCCAGTTGACCAACTTCTGACCCACCCCGAGCCTACCTAGCTTATTTATCAATCTTCTATGTGGAACAGTGTCAAAAGCTTTGCTGAAGTCAAGGTAGGCGACATCAACTGCTCCCCCTTGGTCCACCACTCTGGTTACCCAGTCAAAGAAATCTATGAGATTAGTTTGACAGGACCTTCCTTTTGTAAACCCATGCTGTCTTGGATCCTGTGCCCCTATGGATTCCAGGTGTTGCACAATCCTTTCCTTAAGGAGTGCCTCCATAATCTTGCCCACTACTGAGGTAAGACTCACCGGTCTGTAGTTCCCCGCCTCCTCCCTGCTACCACTCTTGTGGAGTGGGATCACATGAGCCCTTCTCCAGTCTTCTGGGACCTCTCCTGTGCTCAGAGACTCACTAAACAATTCTGCTAATGGCTCTGCTAGTTCCTCCTTTAGCTCCTTAAGTACCCTGGGATGTATGCCATCAGGTCCCATTGCCTTATCCACCCTCGAGCTTAGCAAGCTCTTGTAGGACCCTTTCTTTTGTGAAGGGAGTAGTGCTCACCTCCTCCCCCTGTGTCCATGATGCTGAGCTGTGGGCCCTGCCCTACCTTCTCTTCAGTAAATACTGAGCAAAAGTATCTATTTAGGATAGATGCCTTTACAGGGTCCTCCTCCTCACATGCTCCCTTTTCTCCATTAAGCTTAGCAATACCCCTCTGACTTTCTCCTTTCACTAATGTATCTATAGAAAGTCTTGTCACCTTCTTTACTGTTCGTGCTAGTGTTTCCTCAGTTTGGGACTTTGCCTGCCTTACTGCCTTACCTGCTTCCCTTAGGGCAGTTTGGTATGCCTCCCTATCTTCATCCCGCTGTGTTCCCTTATATTTTCTGAAGGCCAGCCTTTTGGCTCTGACCTTTTCTGCTACTGTATTTGAGAACCAAAGTGGTTTCCGTCTTCTTTGCACTTCGTTTCTGTCTAACACAATGGGATGTTGCTTCAAGTATTGTATCCTTAATGCTTGCCCACTTTGCCTGTACCTCCTCACCTGTGTTTCTTTTGCCAGGGCTAGCTTAACTCTGTTGGCCATCTTATCAAAGTCAGCTCCTCTGAAGTCCCATATTTTTGCCTTGGAATGGGATGATTTAGATGTAGTAGCCAAATTGAACCATACCATGTGATGGTCACTGGCCCCAGGTGACCTTCTACCTGGAGATCTGTGATCCCTTCTTTGTTAGTCAGTACTAGATCTAGGATAGCCCTGTCTCTTGTGGGTTGCTGTACCAGTTGTTTGAGGCCCTCCCCTGCAGGAATCCACTATGAGTCTAGTTCTGGCAGATGTTCCTGCTGGTATTGACCAATCTGTATCTGGCATGTTGAAGTCTCCCATTATCAGAACCTCCCTTTAGCTGTCATGTTTTGTATATCTTCTAGCTGTAATGTGTCTATGTCCTCCTCTGGTCTGGGGGCTGTAGACAACCCCAGTTCTTATGGCTGTCCCATTTCCTGTTTCCAGGGTGACCCACAGTTCTTCTGGCTCCTTATGTGTATTCTGAATTTCTGTAGCTTTGATATTTTCATTAACATACAGGGCCCTCCTCCCTTGCACTTTGCAGTCTCTTTCTGAACAATACATAGCCAGGTACTGAAGTCTCCCATGGTGGTTACTGGTAAACCACGCCTCACTAATTGCTACTATGTCCAGTTTAGCCTCTGACATTATTGCCTGCAGGTCTGGGATCTTATTTCCCAGGCTGTGAGCATTTGTGTACATGATTTTCCATTGGCCAGATTTTGAGTGTTAGTTGTTGGGTGAAGTTTGGCATTACCCCTGTGCATCGTATGGGGAGACAAACCTTTTTCTTACCTGGTGATGCAAATGAACGGCAAACACGCTGAATTCCTGTTTGACCACTAGCTGAGGGGGAGGGTGTTCTTCCCATTCGACGATGGGGTGCAGCACCCTCTCCCCATTTGCTAGTTTAAATATTCTGCAAAGACGCCAAACTTCTGCCCCAATGCACTGACTCCTCTTTAGTCAGATGCAGTCCATCAAATTTAAAGAACTTTCGCTCCCAGAACTGTTGCCAGTTCCTACAAATCTGTGTCCTTTTTCCTGGCACCAGTCCTTGAGCCACGTGTTTAGCTCCCCTATCTCCGCTTCTCTGACCTTCCGTCCATCTGCTCCTTCTCCCAGACTGGCAGGATCTCAGAGAAGGAGATGCCAGACAAAATAGATGATAGTTTGTCACCCAGCCTAGTCAGGTGTTCCTTGGTCTCCACAACTGACCGGCTGGCAGATCATTAGTCCCTATGTGTACTAGGACATCAATGTTTTCTCCTGCTTTGTGAACAATTTTAGTAATGCGGCCAGTGTCTCTCCATGTTGATGTACCTGGGAGACATCTGACCATCACCCCTGGCTGGAGATGGGTATCAACTCCCCGAATCATGGAGTCTCCTATGATCAGAAGTTTTTTGGATTTCCTTTGTGCTTGTTTAGTTTTGGTTCCTGATTTGGGTGAGTATTGTTGTGCTAGCTCCTGTGCCGCAGTGTCCTGTTCTGCAGTGTCTTCTGCCTCTTTATTTGATTTCAGAGATAGAGGCAGATACCTGTTTGTAGTGTTTATATGGTTTTTGGAGGTAATGTGTTGGAGAGGAGAGAGTGATGGGGCACCTGATTTGCTCCTCCTAACCACCTGCCAACCTCCTGGACCAACTACCCTCTGCGGTCGAGGTTTTTCTGTTGGATGCTGGGGAAATGGCGGGTGGTTCTTATAATGTATTTCCTCTTCAATATGAAATTTGAGGCGTGCAATCTCTGCCCATGCTGCCCGGATCTGAGACCTAAGATCTCCAAAGGCCCAGCATGTAGGACAGTGTCCTAAATCCTGTAAGACTGTCCTTCTGAAAATTGTTCCACAGTACCTGCAGTTAATGAAACCATTCCAAATAAGTTGCTGGGTTTGTAACCTAGTCAGAGTAATTAGAAGGAAAAATGCAAGTAATGGTTTAATTGTGCTTTGTTTAACTTGTTATAACAAGTTAAATTACTAGTGCCCTGTAAATGAGATCACCTTGTGGAGGCCCCACTGATCCGCCCCTTCCTGCTCTGCCACAGGAAATGTCACAACTGTGGTACCCTATAAAAGGAGTGTAGCGTGGGGTGGTTGGGGATGGGGGTGGGTGGCTGGGCCCTTCCCCTGCCTAAAAAGAAGAATCACGGACGAAAGAACAAGGAGGTAAGAGCAGAAACAATCAGTCAACAACAAATGCAGTAACCCTGAAAGCTTATCCTATCAAACATGACCTACTCTGCCATGAACAGCATGGTTTCTGGAAGGGCCATAGCACCTCCACTGCCCTCATCAAATTTACTACCTTTATTCATGAGGCTCTCGAACAAGGATCTGTGGCAGATGCTGTTTATGTTGATTTAACCAAAGCATTTGATACTGTCAGTCATGAGCTGTTACTCCATACCCTCCCTTCCCTTAGCATTGCACCTGAGATCACTGCCTGGTTCAGAGATTACCCCTCAGGTTGGTTGCAACAAGTCAAAATTAACACAACTATCTCCACAAGCAAGCTGGTGCATGCTGGAGTCCCACAGGGGTCGATTCTTGGCCCTCTACTCTTCACCCTCTTCCTTAACTCCCTCCGCATCCTGCAGTGGTCACTTACTGCTCTATGCTGATGATGCAGTAGTTTATTGAAATCACCAACATCCCAACTCTCTTCAACTTGCCTTGCAAGGATACTTCAGTGAGCTTGAAACCTGGTTCTCTGAACACCGCCTTATTATAAACTACAAAAAAAACAAAGTCTATGACCTTTGCCCACCACTAAAGCCCCCACTGTCAAGCACCCCTTGTCATAACTAACACCCATGGCTCTGCTCTGGTACAGATCTCCTGTTTTAAATATCTCGGAGTCACCTTAGACACCTCTCTCTCTCCTTCCACACCCATATACAACAGGTCGCCTCCTCTACCAACATGAGACTGGGGATCCTTTACCAATACAGGCACTGTCTATCCCCCACCCAAGCCATGCACCTCGCTGTATCCTCCTCTATCCTATCCTTGGTGGACTATGGGATAGTCATCTATGAATCAGCAGATCAAACTGCCCTACGCAGCATTAACCTCGCCCTCAACAAAGCCTGCCATCTAGTCTCGGGTTGTGACAAGTTAACCCACACCTGTGAGCTCTATGAACATACTGGTTGGCTAAACTTCCAAGGCAGACTTAAATACTTCACCTGTCTCATGGCCAAAAAGATACAACTAAAGCTAGCCCCTATTGGTCTCCACCCAATTTTACACACAGCCCCCCATGCTAATCCCCCACTGTAGAACTTCTCTCGGACAAAGATCCTTCCACTACCGGGCCCCTCTCTGGCTGAACAGCCTCCCGTCCTCCATCTCAATGACCCACAGTCTCAACTAATTTAAGACAGGGCTCAAAACCCTACTCATTGCCTCCACAACCTGTGACTGTAATTTAAACCCCCACCTATCCCACTCACCTACTCCCCCCTGCCACCGCATCCCTTTCCTGAATCAGTTTACTCAGGAACCACCTCTGTCTCAGACAACGTCCTATAATCCCTTGGTTGATTGTTGCTAGCCTCCATCCCAAGGCACCCAATCTTTCCCTACCTCTTTATGCAAGTACTAGGACTCTGGGTCCTCAAGACCCTACAAAAATGTTTCCTGTCTTAACTTTGACTCGAGGACTCCAATGTGCTCCCAGATGATATATCCTACCAAGTTAATGTAAGCCAAGATTATTTAACCTGTCTTAGGGTAGCTGGTTCATTCCACTGAGGTGTCAAACAGACGAGGCATACTGATGAGTCCTGGTAGGACCCTTTGCAAACTGTGTGAGAGGCCTTTCGGCACCATGCAATTCTGCTTAAAGTTGAACCAGCATAACATTCTGTGGTGATTTGCATATGCAACCCATGATGCTTTGCATTGTGTAGGCATATGGGATTTTGTATTTTGTATTTTCTTGAAACTTGGCTTTCCAGCCAAATGCCCTTTGGGGTAACCCTTGCCTCAGTGTTTGTGCACAGAGGTTCTTTGTCTTTTAAATAGTTTTTTATTTTAATAGATTCACCACAACATAACCCAGACAGACCGTCTTAGGGTAGCTGGTTCATTCCACTGGGGTGTCAAACAGAGGAGGCATACTGATGAGTCCTGGTAGGACGAAACATGTGTCTATGTCATCTGTTAGCACCCTTTGCAAACTGTGTGAGAGGCCTTTCGGCACCATGCAATTCTGCTTAAAGTTGAACCAGCATAACATTCTGTGGTGATTTGCATATGCAGCCCATGATGCTTTGCATTGTGTGGGCAAGTGTGATTTTGTATTTTCTTGAAACTTGGCTTCCCAGCCAAATGCCCTTTGGGGTAACCCTTGCCTCAGTGTTTGCACACAGAGGTTCTTTGTCTTTTTAACTACTACTGTTAATGTATCTGTATTGTGTCTTATGCTGTTCCTTTTACATCAACTGACATGGAGCCTTTGCAAAAGAGTCTATGACTCAAAGGACTGTAATTCTGATTATTTTCAATAAATAATAAAAAAATGAGAAATAAACGAGAAAAATGAATAAGAACCTGCTTTTAAACTTTATTAAAATGTTCTGCCTGTTATTAATGGCTCTACTATCTCTTTAATGATCAATGCCAAAAACAGTGCATGCTGCTTCACTTCCAGTGTTAGCATGTATTGTCACAAAATGCTCCTTTCAAGTACAGTACACAAAAACTTTAAATTTGCCTGGGGGTTGTGTTTTCTTGTCACTGTTGCCTCATCACTGAGTTCTCATGGCCACAATATTCTGTAAAAGGCAGCAAGACATCTTTTTAATTTAACTACTTTTTCTGCCCACGTTGCCTTCTTTTTTTCTTCCTAGAAGTTTTTCTTCCCCAGGTATGTCTGTCATTCAGGGATATACCCTGGTCCAAGAGATGTACCCTGTTTAGACCTGCATCCTCGTCTCCCCGGGCAACCTGCCGACTACACCCACGACTTTCCCCTCCATGGCTGGACTACAGAGGGAGGATCATCCTCCATCCCCACTGCGCCGAGAAGGCCACTACGTGGACAATGATCCAGTACTTGCAGGTACCTGGACTCAGGAGAATGCAAGAACTACCCATCATTTAGGATGTTTTTTCCTAGTTTTCTTAGTGCCTCCTACCTCCTTGATGTGAGCACAGCCTATGTCAGTCTCACACGCGTGCAGCATGTCCCCCGTGTGGCAGGGGAATGTTCACTGGCCCAGCCACAGGGGTTGCTGAGGTACCGGAGCTGGCCGTCAACCCTCCCTAGCTGAGGCACACTGACAAGCAGCAGCTCCGTCAGCCTGGCCTGGATACAGATGCGATGACTTGATTGGCTCCCGAACCCAGGTCATCTGCACAGCAGTATGATGTGGTGCTACTGGGCCTTTTGGGTGGCTGTCTTTCCCTCGTTTGGTTCCTCCTCTCTCCCACCCTGACACTCAGGCACCACAATGGCATCCTTTCATCGGTCAGGATGGCAGGCATGCAGCCACCTTCACAGCTGAGGCCAGTGCAGCTCCATAGTCAGCCAGCAAGAGGCATGCAAATGCCTGGCAGCTTGTCCCTTCTTACCTTGGCAGCCGAGCCCCCACCTCCACAATGCCCTCTGCCCCCTCCATCATGAGATGCACGGCACAATGTTAATCATAATAGAATTTTTCTCCCATTAAAAAGGCCAATTACCCCCTTTGTGTCATACAAATTGCAGTCACTAAAAGTTTCTGTTGTTTTACTTTTCATTTTCTAGCTAACTTGATGGACTAGGAGAGGAAATAATTAGAACGTTAAAGGACATCATTGGATTAACCTGAAAGAAGATACTATTAATTCATATTATAAAACTGAATATTTAAATGCAGTCAATTGCCACTACAGTATCTGGTGATGGCAGTGCTGTCTAAAACTGACCAATTTACCCGCAAAACAAAAAGACAGCACACGCCACGCTGGACTACAGGCATATGCACACAGAATGGTACAGAAAAAGTATGTACAGCTACTCAGTTTGTAAAAAATATTCTGAGCAATTTATCGACATATATCTATTTCAAATAGCATATGAAGGAGTTCCCTGTCACAGGCGGTCCAAGTTTACCCACTCGCTGGGAGTGGAATAATGTTCGGCTATGGTGAAGCCTGCCTAAGATAAGTGCATAGTTACCTGTGTTGTATGTACCCTGTTTTTTTGCACATGTCCAGACTGTTTATTTACTGTCAAATGGATACGTGTCGATAAACTGCTCAGCATGTTTTTGTACAGACTGAGTAGGTATACATACTTTTTTGCACCACTCTGTGTACATACGAGCATGGTGCAGCATGATGGGTACTAATTGTTATTGTTTTGCCTGTATATTACAAAATGGGTAGAGAAATACTGTAATTTCCAACTTCCAATTCTCTTTTCCTTTGGAATGTCCTACTGCACTTTGTAATGATGCCCAGAGCTTCTGAGGAAGGGCACCAGATATAAATAAATTCTACTACTACTACTACTAAACTTAAATGGTCCAGCTTTATCTGACAATTGATTCATTTTCCTATTTAATCCATAGCTGCCTTGTGGAACTGCATTCCCCCGTCTTGCTAACCTGTTTACCTTAACAAAATCAATGCATCCAATGTTTTGTCTGGCACAAAATGTTTCAGCAGCCATTTTTCTGTATCACAGTCATTTTAACTGTGTGATACAAATTTCTAAGCATTGTTTATATCCGCTCCTTATTTAATCATCCACTTTCTCAAGACACACAAACACATGAAATCCCCAGTTCTGATAAAGAAGCAACCAAAAACTGCATCACAACCTACAGGTGTGCATCTCTACAACAAGCAGATCTAAGAGATAGCAAGTTCACCCGCAAGACAAAGAAAAAGACACAGAGTTGCTGGTGATCCCATCACACACAGTCAGTGAGATGGGAGAGAGTGACAGAGTGCTGCTGGCAACCAAGAGAAAGAGAGACACCTACACATCTGCAGATCAGCAAATGTTGGGGGGGGGGGCAAGGAAGTTAACGAGAGACAGGTTGAAGACTGGCAACTCTGATCCATCCCACAAAGGAGGGAGGCAGGTATGTAAAGCTGCTGTTGGGCACGTCTCCCATTTCATACAGCACTGGGGGCATGGCAAGTGACATTGCTGGGCACTGAGACAGACAGAGACATCTGTTAAAAGCTCTGAGGCAGCATACCTTTTTTGAGTGCAATTAGTGTGAAAGGGGGAACTGAGCAAGAGCAGAACATGATATAATATGAACTTTTAAACATCTTCCATTCTCCCTAGCTTGCAAATATCCACAAAGTAATAAATAAAAAGGCATTTAAAAAAACAAAGCTGTGTGAACTCGTTAACCATGTGGATTCACATCCACAAAGATGTCTCTATTTTTCTCAAATCTAGAGACTTTAATTTATATTTTTTATACTTATTACCCATTTTATAAGCCCAATAATCCAGTCCAGGCATGTGGTATGGTGGGTGAATAAATGCACTTCCTGGGTGCTGGAGGACTCTTGGTCTTCGGCCTTACGCATCACAACACACCAGGCGTGTGCATTAATTCACCATAATGCATGCCCTGTCGCAGGTTATTGTTTCCTTACAGTTTAATAGACTGCTAACACAGAAAAGTGGGACAAGAACATATTTTTCTGAACAATAAACAATATAACACAATATATGGCTAGCCATATTTTTAAAGACGTTGACACTGCTTAGATGGTTGATAAATCAGGCTGCAACTAAGTGAGATGTGTATAGCCTTCAAATACGGTTTATAATTCAGGACCTCCTCATTCCTTATTCAATTCAATAACATTTTTTCATGAGCAAGCATACCCCTGTTGTCCCACAGAGGCACCATTTCTCACTGTTACCAGGTCCCATTTTAAATATTCTGGAGACAGAGCTTTTATGATAGTCATCCACTAATTTGGAACATGCTCCCTGTCTCCATACACTTTCTCCATCAGTAGCTCAGTTTAAAAAGATCAAATCAATCTGGCCTACACAGCATTTTAAATGATTATTTTTAATGGCTGTTCCCTGCACGTAATTTTACAGAAAGAACTAGGGAGTCCCACCTAGAGAGAACACGTGTCTGTAGTTTTTCATTCTCCGCTGGTTCCGGCTCAGATGTAAAAGCATGTCTAAAGGGGATTTTGGTTTTTGTGAAGCCTCGCCTAGCTGTTCCACACAAGGAGTTGCATTCCCATGCTGCCTTGCACTGGGTTTGAGTTTTTTAAGAGAGTGTGAGCATGTGGTTTGGAGGGATGCATGGAAACCAAACAAACAGAATATGTTTTCTCTCACTGTGTCCTTTTATCCTACACATTGTTCCTCTTGTATCCCTTATGGATCCTACACACTGTTGTCCCTGCATTCTTTATGGAGCCTACATACTGGTCTGCCTGCATTATTTATCGATCATACACACTGCTCTCCCTTCATACTTTATGGATCACATGCACTGCTCTCCCTGCATCCTTTATGATCCTACACACTGCTCTTCCTGCATCCATTATGAATCCTACACACTGTTCTCCCTGCAACCTTTATGAATTGTACACACTGCTCTCCCTGCATCCTTTATGGATCCTACACACTGCTCTCCCTGCATCCTTTATGGATCCTATACACTGCTGTCCTCGCATCCTTTATGGATCTTACAAACTGTGCTCCTTGCATCCTTTATGGATCCTACAGAATGAGCTCCTTGAATCCTTTGTGGATCCTACACACTGCTCTCCTGCTTCCTTTATGATCCTACACACTGCTCTCCCTGCATCTTTTATGGATCTTACACACTGATCTCCATGCATCCTTTTATAACTCCTACACACTGTTCTCCCTGCAACCTTTATGAATAGTACACACTGCTTTCCCTGCATCCTTTATGATCCTACCGACTGCTCTCCCTGCATCCTTTATGGATCCTACGGACTGCTCTCCCTGCATGCTTTATGGATCCTATGCACTGCTCTCCCTGCATCCTTTATGGATCCTACACACTGCTCTCCCTGCATCCTTTATGATCCTACACGCTGCTCTCCCTGCATCCTTTATGGATCCTATGCACTGCTCTCCCTGCATCCTTTATGATCCTACACACTGCTCTCCCTGCATGCTTTATGGATCCTATGCACTGCTCTCCCTGCATCCTTTATGGATCCTATGCACTGCTCTCCCTGCATCATTTATGATCCTACACACTGCTCTCCCTGCATGCTTTATGGATCCTACGCACTGCTCTCCCTGCATCCTTTATGGATCCTACACACTGCTCTCCCTTCATCCTTTATGGATCCTACACACTGCTCTCCCAGCATCCTTTATGGATCCTACACACTGCTCTCCCAGCATCCTTTATGGATCCTACACACTGCTCTCCCTGCATCCTTTATGATCCTACGCACTGCTCTCCCTGCATGCTTTATGGATCCTACACACTGCTCTCCCTGCATCCTTTATGGATCCTACGCACTGCTCTCCCTGCATGCTTTATGATCCTACACACTGCTCTCCCTGCATCCTTTATGGATCCTATGCACTGCACTCCCTGCATCCTTTATGGATCCTACACACTGCTCTCCCTGCATCCTTTATGATCCTACACACTGCTCTCCCTGCATCCTTTATGGATCCTACACACTGCTCTCCCTGCATCCTTTATGGATCCTACACACTGCTCTCCCAGCATCCTTTATGGATCCTACACACTGCTCTCCAGCATCCTTTATGGATCCTACACACTGCTCTCCTCGCATCCTTTATGGATCTTACAAACTGTGCTCCTTGTATCCTTTATGGATCCTACAGAATGCACTCCTTGAATCCTTTGTGGATCCTACGCACTGCTCTCCCTGCATCCTTTATGGATCCTACACACTGCTCTCCCTGCATCCTTTATGGATCCTACAAACTGTGCTCCTTGCATCCTTTATGGATCCTACAGAATGCGCTCCTTGAATCCTTTGTGGATCCTACACACTGCTCTCTCTGCATCCTATATGGATCCTACACACTGCCCTCCCTGTGGTGGCACACTCAACCTCGACACCCCCACAGCGAAACTTGAAAAAAGACCATTACAGTGACATTCACTGTAATGGTCTGTTTTCAGTGATGCTCTTTCCCGGTATCCTGTTCCCTCCCCAAATCAACTTCGACCTGGAGTTGATAATCAGTAAATGCGGGGGGTGTGGGTTGCAGAGCCCCCCATATGGTTATGGTTCCTACACACTGCGTTCCTTGCATCCTGTATGAATCCTACACACTGCTCTCCCTGCATCCTTTATGGATTCTACACACTGCTCTCCCTGCATCCTTTATGGATCCTTCACACTGCTGTCTCTGCATCCTTTAGGAGTCATACACACTGCTCCTCTTGAATCCTTTTATGGGTCCTATACACTGCTCTCCCTGTGTCCTTGCCTTGCCAACTGATAGCTAAATAATATGTTTTAAAGTTACTGTAGATGTTTCACCATTCTAAATAACAGCATGAATGTGGCAAGAATTAGTACTGTTGGTGTGCTGCAAAGGATACTGCAGCATAAGCTTCCAAGTGAGTAATGTAACTTTCTCAGTCTGAACAGTGCCGGACGCAAATGGTTTGATACCTTTTATTGGACCAACATAGATGTTACAAAAAGAAAGCAATGTCTAAACAGACAGTGCTTTCTTTTTGTAACATCTGTGTTGGTCCAATAAAAGGTATCAAACCATTTGTGTCTGGATCTGTTCTTACAAGGACCAATACGGCAACTAAACTATTTCTATGTGTCACTCTGAACCATGCATTTTTCTTTCTATATCAGCAATTTCAGTTCTCAGTTAGTAACATGGTACTGAGGCATCATCACAGTGTGACAGCATGTTGCAGAGTGTGGTAATATGCAGCTGAGTGTAACAACATGTTGTAGGGTGTGGTAATATGCAGCTGAGTGTGACAACATGTTGCAGGGTGTGGTAATATGCAGATGAGTGTGACAACATGTTGCAGAGTGTGGTAATATGCAGATGAGTGTGACAACATGTTGCAGGGTGTGGTAATATGCAGCTGAGTGTGACAACATGTTGCAGGATGTGGTAATATGCAACTGAGTGTAACAACATGTTGTAGGGTGTGGTAATATGCAGCTGAGTGTGACAACATGTTGCAGGGTGTGGTAATATGCAGCTGAGTGTGACAACATGTTGCAGGGTGTGGTAATATGCAACTGAGTGTAACAACATGTTGTAGGGTGTGGTAATATGCAGCTGAGTGTGACAACATGTTGCAGGGTGTGGTAATATGCAGATGAGTGTGACAACATGTTGCAGAGTGTGGTAATATGCAGACAAGTGTGACAACATGTTGCAGGGTGTGGTAATATGCAGCTGAGTGTGACAACATGTTGCAGGATGTGGTAATATGCAGCTGAGTGTGACAACATGTTGCAGGGTGTGGTAATATGCAGCTGAGTGTGACAATATGTTGCAGGGTTTGTGGAGTCAAAATCAGTGGTGGAATTCAAGCATGCATGGGATAGTCATAAGGCAATTCTGGGGGTTGGGGGTAGGAAGAAGTAGGCTGCTGGTTAACTAGGATCTGCAGCTTATCCAGTAGGTAGGGAAATGGGCAGACTGGGTGGGCCAAGCGGTCCTTATCTGCCGTCAAATTCTATGTTTCTATGTTTAGGGTGTGGTAATATGCAACTGAGTGTAACAACATGTTGTAGGGTGTGGTAATACGCAGCTGAGTGTGACAACATGTTGTCGGGTGTGGTAATATGCAGCCAAGTGTGACAACATGTTGCAGGGTGTGGTAATATGCAGCTGAGTGTGTCGCAGGGTGTGGTAATATGCAGCTGAGTGTGACAACATATTACTGGGTGTGGTAATATGCAGCTGAGTGTGACAATATGTTGCAGGGTGTGGTAATATGCAACTGAGTGTAACAACATGTTGTAGGGTGTGGTAATATGCAGCTGAGTGTGACAACATGTTGCAGGGTGTGGTAATATGCAGATGAGTGTGACAACATGTTGCAGAGTGTGGTAATATGCAGATGAGTGTGACAACATGTTGCAGGGTGTGGTAATATGCAGCTGAGTGAGACAACATGTTGCAGGATGTGGTAATATGCAGCTGAGTGTGACGACATGTTGCAGGGTGTGGTAATATGCAGCTGAGTGTGACAATATGTTGCAGGGTGTGGTAATATGCAACTGAGTGTAACAACATGTTGTAGGGTGTGGTAACAGCAGCTGAGTGTGACAACATTGTTGTCGGGTGTGGTAATATACAGCTGAGTGTGGCAACATGTTGCATGGTGTGGTAACATGCAGCTGAGTGTGTCGCAGGGTGTGGTAATATGCAGCTGAGTGTGACAACATATTGCTGGGTGTGGTAATATGCAGCTGAGTGTGATAACATGTTGCAGAGTGTGTAATATGCAGCTGAGTGTGACAACATGTTGCAGAGTGTGGCAATATGCAGCTGAGTATGACAACATGTTGCAGGGTGTGGTAATATGCAACTGGGTGTGGTAATATGCAGCTGAGTGTGATAACATGTTGCAGAGTGTGGTAATATGCAGCTGAGTGTGATAACATGCTGCAGAGTGTGGTAATATGCAGCTGAGTGTGACAACATGTTGCAGGGTGTGGTAATATGCAGATGAGTGTGACAACGTGTTGCAGGGTGTGGTAATATGCAGCTGAGTGTGACAACATGTTGCAGGGTGTGGTAATATGCAGCTGAGTGTAACAACATGTCGCAGGTTGTGGTAATATGCAGCTGGGTGTGACATGTTGCAGGGTGTGGTAATATGCAGCTGAGTATGACAACATGTTGCAGAGTGTGGTAATATGCAGCCAAGTGTGACAACATGTTGCAGGGTGTGGTAATATGCAGCTGAGTGTGTTGCAGGGTGTGGTAATATGGAGCTGAGTGTGACAACATATTGCTGGGTGTGGTAATATGCAGCTGAGTGTGATAACATGTTGCAGAGTGTGGTAATATGCAGCTGAGTGTGACAACATGTTGCAGGGTGTGGTAATATGCAGCTGAGTGTGACAACATGTTGCAGAGTGTGGTAATATGCAGCTGAGTGTGACAACATGTTGCAGAGTGTGGTAATATGCAGCTGAGTGTGACAACATGTTGCAGGGTGTGGTAATATGCAGATGAGTGTGACAACATGTTGCAGAGTGTGGTAATATGCAGATGAGTGTGACAACATGTTGCAGGGTGTGGTAATATGCAGCTGAGTGAGACAACATGTTGCAGGATGTGGTAATATGCAGCTGAGTGTGACGACATGTTGCAGGGTGTGGTAATATGCAGCTGAGTGTGACAATATGTTGCAGGGTGTGGTAATATGCAACTGAGTGTAACAACATGTTGTAGGGTGTGGTAATACGCAGCTGAGTGTGACAACATTGTTGTCGGGTGTGGTAATATACAGCTGAGTGTGGCAACATGTTGCATGGTGTAGTAACATGCAGCTGAGTGTGTCGCAGGGTGTGGTAATATGCAGCTGAGTGTGACAACATATTGCTGGGTGTGGTAATATGCAGCTGAGTGTGATAACATGTTGCAGAGTGTGGTAATATGCAGCTGAGTGTGACAACATGTTGCAGAGTGTGGTAATATGCAGCTGAGTATGACAACATGTTGCAGGGTGTGGTAATATGCAACTGGGTGTGGTAATATGCAGCTGAGTGTGATAACATGTTGCAGAGTGTGGTAATATGCAGCTGAGTGTGATAACATGTTGCAGAGTGTGGTAATATGCAGCTGAGTGTGACAACATGTTGCAGGGTGTGGTAATATGCAGATGAGTGTGACAACGTGTTGCAGGGTGTGGTAATATGCAGATGAGTGTGACAACATGTTGCAGGGTGTGGTAATATGCAGCTGAGTGTAACAACATGTTGCAGGTTGTGGTAATATGCGGCTGGGTGTGACATGTTGCAGGGTGTGGTAATATGCAGCTGAGTGTGACAACATGTTGCAGAGTGTGGTAATATGCAGCCAAGTGTGACAACATGTTGCAGGGTGTGGTAATATGCAGCTGAGTATGTTGCAGGGTGTGGTAATATGCAGCTGAGTGTGACAACATATTGCTGGGTGTGGTAATATGCAGCTGAGTGTGATAACATGTTGCAGAGTGTGGTAATATGCAGCTGAGTGTGACAACATGTTGCAGGGTGTGGTAATATGCAGCTGAGTGTGACAACATGTTGCAGAGTGTGGTAATATGCAGCTGAGTGTGTCAACATGTTGCAGAGTGTGGTAATATGCAGCTGAGTGTGACAACATGTTGCAGAGTGTGGTAATATGCAGCTGAGTGTGACAACATGTTGCAGAGTGTGGTAATATGCAGCTGAGTGTGACAACATGTTGCAGAGTGTGGTAATATGCAGCTGAATGTGACAACATGTTGCAGGGTGTGGTAATATGCAGCTGAGTGTGACAACATGTTGCAGAGTGTGGTAATATGCAGCTGAGTGTGACAACATGTTGCAGAGTGTGGTAATACGCAGCTGAGTGTGATAACATGTTGCAGGGTGTAGTAACATGCAGCTGAGTGTGACAACATATAGCAGGGTGTGGTAATATGAAGCTGAGTGTGACAACATGTTGCAGGGTGTGGTAATATGCAACTGAGTGTGACAACATGTTGCAGAGTGTGGTAATATGCAGCCAAGTGTGATAACATGTTGCAGGGTGTGGTAATATGCAGCTGAGTGTGTTGCAGGGTGTGGTAATATGCAGCTGAGTGTGACAACATATTGCTGGGTGTGGTAATATGCAGCTGAGTGTGATAACATGTTGCAGAGTGTGGTAATATGCAGCTGAATGTGACAACATGTTGCAGAGTGTGGTAATATGCAGCTGAGTGTGACAACATGTTGCAGAGTGTGGTAATATGCAGCTGAGTGTGACAACATGTTGCAGAGTGTGGTAATATGCAGCTGAGTGTGACAACATGTTGCAGGGTGTGGTAATATGCAGCTGAGTGTGACAACATGTTGCAGAGTGTGGTAATATGCAGCTGAGTGTGACAACATGCTGCAGGGTGTGGTAATATGCAGCTGAGTGTGACAACATGTTGCAGAGTGTGGTAATATGCAGCTGAGTGTGACAACATGTTGCAGAGTGTGGTAATATGCAGCTGAGTGTGACAACATGTTGCAGGGTGTGGTAATATGCAGCTGAGTGTGACAACATGTTGCAGAGTGTGGTAATATGCAGCTGAGTGTGACAACATGTTGCAGGGTGTGGTAATATGCAGCTGAATGTGACAACATGTTGCAGGGTGTGGTAATATGCAGCTGAGTGCGACAACATGTTGCAGAGTGTGGTAATATGCAGCTGAGTGTGACAACATGTTGCAGAGTGTGGTAATATGCAGCTGAGTGTGATAACATGTTGCAGGGTGTAGTAACATGCAGCTGAGTGTGACAACATGTTGCAGGGTGTGGTAATATGAAGCTGAGTGTGACAACATGTTGCAGGGTGTGGTAATATGCAACTGAGTGTGACAACATGTTGCAGAGTGTGGTAATATGCAGCCAAGTGTGACAACATGTTGCAGGGTGTGGTAATATGCAGCTGAGTGTGTTGCAGGGTGTGGTAATATGCAGCTGAGTGTGACAACATATTGCTGGGTGTGGTATTATGCAGCTGAGTGTGATAACATGTTGCAGAGTGTGGTAATATGCAGCTGAATGTGACAACATGTTGCAGGGTGTGGTAATATGCAGCTGAGTGTGACAACATGTTGCAGAGTGTGGTAATATGCAGCTGAGTGTGACAACATGTTGCAGAGTGTGGTAATATGCAGCTGAGTGTGACAACATGTTGCAGAGTGTGGTAATATGCAGCTGAGTGTGACAACATGTTGCAGACTGTGGTAATATGCAGCTGAGTGTGATAACATGTTGCAGGGTGTAGTAACATGCAGCTGAGTGTGACAACATGTTGCAGGGTGTGGTAATATGCAGCTGAGTGTGACAACATATTGCAGGGTGTGGTAATATGAAGCTGAGTGTGATAACATGTTGCAGAGTGTGGTAATATGCAGCTGAGTGTGACAACATGTTGCAGGGTGGGGTGACACTTTTTTCCTCTAGGAGCCCACATACGTTCTGTATATAAGTATGTATGTATATACATTATGTATGTACAAGGTGAATCAGAGCCTCAGGAATATTAAGATACACAGAAAGACCAATGGATGGAAAGAGGGAAGGATCAACACAGTGGTGAGTGGTGAGTGAGTCAGTGGGTGGGTGGATAAATGGCATCAACAAATGAATCTCCACATTTTAACCAGCATGGATAAGGTCAATTATAAATAATTACATGGGCTTATATATCAGAAGGCGCTAGTATGGTAGGCTGTATGACAGAATGAGATACTCTATAATCCACAGACTGGTATCATGCAAACCTATTTAGCAGTGTCAGTGGCTCAACAGGTTGCACACTCGCCTCTGTGGCCGGAAGATCAGAAGGCTGTGGATTCTTGCCCCATGCCAGGCACTTGGGTTAAATCCCAGTACTGACAGTGTAGTGCAACATGAGGGGGATGCTGCACTCCTGAGGTGCTGTCTTTCAGATGAGATGTTAAACCAAGGTCCCATCTGCCTGCTCTGGTGGTAGCACAGGTGGATGTTAAAGATCCCATGGCACGTCTCGAAAAGAGTAGGGGAATTTTTATTGGATAAAGCTTCATAAACAAAACAAGGGAAAATACAACAGAAAAACTGTAAAATACAGGAATCAATACATAACATCATAGTCCAGAAAACAAGAAACCATTCATACCCTTCAAAAGTCCGAAACACCAAAGACAAACCTAAAATTCCAAGAACAAAACCCACTCAGAAAAACCTATAATAACCAGAAGCAAAAAAACAGCTATCCCAACAGCCCTTCCCATCCCAGTATATAATGGAAAACAAAAAACTGTTCATAGAATCGCCCAGCGAGACTCCACTGGTCAATCAAAAATCCATAAAAAGGGGAGAGAACCCCAACCTTTCCACCAGTCCTGCATAAGAGCACTAGAAAAGACATGTCTTTCTTTTTTAAATAACATTGTGATTTCAGACTCAATTTTATTTTGCAAGCCCAGTAAAGATAGCTGTTTTTGTTGCAACACAAACTGACATCTGGTTTGCCAAATTACCCATTTAATGAGAGCAAAAATTACTTGAGTTGTCCCTAAATGGAATCCACTCCAAAGAATGTTATCATACTGACCATACACCAAGGTATTATAATTCATAGACCTTAGATGAGGGATATTCCATGAACAGGACAATATAGATAGGCCATAAACCAGAAATATATGGGCATTGTAAAAAAAAAAAAGATGCAACATTGTTTCAATCTCCAATCCACAACCCTCCCTTAGACAAGATCTGTCCTGAATAGATTTGTGAAAATGATTTCCTCTGACATTTAGTCTAGAATGACAGCTAAGCCATACAGAATCCCACACTTTAGGAGGGAGTCTGGTTTCTGTTACTTGTCGAAGGACATCAGCAAGGACTACGGTATCCGGCAATACCAGACAAGGATCTTTAAAACAGATCTCCTGTAACAGCTTACGATACTCCAATTTTCTGGTAGTATGCAAAAGGTCAGAGGTCAAGATATGCCAAAGTTTTAATTTCTTACAGATTTCCAAAAGATAGGGAGAAAAACCTTGTGGGAAGTTCCGAAATACCCCCCACTTCTGGGTTTCCCACTTCTGCCAAAAATAGCCGCCTCTATCTTTAAACAAGGGAACCCAAGGCAATTGATTCAACAACAAAACAGGAACAAAATTTGCATAAAGAAAAACAGTAAAAAGAAAAATCACAGGATTGATCATGTTCAAACCACCATCACACACAGGCCAATAGGTACTATTTCGCTTTATGGGATTAAGCCGACTCCCCCATAATAACTGAAAAGCCACGCTATACATCCTAACCTCTAATTTATCAGGCAAAGGATACAGATAACTAACAATCAGAAACATAGGCAATAAAAAAGTTTTAAACATAAAGACCCTTTTCTTTTTCGTCACAGGAAAACCTTTCCATCTTGCAACTTTCTCCTCTGCTTTGGCCAAGGCCATTTCCCAATTGTAATAGGCTGGGTCAGGAGCTTCAAACCAGTACCCCAGAATTTTAATCAGTAATGCAGATACCCCAACACCCCCTATAGCCTGCAGAGCTACTTCTAAAGTATGAATCCCCACAGCCGTACTCTTCTGTCTGTTGATCCTTGAACCAGAAACAACAGAAAAAGAGTCTACAACCTCCATAGCCCGCTCCCCAGATACTTGATCAGCCACTAGTATACTTATGCAGGTCATCTGCATAAGCCAGGGCAATCTGAAACACACCATCCCCAAACCCCGAAATGGTGCAATCCCTGTTGTCATATGTAATGTTCTTAATAAAGGATCTAAAGAAAAAACATAAAGAAGCGGACTCAGAGGACAGCCTTGTCTGACTCCTCGCTGAATCAGCACAGATCTCCCTAGCCTGCCATTTACCAAAGGCCGAGATGAGGCACGTCTATAAATGATTTGAAGCCATTCTATAAACCCAACTGGAATACCATAATGTTTTAAAACCTGAAACAGGTAGACATGGGGAACCTCATCAAAGGCCTTAGCTTGGTCAAGGGAAAGTAAATATCCAGAACCACTCGACCCATCAAAAGCTTCTCTTAGTAATTTGGTAATGTCTCCCGTACCCCGGCAGGGAATGGCACAAGTCTGACTGGGTGAAATCACTTCCTGAGTTACCCAGGACAAATGTTTGCACAAAACTTCACATAGAATTTTCCAGTCACATTTAACAAACTAATGGGCCTCCAATTCCTAAGATCCAATCTATCCCCTTTTTTACAAAGAAAAATCAAAATACTGTCTGCCAAAGCTGCAGGAAAAGGAACTAAACCAGATAATATAGCATTATAAACTTTCACCAAATAGGGACTGAATAGACCAACTGCTTTCTTATAGAGTTCCCCTGGTAAGCCATCCGGACCAGGAGAAGAACCAGACGGTAATCCAGCAATAACTTCCTCCACTTCTTTCTGGGAAATAGGAGAGGTCAATAGGGATTTATCTGATTCCAAAAGATCAGGTATCTGTAATGTACATAGAAACTATTCCATCCCGACAGTAGGGGGGGAGTTGGTACAAAAGGAAGCTCCCACAAACTGATGAATCACTTCCTCAATATCAGCCCTAGAATTTACAGTCTGACCTATATCAGACCTCAAGGCATCCATATATTTAGAGTCCACCCTTTGTGCACAACATTCATAAGGATTAACTCCTTGCACTTTCCCCTGAGTGCCAAACTTCTGTTCTAAAAACAGAGAATGGGCCGTATCATACTGATACTTACACATCTCAGATTTAATCACAACATCCGTGAGATCTTCTCCAGTCTCGACAGCATGAGAAAGTAGCCTCTGGAGCCTATCCCTGAACTGGAGGTAGGTTAGACACTTAGAATTTGCTGCCCGTTTTTGCCAAAGAGCTACATAAGGTTTTCAAATCTCGTTTCGAGTCTTGCCACCATAAAAGAGAATTATCATATAAATCAAAAACAGAAAATCTGGCCTCCAACTCATTATGAATGAGAGCCCAGGTATCTCTATCCGATAAAAGAGCCAAATTCAACCTCCAGACTGGATTCGGGCCAGGTTTGTTTACAGGAGTTCCAACAAAAACAGTAATCAGTCTGTGGTCAGAAGTCTCAACTGGAGAAACTGAAAAAGAACGCACAGGGACCCAATGGGAGGCAAACCAGAAGTCAATTCTAGTAGACAAGTGACCCCTAGAGTAATTATGCTCTGGTAAGCTAGCAAAACCAGCCGCACAATCCCTAAGCTTGTGGCCTGTGTATACATTCTGTACAAAAAGTTGGAATCAGAATATAACTTTTGTGATCTACCTGTTTTGTCAGATAAAGACAATATACAATAGAAATCACCTCCTAAAAAAACAGATCTTGTGGTATACAAAAAAGGTAGAACTTTCTGCAATAAAGTAACCAGCTGGAATTTCGTCTGGTAATTATAAATATGAATAATACATAATTCATGTGCCCCCAGCCGGGCATCAAGAATACACGCACAGCCAGGAACCAGGTCAATCAGACGAGAAACATGGAGGTCAGGATTCAAGATTAAAAACCCCAGCCCTGAGCATGGTTCCTCCCCCCAATGACCAAAAAGAAGCACCCCTAAACCAGTCAGTAGATGCCCAGTAGGTCTCTCTAGTAGTATGTAACCAGGTGTCTTGAAGTAAACAAATATCAAGATGATGACCGGAAATGATAGAAGAAATGGTGAGTCTTTTTTTGTGGTTCTTTATACTATTGGTGCTTATGGATCCCAAGGAAAGGTGCCACATCATGTTCAGGTGGTAGAGACATCCGCCATAGTGGAAACCAGAGGTTTAACAGCTTTAGTCCCCAATCTTTTGGATTTCTTTTTCTTCCCCTTCCCCCTTTGGTATCTACGGAGGGAAATTCAAAATCAGTTACAAGTTCCAGCTGTGATGAAATTAGTGAAGAGGAATCCGAATCATCATCCTGTGCATCCCACTGCTTCCTTTTAGCAAGTGGAAGGAACCTGCTGAACATGGGAAGACCAGTCTCACCTCCATCCATAGCATCTTTGCCCAATTTTTGGGATACCCTACGTGTTATCTGTCTATTTTTTTGAAATTCCCAATCCGTGGAGTGGGGAGGCGGCATAGCAGGGTCCTGCCCGGAAGGCCCCGGTAGTTCAACAGAGCAAGGGTGAGACTCCATATTCTCAGAAGGAATGAGCGATACCGGAGCAGCAACCGCCTCCGGGGCTGTGGTACCTGAGGAACTCCATATTCTCAGAAGGAATGAGCGATACCGGATCAGCAACCACCTCTGGGGCTGTGGTACCTGGGGAAAGTACCTGCTGCACTGGGAGCTTGACTGGAATAGAAGGGAGAGAGGGCACATGTTTAGAAGGGGAAGGATCAACAGCAGAAACGGTTACAGAGGGCGAGGAGGGCCGGGGAAGGGGCACCTCAATAGGGTAATCATCCCCTGGTTCCCCTGCCGTATTTTCAGTCGAGTCATCCCTTCCCAAATTATGTGAAGCCCAGAGACAATCCCTGAAAGTGTGGGTGGTGTCTTCACAAAGATTACAAATCACAGGAGTTTGGCAGGCAAATGCGACATGGCCGATCCCTCCACAAAGGGAACATTTCATTTTATCGCAGGCATTGCTCAGATGAGTATGAGCCCCACACCTGAAACATGAACGAGGTTGCCCAGCATAATAGATAAAACCTCGGTCCCTCTCCGGGTAGAAGCAACTAGGTAGATGCTGAATAATACCTCGAACCTGAGGCAATTTGACCCGAATCCTCCACCCCCCAGTCCAAATATCCTCAGAGTCAATAATAGGGTCTGGAAGACCTAAAACAGAATATTTAGCTCTTAACCAGAACAAAATATCTGATATTGCCACCCCTTCATTCTTGAACAACACAGTCACTGTTCTGTAGGCAGGCTTAGTGAGAGGAATAGCAGTAAAGACCTTCCAGGCAGGGTTGTTACAAACACCTTGGTAAAGTTCCCAGAAAGCTCCAAACTTTCAGCAGTTTTAAAGCTGATAACGAAATTTGGATAACTTGAGGTGTGAATTAAAGCATAAATATCCTGAGTAGAAAAACCCATGCTGTCCTTCAAAAGCGTACGGCCCACATATATTCTGTCAGGATGTAACTCTAAGCCTCCTTTATGTTTTAGCCTTACTGCGTTACGCCGTTTAGCAGGTTCAGGAGGAGCACGAAATAATCCAGCATATGTTCTGTGGGATGAGTTCCGATCACGTTCAGGATCAGCTCCAGCAGTACTCAGAGAAGGATGTGGGGGGGGACAGGATGTTCCAGGCCAGGCCCAGGAACATCAGGCTCTGGTTTTAGGGCAATAGGATCTTCAGGGTCATGATGCTGCCCAGAAATACTGGGCAATGGAGAGGTTTCCATAGGGTTTTGTTGCTGAGGAAAAAGAACCGGGGGGGTCAGACAACTCTAAAGAAGAGGGAAGTTCCACAGGGTCAGCAAGAGCAGACCCCGGCCGTTGAGGCAACACCCAAGGCTGATTTGGCCCAGCTTTAACCCACCTAGCAGCCTGCAAGGCTTCAGCAACAGTATGCCCCGTAACCAACAAATTGTTATCAAAGTTCGAACTCTCCCCAGACAACTCAGTACTGCGAGAAACCGTAGTGAGTAATACAGCACCTGTCACAGAATCTGACAGCTCCCGAGGAGCAACTGTTCTAGAAGCAGTGTCCACCCCGAACCCTCTCCAGCCTGTAAATGTGGAATTAAGGCAGTGTCAGAAGAAACAACAGAAATCTTACTGGCAGGTTCCCGGGATGACATACGGGAACCGCTCGTGTCCATGGAGGTCTGTAACTCACTGTTTACCAGGTCTAGAGTTGCAGCAGACCCAGCACCAAACTTCGTCGTGCATACTCCGGGTGAACTGACAGCTGTTGTAGAAAGTGGAGCTCCAGAAAGCAATGCTCCTGTCTCGAGACGGAGGGATTGGCTGTAACGCTGGCGGGTCTCTTCCGCAGCAAGAAGCGTTCGCAAATACTCACAATGGGACCGAATCAAATGACAGCTCAGGAAGTCCGTCTGCAGCAGTGGGTCTGCAGAAAAAATAGGAGCCTCAGAGGAAGCCACACGAGCAGGAGAGGCAAACAAGCGATCCTCAGCAGGAGCAAGAACAGTGACAGTATCCAGACTCGGCAGTTCAGATGAAGGGAACTTCGGAGCAATATCCACATCCATCTTCTCGGAGACGGAAAAAGCCTCACACACAGGAGGAACTGAGGAGGAGGCCAACTCCTCAGCTCCAAGGACAATCTCACCTCCACCAGGATCAAAGGGAGCTGCCATCTTGGTCCCACAGGAAAATGGGTCCCCGTTGCTCACAGGAAGCAGAGTAGGGGAATTTCCCCGGTGTCCTGGCCAAATTTCCCTCATTCACTAAAATACTACCAACAGTTTAATCTGGTTCAATGTCAGTTAGCATCCATCTGTATCTCCCTCCTCCCCCAGGACGAGGCTGAAAATAGGCAGAATTGTCTAGCCCTCCTTTCCCGGTCAACGAAAAATAAAAATATTTCTTATAAATCAAATACACACTGGTCAACTAAATTTAGAGGAGATACAGGCAGTAACCTTTGAAGCAATTATTTGTGGAGCGGTGTGGGGAGGCCTGCACTGTAACAGTGTGACTGCACATGCAGTATGGCCACATCTTTAAACGTGGATAAATAACGAACACCTGCTTCCAGTGATGGTAATCCAGCACCTTTCACTAGTGCTACAGTTCACACCAACTGCTCAAAAGAAAAACACAGTGTTTTTTTATCAATAAAAGTGTCACAATAGCTAGAACAAATTTCATAGTCACTTCATACCGAACATATCTTTTGCATCTCTCTCTACTGAATGAATAAGGTGGCATTCGGACTGGCTTGTTGTAGAGAAGCCTTCAGCCTTTGGTGTTACTCTACTGTTAAATGAGCCACTCATCATGTCAGTTTTGTAGAAACTGCTCACGCAGATATTAAATACTAGATATCAAATATTAAATTCACTGTGGCTTCACAGGGCAAAGGTAAATTAGAAAACAAAACAGAATTATTTCCTTCAAGACAAACAAAACGGTAGTGTCATTTTGGACAATATGAACTGAAAAAGATATATAGATATATACATATTTTTTTTTTTTTGACAAATACCACATATAGGATAATTATGGTTTGGGATTTTAAGGGAGACATCCTTAGAGCAACTCACAAATCCACATGCAGCAAAGGAGGTTTTAATAGCATGTCAACTTAATACAGACCCATTCAAAAAAGTAAAATTAGTCTGGCGTCCCTGATGTATGACCCAGATCTGACGTGTGGACATATCTGCATTATACGTGTCTAATACAATGTATACAAGGGACTTAACCATAGGAAAGTTCCATTTTAATTTGATTAATTTTTCCCCACAGGGAACCATAATAGAACTTCACATATTCTTGTTTAACAAGAAAATTCATTTAACCTAGGCTCATGCTTTTCAATAGAGATGGACAGAAATAGAAGCAGATTCTCTGAACTTGACATTGTTATGAATATAATTGACAATATGCATGCACTGCAGAGTAAGCACAGTTAGCAAGCTCTGTATTTTCCTTCATGGATACAGAACTCAATTTCTGAAGCTCATTTTATAATAAATGATAAAGAAACATAAATTGTAATGTAATAGGTCATATTTTAACAAGTTCAATTTGCATCAGTCTAGCGCATGTAGTTTATTTACTGCAGTTTACCTACACATAATCTTGATGTGTTGAAGGTGACTCAGACGGGCTGAGTACGTAAGCCAGGGACAACCAGAGAAACCATCTACTCAGCGACTGGTGTACATATTACAAACTCAGCTCGGCATGAAGGGCAATTTAGAGCATGAAGAAACAGTAAACTGAATCAAGGACAATGGAATGCAAGCTTGTGGATGTGTACAACCGCACAGCTGCTACAAAGACAGCAATCTATAGTTTAAAAAAAATGTTTGGGTTGAGAGAAAATGAACTGCAGCTTTTCCTTCATAAGCACACAAAATCCTGAAACTGATAAGTAAATCAGTATCATAGTGGTCTAGTGTCTAGAACACAGAACAGTGAATCAGGATAGCCCAGGTTCAAATCCGACCACAGCAACTGGCTCAATGTATGACTTCCACCTTCAGTCCAAGTGTAAAATGGGGTAGAAAGTAAGACACCACAGAAATCAAGCTTTGTAACATCAGTTAGCCATTATGGGTAAACTTTAAATATATATGTGTATATATATGTGTGTGTGTGTGTGTGTGTATAGTATATATATATATATACACACACACACACATACCTTGCTGATGTCCAGGTACAGTATATCAACTGTCTGTCCCTTGTCGGCCACTCCAGTCACCCAGTCAAAGAACTCTTATCAGGTTTACCTGGCATGACCTCCCTTTGATGAACCCGTGCTGCCTATTGTCCTGTAGCCCATTTATTTTAAGAGAGTAAACCACTCACTCTCCCACAGTATGGCCTCAAGTAACTTACCCTCTATAGAAGTCAGGCAGACTGTTCTATGGTTGCCTGGCTCATTCTTCATTCTGCTTTTATGCAGAGGGACTCTGTTGACTGAGCAGCCCTGTGTCTAGTGGGCAGTTGAAAATATGTGCAAGTAGAGCTGCTATTACCTCAGCTGCTTCCTTGAGTATCCTAGGGTTAGTCCATTTGACCCCACTGATTTGCCTAGCCAATTCCTTTTTAGCCCCTCCAACACTCTTTTTTTTCCCCGTGATTCTTCCCAGACTGTTACAGCTCCCTTTCTGCCTCCTATTTACCCCCACCCTACATTCTGGTAAAGGTCCCTTCTCTTTCCTTTTAAGTACTGGAAAAAATATATTGATTCAGTAACTATGCTTTGCTCACATCCCCTTCCTCCTATCCTTTCCTTTTTTTCAACCTCACAATACTCTCCCTAACTTTGCATTTCTCCAGAGATACCGGAAGAAACCCCCTTCCCCCAGCCTTGATCCACTGCCATTCTGAAACCTGTCTCAGCCTTTGCATTTCTGATCTTCCTACTGGCCTCCCTGGTTTCCCTTAGATGGTCCTCCTTCCCATCCTCCTCCATTTGATTCCTCTTCCTACTGGCCTCCCTGGTTACCCTAAGATAGTCCTCCACATCCTCCTCCGTGTGATTCCTCTTCCTACTGACCTCCCTGGTTACCCTTAGATAGTCCTCCTTCCCATCCTCCTCCATTTGATTCCTCTTCCTACTGGCCTCCCTGGTTCCCTTTTTTTTTTTTAATTAAATTTTTATTAAGCATTTTCTTTCACAGAAAATGAACAGACAAAGAATACACAGTATGAACAGGT
This sequence comes from Neoceratodus forsteri, assembly GCA_016271365.2. Taxonomy (NCBI): domain Eukaryota; kingdom Metazoa; phylum Chordata; order Ceratodontiformes; family Ceratodontidae; genus Neoceratodus; species Neoceratodus forsteri. Next base: position 966,950,869 of record CM028136.1, read on the forward strand.
AGTAGCACATGTCACAGTCCATAACTCATCATTGGAGATGAGGTCCTTGTGGGGAGCAGCGGGTGGCAGCCCAACCAGTCTTTCAAAGGAGTCCACAAGTTGGTATTATATTGTCAGAGCAGTTCCTGTTGTTTTGCAGTGAATGGAACTAGTCCCCAGATTGTCCCAAGGATACAAATAGCCTCCCTGGTTTCCCTTAGATAATCTTCCCTATCCTCCTCCCTTTGATTCCCAAGCATTTCCTGAATGCCCTCCTCTTTGTCCTCATTGTTTCCTCCACATCAGATGTGAGCCACAGTGGGTCTCTTGCTTTCCTCCCCTTGATAATTGCTAACCCTCCCAATAGAGCATTCCCCAGCCTGTAATATGCCTACCTTGAATGCTTCCTATGTTCCCGCAATTCCATCTATCCTGTTAGTCCCCCATGTTATTCCCTTGTAGTAGTTATAGTAGTAGCAGTAGTAAATTGTATTCAGCAACATGAATAAGGCAATTTCTGTTGAGTTTAAGCTCATTTACAATGGATACCCATTTTACATTGCCCTGGTTACAGAAGGAAAAAATTTAGACTCGGTAAATACAAAACTAGTAATATTTCCCAGAAATAATGAACAGTTTCACGAAAATATAAAATTACACAATTCTATATAAAATATGCACAACATAAAGTGAATTACTCAGTTAGCACATCATACCTTATAAATGTCATCAACATACAAACATTAACATCTGTGTATAAAAATCAACCGACTCAAAGAACAGGGCAGCAAGCTTGAGGTAATGCGGCTTGTTGTACAAACTGTTCTTTAATTTTTCTCCACAATATTATCGTGTTCATAATTCAAGGGCCTAAGAGGTAAAAGGAAGATTGTCCTACATTTGTTCTTTTTAAGGGACATCAGATTCAATACAGTTTGCTGATCTTGGTCCACCCTTTGGGATCTTCATGAAAACATTATTATAGACATAGTCAGGGACTTGCTTTTTATGGCATTTAAACATCAATCCAGCTCTGTGCAGCTGTCTTCTCAGCTCCAAATGAAGTCAACCATACTTTTACGGTTCAGTCCCCATTGCTGGCTTCCACATGGGCCTCCAGCCAAACTGTCTTGTAATCACTTAACCCAAATTGTTCCTGGGCTACTGTGTTTTGGACCTGCTCATTGTTTGTGAGAATTAGGTCCAATAATGCTCCCTACCTCAGCAACATTTTCTCTGCACCCTGTTGCTGAGGGCTCAGTGCATGACACTGCAGCTAACCCAAAACAAGGTCACAGTACAAAAGAACATGCACTCATGGTGAAGTGCAACCAACAGTAATACTTACTGGGGCAAATGCACTCTGACAGTCGATGCTGCAAACATTTTATAGCTGTCCATCATGCAGAAGAATAGACCAGTAAACAGTGCAAATTACACTGGTTAAGAAAAGCTGATTGCCAGTTCTCCAGACTACCTTAGTAGTCGACCCTGAGTACCCTGTCGCTTTGTTTGACTGAGCTTGTCAAAGGACCAGGTCTCACTCGCCACTACTTCGTTTGTCAGGATGTGGTCCTGATAGAAACAGTCTGCTGCAAACAGCGAGACCCCTGATGAAGCTCTGTGTTCTGCATGCAAGACTGCAATAACATTTCTGCAACAGCAACTATGTTATGTGTGTGTCTCCCTGTGAGTATTACTACTGGTTGCACCTAAACACAAGTGTACTTTATTTGTACTGTCCAGTAGTGCTCCCTCTCTTGTAGGGTCCTGGACCAATTCCGCAAGGAAAGCTTCCTGACATGCCTCTACCAAGAGCTGGTTCCTTGCACTTGCTACGACTGGGACGTTCCAGTCCATGTCCAGCATGCTGAAGTACCCTATTAGCACTACTCCCCCACACCTGGATGCCTACTTCAGAATTTCCTCTAGCTCCTTGTCTGTTACCTGATCTTGGCTTAGTGGCTTGTAAACTACCCCTACCCTGATTTGTTTCCCCTTCCTTGTAGGTACTAGGACCTCCAGAGCCATCAAAAGTGTTGCTTTCTCGGAGTTAAATGCCTCCCTTACCTAGAGTGCTACCCCCCTCCTTGCCTTTCTTTCTAGCCTTCCTAAACAATGCATACTCCAGTACTGACTCATCCCACTTTTTGTTTTGGTTGCCCATGTCTATGTGAGATACACCAGGTCTAGATTATCCTCTACCATTAGTGCTTGAACTTCCTGCATTTCAGCTGGCCTGTTGGCACAGCTGTAACACTACCGCTCGTGATGCCAGTGACCCAAGTTGTGGAGTCGCCAGGGGATGGCTGGGGGAGAAAGCTCGAGCGTCCCACTGGATGCTCTGTTCCTCTGGGGAGGGAGGGCTACCACTACTGCTGCAAGACTGCCATTTGAGTGACCACAGGTGACAGTGCAGCTGGGTAGTGAACGTGGGAGGGAGGACATCGGCCAGGTCGTGTGGATGCACACACAGCCTGCACAAGCTTGGGCCTCCTATAATGTTGATGTCCTGAGGGTGGGGCTAATGGGCAAAAATAGCCTGAGCACAGATGATCCTCTGGGGCACTTGGGTCCCCACCCTAGCCACTGTCTGCCTTAGGGACATCCAGGCAACCTATGTCTCAGCGGAATTGGAGGAGGTGGAGGGTTGGTACCAGCTTGGCTGGTCCCCACCAGGAGGGGCAAGCTCGAGGGGTTGAACATCCTCGAGGGTAAGTGGCAGGGATGCTGAGGGATGGGGCTGGGTCCTCTGGAAGGGGAAAGGAAGCAGCACTTCTTTACACTGCCACTCTGTACACAGGGGATATGTCATGGCTTCACTGAAAATATCAGATGTATTTTCATGAGTGCCTCCAGAACCCAGTGACCTCACAAGCGGCCAAGTAAGGTCACAAGGTTCTGAAAGCAAGAATGGTGTCACTGCTCATAAGTTATGGGTCTTATCACTCACTAATGGAGATAAATGTGTAATTTTACTGCAGCTCATTATGCATTTGATATATACCACAGTATCTATAATGCTTTTATTATGGTTTTATCTTGTTTTAGTTTACAACTGTCTTTCTTTCCATTGTAAACTCTCTATCTGTCCCACTGCTCTCTGCCTTCTCCACTCATGAAATATCAACAAATACCCTCTCAAGAAGACAAAAATGATCTCTTAAGTCAGCCCATGTCATATCCCCTAGATATTAAAAACAGAAGATCCATTTGTTTTTTAGTTTAAAAAATGGAAACCTACTCTGCTCCCAGCTTAATACTATTAATAAAACTGGACAGGTTTTTACCAGCTTAGAGCCCCGTGAGTTTTGTTTATTTTAAACTGATGAAAAGCCAAAAGCATTTTTGTTCGGGGGAGCACATAAACTCAACTGTTCTTTTCTTACTTAAAATATAATATATAATATACCAAATATCATGTGGGCAACCATGCACAACCTGGCTGAGTTTCCAACTTGGATCTGATGACATCAGGGACTTCTTGAGCTTTGCTGTCAAGGTCCCAATGATGACATCAGAACCCCTTGAAGAAAACATAGCCCTGCTGTGCACAGTTGTTCATGCATTATTCTCTAAATTTTAAAGCAAACACAAGAAACAGTACAGGAGAAGATTAAGAAGACTGCAATTTACAATTATATTATAACTAGGAAAGCCAGGTTTATGTTGCCTTTATTATGAATGGTAGGAAACCTTAGGACAGACTAGACAAACTATTCAGGCATTTTTCTGGCTTTCACTTTTCTGTTTCCATGTACTAACTGAATACCAAATACGGACAAGAGAACAGTGGACTTAATCTAGCCTTTGTACTAAAACACCAGGGAATGCTAAACTGGCCCTTCCGAATACCCTGGGAATTTCCAGGTGCAGTCCCCATCCCCATGTGGTCTTTTTCCCCACCTTTCAAACAGTGAACATCCTTTAATCTAATATATCTTCTCTAATTTGGCAGTAATTTGGCTAATCTGGCAGTATAGCCTAGAGGTTAGAGGAATGAGGTGTGAATGAGCTTGATACATCCAGCAGACCAGACCCGAGTTTGATTCTCACAACCTCCACTTGCATAGTGTGCGACTCTGAGCAAGTCACTTAACTGCCCAGTGCTCCCAGGTCACCCCTGAAAACAGGCACTTGTGCCTAGTGGGCCTTACCCGGTTACCAAAGACTAAAATAAAATAAATAAATAAAACTAATTTAATCAGATTTTTCTGGTCTCTGCAAGTTGCAACAAAATGCAAAACTCTGTTCCATTATTTATGCATAACAACTGGGAATCATTTTTTCCCTAAGGGAAACCTGGTTATAATTCACTGTTATAACCTGCGGGTTATAATGGCCAACATGCGCCGGGTTTCCCTTGCAGTGCACATGCCCCAGCGGCAGCTCTTCCTTCGCTCAGCACCAGCCGCCAGTCCATAGCGCCAGATCTGCCACTCAGCGGTAAGTTTAGCAAAAAAAAAGGAAATGGGCACTTCAGGCAATGAAATTAACCATTAAAAATAAATAAATACAAAAAAGTAAGGGAAACCTTTCCCTTCAGCAGCAGTTTTCCTTTCCAACCACATTAACACGCCAAAACCAGACTGCACAGGGATTTTTTTTTTATTTTATATAGTTGCTGTGGAGAAATAATAATCCCCAGCAATTATATAAAATAAAACATGGGGTGGTGTGTTTAACTCGAGATTTTGCACACATCCTTGGTGCTGGATGCTTAAATAAACCTCTCGAGCTTTGCTCTCGGGGTTTATGTATCATCCAACACCGCGGGTGTGTGTAACATCTTGTTAAACGTACCACCCCATGTTTTGTTCTATATTTTATGAACATGCACAAGATATGTATAATTCCATGATAAACATGTATTTGAATGCAACTTAGATGGTCATAGATTCTGTACCAGGAAAATGCTATGATAACTGTATTCCAAAGTGACTATGTATTTTTGTCATTAAGACTTTCAAAAAAAATGTTTTAAAAAAATGCAAACACAGAGCCTGTGTCCCAAACTATAAGTACAAACAGTGAAAGCGAATGTACTCCAGACAAAATAGGCTTGTTATGGCAGTACTTGAATATATATGAAATACATGTATTATTGCAAAAAGCATCAAAATGTACAACATGCTAGTTGCCAGCAGTTACAGAGGTAAATGTAACAACCCAGTTGCTCTGGTGCTTCCAGGTGCAACATTTTCCTCGGGGTGGAACACGATGCTGTTATATTTAGCTCTGTAAATACAGGAAGCAAGTCCTTTCTGCACAAATGCAAAGATTTTATATTTTTTTCCAAGTAATGTCTTAATGTGCTTGTTTCTTCTGGAGTACATTCACATTTGCTGTTGGCACTTCAGTTTGGGACATTGGCTACATGTTTGCATTTTGTTGTGACTTGGAAAAAATCCAAACCAGCTTTGAAGTTAATATGCAGCAGATGAGTAGATCATAATTCCCTGGGGCTTTTGTTACAGTACCCCCTTCCCGAGATTCAGGCCACCAGGACAAATATATAATCTCCAGCAAGCTGACACTAATAGGCAGAGGGACCTTATTTGACGGAGATATGTTAATTTCAGTCTGCTGGAGGGATGTGCCTTTCTTGTAACAGGATGATTATAAATACCACTATTTCAAATCCTCCTGTTAAACACATACTCCAGCAGCGAGGCTATAACTTGGGAATTCTAAAAGCTACAACATTTATAATAAATGTGATAACAGTAACAATTTTCATAGTAATTCAATTTTGTCATGAGAAGTACCTGTAAGATGCATCTCAGGCTGCCAACAAAAGGTGGGATTCAACTGGGGGTGACTGGACATGTCCCACTAGTATGAATGTCCCACTTTCTAGCACTACCAAAGCAGTAAAGCCCACATTTTAAAATACTTCTCGAGAAAAACAGGACTTGTTCCTGCACAGCAAGAATAACACGGAGGTCGGTAACTTGTTCCTAAATCTCAATCCGGTTTGTCATAGATCCCCAGTCAGAGGGTGCTCATCTGTGTTTTTGTTTTTTTGTGTTACAATTTTTGGCCAGGAAAGACACACTAAGCTGAAGCTTGTTTCCAGGTGCATCCTGGGAGCAGAGGGAAGTTAAGTTACTTGCTCAAGGTCACACAGTATACAAGTGGTGGCTGTGGGATTCAAATCCAGTTCTTATTTATTTGTTTTTGATTACCGGGTAGGTGTGCTAGACATAGAAAACTGCCTATTTGCAGGTACGACCTGGGAGAGTACAAATCAAGTACAGTCAATATAGAGGAGTAGAAGGACATAAAATATAAAATACATGATCAATTTGAAAGGAAATAAACAAACATCGCTGTCAGCATAATACACCAGTAATGTACAACAGTCTTAGGGATAAGTATTAAACAACAGCAATGAACAATAAATGAAGCTAGTAATACTTGTATCTAAATAAATGACAGCAGGACACTAGGATAAACTTCTTAAGATCAAGTGCTAAATGGTTGGCTGATATGCCCGCAGGTGGGGGGGGAGGAAGACTTAGTTAGCAATCGAGGGAGGGAGAGAGGATAGGTAAAACAATGGGGATCAGTTAAGGAGAACTGACTTAAGACAGTAGGCAGTAAGTACAAAGGAGTATGGCTAACGCCTAGAGCAGATCCAGTATAGTGGGAGAGGTGTTAGGGAGAGTTCAGCGAGAAGGAAGCAGGAGCAGGAGTCAGACTGCAGTAGGTGACTCCTTAGCTGGCACTTAAAGCTGGAATGAGTAGAGAGAGGAGAGGTGGATATTGGTAGGTAAGGAGTTTCAGTGTACAGGTGCAAAGTGGGAAAAGGCCTGCACTCCCGTGGCTGTTTTACATCTAGGGACTTGAAAAAGCATCCGATCTCTGGAGCGGAGGGCACAGTGGGGGCTTTAAGGAATCAGCATTCCAGCTAGAGTAGGGGGAACACCTGAGCGAGAGATACTATCAGTCAGGGTGCCAAGTGAGTAGAGCTGGTTAGCCATGGGTGACAGCCAATGAAGGCTGCTGCAAAGGTAGCAGCGATGGGTGTGCGATGTGAATCCTGTGCAAAATGCCACATGTTATTATATGTGGTGTTCCATTTGTGTACACTAGCTTTAGTGGCACCGGCATATGTAACGGAGCCATAGGTGAGAGCTGGAAGAAGTAGGCCCTGGGCTATGGCGAATTGGGCAGAGGGGTGTAAGAGCATGTCTAGTTCTGTAGGCCAGTCCAGTCTTGGAATTGATGGCTTTACAGGTGATGGAGTTGTGGGGGTCGAAGTCAAGAGAGGGGTCAAGGATAATGCACAGATAGTTGAAGGACTGGACATTATCAAGATAGGAGCCATCAAGGCAGGAGACTGATAGCTGATCATGGCATCTCCTTGATCTAGGAGTAGACTCAAAGAGCATAGCTTGAGTTTTACTAGTGCTGAGTACTAGTTTGTTCCTAGAAAGCCAGTCTTAGGTATGGCACAAGTCAGAGGAAAGGGGCAGAATTAAGGTCAGTGACATCCTTGGCACTGTGGTAGAGAACAAGGTCATCGGCATAGAGAAGGGATGAGGAGTGGGGGCATTAAGAGATATATCATTGATAAAGATGGAAAAGAGAAGGGGGCCAAGGATGGAGCCTTGGGGCACCCCGATGTTGACAGTGCAGAAATCAGAGGTAGAAGAGCAGTATATTTAACATATTGCTGCCTGTCAGAGAGGTAACTGCTATGCCAAGCAACAACTCAGGGGAAAAGCCAAGGGAAAACATTTTGGTCACAAGTAAGGTGTGATCTACAAAGTCAAAGGCCTTGGTTAGGTCAATAAAGACTGCTCTAGTTAAAAGGCCAGAATCCATAGCAGTTTTGCAGTCATTCGTGAACTTGAGGAGAGCAGTGGATGTACTATGGCCTTTTCTAAAGCCATGCTGAGAGTCAGAAGAAGGTTATGATCATGAAGGAATGTGACTGTTTGAAGGGAGACATATTTTTCTAATAGTTTGCTTAGAACAGGATGTATGGCAATAGGTCTATAATTCGTGATTGACTTAGGGTTGCCTTTTTTGAAAACAGGGACTATCCTGGCTGTCTTCCAGATATGAGGGACAATTCTGGAGCAAAGCGATAAGCTGAAAATTCTGGACAGCGGTGATGCAAGAAAAGGAGCGGCTAACTTAAGGAGTCAGGGCAGAAGGCCATCAGCACCAACGCTACAACTACTGGAGATGGAACCGAGTAGATAGCGGACCTCCTTGTTGGTTACCACACAAAAATGGAAGCAAGGAGAGGGACTGTGGGGGAGATTCATAGGGTCAGAGGTGGTAACATTAGGACAGGGAAGGAACTGGTGTAGTTTGATAAATCGGAGAAGTGTTGATTAATGGAACTGACAACTGTGACAGGATTGTTGAAATGCAGGATATTTAGCATCATGTCATTGGAGGACTGAGAATGCTTGGTCCCCATAAAACTCTTAATGTGGGCTCAGAATTTTTTAGAGTCACCAGCAGCATTGATAGTAGGTTTTTACAGTAGGCGCCCTTGGCTAGGCGAATATCCTATTTACAGAAATTTCTCTTAGATCGGTATTCCTGCAGATCAAACAGTCAGCCAGAGGTTTTAAACTTAGACCAACAGCTATCTCAGGACTTTAGTTGAGCTAGGAGATCCTTACTAAGCCATCTGGTGGGAGCCCCTCGGATCCTCTGGGATATGGTGACAGCATGTTGGTTCTGTAGTGCACCAAACTGTGCTAAGAAATAATCAAGGGCTTCAGAGGCAAAGAGGAAGGACCAGTCAATCTTAGATAGATCATTAAGGAACATAGTGGGGTCAAGTCTGGAGAAGTCGTGGAAAGATATGACTTTAATTGGGTTAGTGGGTAGTGTGCGGACATGCCAAATACAGAAAATGGAAGAATGTCTGGCAATAGCATCACAGAGGATTCCAGCTCCAGCAGTCCTATCAGTCCTATTAGTTAGGATCCAGTCAATTAATGTTTTTGAGCCCGAGTTCTAGGTTTGTAGCTCTGTGTTCTTAACCACTACGCTATACTGCCTCCTTATTTGGTTTGGACCAGGTCTTCCCCCCGATGGCCAAAGATGCAGTTCCCTCCTCCCCCAATTTTGCTCTACTCGTCATTTACTTCAGCAGGCTAGGTGAGTAGCTGAACTGAATCCCTCGCTCTCCCCATTGCCACCTTGCTTTCCTTTACACTCACCATCCGCATGTTATGATGGCTGTTGATCAATTATTGACAGAGAGCAGTTTCTCCACAGCGGAGAGGCTGCCAGTTCATGCCTCCAGTATCTCTAGTCAAGTTTCTGTACCAACACAAACACAGCGGCACTAAAATAATTGCTGAAGAAGGAAAAACCTGCTGTTCTGACCCACTGTCAGGGCAGCAAGGGGAACATAAGAGGCCTGACAGGCACCCCAAGTCAGTGACCATAAAGACAACGCTCAAAGATTGCACTAGTTTATGTTTAGCGGGCTGCCACACACAGGGAAAACCAGGGTATGTACTGTAATTATAAGTCAATGGTAAAGAAGAAAGAGGAGCAGATACTGACAAAGTAGACAGTGGAGGAAGATAAGGTAGAGTGGAGAAATCCCATGTTAAAAAATACTGTAGAAATGTTTCTTTGTTCACCATAGTGGCAGGTGAATTTTAAGTCTCCGCCACTACTGCAGAGGGGGCACCAGGATGACTCACAGTGGTGGTTGGTGAACTGTGTGTCTCCTGCTGGGGGGGACTGGGATGGCCTACCCATAGTGGTGGGTGAATTGTGCATCCCTCACTACTTCAACAGGGTTGACTGGTATGGCTCGCCATGGCAGATGGTGGTCAGTGCGTACCCTGCTGCTCCTGTTCTGGGGAGAACTGGGATGGCCCACTATGGTGGTGAGTGGCTGGTGTGTCCTCCCACCCCTCCTGTAGGGTGAGGGACTAGGGTCATCTGCCATGGTGGCAAGTGGTTGGTGTTTACCCTGCCGGTCCAGCAGGTGGTGATGGGGGTCATGGCGGCAGGTGAACTGTGTTTCCCCGACACTCATGCAGGTGGGACAAGGATTGTCCATGTGACATCACCCACTGTTCCTAGGGGGCACCAGGATGGCCCACTATGTCAATGGGAGGATCAAATTTCTCTTTGGTTTGTTTACTGCAGCAGAAGTCATGTTACCACCATGATTTCTGTGACGTGACACAAAAACAGTCCTTATACAGCCGGCCCGGTGGCACTGAGGGTTGAGGTGCTGGATGCCACACCTCGCGCCACACCAGCGACCTGGGTTCTGGAATGACCTTGGGTCATCGGGGTACCGGCATGGGAGGTGGGGGGGGAGATGGAGCAGGATCGAGCAGCCTAATGGCAGCTCTCTTCTCCTGGGGTGGTTGTGGCCCCCCCCCCCCCACAGTTCCGCTGTCACTGGGTGGAGGTCTTGTGGCAGCACAGGTGGAAGGGGGTGGCAAGTCGGGAGAACACCTTGGAACACGGCACACATGCGCCTCCATATGTGCACATTTGCACCTGGGAAAGGAGCAGACAAAAACGGGGAAAAACACCGGATAAAAACATAATAGAAAAAAAAATGAAAAAGAAAACAGTCCTTAAAGTACCTATGGTAGCAACATCACTAAATTGCTTCTTTCAGTTCTGGTAAACATATACTACAGGATCCCAACAAATCTGTCCTGACTATGTCAGGAATTCTAAAAAAGAAAAACTCCTGCTCCTTCCCTCAGAGTGCTTTCCACCCTTCTACTTCCACTCCTGACGGTGCCCAGTCTCTGAAAAAGAAGACCTCCCCCTAGGTGCTTTCCACCACTCCACCCAGTTTATGTAAAAGGAAGTATACCGTAGAAGACAGTGACAGGCACATCCCTCTCACCACCTCAGCAGGCCATTGTCTGAATGTATGAGCATGGACACCTCAACAGTAAAAGTGATCAGCTGATTTACTATTGGTTTTGCCACGCTTCATTCATTGAGACGGTGGCCAGCCAAGGTGGCAAGAGGAGGGCTGTGCCACTCATTGTCTTATACCACGTACTTTATTTTAAATTAACTGAGTAGCATGGGGGTGAAAAGTAGAGAGAGGGAGGGCTCAGGGGGAGCTTTTATTTGTTACATATTGAAAGCAGATCGAAGGGTGGATGGGTGGAAAGCACACAGAGGAAGGGAGCAGGGTTTTTATTTTTTGCACATAGTAAGTGGGACCAGAGGCTGGTAAGCACCTAGAGGGAGGTCATAATAATTAATTAATTTATTTATTTATTTACTTTTTTAACATCACGAGTGGGACCAGAGGGTGAACAGGTGGAAAGCATGCAGAGGGAGGAAGCAGGTTTTTTATTTTGCACAGTTCAAGACTGGAATCGGAGGGTGGAGGGGGTGGGAAAGCATGCAGAGAGAGACTAGTTACCAGGACTGAAGGGCATGTATATTATTACTGCTGTTAGTGTGATGAGGCATGAAAGTAGTCCTCAAACAGTAACTGTAAAGGTAACAGGAGGAAAAATACTTCTTCTGGGTTCCAATAACCACACTATATAATAAGCCTCCAAATACGTCACTCTTGACTATATCAGGCAGCCTTGAAAAAGAGGAGCTAAACACAGAATGTATTTTAAATATATGTTGGATTACGTGCCCACTTCAGTAGGTGCTGGACCCCTGGATTTTAAAGGAAACTGATGGGAAACCTCAGCTACATGCCTATGCTTCTCATACAGCTAGATCCAAGTCCACAATTAAACCCAATGTTATGTTCAGTGCTGCATTGAGACCTGTAGCTGAGTTTAACAATCTGTTTCATTTTGAATCCAGGATACCAAAGCTTCCTGAAATGGCCCAGCAATCTACATTTGTGGCTAAGCATGATACAGTCTTCCTCTGACTTTCAAAATATATTTTGAAATGTGTCTCAATCTTTTTCGCAAGATTCCCCTAAGGATCAGGGACTACACTATCTGGAAAACTTTGAAAAATGTAATATCTAAATATGAATTACATTTATAATACACTGTGAGCCTATTTTCCCTGCGTTTTTGAAAGCTTGTTCTTCACGTTTTGGAATACAGAACCTGTTCTTAGCATTTCAGAACATGATGAAGAACAAGGGTTTTATCCAACTTCCAATGAAAATAGCGATCCCCAATCTCGATCCTCATAAGTACAAGCAGAGCAGTCAGGGACACACGACAGCATCACGTGCCACTTCGAAATTATCCATTTAATCCGCAAGCCCCCATTACAGTTGTACATAATAAAATAACCCTTCTTTGGTTCTGATTTTTCCCTATTGAAAAACAGGCTCAAATTATATTACAAATAATGAAAGAATCCCCCTTTACTGAGAACTTTCATATTCTCAATGCCTCGTTAGTTCGGTGACATCAGGAAGGCACTCGAGCTTTGCTCTCTTGCCCCTGCTGTCACCAAACTAACTCAGCTTTGAGAATCTGCTCATTCTCTATTAAGGGTGGTTAATTATTCTATATATATATTTCATTTATTTTCAACAATTGTTCTCCCATTTTTTTACTACTGAGAACAGTTGCCTGTAAACAAGATTATTGTCCCCTAAGCATTGTGTGCTCTGGGAGCTTGTTTACACATGACATCATAATCTTCTGTTTATAACATCACATGTATTTCCACAGCAACAGACTATGATGTCATAAACAGAATTATGAAGTCAAGCGTAAACATGTAGCTAGGGCAGACAGGGCTGAGATCCTGAGCCCAATTCTCAAAGGATGACGCATGGCTTGCATACGCCCTGCATCAAACCCTGCAGCTGTGCCGAACACGTTGCCTCACCTTGCGCCCAATTCTCAAAGGTCATGCATATTTGCGGCACTTTACCCCCATATGCGGTTTGCGCCAAAGTGGCGCAAACCCCGTAAAGTTCCGCAAAGTTGGACCAGCAAATGCTAACTCACACCATGTGGTGCATAGGATTGAGAATCCTGACTGCCAGCCAGGGTCTACTGCAAACCCCATGCGCCATGTGTTTGGTGCACCTGGGGCTTGTGGCAGTCTAACCCATTTGAGAATTGGCCCCCCAGTTTCCCAAAAAATGTCCTTAGCCAGTGGCTGTTTAAATCTTTCGACATTTTTTGAGCCAGGACCTGGCCACTTACAGATATATGCCAGACAGTGAAAGTTAGCAAGTTATCACTGATGTTTGGGAAAACCCTGAATAGTTTCTGTCTGTTACAGCCATGAGACATTCTGAGGTCTGAAGTCTTACAATAAAAGGTAGGCTGCAACTGAAGCTCTATTAAAAGGTGGAATTTTTGGTTTACTGGTTCTTGATTTTAACCCCATTTGTACCCCCCTCATTCTCCGAGCTATAACATTCCTCTACCTACTCTCCCCATGCCTGTTGCAGCTTTGACCTTGGTGGGGCACCCCTTTACTGTATCACTTGCTTGGACACCCCCCCCACACACACACACCCCAACAGGGGCCCCGAGTGAGCCTCCTCTCCCATGATGCAACTGTATGATGTCGGCTGGGGGCTAGACACCAAACACCTCCCTGTCTGAGATCAGCACCCCGATGTGTGTCACGGGTTCAGAGCCAGAGGGGTTATGCGCATGTAATTCCTTTTTCCCTAGACTACCAGGAGACACTCTTTAACACTGCATGGAAAACCACTACAGAGTATGATGGTACATGGAAAATGAATACCAAGAACAAGCTGCCAACATTTCACGCCACACATGGAGCACTTTTTACATGTGGGAAACACACTCTGAGTATAGTGTAAAATGCTGGGGGGGGGGGTTGTTTGTTCCTGAGGGTCTCACTCTGCATGTCACAGAATTAAACCCCTTGCAGCATGCAGCTACACTGCAGTCACAATGCAGTTACAGTGTAGTTACATTGTAACTACATTGCAGTTAACTGACACTTGTAACCAACCTCTTTTTAAACTGATTTGGAGTAACATTTTTTTAGACTTGAGCTTTTGGCCTGTGCATCTTTACCAGGTGGGTGAGTGCTATGATTTTTGTCCTGTTTCATGGGGAAGTTTTGCAGGCACAGCTCCCACTCTCCTCCCTGGATAATGTTGTTTATGGTCTTCTTAAGCTCTTGCATGGCTGTCACAATCCATGTGTGTTCTAATATAAAACTCGGTGGTTGACAGGGGCATAAATCACATCATCCAGTTCTAAAATGGTCCTTACCACCAGAGTGTAAATCAGAACCATCAACTTAGGCTACTTAAAGGTCTATATAAATGGAACAATAACAGAACTGGAACCAGTGTTTAAAGATCGGCTTCTACTGGGACAAATTACTTACAGGTTCACTGCAGTTCTACTTTAAACCCCAGGAGAGTTGATTCTGATAAGTAGCAAGGGAGGTGACTGGGGCTAAACTGGCAAATATGCTGTTGAGTAGGAAATCTAATGCCAAGCAGGAGGCCCTGAAGTCGAATACGACAGAGGCTGGCACTAGATGCATTCCCATGGGTACAGTGTAAGCAGTCAAGAAGGACTCCTCCCTAGGGAAGTTAAGGGACTAACAGAGGGCATATGATAGGATGAAAACTTCTGGTGCCAGGGATAGGGAAGCTGCATGTTGGTCAAGAACTCTTCAACCAGCAACAAAGAAAAGATGGTATCCAATTCAGCATGTACGTTTCCAACCATAAATTATTCAGATTGCATGATAATGCTTTTTTTTACATTTCAGCTTGTTCTCATGGTTCCAGTATATTCTGCCAGCTTATCCATCATGTACTCTATACAAATCTTTAATGAGGATTTTCTGACTGTATATAAACCTGATCTTTGCATCACTACAGACTGTTATGTCATCTATGCAGCAAAATACATTTGTACAAATACTGGTGACTATCAACAAAGACAGTTTAAAAAACAAACAGACAAATGTACTTTTCTGCGGCTCTGATCATCAGAGCCATGTGAACTTTGTTTTACTAGAGTTCTTTTGTTATACTAAGGTTCCATAGGACAGTCAAGGAGGCTGAGAAGCCCGTTAAAGGCTGTCGTCACAAATCGGTGGAGGTAACCGTCGTCACCAACTGTCATACGTTTATCCAACCTGATCTTAAAGGTAGTGAAAGAATCTGCCTGCACAACATATGCTGGTAACTTATTCCAGTATTCAATTGCCCTACATACAAACCCATATTTTCTTAGATTAGTTCTACACCTTTCACTCACTAACTGTTGATCATGTTTTCTCCAATTGAAGTTTGTTTTTCCTACATTGCAAGCCCAATTCAGTTCTCAAACTATCCTGATACAAAACTTTATAAAGAAGCAGCAAATCACCCCTCTTCCTCCTATTTGACAAAGACCATAGTCTCATTGATTTTAATCTGGTTTCATAAGGTTGGTTCCTGTGACCTGATACTATTTTAGTTAAAATTCTTTGTGGACGTTCCAGCAACACCCTATCCATTTTTAAATAAGGACTCCAAAGCGAGGAACAGTAGTCCAAAGTTGGTCTAACATACAATTTAAACACTTTAGTGAGCACTTCTGCATTCCTGGTATGAAAGTTTCTTCTAATACAATTTACCAAATGCACAGATCTATTAGCTGTAATTCTACAATGTGTTCCATTTTTCATATCTTGTTTTATATATATATATATATATATATATATATACACACACACACACACCAAGATCTTTCTCACAGGTAGAAGATCTTATTTTACTACCCTGAATATAGTACTCCTGTTTTATGTTGCCCTTTCCTATACTCAGCATTACACTTTTATTAGTATTAAAACTCATAAAGTTCTTTTTGGCCCACTCCTCAATCTCTAGTAAATCCTGTCCAAACCTCAGTCTATCTTCAAAAGTATATTTGCTAAATCCTCAATAGGGTTCTGTCTGCAGTATATTTGTGTTATGTTGGAACATGTTTGGCCAAATTTTACAATGGGAAACTCCAAAAACAAACAGCAGTTAGAGGAGAAGGGAAGAGTGGCCCACAGCACTTAAGAGTCTAGAGCGAGTGATAAGCCAGCAGGAGCTACAAATGATGTCTGCAAGACATTTTTGCATATCCCTTTCCAAGCCTCTCAGTTCTTGCTAACAAGTGCTCTGAACCTAAACAGTCCTGACACATCATGCGCATCGGCTCTGTACAGGCCATGTAGGTCTTGAACTCATCTGAGGGACTCCCTTTAAGGAATGGCATGAAGTCAGGAGTGATTGGAGTATTAGGTACCAAAGGAGCAGAGCTGTTACAAAAAAGGAGTTGGTGTAGTGTTGGGATCAAATGGAGCTGAATTGGAGCCAAATGACACCAGCACACTGGCCACTTCAATGGTCCTGACACAGAGCGCTGCACTGCCATGCACATGACCAGAGTTTGGGAGTCATGGCGGGGGTAAGGACTGGCCACAGTAGCTGTGGTCAGGGAGGGATTTCACTGTACGGCCGGTGCCATAGCAACCCCTGCAAATGGCCAGGAGAGCTTGCTCCCTCCACAGGACAACACTGCAGGCATGTCAAGGGGAGGAAGCAGGACAAGGAGAAAACCAGAAAGAAAACCCATGTGATGTCTATACAACAGCCTAGTTTCCTGGACTCCCTGGATCCTTGTGCCTGCCCAAAACTGAATCCTAGCTCACAAAGTGGCTGCCTTGGGGGAAAGAATGGCCCTCCCCCTGGAAGGAAAGCAACGGGTGATGTTGGATGGTATGGAACCTAGGGGAGACTGGGGTATCACTGGGCCAGAACAGGGTACATCCCTGATAGATGGAATATGGCCAGGGAGAAAAAGCTCTGCAGAAAAGTAGCAAAAAACAGTACACTGCTCAAAATACAATGCACGGCCAAAAAGGTGCACAGTGGGAACTGAGGAGACCAACTCCTTCAGACAAAAAGAGATATCTGATGGCTGGAGGGAATGAGACATGAGGTATGGGGGTTGGTGCCTATGACTCGGTTCAGATCTATTGGACATGCCATGTACTGTTTTCTGAAGCTGGTATGGCTATGTATGAACCCACATTTTCTGAAGCAAAAACATAATCCAAGATACAAATGCAGGACACCAAGTGCTTAAAGAGCTGCTCAGCACTTCAGTCTGTACCTTTATAAACACTATGTTTCAGTTACTACTATTTATTACATGAGACAGTTTTTTTTTTCTTCAGTTTTCCTTTCAAGTGTTTTTAACATGTGTCTTCAGGATCCAGTCCCCAAAAAAAATCAGAGGAGGGAAGTGGGAGTATCTACTGGCTCCATCCCCCCTCCCCACACACACACTCAGTAGACAGCATGCTCACCTCTGGGGCCAAAAGATCAGAATGTCATGGGTTCTAACCCCACACCAGGTACTTGGGACAATATCCATAACTGACACTGTAGAGAAGTACAAGTAGTGAAGTACAAGGGGAGGGGTCTGCACTGTTGAGTTGTTGTCCTTTGAATGAGGTGTTACACCAAGGTCCCTTCTACTATTTCTGAATAATGTCCAGGTGGAAATTAAAGATCCCATGGTACTTTTCGAAGAGTAAGGAAGGTTCCCTGGTGTCATGGCCAACATTCCCCCTATCAATAAGCAAGGTGATGTAATCCACCCCAGGACACATCTGGAAACCAGCTATCACTAAAGGTGGGCAAGCCAGGAATTTTTAACCTAGAGCTGTGCCAGAGCTGATCCAAGGGTCTGGCTCGACTCTATATGCCAAAGTACGAACCAAGCCATGACTGACGCAAGCTGTCCCCTATGATATTGACAGTGCCCCTCATAAGTTGCATAGGAAGACTTGAAAGTTTCAGCCATGCATTAACTGCACAGCCTGATATAAATGCTTGCTTTGATCATAACTGGTGTGGCTTGACCCTGGCTCTCAAATGCTCACAGAGGTTGAGCCAAGCAAGCCAGGCACTAGACTCAAGCCAGTTCTGGCTTGCCCACCTCTAGCTATCAAACTCAATGAGCCTTTTCTGGTCAAAAATTACAGATAAATGGCTGACCCATCAATGCAGTTGCAGAGTTACTTGTCATAATGCTGGGGGTGACCAAGTGTGGGAACGAGCCCGAGATGCCAGCATACAGCCAGGGGGTGGAAGACTGTACATCTCAGAAGACATTCTCCTCCTCCTTCTCTGTGGAGTGAGAGTTCTGCACCCCCTGTAAAACCACTTGCTGGGTGTCTATGGGTGGTGATGCTGCTGGAGATACTTGTAAGTGCTGAGGAATGTTGCCTCATGTTTCTTGCAGCAGCACATTTCACATGGTTGTCTGCACTCTGTCATCCTTTCTGGACATCCCCAAGGGGTACAGAGAAAGTAAAACCATGGAAAATACCCTGACTCAATAGGATGAAGAAATCCTAGTATACTCAACCCGGGCACAGCTGGCCTGTCACCTCCCACTGCCCAGCCAATGGATATAATACAGCTGGTAGAAGGAGTAGCTACATGTAGGGGTGATGGGGCTGCATGCTTCCCATAAGACTCTGATTCAGAGTGAATCAGTGACGAAGGCAACAACTAGAAAGTAGTAAAGAAAATTACATATAAGCAATAAAATAATGCTTTATAACAGTACTACAAAAAAGGCAACACTAGCATTTTAGCATGTCAATTGCTATGTACTGTATTGATTAATTAAGATCATTTGTATGAAAAACAAAGGCTAGTTTATACGTAAAAAGGTTGAGAAACAGTAGGAGAGTCACGACCACTTTGCCGGCGACAAAGGCTGCTAGGCAGCAGTATATGAGGCATGAAATGAATCCTGCAAGAGCAGAGAAACATTTCAGTACCAGGGACAGAGCACAGTTCACTGCATCCAAGCACACCGAGTCAGTATCTTTTTCCACAGCAACCTTCAGCTCAAAAGATCTTTTCTGTCTCCGAATTATGAGACAATATGCTATTAGAATACAGATATATTATAGGTTTCAATAATATGTTTTATTCAGATTTAATGACAGGGGACCTAGCATATCCTTTCTAAATAAATACTGTATTAGAAAGGGAAACCAGAGTTCCCTGGAATGATAACTCCAGCATCACATACAGTATAACTCTTTAGATCTAATACAAACATAAGCATTTTATTTTTATTTTTCATGCATAGAGTCTTCTGGAGCAGTTAACGAAGGAAAAACTGCAAGTGTTGAGGAAGGCAAACTGGGTTGGAACATTTGTTTTCAAGGTGCTCCAAACTCCAGGGCTGCTGATTAAAAATAAAAAAAGAAAGAAAATGAAAAAAACATGTTTTTTTCTGATTGAACATAACATTTAAGTTAAATTGGATTAATTATTTTAGGTAGGAATTACTTTTTCTGCTTTACTACTTGCAATGCATCTCAATGAACTGACATTGTAAGTTTCTTTATTCACTACTGCATCCTTTCATGGGTACATTTTAGCCTCTAAAATGATAATATTGCCTGCCAGCAAGGGTATTAAACTAATGAACATTTGGCACTTAACAGGAAATTTAGCACATTGGTAAAACGATAACTGTTTAATGAGCACACGACTCTCCATAAAGCGCTGACGGTTAAATGTGATGTGATATAAAGTCAGCCAGATGAATCCCAATGTTTTTCTACAATAAAAAAAGAATGTAGAAAACAAATCACCAGTCAGAATCTCCATGGACCTACCAGATCAAACAGGATAGCCAGCACACCTGTAGGGTATCACTTCTTCCATCCTCAACACTCCCTTTCATACCCATCACTAGTGTTATAAAAGACAACTTCAGAGCCACCGAGAAATGAAGGGCATGAGAACTACGATTCATAGCCCTGCTGATTTAAAAAAAAATAATAGGCCCAAAAGGGACTTTGGAATGATGAGCCCTCCGATGCCCATACTATACAGCTCAAAAACTATCACTGTCGCACTGGTGTCTGTTCCTGTCCTCCACATCCAAGTCTATACCTAATAGTTCTACTTTTCCTCCACAAGCAATATTGCAGTCCTCTTTCTGTTTTACATAGACCTAACCACAGAAGAGTTTTATGTCACTACAGAGATCTTCCAAGTCATATTTAAAAATATTGAGGAGGCCACCTGAAGGCCTAATAGTAAACTGTGTGACTTACTAATGCTAATGACTCGAGTCGGAGTCCCTAAGCCCGATCACATCAGGTGGCAGATGCGGGGCTGAGCTTTTCACTTAGACACTGTGGACCCGACTCTCACTTACAAAAGTATAAGTCACAAAATGGGACACACAGAGGCACCCTGTTGCAACTCACCTCAGTTTTGCAGTTGCACAAAAGTAGTCTTAAGCTGTGTGGCCTAGTGGCACTGAGGGTTGAGGTGCTGGATGCCACACCTCGCACCACACCGGCAACCTGGGTTTGGGAATGAGCTTGGGTCATCAGGGAGGGAGAGAATTGAGCATCCAGAGGACAGCTCTCCTCTCTCTCTCAGGAGGGAGGGGGGATCCACGCTTGGCACTTGAGTGGGCGGAAGCCAGAGGCACAGCAAGCACAGATGCACACAGAGAGGGTTGGGGGGGGTGATGACATTAGCGGTGATGCCATGATGTCTGGGTGCGTGCCACTCCTCTAAGAACAGGGAGAATACGCTGGAGCACCAAGAGGAAGGAGCACCAAGCACAGACCCTAATGACTCCAGCCTGCCTGAGCACTGGGGGACCTGACGAAATTTGAATTCTCTCGGTGTACGGACACCACCTCATACCCATCTGGGGGTACAGCCACGGCTCTTTGGGGGTCCACTGCGGATTCCAGGTAAGGCAGCGAAGCGGGGCTGGTGCATGTGCATCTCCTGATGGAGCAGGGCTCTGGCGTAGGGGGCGAATAAAAAGAAATAAAAAAAAAAATAGTCAAACTCTGGGGGGATGAGCTTCACCTGTGCCTAAAGTGGTATGAAAATAAGGCATTCCAGATGTTACTGGGTCTAAACTGGGTTTGTGCCCACCAACAGAACAATTTTATAACACAAGCACATCTGTACATGGTGTAGTGCTGTACACAGATGTAGGTTCATGTACAGAAGCTACACACACACACACACACACACACACACCCTTCCTCAAGATATGTACTGCATGCCAGCTTGTGGGATGTGTACGAATATTTTTTTTTCACTCCACAGCAATTTTTCCTAGTGGTCCAGTGGCTCATCACCCTAAGTCCAAATCACGCCAAGTCCCTGACTAGACAAGAAGGACCCCAAAACTGGTCACCACCAAAAATAAATCCTGCTATTGGATAAACCTACATACATGCTACAAACTAAGGCTTCAGTTCTCAGAGAGCTTGGTTGCTGTACTGAGAACTGTCAAAGGAAGAAAACACTACCAAAAAGGGATACAACAAGCACCAGTATTCTAGCCAAAGGGCAGGACACAGCCAACAAGGAAACCCTGTAGAGAGAACATTTGGGGAACTACCCCTCTTAGTTTTTGTTGTTTCTTATTTTTGTAGGGGATTTAAACTGACCCAAATAAAGACAGATAAAGAAAAAGGTTGAAAGATGACACCCCCCACACCAAAACAATGCATTACTTATATGCAGCAGTGAAAGAAGCAGAGTGGCTGGATAAGATGCTAGCACCCACAGCTACTGTGCTCCCAGACAAGACGAGCTCATATAGTCCCAAGCAACCCCTATACAGAAGACAAGAGATACTGCAGGTTGGTGAGGTAGTCTCTAGAAGATATTCTTGGAGATCTGGTATCTTACTAATCTGTCATGAATCAATCTTTTCACTGAGCCCCACTCCATGGTTGAGTTGTATGATGTCCCTTAAGGAGGGAGGAGCGCACTCTTAGTTGGGAAGGCTTCAGGTACTTCAGTCCTTGGTGGCGGGGGGGGGAGAATAAGGAGAGTGCGTGCCAGGATTTTTTTTCCACAGATAGCATAGGTGAGTGCAGGTGATCATGAAGAACCATGGGGGCTGTCGGCTCCAACAGCTACTGCACCATTTTTAATGAAAACAGGAATTTCCCCCAGAAAGGAGTATTCAAGCTTTATGGCGGGCAACCAGACCTAGACAGGGCAGTCATTGCCAAGACATCCGTCTGAGGTAAATGACAGATGTTACCAAGCAGGAGGCCACCTTAGAGGCATCGTAAGACATCCTCATCTGGTATGGCGTTACCTCCACACCCTTAGCAGCCATGCTAAGGCTGACACATACTTGGTTGCATTCTGGCAGTTCAGAAAGCAAGGAGTGCACGCGAGACCACTGGTGGTACTGGTATGCTGCAAGGTGCACCTGGTATGACACCACTGTCATGGAGGACCTGGCTGAAGGAAACATCTTCCTCCCTAAGGCATCCATTTTCCTGAAATCCACTGAGAGGGGTATGGCTTGGTGACTGAGATGCTCCTGTTCCTGACTGAAGTCCAGAAAGACAACAGCCTCAGTGCAGGATGACTCTGTTCTCCTAAAGACCCAACAGGGGCCAAGTTGCAAGTTTAGAGGTCTCTCAGAGCAAGGGGAGTGGAGTATGGACTTTTTTTTTTTAACCAGGAGAGACACACTAAGCTGAAAGCTTGTTTACAGGTGTGACCTGGGAGCACAGGGAAGTTAAGTGACTTGCTCAGGGTCACAAAGTATGCAAGTGGGGGCTGTGGGATTCAAACCCAGGTCTCCAGGTTTGCAGCTCAGGGCCTTAAACCACTGCACTATGCCATCACTGCCTCTCACAGTGCAGTATGACAGGGAGGGATCACAACAGAGTCCTGCCTGGGCAATATCAAGAAGCACAGAGGCACAGCACTAGGGTTCACACCCGCCAAATAGGCCATTCCAATGCCTCGTCCTCATGAAGAAAAAATTACTCACCTTAGTAATGTTTTTTCTTCTAATGGAGTCTTGCTATATTATGACCAATGCAGTTTGTCCCACCATTAGAACTGCTCCGGAGGTGAAAGAGTTAACTTCCATGCAAAGCATGGAACTTAAAGCACGAGCTCGGTTAGAGAAGCTCTGTCTAGGACATTTCAAACCGAAACTGTCAGATCTTTTCGAGCAAAACTCACTAAGGCTCTGTGTGGAAGCTGTAACCTACACTAGCCAACTGACTACTAAAATATTAGCACATTTTCCTGGTCCCAACACCAAGACTCAAGTCAGGGACCAGAAAAGATAAGATAAAATAAAACACAACACCCAAACACCCCAACAAGAAGGGGTGGAAAACATAAAAGGGGGCATCAATAAGTGCCAACAGTGGAATGCCCACCCCATACCCAAAGTAGAAGTTCTGAGAGGGGCAGGCTGGGGGGGAGGTCATAATATAGCAAGACTCCATTAGAAGAATCAACATTACTAAAGTGAGTAATTTTTTCTTCAAACAACATGAAGTCTTGCTATATTATGACTAATGCAGATTACACAGCAGTATCTCCATGGAGGAGGGACAGAACCTACTTAGGGAATAGGCTCTGAAGCACGGCTGTGTCAAACCGAGCATCCCTCCTGGCCTGGATATCCAGGGAGTAATGCTTGGTGAAAGTGTGTACTGTTTTCCAAGTAGCTGCTTGACATATCTCTAAGATAGGGATGTCTCTGGCAGCAGCTAGAGACGCAACTGTACCTCTGGTAGAGTGAGCCCTCAGGCCTGAAGGGGGAACCTTACCCAGTTTTTGATAGCAAAATTGGATACAAGAGACAATCCACCTGGCAATGGATCACTTAGTGGCAGGTTTGCCTTTCCCAACCTCACCATAAGTGAGAAATAGTTGGACTGAGTCAAACCTGTGACCCTTGGTATGCTCTATGTAGTAACTTAGGGTCCTCTTAATATCTAAGCTGTGCAGCCTCCTCTCACCAGAGGAGGAATGGTCAGTGAAGAACACTGGAAGTGAAATAGATTGGTTAAGGTGGAAATCTGAAACCACCTTAAGCAAAAACTTCCTGTTAGTCCTGAGGACTACCTTATCCCTGTGAAAGGAAATAAAGTCAGTCTCCACTGATAAAGCCTGTAACTCACTTATGCGCCTGGCAGAAGTGATGGCTACTAGAAATACAGTTTTCCAAGTCAAGTACTTAAGCTCTGCCGAAGACAGAGGTTCAAAGGGGAGTTGCATCAGCTAAGCAATGCAAACATTAAGATCCCAGGCAGGGGCAGGGTCCCTGAATGGTGGATTTGATGAAGCAATCCCCAAAAACTTGAAATACAGGGTGAGCAGAAAGAGAAGAGGCTCTCCTGCTGAAATAAAGCAGAGACAGCTGCCAAATGCACTTTCAGGGTAGCTGGTCTCAGTCCCAAAGAATTAAGATGGACAATATAGTCCAAAACAGTGGGCAAGTCAGCAGATTCTGGGAAATATGCTTCCCAGAACACCATATGGAAAACCTTTCCACTTGGAGTTATAGGTAGCCCTGGTGGAAGGCTTCCTAGAAGCTTTCAAGATTTCGAGAACACCCTGAGAAAGTTGTAGATCAGCAAACTCTAACTCCTCAAGAGCCAGGCCTTGAGGTTGAGGGATTTGAGATTCGGATACCAGACTCTCCCCTGGGCACAGGTTAACAGATTGTGGTTCCTGGGGAGACACAGGGGAAGATGGACTGCTAAGGACAGAAGGAGTGGGTAGCAGGGCTGCCTGGCCCAGTCTGGAGCAATCAGAATCATCTTGCAGGGCTGAGATCTAATTTTGACTAGCACCTTGAACAGAAGAGGGAAGGGGGGGAAGGCATAGAGAAACTTCCCTTCCCAATCGAGGAGAAAGGCATCCAGGGGGACTGAGCCCAACACTGGGGGCCTACAACAAAAAAGTGGAAGTTGATGATTGTCTGGGGCTGCAAAAAGATCTATCTGAGGGGTGCCCCATCAGGCAAAAACTATCCCCAGTACTAGGGGATCCAGTGACCATTCGTGATGGCCCTGGGAAATCCTGCTGAGAGCATCTGCCAGGACATTGTCCTTGCCTGGGAGGTGAACTGCTATGAGGGAAGTGTTCAGGAAATAAGCCAGAGACCACAACTTCATCACCTTGGTGCACAAGGCCGAAGACCGAGTGCCCCCTTGTTTGTTGATGTACCACATTGTAGTGGTGTTGTCTGTTCTGACCTGTACCACCTTGTTCTGAACAGATGCAGAAAAAACCTGAAGTGCTAGAAAAACAGCTCTGAGTTCCAACAGATTGATGCGGAGCAGAGATTCCTGAGGGGACCACAACCCCTGGATGGAGAGGTCGCCCATGTGAGCTCCCCATCCCAAGAGGGACGCATCTGTAGTAAGGGTCAAGGAGTGAGATAGAGGGATGAAGGGCACCCCTTGTCTCAGATTGCTCTGATCCTGCCACCACTGAAGGGCCTGGATCAGGGTTCGAGTCACTGAGATTAACTTGGATAGGGAATCTCTCTTTGAGACCAGAAGGCTCTCAAATGGAACTGAATGTCCCTCATCTGAAATCTTGCTCCTTGCACTACAGCTGTGGAAGCAGCCATGTGTCCTAGGAGCTACAGGAAATGCCTTGCTGGTCGAGAGACCTGCAGAGTGAAGGACGAGGCCAGGGCCACCAGGGTCCTTACCCTTTCTAGGGGGGTGAAGGAAGGCTCTGGCCTGCTTTGTGTCCAGTTCTGCACCTATAAAGGTAAGTACCTGGACAGGTTCCAGAACTGACTTTGGAAGATTGAGAAGAAAGCCCAGAGAGGAAGCAGCTGCTGGGTAACTTGCAGGTGTGATTTGACCTGGTCTGGAGACTGACCCACAATGAGCCAGTCGTCCAAGTAGGGAAAGATGGCAATCTTTGCCTTCTTAAATGAGCAACTGCTACTGCCAGACATTTTGTGAATACCCTGGGGCAGAGGTAAGGCCAAGGGCATTGCTCTGAACTGATAATGGCCTGAGGGCAGTTCGAATCTGAGGTACTTTCGATGGGAGCTTCTGATAAGAACATGGAAGTGGGCATCCTTGAGGTCCAGGGAAGCTAGCCAGTCCCCTGGCCTTAGGGAGGGTAAAATCATTCCCAGAGTCACCATTTTGAATTTTGGTTTTAAAAGGTGCTTGTTCAGATATCTTAGGTCCAGGATGGGCCGCCACTCTTGTCTTTTTGGGGTAAGGAAGTACCTGGAGTACAAACCCTTGCCCTGGTGTGGGGAGAAACCTTTCTACAGCTCTGAGAGCCAGGAGGTTGAGACTTCTGTTTCAAGGCAAGAGTCTCTAGAGGGTTTGCAGGTGGAAAAGATCTGATTCTCATCTTTGAAAATTTTTTGAAGCTGAGAACCAGACCCTGGCTTACTACTTCCAGGACCCACTTGTCTGATGTTAAAAGACTCCCAGTCCTGGACGAAGTAAGCCAGCCTGCCCCCTACAGGTAATGGAGAACCGGCCCTGGACATCCCATCAGGGTGCCTGTTTGGCAGGGGCTTTAGGTTGAGGGGTGGGAGCAGGCCTGCTTGTACCCCGTCTGCCTCTCCCTCTGAAGAACCCCCTCTGAACATAAGCTGAAGAGGAGGCCTGGGTCTGGTAAAAAGGCCTGTGAAAAGGCCTGCCTCTACCCCTGGGGGGCTGCCTCTGAAGAGTGGCTTGCCGTTCCTTGGCTTGTGCACTCCTATAAGTGGTTCTATATTCATCCATTTTCTTCATATAATTCTCTGTCTGCTCCCCAAACAAAGAATTTCCCACCACAGGAAAATCCATAGCCTTAGACTGGGTATCCTATGACAAAGTAGTACACCTGAGCCAAGCTAATCTATGAAAAGCCACAGATGTAGCCATGACTCTAGAGGATACATCATTAGAATCCACTGCAGCATGGAATTGCACCTTAGATGCCTCAATACCATCAGCAGCCACCTGCTCCAGCTCCTTGGCAAGCTGGCCAGGGGCCTGTTTGCTAAAGCCATGACAGTATCCCATCTAGATTTTTGGTACCATGTATTGTTTTTAGCCATGGCATCAATCTTCCTGGAGTCCTTGTCAGGAGGATGTGAAGCCAGGGGAATATTAGCTTTATCACAGGCTGCAGCCTGAACTACCCCAACATGGCTGCATTGCTGTGAAAGAAATTCTGTATCGGGACCTGACAAAGTGTACCTCCTGTCCATCTTTTTATCCACAGGAGGCACAGAATTAGGAGCTTTTAAAATTTTTATTGTTTGTTTCCTAAAAGATTTATGTAAAGGAATAGACAATCTCCTGGACCCTGGGATATCCATTGTCTCTACAAAGTCAGGCTCCTCTTGCTCATCCACAGCCTCCTCTAAAGGAAGCTGGAGGGTTTCAGCAACTTTTTTATAAAACAGAAAATGAGAAGGGGACTCAGCAAGTCTAGGGGGAGATTCTCCTAAAGGTCTATCTGGGGAGATGTCCGGTTCAATGGGCACATCCAGACTTTCAAAGTCACATTCACACTGTTCATAATCATCCTCCCTCCTCTGGTTCATAAACCTCTATATCATATTCTTGAACTGTGGAACCGACCGAACTGACCTTTTGCCAGATAGTGGCGTTCGAAGGAACTGGGAAAGTGACTGGACAATTTGTATTGCCCTGGCTATCTCTGCAGCAGTTGGAGAAGGGATTTTGACTCCACACCTGCTGACTTTCTAGTTCTCTTTGCTGGAACTGGATCCTCAGAGTCAGCTTTACGCTTGCGGAGAAAGTCTGGCCCTGGTCAGAGGGAGACTCGGTTCGGTTGGCACCGAACCGGGCTGGCCATCCGGGTCAGCGGACTTTTTGGCCTCTCGTTCCCTGAGCCTACCAACTCTCTTATCTAGGGAAGCTGCAGGGAAATTCTTGCAAATCTGGCAGTCTGCATTGAGGTGGTCAAACCCCAGACAATAAACACATGTGGTGTGTGGGTCAGCCTTGGCAAAGGCTTCCCCACAGACACTAAAGTGTTGAAACCCAGTGGGCCCGGTTTTTCTTTTGGGTTTCTCAGACATAATGCCAGCCTAACCAATAACTTGCCCTTTTTTTCGGCAGTGCCAGGCAAGACACCCTTATCAGTTCCCAACCGTGTCACGGGTCGTGGAAAAAACCATAATGAAATCCGTTTTTTTTAGAACCGATAAGAACTGGGAACCGCACTCTAACAAGCCTTAAAACGCTTCAGAATGAAGTTTAAATACAATCTGATCGGTTCAAACCTAACCGATAAACATTTAAGTTCCACACAGAAAACTATTACTTACAATACCATAGACAGAGCTTGAACCGATCAGTTTGCGGTTAAAATAATGATAATCACGGTTGAATTTACCGAGAAAAAACTCTTTAAACCGAGAAAATGAACCGAGCAGCAGGAGGAATCTCCGGAGCGACTGTTCAGTGAGGCGGAGTAAAGAATCTGACAGTTTCAATTTGAAATGTCCTAGACAGAGCTTCTCTAACCGAGCTCGCGCTCTAAGTTCCATGCTTTGCATGGAAGTTAACTCTTTCACCTCCGGAGCAGTTCTAATGGTGGAACAAACTGCATTAGTCATAATATAGCAAGACTTCATGTTGTTTGAATCACTGAAACAGATTATCCTCAGTGGCAGAGTAGAGGCACAGGGCAGACTCATTGTCCTAAGAGGAGAAATCAAGGGAGAGGAGGCTAAAATGTTACAGGCACAAGGAGGAGGGAGAGATGCTGGAAACAGCACTGACTTGATCGCCATAAACCAGTGCTTCATATACTGAATACCTTTATGGAATTGCTGTGGAGACAAAAGCCTAGAAGGCCTGAGGGTCTCTAACACCATTTCAAATATATACTACAGTGCTTAAGAAACCTAAAGTGGATATAGGTGGCCCATGACCAGGGCCACCGGAAAACTGCACCCACAATTGTTTTGCAGAATCCGCCATTTCTACCATTCTCCGTAAAAACTGACATGTTCCACAATTTTTTGCAAGTTTTGAGTTTTTATATTGAACTGTGTAAAAAGTATTAACATTTTTAATAAAATATTCTCAAATATATTGACAATTTTGCATGCAGACTTGGATTTGGCTGAAACAATGTAGTGCAAGGTAGGGCAAGGGTTTTATGTGACACTGATTTCTTTTGAATCCTTGTCTTATTTGGTTTCAAGATCCACTGGCCAAGCATAAGTACACTTAAGCGCTTAACATTTGTTTTGTGTTGAAGCTGTTTATCATAAAACTTTTTGTTGTCACACAGATTGAAACAAAAGATGGGAGAAAAGGTGCAAATGATCCCATTAGCTTAAATGGGGTGCTAACTATGAAGCCTTTTTGTAAGTGGCAGAGCAAGTTTTTCCTTGTGAGCATACTTTCGTTAGGACTAGTTTAGATTCAAACAGCTGAAGATTTTTGGATGGCCCTGCCAATTTTAAAGGAGCACTGTAGCAAACGATTAGCTCCTTACCCTGTAAAGCTTACCCTCCGGTTTAGCTTTAGCCCACAAAAGCGGCATTTTTCTTGCGCCGCAAGGGAGTTAAGTTTATTTTATAAAAGTCTGTGAACCGGAAGTATGGCTGGCGCTGGGGGTTCCATTAAGTGTAATAGTGCAGCACTGTTCCGCTCACTTCAATACAAGTGCCTAAGGAGGGTCTGTGACCAAGGCATGTATTTCAGACACTCAGCAAGCAGAGGTAATGGCTGCAAGGAAGGCGGTCTTCCAGGTCAGAAACTTCAGTTCACATGTTGCTAGAGGCTCGAAAGGTTTACAGGTAAGTATATCTAGCACTAGGTTAATATCCCAGGTGGCTACCGGTCTCCTGACTGGTGGCCTAGTGTGGAGTATACCTTTAAGGAACCTCTTAACCAGGGGAAACTGAGCTACAGACAATGTGTGTATAGGCGCATGGTAAGCTGAGATCACGCAGAGATGGACCTTAATAGTTGAGTACTGAAGTCCTGTATTAGACAGGTCTAGAAGATACTCCAAGACTTTGTTTGGTGGGCAGGAAAAGGGATCCAGGGAAGCCTTCGCACACCAGATGGAGAACCACTTCCACTTTGCTGTGTATGTTTTCCTAGTAGCTGGCTTACGTGCTACTAGGAGAATGTCTGAAACTCTACGTGACACATCAAATCTACCCACTTCTATCTCCTCAGGAGACAAGCGTGGAGATGAAGAGATCTGAGGTTGGGATGGACCACAGGGCCCTGGGTCAGCAGGTCCATTTGAAGTGGAAGCTGTCTCAGAGAAGTCTCTGATAATCTGTTGATTAATGGAAACCACATCTGATGAGGCCAGAATGGGGTAATGAGAATCATTCTGCCCCCCTGTGCCTCCAGCTTGAGCAGCACCCTCTGAACTAAGGGAAGAGGAGGAAATGTGTATAGAAAGCGTCTTTTCCATCACAGTCTGAATGCATCCTGACAGAAAAATGCCAGGTTCTGGACTTCTGGAGCAGAATAGAGGCAGTTTTGCATTGAGTGGGGACACAGAAAGGTCCAGGTCCAGCGTGCCCCACTCTTCAAAGAGTGATTGGACGACATTTACGTCAAGAGACCACCTCTGTTCTGCTGAGATGATCCACTAGATCATTCTGGGATCCTGGTAGGTACACTGCCTGGATCAGGACTTCGTGTTCTAGACACCATTTCCACACTCTCACTGCTTCCCTGCACAGGGGATAAGAGTGCACCCTGCCCTGTTTGTTGATGTAGTACATCATGGCTTTGTTGTCCATCTGAAGGAGAATTATTTTGCGACAGAGAAGGTCCTTCAGGGCTCGGACAGCGTACAGGACTTCTCTCATTTCCAGGACATTTATGTGGAGTTGAGATTCGTCTCGACTCCACAGATCCTGGGTGTGGAGGTCCTGACAGTGAGCTCCCCAACCAAGTAGGGATGCATCCGTGGTGATGGAGATCTGAGATTCCAGTGGGGCAAATGGAAACCCTTTTAGAAGGTTGTCCTCTTGAGTCCACCAGGTGAGTGACCATTCTAGAGGTTCCGTCACCTTGATGTGAAAGGACCGGGAATGTGTGGTTGGGGACCACTGAGTACTGAGCATCCACTCAGTAGCCCTCATGTGGAGACGAGCTAGAGGCACAGTGAAGACTGAGGATGCCATGAGACCCAGCATCTGCTGCATCGAGAGGGCTCAAACTGAGTCATTCTTTCTGATGAAGTGGGCCATCTGAAGGATGTCACTCCTCCTGTCCTCTGGAAGAAAGGCTTTTGCGTTGCAGGTATCCAGAAGGAGTCCTATGAAGAGGAGCTGTAGGGAGGGTTGTAGTTGCAATTTTCCTAGATTCAACAGAACTCCCATGGACATGAGGAACTTGGAAGCCATAGCCACGGCTTCCTGTGTCTTTTGTCTGGAAGGGCTTGCTAGTAGCCAGTCATCCAGATATGGAAACACTTGAACTCTGAGTTTCCTGAGATGCACTGCGAGAACTGCAAAGCACTTTGTAAAGACTCAAGGCGCCAAGGATAGCCCAAAGGGCAGGACCCTGAATTGGTAGTCTTGACCCAACGCCACAAACTGGAGATACTTGTGGTAGTTAGGGTGTATGGGAATATGTTGATAGGCATCCTGCATGTCCAGGGAGGCGAGTCAATCATTTAGATGAATCAGAGGTAAAATAGTACTGAGTGATATCATCTTGAATTTCTTCTTGTAAAGGAATTTGTTTAACTTCCTTAGATCAAGAATAGGATGCATGCCACCTGTTTTCTTTGGAACTAGGAAGTAATGGGAGTAGAAACCTGTGTTCCGTTGATCCAGCGGAACTACTTTTACTGCCCTGTTGTTCAGAAAGCCTTGAATCTCAGAAGCAAGAAGGTCTGACTGAGAGACAGACAGCTTGGTCTGTCATTTGGGTGGATGATCCGGAGGGGTTTCTAAAAGATTTAGAGAGTAACCGTCGCGGATTATCCTGTGCACCTATTTGTCTGATGTGACTGACTTCCACTGGTTGTAAAACTGA
Organism: Neoceratodus forsteri; assembly: GCA_016271365.2. Taxonomy (NCBI): domain Eukaryota; kingdom Metazoa; phylum Chordata; order Ceratodontiformes; family Ceratodontidae; genus Neoceratodus; species Neoceratodus forsteri. The sequence goes on from CM028136.1 coordinate 966,982,624, forward strand.
GTCAGATGCCCTCCTACTGTCCAGGAAGAGTCCCCCTCGGACAGCTGAGGTGGAACTTGGGCCAGAATCTCAGAGGGTGGCATTAGGCGCTTTCGGGCCCTGTGCCTTCGGCTGCATTTTCTTTTGTGGCTGGGGACTTTTTTTTGTTGAAGCCCCCTCTGCCTTTGCCACAAAAGGCCTGAAGGTTATGAAACTGCTGCCAGTTCCGGCCCCGTTGAGGGGGAGCAGAGGGTGGCCTGGCCGTTTTGATAGCTGTTCTAGTTTTCTGTGTGGCCTCAAGTGCCTGCTCGACCTGAGGGTCAAACAGATAAGATCCATCAAATGGTAAGTTCAGAACTCTTTGTTGGGCATTTTTTGTGAAACCCGATGTACTTAACCACAAGAGGTGTCAGGTGCACATACCAGTTGCTGCTGCTCTACAAGCAGTGTCAAAGGTGTCCATAGCCACCTTAAGTTGCTGATTGTTGGACTCAATACCTCTAGTAATGGTCTGGAGAAGCTCTGTGCTAATGTCCAACTCTGGAAGAGCTTCCACAGTGGCTTTGAGCGAATGCCAGAGGGTATACTCATACTAAGAGAAATAACCGATAGCTAGCAATACGCATACCCAGGCTAGAGGCACCTCCCCAAAGTGTCAATCTTGTGAGATTCCTTGTTTATTGGATGGGCCATAGATTCCTGAGGGAGGACGGCTTTGTCATTCTTTGCCAAGACAACTATGGCATCAGCAAAAGCTAGAGAGGCTAAGATTAGTTGATCCTTGGGGGGGGCGTACTTCTTGTCTATGGATTTAGCCACGGAAGGAATAAACACCGAATTATCCCATACCATTTGTGAGAGAGTCTCAAAAGAGGGCTGCACCAGAGGAGTCAATTCCACAGGAATATCCGGAATGTGCAGATACTGCAGATGCAGCAATTTCCCCGGATCAACCTCTGAAGTCTGGAGAGAGGGAGTGGAATTAGTAATCTTTAACAGAGACTTAAAGGAAAGGTCCTTGACCAGAGGCTCTGCTGATGGAGAGGGTTTATTTGCCACTCCGAGAGAAGAATCATTGTCAAAGTCATCTCCTAATCAAAGATCAGGGTCAGGCTCAATATCGTCTCCTACTAGCCCTGGAGGGATCGTATATATAGGAAAGGGAGGAAAAAGAGGAGGAGGAGGAGGTGCTCTGTGAACTGGAGTCAAAAATCCTGGTGCCCTAGGTGCCGGCACAGGATGTGGCATCAAAAAAAAAAGACCGCGCCAGCCCAGGGAGTGGCACCAAGCGCGGCACCGCCAAGACAGGAGTCAAAGGCAGCACCACCCTAGACGTCGCACAAACACCAGAGGACCCCAATCCAACTCTTGGAGTCAAGGAGAAAGATCTGACAAAAGTAGTAGGAGAAAATGGTACCTGTACTGGCCCCTGTGCTACAGCCATATGAGGGGGGGAAAGCACCCAAGCATAGCGTCGACAGCACCAGAGAAGGCGCCACACGACTAGAAAGCTCCAACTGCCCTGCCCCGCAGGCTCAAAACTCTTAGGCCTGAAGGCCCCCAAGACAGTCCCACAGGCTTGGACATGCGAGACAACCGCCGAACCCACTGCTCCATAAGAGCAGCCCAATGATGAAACTGCTCACCAGTAGAAGACCCCCCACAGGCGGGGAGGGACTACAAAGTCGAGGATGTCGGTCACCAGGAACAGAAGCCGAAGAAGACCCCGAAGGAGTCGGAGTCGGACCCCTGCTCTTGCCACCGGCGAGCAACATGCAGACATACCAGAGGGCAACCTCGAGCGGTACCGTTTCTTCTTCAACCGGGAGGTCAAAGAAGAACTCAAGGCCAAGCGGTGCCGAGTCCTCGAAGAAGATCAAGAATGAGGCCACTCCTTTTTGTGCTTTCTGGAGGACCGCCCATCCCCCTCGAGCACCGGACTTCCTGTAGTCAGCCCCCCCCTCCGCAGAGGGCGGCAGACCAGACCCAGTCCTGCTGAAAACACAGCTTTCATGTGAAGTCTCCCTACCGCCACCGGCCCAGTTCATGGTCAACTCCATCGAAGGCAGGCTGAAGAGACTTCTGCGTTGATGAAAATCCTTTTTTTTTGTGTGTTTTTTTACTGAATTACTGAAATAAATAAAAACGAATTAATACTGAACCACTATAGCTACTGTCATATAGATGTGAAGATCTGATTCCTGGCGGGCAAGCGACGTCGTCACTGAGGCACACTTGACAGCGGGGAAAAAAGGAACCAAGGCAGTTGGAGGGTTGACGCTGAGGTAGCCTATACAGCGTGAGCCTGCCTCATGGTGCCGCACATGCATGATCCTACCTTGGCACCAGCCCTCCTGAAGATTTTTGACTCCCGCTTGGTCCTGGCACCTCCGGCGTAGTCCCATTAGTGTTAATGAGTGGTAGAGACGTTATGTCCAGGAAGATCAGAGCAATACAAGTACAATTACTAAAACATAACATTGTAGTACAATTACAGAGCAGAAGAAAAAAATACTCACCTTAGTAATTGTGTTTCTTCTAATGGAGTCTTGCTGTATTCTGACAATTACAGTTAGTTCCAGCCTTTGAACTGCCCCGGAGAGTATAGGGTTAAATTTCTACGCAGAGCTAGAACGTTGAGCTCCAGCTCAGTTGAAGACTCTGTCTGCAGTACTTTGAATCCAAACAGTCAGATTCTTATGAGCTAAAAACTCACTGACCTATCAGAATGTGGAAACTGTAAAATTTTTACTAGCCAACTGGCTAAATGGTCTAGGTTCCCAAAGGAAGACTCAAGTCAGGAAACACAAAAATCAAACAAAAACCAGGTAATAAAGCATAACAAATTCTTAATAACCAAACTGAAGCACCCAACAGGAAGTGTGCTGAAGACATCCCTGGGGTGCAACACTGCACCTGCCCACCCACTTCCCAAAAACAGGTTCTGAGAGGGGAGGCAGGAAGGAAGGTCAGAATACAGCAAGACTCCATTAGAAGAAACACAGTTACTAAGGTGAGTAATTTTTTCTTCAAACAACATGAAGTCTTGCTGTATTCTGACAATTGCAGACTGCCAAGCAGTACCTCCAAGGAGGAGGGACAGAACCTACTTTGGGAATAGGCTCTGAAGCACTGCTGCGCCAAATCTAGCATCACTCTGAGCCTGGATATCCAGGGAGTAATGGTTGGTGACGGTATGAACTGTTTTCCAGGTGGCTGCTTGGCAAATGTCTAACAAGGGAATATCCCTGGCTGCAGCCAGAGGTGCAACTGTACCTCTAGTGGAATGAGCGCTCAGGCCTGAGGGAGGAATTTTTCCCAGTTTCTCATAACAGAATTGGATACAGGACACAATCCACCTGGCAATAGTTCTCTTGGTGGCAGGTTTGCCCTTACCTACTTCCCCATAAGTGAGGAACAACTGGAGGGAGTCAAACCTGTGACCTTTTATACGTTCTATGTAGTAACTAAGGGGCTCTTTTAACATCTAAACTGTGCAACCTTCATTCTCCTGAGGAAGCATGATCAGTGAAGAACACAGGAAGAGACATGGATTGGTTCAAGTGGAAATCAGAAACCACTTTGGGTAGGAACCTTCTATTGGTTCTAAGGACCACCTTGTCACTATGGAATGAGATGAAGTCTGGTTCAACTGACAGAGCTTGCAATTCACTGATACGTCTGGCAGAGGTTACAGCAACCAAAAACACAGTTTTCCAAGTCAAGTACTTGAGCTCTGCTGAGGACATAGGCGCAAAACGGGGTTGCATAAGCTGAGCAATGCAGACATTCAAATCCCAGACAGGAGCAGGATCCCTAAAAGGAGGATTGGTATGAAGCAATCCTTTGAAAACATTACAGAATACAGGATGAGATGACAGAGAAGAATGCTTTCCCACTGACAGAAAAGCAGAAACAGCTGACAAATGTACCTTGAGAGTAGCTGCTCTGAGGCCTAGACCATTAAGATGAACCATATAATCCAGAACTGTAGACAACTTAGCAGTGTCTGGGGATATATGCTTCTTGGGACACCAAATGCTGAATCTTTTCCATTTGGAGTTATATGTTTTTCTGGTGGCAGGCTTTCGAGAGGCTTTGAGAATGTCCAGAACCCCTTGGGACAGATGCAAATCTGCATATTCTAACTCTTCAAGAGCCATGCCTTGAGATTGAGGGACCGAAGATTGGGGTACCAAATCCTCCCCTGAGATGAGGTTAACAGATTGCAATTCCTGAGGAGAGACAGGGGAAGATGGACTGCTAGGGACAGCAGCAGGGGATACCATGGCTGCCTGGCCCAGTCTGGAGCAATCAGAATTAGTTTGCAGGACTGTGACCTCATTTTGACCAGAACTTTGAACAACAGAGGAAAAGGAGGGAAGGCATAGAGGAATTTCCCTTCCCAGTTCAGAACCAGAGCATCCAGAGGGACTGAGCCCAGTACTGGAGGTCTGCAACAAAACAGAGGAAGTTGGTGATTGTCCAGGGCTGCAAAGAGATCTATCTCTGGAGTGCCCCACCTGGAAAAAATCACTTCTAGCACCAGGGAATCCAGAGACCATTCGTGATGGCCCTGGGAGATTCTGCTCAGTGCATCTGCTATCACATTGTCCTTTCCCGGAAGGTGGACTGCAACTAAGGATGTCTGCAGAGAGTAAGCCAGAGACCACAGTTTCATGGCTTCTGTGCACAAGGCCGTGTACCAAGTGCCTCTCTGCTTATTGATGTACCACATGGTGGTGGTGGTGTTGTCTGTCCTGACCTGTACCACCTTGTTCTGCACTGACTGAGAGAAGGAATGCAGGGCCAGGAACACTGCCCTGAGCTCCAAAAGACTGCTATGCAGGAGGGACTCTTGATGGGACCACTGTCCCTGGGCTGTGAGAGTCCCGAGATGGGCTCCCCACCCCAACAGAGAAGCATCTGTGGTAAGGACCACAGAGTGGGGCTGACTGATGAAAGGAACCCCTTGCCTGAGACTGTCCTGGCCACCACTGGAGTGCCTGGATCACAGTCTGAGTCACTGGAACCAGTTTGGTAAGAGGATCCTTCTTTTGGGACCAGAAGGACCTTAGGTGGAACTGAATGTCCCTCATTTGAAACCTGGCTCCTTGGACCACTGCTGTAGAAGCTGCCATGTGACCCAGAAGCTGAAGGAAATGCCTTGCTGGTCGAGAGACCAGAAGGCGGAAAGAGGAGGCCAGCTCTGAAATGGATGTAACCCTCTGCATGGGAAGAAAAGCTCTTGCCTTGAATGTATCCAGTGCCTATAAAAGTGAGAAGCTATACAGGTTCAAGAACTGACTTGGAAAGGTTGAGAAGAAACCCCAAGGAAGTGAGCACTTGCTGGGTCACTTGGAGGTCTGACCTGACTTGGTCTGGGGACGTCCCACAATTAGCCAGTCGTCCAGATATGGGAACACTGCAATCTTCTTCCTTCTTAAAAAGGCCACCACAACTGCCAGGCACTTTGTGAACACCCTTGGAGCTGATGTTAGGCCAAAGGGCATTGCTCTGAACTGATAATGGCCTGAAGGCAATTCGAACCTGAGGTACTTTCTGTGGGAGCACCTGATGGGAATGTGAAAATAGGCATCCTTGAGGTCCAGGGAGGCTAGCCAGTCCCCTGGCCTTAGAGAGGGAAGAATTATTCCCAGAGTCACCATTTTGAACTTTGGCTTTAACAGATGCTTGTTCAGATATCTTAAATCCAGGATGGGTCACCACTCCACTGTCTTTTTTAGGGTAAGGAAGTACCTGGAGTACAGACCTTTGCCCCGTGTAGGTAAGGCACCCTTTCTATGGCCCTTAGAGCCAACAGAGATGAAACCTCTGCTTGCAAGGCAAGGGGTTCGGAAGTGCTTGCAGGTGGAAAAGATCTGGGCCTCAGCTTTGGAAATCTTTTGAAGATGAGGACCAGTCCCTGGCTTACCACTTCCAGGACCCATTTGTCTGAAGTAACAGACTTCCAGTCCTGGACGAAGTAAGCCAGCCTGCCTCCTACTGGTATGGGGGAGTCAACCCGGGCTGACACCTCAGAGTGTCTGCTTGGCAGAAGTCTTAGGCTGAGGGGTGGATGCAGCCCTGCTCATCCCCCTTCTGCCTCTCCCTCTAAAGAACCCCTCTGGGAAAAGGGAGAAGAGGCCTGCGCTTGGTAGAAAGGCATGTGAAAAGGCCTGCTCCTGGCTTGCTGCCTTTGAGGAGTTACCTGCCTTTCCTTGGCCTGTGCACTCCTGTAAGTGGTCCTGTATTCGTTCATTTTCTTCATGTAATTCTCTGTCTGCTTCCCAAACAAAGAATTACCCACCACAGGGAAATCCATGGCCTTAGCCTGGGTGTCCTGTGAAAGGCTAGTACATCTGAGCCAAGCCATTCTCCAAAGAGCCACAGATGTATCCATGACTCTTGATGACACATCATTGGAGTCCACATCAGCATGAAACTAAACCTTGGATGCCTCGATCCCATCAGCAGCCACCCCCTCCAGCTCCTTGGCCAGCTGGGGGGAAGTCTGCTTAGCCAGTGCCAGTACAGTGTCCAATCTGGACTTCTGGTACCTGGCTGTAAAAGCCATATAATTAGCCTGCCTGAGTCCCAAAGAGGATGCCATGTACTGTTTCTTTGCCATGGCATCCAACTTCCTGGAGTCTTTATCTGGGGTGTGTGAAGCCAAGGGAATGCCTGCCCTGTCACAGGCTGCAGCCTGCACTACCCCAACATGGCTGCATCGCTGGTAAAGAAACTCTGTATCCGGGCCTGACAGAGTATACCCCTTGTCCATCCTTCTGTCCACAGGAGGTATAGAGTTAGGAGACTTTAGAATGTTTTGAGTCTGCTTCCCAAAAGACTTATGAAGGGGAAGAGACAGTCTCTTAGACTCTGGGATATCCATCATTTCAACGAAGTCAGGCTCTTCTTGGTCCTGCACAGCCTCCTCCATAGGAAGCTGGAGGGTTTCTGCCACTTTCCTGTAAAACAGAAAGTGGGAAGGGGACTCTGAGAGCCTAGGAGGAGAAACACCAGAAGGTCCGTCTGGGGAGATGTCCGGTTCTATAGGCACATCCAGACTTTCTAAGCACTCATCATCATAATCCTCACATTGTTCACAGTCCCCCTCCTCAAAATCCAGTTCATAAAAATCTTTAGGGGCATAATCCTGAACAGGAGGAACCGACCGAACTGAATCCCTACCAACTGGGACTGGATCGGTCAGAACCGGACGAAGCGATTCCACAATCCAAATCACTCAGGCAATTTCTTCTGTGGTCGGAACATGGAGTTCTAGATCCGAACCGGCAGATTTTTCCTTTCTTTTCCTTTTTGTAGGAACTGACCCCTCAGGATCAGCTCTCCTCTTGCCCGAAGGAGTATAGCCCTGGTCAGAGGGCACTCCTTCTGGTTCGGTGATAACCTAACCGGGCTGGACTTCTGGGTTAGCGGATTTCTCTGCCTCCTCCTCCCTAAGTCTACCTAATCTCTTATCCAGGATAGACTTGGGAAAATTCTTACATATTTGGCAGTCTGAATCGAGGTGGTCAAACCCTAGACAGTAAACACAAGTGGTGTGGAGATCGGCCTTAGCAAAGACCTCCCCACACTCACTGCAGTGTTGAAACCCAGTGGGCCTGTTTTTTTTCTTGGGTTTCTCAGACATGGCCAACCTAACCAAACTTACCCTTTTTTCAGCAACCACCAGGCAAGACCCTCTTATCGGTTTCTAACTGTGTTATGGGTGTTTGAAAAAACCGCTAAAAACACATTTTTTTAAAACCAATAAGAACCGGTAACCACACACTAAAATGACTAAATAAAAAGACCTAAAGGATCAGTTCAGCCGAACCGATCAGGACTTTTACAATTTCCACAATCCAAAAACACTATCTAAGTACTTACGGTACCACAGACAGAGTGAACCGAATCGCAGTAAAATAATTCGGAAAACCGAGACTTTAACCGAGTCTTTGAACCGAGCAACAGGAGAAATCTCCGGAGCGACTGTTCAGTGAAGCGGAGTAAAGAATCTGACGGTTTGGATTCAAAGTACTGCAGACAGACTCTTCAACCGAGCTCAAGCTCAACGTTCTATGCCCTGCATAGAAATTTAACCCTATACTCTCCGGGGCAGTTCAAAGGCTGGAGCTAACTGCAATTGTCAGAATACAGCAAGACTTCATGTTGTTTGAAATAACTCAGACCAACCAGCCAGGGTAAACAAAACCATGTTTGGATATAACGTACACTGCAACAACCCAAGAGCAGATGATCCAGTAGGGTAAAGGTTAGAGGATGGATAACACATTTGAAGTGCTAGAAGTAGTAGGCTGAGCACACGATTCAAAGTACTATTGTATACCCAAGGGAGGGCTGTTATAAGACAAGTGAGGAAGTGGACAGGTGAGGGGTAGAAGGTGGGGGATGGAAGAGAGAGAGAGAGGAGGGACAGCCAAGATCTAACCCCTTCTGGATGCTGAGAACCCTGCAAGGGGGACAGGACCAGGCAGAAGGGGGGGGGAGTGGGGAGGTAGAGAAGAGAGGGGCGGAGAAACAGGAGGGGAGGAGAAGGACAGGGAAGTAGGGAGGTGGGCAGGTGATGGATTTGAAAGTGGGGGGAAGGGAGATGGCGAAAAAGATAGAGAGCCAATCTATACTCCTTCAGGATGCAGAGAATCCTTCAAGGGGTCAGGATTAGAAAGTGGGGGGAAAGGAAGAGGGGTAGAAGAGAGGGAGCCAGGATCTATACCCCTTCAGGATTACAGAGAACCCTGCAAGAGGAACAGGACCAGACAAAAAAGTAGGAGAGAGAGAAGGGGAGAAATGAGGAGGAGGAGGAGGAGTGGAATGTGGCGGGTGACTGGAGGGGAGGAGAGGGATAAGGAATAGTGAGGCTGAACAAAACGGGGTAAACTAGGAATGGAAAAAGAAGAGAGAGCATCAGTGGGAGGGTGAGAGGAGGGCAGTGGGTGGGAAGGACAGCAGTAGAGTGTCGAAATAGCACAGTAGGTTGTGGATGGCAGTAGAGAGTCAAAATGGCACAATAGGTTGTGGTGGGGGTGAACATTAACTGTCTCAAGATGCAGGTTACTGGTATGGGGTTATTAAGATGGCAGTCGTGCTGGACTAGCCCCCGATTCTACGCTCTGTTTTATATGTTTTTTGCTTTCATCTTTGTTTAATTTAATTTGATTTTCTACACGTTAAACCGAGCATAGTTATGTTATACGTTTTTGTTTTTAAATTCTTAAGTCTTGCGGTTGCTGAAGTCTGTGGTTCTTGGCGGCATTTCCCCTGTGCCTTTCAGGCAATGAAGTGGAGAAGTGGAGAAGTGGGGCCTGGTCGCTTGCAAGAACCCAGTCGTTTTCCCAGCGCCGCAGTGTTTTTCCGGCGGCATTAGGACTGGGACTAGGAGCTAGCCGGTATCTCTGGAGCGGCTATTCTGCCATTAAAGGGGAGCGCTTCTTGTCTGCTGCTGAAAGTTGGAGGGCAGCTTTTTTCCCTAATGGGATTTGTGTGCCTTGACTGCTACCACCGACTCGAGACAAACTAGTCTCTCGAACTGTTGTTCCTGGATTATCCTTTGGGGTGTTTTGCGTGTCCCATTTCGTGGAAGCCTGGACTTTGGATCCTATGACTTTTCTTATGCTTTTGCTTTATGAATCTTGTTATTTTTGGACAAGTGGATATATTCTGTTCCTGTTGGACAAAGAGGAGTTCAATTTGGGATATCTTGAGGTGTCTTAAAGAACTGGAAATTGGCTGAAGGGACTACTTGTGGTGTTTAGAATACCGTGAGTGGGGGACTGATTTGCTGATCAGTGCCCCATTTTCTTCTTTGTAATTTTATATATGTTTTGCAGTCCAGAAGAAGGGCTGGTATAGTGGTTTGGTTGTGGGTTTTTGTCCCTCCTCCTCCACCCATATTGGTGCCTGGGTAATCTTGTTGTCACCTGGGACCGAGCAGGGGCTGCTTTGCTCTTCCCTAGGGAGCTAGGGACTAGTGGAGGGGGCTCCTAATTTATCCCCGGGTTGGTCCTTTTCGTGTGGCCTTGGGATATTTGTGGCTGCAGGTCCTTGGGGTATAGCTGGACCTTATAAGGCAGAGTAGAGGGTGAGGTGGGGGAGCCCCTGCTTTCCATTGGTTTGGCCTGTATTTAATTCTGGAGATTTTTATACCTCTTTTAGGATATCCACTGAGACGGAATATTCTTGTATGTTGGAAACATCTATTCTGCTCCATCGGACCTGCCATTGGGTTAATTTCACGTTGGATTATTTGGACTATTATGGCTCCTCCTACTGTTTGATGCCTTTTTTCCCTGATTTTTTAATTGTTTTGGTTCCCTGGTAGTGAGAGTACCAGTGAGCCTTGTTGTTATTTTTTCCTCGGCTGTGGGAGGGCTGGGGGAAATTTATGTTATTGTTATTGTTTGTTCTGAACATCCTGTGAGAGGGGGTTGTTTTATTACTTTCCCCCTCCTTGGCTGTGAGAGGGCTGTGGGAGAGGGAGCATTTTATTTTATATTTTGATGTTTTATTTTATCCCGTGAGAGGGGATTGTGTTATTTTTCTTTTTTTTTAGTTTCAGTTTTTCTTTCTGGGTTTGAAGGTTATCTTGTAGTGGGAGGGGGTAGTCTATTTGATTTATTATGGTAAGGATTGATATTTAAGTTATTTATGTTTTGGGGTTTTAGTTCTGTTTACAGTATTGCCTTGTGATTTTGGAAATTTGGAGTTCTGTGCTTTCCCATTATTTTAATAGTGTTATTGAAATGTGCCTGCTTGCCCCTCCTGTCCCGTGCTATTCGGCCTCCGCTCTATGTGCCCTCCACCCTTTCTCCTCTCCTCTCCCCCCACCTGCTTTTACCTATCAATGCTGTTGGGCATTGGGGATTGCTCGTGGGGGGGAGGAGTGGGGGGGGGTGTAGACAGCGGGAGTGGAGGCTCTCCCATAGGGGTAAAATAGGCCCAGAAGATGCCCTGGGGTGAAATGGTACCTGGAATGTGGTGATTCCATTCTGGTTCCCATACCCAAGGGCACCTCCAGTTTGGGAGGGCAAGTAGTTGGGACAGCTCGCCAACCTCGTCCAACTTGGTCGATGTTATGCAATTCCAGATCTGTCTGCAACAAGACTGGTCTTATTGCAGACTTTGTTGCTAGGGCAGATCTGGTTTGCATTACCGAGACCTGGTTGGATGGGAATGTGGCCCCTTTTTTTAGAGGCCACTGTTCCCACTGGGTACTCAGTTGTACATTGCCCGAGATTGGACCACGGGAGGGGGGGCTGCAGTCTGTTTCAAGACTGAATTGGGCCTAATGGGTATACCAGTTGAGGAGGCCAGGTCATTTGAGTGTACTGTGGTAGCTGGTGTTTGGTGCAGGATTGCCCTCATTTAGCATCCACCAGGTGATGAGAATCTATTCCTGCAGGAAATAGCAGACCTTGCCGCCGACATGGCTTTGGAGTCACCCAGACTGATGGTTCTGGGTGACTTCAATACCTGGGTCAACGATGAATCCTCGCTTTTTGGTCAACATTTCCTCCAGGTAATGACATCTCTGGACTTCACACAGGTTGTTTCCTCAGCTACACACAAGGGAGGTCACTCTCTTGACCTGGTCTTCCTCCTGGAGATCGAGGCCTCCGATTTAGTGGTGGAACCAGTCAGTTGGTCTGATCACTACTCAGTTGGGTTCAATTTTGCAGCCCCCCCCCCCGGGTAGGTCAGCCCCTGTGGAGTTGGTCAGGCATCGCCCTTTGCGGGATGTGGTCCCTGAAGACCTGATGGCGGTTACTGACCTCTCATTGTTGGATGAGTCTTGCACATATCCCGAGCAGTTGGTTGTGGCCTATAATGGGGCCATATCTTCGGCCCTCGATCCGATTGCACCTATCCGAGTTCACCCCTTTCCGCATCGCCCTGGAGCCCCGTGGTTTGATGGGGCTCTGAGAGAGTTGCGGAAATTGGGGCGTAGCTTAGAGCGTCATTGGAGGAAGACTGCCGCTGATGCCGACCACCGTATTTTGCTAGAGCATTAGAAACTCTACCAAACAGAAATTTTCCGTAAAAAAGAAGGCAGAATTCCTGTCAAGGGAAATTTCTGTCACATGGAACCGACCGGCTCAACTCTTCAGAACTGTTGACAGGTTGTGCATCCCAGCCTGTCAACAGCTCCATCGAGTTTTTACACAAATTGATTGTGATGAGATCGCTCGTTTCTTTGCCAATAAGGTTGACGACATCAGGAGGGAGTGCCACCAACTTCACTCTAAGGGGGTTGCTGCTGATCGATGCTCTGTCACAGAGCCCGGAGTTTCCTGGAGTACCTTTGACCTGCCGGATTTCGTAGACATTATGAGGATTGTCCAGGAGACGCGTCCCACGTGCTGTAGTTTAGATCCAGGCCCTACTTCCCTGATTTTGGGTTATAGTAAGATCATTGGCCTGGTCTTAGCTCGGATTGTCTGGTGCTCACTAGACATGGGTGAGTTCCCTAGCTCCCTGAAGGAGGGGGTGGTGATCCCACTTCTGAAAAAAGCTTCTTTAGACCCAGAGAACCTAGCAAACTACAGGCCCATCTCTAACCTCACTTTTGTGGGGAAGGTTATTGAGAAAGTTGTGGATGCTCAACTGGATAACCATTTAACCATCCATAATTTATACAAATCTCTCCAATTGGCATTTCATAAGAGATATAGTACTGAGACTGTTCTGGTTCAGGTGCTCAATGATCTACTGATGGCAAGAGATCGGAGACACCGTTCTAGCTTGGTTCTCCTGGATCTATCATCAGCCTTTGATACTGTGGATCATGGGGTTCTGCTCAAACACCTGAGGTTCATCTGTGGGCTGTCGGGTACAGTCCTCAGATGGTTTCCATTTTTCCTCGCTGGGAGAACGCAGAGTGGTCTCGGGTTTGTTTTCATCCGGGGCTTTCTCTCTACCTTGCAGGGTACCTCAGGGGTAGGTGCTGTCCCCATGTTATTCACAGCATATATGCTACCCCTCAGAGACATTGTAAGATGGTATGAGCTGAGGTTTCATTGCTATGCTGATGATACCCAGCTCTACCTGTCTTTTGCGCCTGACCAGGTTGGTGCTATCTCGGTACTGAACAGCTGCATCGCAGAAATCCAAGATTGGATGAATTCCAAGTTGAACCCAGGAAAGACAGAGGTTTTGGTTGCGGACCTGGGTTGTAGGGTAGAGGGGTTGAGGACTGGGCTCCCTTCCGGTTTAGTCCTGGGGGAGGCCCAGATTCTCACCTCTGAACGGGTGCGTAACTGGGGAGTGGTGCTTGATGATGGTCTGACTCTTCGACATCAGGTATCGGCAGTCGTCAAGCTGGCCTTTTTCCATCTTAGAAACATTGCCAGGATTAGGCACCTTGTTCCAGCCAGTGACCTGCCTGTTTTGGTCCATGCCTTTGTGACATAGCGCCTTGATTATTGCAACTCCCTTTATCTAGGGCGTTCTGGGGTTGATATTCGCTGCTTGCAGCTAATGCAGAACGTGGCAGCACGTTTGCTGACTGGGGTATCTAGAAGATCTCATATTACTCCAGTGCTGCACGCTCTGCACTGGCTGCCAATGCAGTGGCGGATCACCTTTAAAGTAGGTCTATTGATTTACAAAGTCCTACATGGATCGGGTCCCGATTACTTGAAAGAGCTCCTGGTTCCTTACACCCCTTTGCAACAGCTCCATTCAGCCAACGAGGAGTTGCTGGAGATTCCGAGGGTTAATTTAAAGTTATCTGGTGCGCGTGCCTTTGGGTTTAAGGCACCTACCCTCTGGAATTCTCTGCCCCATCAGCTCCGGGAGTGCAGGACGGTGGGGAGTTTTAAGCAGGCACTTAAGACTTTTTTATGGGGGAAGGCATTTCCTGTACTATTCTAATTTTATATTGCATGCATTTGTACACGTGTTTTGTCTTTATGAATATTGTACTGCGCTTTGAAATTCGAAAGGCGCTTAAGCAAATAAATGTTATTATTATTATTATTACCATGCCTGTAACCATGCCTGTATCCACTATTTTTCTTTACTGTTACCACCTCATAATCAAGGCCACTGTTTTTCGTTTTTTACCGCAAAATCTGGTAAAATTCCGGAATTAGGGCTGCCTGAAGACCGGTAAAAGCAAAGATTTCATGGAATCTGGCATTTTATATCAGATCAGTAGATCTACAAAACTTGTGTTTTTCTTTTAATTCCTTCCTGTACTATTTTCAATTTGCTCTATTTAATGCTCTGTATATTAAGCCTTCTTTAATTCTGATTACTTTTGCACATACTAAAAGAATGATAGCAGAATCCCGGTAAAATCCGGAAATTAGAGTAACAATCACCGGTGCAATTCCGGAATCTGAGGTCTTGAAAACGGAATTTCATTATTTTAATCACCGTAAATCAGTGGCCTTGCTCATAATGTAACTCAAAATGTCTCAAACATTCCTTAAGTCCTTGTTCATTCTTATAACTTGTATTGTTATCCCGGGTCGCCCCTAAAAAAGGGACCTTCGTGGCTCAGTGGGCCTACCCGGTCACCAAAATTTAACAAATAAATATTATTATTATAACAGGTGGTAGCATGTGAGGAAATAATCAGAGGAAAGGTTCAGTTAGAAGACAGGAGGTAAGTCAGGGATAGAGGAGTAGGGGATAGTGTGCAAGGGTGGGGAGGGTTGTGAAGGGGGGCTAGTAACAAGTACAGTTAGGAGAATAGAAGTAGAGCTAAAGGATAATGCGTCAGGGTTGGGAGGGTTGAAGGGGGCTAAGAACAGGTGCAGTTAGAGTAATAGAAATTATGAAAGGCTAAGGAGATTGAAGATGGGGAAGAGGAAAGTCTGATAGGAGGTGTCAGTGGGTTCCAAAGCTTTGGGCAGTGGTAGCAGAAAGCTTCCTGGCCTATGGCGGTAGAGCGATGAGGAATAGCTGGAGTGTGTGCGTCGGTGGATCTGAGAGGGCGGGCTCTTCCATAGGCATCACCTACACTGGGCAGAGTTCTTGAGGCTGTCACTTATGCTAACCCCCAAGTGCCTTTCCTTTCCTTTCAGTTCTGGTCTAACCTGGTCTCCCACGCAATACTATGTGTCTGTGTTCCCGTGTCCCTTTTCACATGTGCATGACCTTGCATTCTGTGACATTAAATTTAAGTTGCCAGATCTTGGACCACCTTTACAGCTTTCTCTAGGTCCTCTTTCATGTCCACAACCCCTTCCCTACTGTCCACCCTGTCACATATCTTAGTGTTGTCTGCAAAAGTCAAATTTTTGCCCTGGACTCCTTCTCCAATGTCACCTATTTTAACATGAAGACTAAGTTCTTCCGAAAAAAAAAAAAACTCTTTTGTCACTTACACTTTATAATTTTTTAAACTGCATGAATAAAAACAAACAGAACAACAACTTGTAGTCAACATGTACACAGCGACTCAATTTCTTTCTTTCTTTCTTATAATGTATATTATGAACCTATTTAGTCTATTCGTTCTAAGCCATTTATCAAACCAGTTTCCGTTTATTGGTTTTGGCCTCTATTTCATAAAAAGATCCAGACATCATTCTGCGTATTAAACCTCTTTCTTTTAGTTTCTACTATTTTTCTGAATATGTCAGTTTGCAATACGTGAATAAGCAAACCACAGGACATAAGAACACTAAATTATTAAAACAATGTTATCACAGTAAGAAATGCCAAAGATTTATTTTGTGTTATGTTTTCTAGCTTGCATTGTACTTTGCCTCTGCAGTTCGGTAATATCCTTTCTGGCACAAACAAAACGCTGGAGCAGTAAAATCTAAACCCCAGAAAAAAATATTAGAATAAAAACTGCCTTCTGTTAAACAAAAGATCACTTTGCCTCTCCAGTTCTCTACAGGGACTTCTGTCTGTTGCTTTACAGAGTCGAGCACAAGAAAAAAGTCTGCATTTCTGCTAAGAATGTGCAAAAAGATACAGTCCCTAATGGTCCAGCATTCACGAAGATGTGTCAGGCTTAAATGCATCATTTAAAAGACATGGCTCCTCTCTTGCGAGGAATCAATTTCTAAAAAGAACAGTCAAATGAGTGCTCAGTAGAATATGACGCAGTGCCTGGAATACACAATCTGATAGGGTTTTTTTTCCCTGTGCTCCAGGAACGTTGCTGCACCAGTAATTCAACCCAGGAAAGGACACAGTGAGGATGAGTTCCGAGTCTGTATACAGCATCATCCCGCATCAGCATCACTGCTGCAATGCTGTTCTACTGTATCCTGCCAAATGCTGCAAGTTATGGGGGATAAAAGCAATTTTGCCTTTCCCAGAACCAAACTTAATTCTAGTAACAGAGAAAGACATGGGCACAGGACCAACTGCCACGATTCCTGTCTTTTCCACTTTATATTCACTGCACTACATGCTTGCATTGTTCCAATTCTCCCCTGCATGCCTACCCTAGGACACACTTGGAAACCAGATATTTCAGCTAAGCATGATCTTCCTAGAGAAAATCTGAAATTAATAAACACCAGCCTGCCAGTGCAACAGTAGCACAATCGCTTGTGACGCTGATGACCCACGTTCGGGAGCAAACTCGGGAGTCAGAGGGCTGGCCAGGGTGAGGAGGATCAAGCATCCGAGGGACTGTGCTCCTCCTCCAGGGGAAGGGTGGGAATGGTGCCCAGTGTTAGCCTAGCCCCCAGCAGTGGCTGGGGTCAGAACGCTGGGAATGTGCATAGGGTGGCAGAGGCGGGGCAGATGCTCGGCGTGCTCTGTGTGGAAGCGTGCACAGCTCAGTCACTGGCGCCATTGCACACCACCTCCTCCATACCACAGGGACTGGATTGTTGCTGGCAAGGATGATCCTCTGACCCTTTGCAGGCCCTGCGCCAACGACATGGCACAGCTCCCACCGGATCCTGTCCAGAGAGTTGGGCGATGACTCTCAGCCACCCCGCCATGGAGGACAAGCTGCGGGGGAGCCTGGAGCCAAGTAAGTCCAGGAGAAATCGGGAGATGGGGCTGGGGGGTCAGAGGGGAGAGAGAGAAACTATCCAGGGCGGAAGAAAAAGCTTAACCCCCCAAAAATAATGAATAGATAAATAAATTCAGCAGTGGGTCCTAAATAAATATAGCAGGGGTCTTAATATCTTTTCCCCATACAGGCATGACATTTGCCAGATTGTCACCACTGTACTGTCACCCTTTAATGATGGTGACTAAGCCTGCTGACAGAGCACCACACATATATGCAACAGGACATCACAGGGCATTGGTTGTCTGGGATTACTGCATGTTCAGGTGAATAGTGAGGTACAAGGCACTTGCGATGAGTGCCTCCGACACCTGGAAGCACATTAACCCCAGACAACTAACACCCTGGAGTGTTATACTGCACTTATAAAATGAGGAAACAAAACAGAAACAAAATTAATGTCAACTTTTTTCCTTAAAAACAGGTATTTTCTTTTGTTAAAAGTAACCAGTAAAAAAGTAACCCCTTTCTACCTGTCAATCATCTCTTTCTACACATTCAAGAGATGGATTTTTTTTCATCAAACACAGGAATTCAAACTTCTGCAGAATTTCTCTGGCAGAATGTTTCCCCGCTCACACAAACAAATGCCTTATATGGAGCCATGGTCTCAATTGTATCCAAGGCAGGGTAAGCAGCAGAGATTACCCTGGCAAGCTATACAGGACAGGAGGGAGATTTTTCATGGTCATCAAAGGTACTAAAACTGCGAATAGTACCTTATTTTTTACATTTGTTTATGTGTGAAAACAAACAAAAGAAAGGCACTGGGATGGTGGTACAACCAGACAATGAAGTACTCACTTATGGCCAAAATCAGTGCACTAACCCCTTCAAAAGGTACCACAGACGCTGCTAAATTCAGTGCAAAAGCATATTTATTGCAGCCACAGCCCCAAGTTAGTAGCTGCCAAGGAACATCCTAGCAGCGTCTGTGGTATCTTTTGAATGGGTGAGTGCACTGATTTTCAGCCATATTTGTTCATGTGCGTAAGGAGGGAATCACAAGAGGAAAGAATAATTATATTTTTAACCTTAGGAAGATTTACCTTTGAAAGCCTTGTTATAGGTTTTCTGTGAGTAAAGGTGGTAGCCATGTTTGTTATGGTAATCCAGGATGAGTGAACTAGACATGAATTCTGTATGTATTGTGCCCCAAATGTCAAATCACCCATACCTGAACTTTTTCTAACCTGTGCATTGTTGGGGGATTAACATATGGGCCTCAAACTGATTTACCTAATCAGAAAGCAGAAAATGTCCAACTCATTTTACAACAGTAGGCTTGTGCACAGATCTTATACATCATACTATAAAATGCATAAAATAAAGCCACCTGATTGGCTAACAAGCCCCCAGATATCAAGTGATATCACCATAATTGCACACCTTAGGGCTAGGACTTCTTTTTAGCCATATCACACAATGGATAAATACATTTCCCTACATCCAGAACTAACCAGTGAATGCAAACATGGCTGCCATCTTTACTCACCAAAAACATAAAACTAGGCCCTAAAACTTAAACTCCCTTAAATTAGATACACCACGAATTAAGTAATTGTTTCCCTGATCATCACCCTCTCCTTACACAAATAAATTAAAAAAAATTAAGTACTGCGCATAGTTTCTATTACCAGTGTACCTTTAATGACCATCAAAAAGCCTCCTGTCTTTATCTGCTTACTAGTGAAACCTCTGCTCTTCACCCTGCCACAGATAAAACTGAGGCTCTTGCAAGGGCAAGGCAAGGCACATTTTATTTCTAGACTGCTCCTTCCCAAAGACTCAAAGCGCTTTACAATCAAAACAATACAGCTGCATTAATAAATATATAAAATAGATATAAATACATACACATAGAATTAAACTGATTTAAAAACTGTCTGGGAATGCCTCCATAAATAAGTAGGTTTTTAGAGAGGTCTTAAAGGCCTCCACCGTGCGAGCTGTCAGTGTTTCTCTGGTTAGCTTCATGCTCCCATCTTCCTGCCCTAACTGCTCAATGATTACCTGACACCGTTAATCCTCAACTTCTTCACAGTTACTTGATATGTGCCTCTGTATTTATTACCACTACCAAATGCTGGTCCGGTGTTTGCACTGGCACCACTGCGACTGCATTGCCATTTATGCTCTAGTGTATTTTAAATTGCTTCCTGTGTCTTGTATGTTGGCTGTCTTGTACTAGCTGGTATTTGCGCTAGAAACATTATGCTGGGACTGTCACCTATGCCCTGTGTATTTTGCCTATGTGTTGCCTCCTGTGCCATTGTCATGGCCCTGGTCGTGCCTGAAAACAGTCCCTGGGATCAATGTACGTACCCGGTTATCAAAGTCATAAATAAAAATAAATGAAAAGCTGATTGCACTTATATAGATAAGGTATTCTATAGCAGAGAAGCTGCCATGCTGAATGTCCTGCTCCCAGATTGTCTCAGGCGTGAACTGGAGATAGAAAGCAAGCCTGCATCAGAAGAGTGGAGGGAGCAAGTTGGGTGGTAGGGAACCAGATCTTTTAAGTAGCCTGGTTCCAGACAAGGTAGGATACTGAATACTATCATTTTATCTTGAAGGTGATGCCCCAACACAGAGACAGCCAGTGCAGCACATGCAGAACCGGTGTGATATGGTACTCTGAGGGAAGCCCACAATCAATGGGGCCGCAGCATTCTGAACCAGCTGCAGGCATCGCAACAAACCTCCAGACAACCCTAAATATATGCTGTTGTAGTAGTCAAGCCTGGAGGTTACAAAGGTATGAACAATCTAGCAGGGGCTAGATGCAGTTCAATCCTGGCAATCTTACAAAGATGACAAAAGGCAGATCAGACCAGAGCGGACACCTGTTGATCAAGCCTCAGCTTGTGATCCAAAATGACCCCAAGGTTCCTATCTGCGTCTACAGTTCTGAGTTGCTGGCCACCCAACGAAGGAAGAATTTCCATGCCACTCACCCAGCTTGATAGTCATGACCTCTGTCTTGCCTAGGCTGAGACACAACCAGTTGGAGGCCATCCAGTTGATAATTTCGGCCTGACAATTCCCCAGCACAGAAGTCACCTGGATCCCATCGGATTGCCAGACAGGTATAGCAGAGTATCATCTACATAACAGTGAAACTCAGCATCATATCAGCTAACAATCATGTCCAATGGCAGCATGTACACAAAAAACAGCACAAAACTGTTCCAGAGGGACCCACATAATTCCTCAAGCTATCCAATAGTACCCTGGTGTCAACTGTGTCAGACGCCAACAAGAGATCTAAGAGAACCCAAGATGGAACAAAGTCCTCAATCTCTCACCATGAGGAGATCATCTGTCATCCTGAGGAGCACATATCTGGAATGTGTAGTACGGTATGGGCTGCACGCCCATTGGCTCACGTGTGAACCGATGGCGTGCAGCCCTACAGCAATCGTCGGCGGTGGCGGCAGGCGGGTGGGGTGCTGCCGCCGCCCGGCTGACCAGGGGGAATGGGGTGGTGGGGCTCAGTAGGCGGGTGGGAGGGGGTACCACTAGACCACCAGGGATACTGGACGGAGGGGGGTTTCTTTTATTACAACAGATGCCCGTGATCGGGCAGAAAGTGGGATATTGGACGGGGGGTTTCTTTTATTACAACAGATGCCCGCGATCAGGCAGAAAACAGGATATTGGACGAGGGGGTTTCTTTTATTACAACAGATGCCCGCAATCGGGCAGAAATCGGTCCACTGGACCGCCAGGGATATTGGACGGGGGTTATTTTAACAGATCCCGCAATCGGGCAGCAATTGGATCCACTGGACCACCAGGGATATTGGACAGGGGGTTATTTAACAGATGCCCGCGATTGAGCAGCAATTGGTCCACTGGACCACCAGGGATATTGGAGGGGTTTATTTAAACAGATGCCCGCGATCGGGCAGAGTGTGGTCCACTGGACCACCAGGATATAGGACAGGGGTTTTCTTTATTAAAACAGATGCCACGATCGGTGGAAATCGGTCCACTGGACCACCAGGGATATAGGGCGTTTTTTACAATGCCATGATCGGGCATGAGAGCGCCGCCAGGTGCAGCGAATTTCGGGTGGCCATCCACAGGTGGCAGCTGCCGTGTTGCACCCTGCAATGCGGCTGCTCACCTGTGGGTGGCCCTCAATTGTTCCTTTTTTAGCTTAACTTTGTGCTGGTGCAAGTAGGGGTTGCGCATGCATGGCTCTGCACATCCGGGCTGAATATCGGGCTGTGCAGGTTAGCCACATCACGCCACTTCCTGTGCCTGCATACATGATGATGGCTCTGGCGCATCGGGATTTGAGTCGCGCACTTTTCCCTTTTGAATATTGCTCCGGGGCACATCAGTGGGTTGCGCATGGTGCAACACTGCTGCGCCATGTTCAGCCCTTTTGAATATCTGGACCCATATTTACAAAAAAAAATGAAATGTTACACATCTGGGAAAATTTAGTAACGGATAAACATAGAATATAACTGTTTTTTTTCAATACACTGCAACTTAGATTTGCTAGTTTATAGAAAAATACCTAAGCCTATCTTCCTAGAAATAAGATAACGGTAAGGTAAATTAATTTACTGCACAACACACCTCTTGGGTTACTGCAAATAATTAGGATTTGGAACACATCCTGTACTTTTTGTATTTGCTGCTAACGGCACATTTGCTAATTCCAGACAAAGTGGGCTAGAATTAGACATGACATATTGTACCACACTGCTTCTATGTAAACAAGGTTAGTGATGTTAAAGACCACATCTCCTGAGTATCTTCTGATCTAATTTCTTTCTGTAGATGGGAGCTGGATTAAAACGATTCTGTTCTGATGAGCAAAAGGAGGGAATTGTATTAGGAGCTCTACAACAAGGCATGGTTAATGACTGACATAACTGGAGGATTGCGTGCCCAGAAGTAGGCTCTGGCTGAAGAGCCACAGACCCACCTACATAACAACACTAACTGGGAATGCACTGACACTGCAGCCAGACAACATAGCTTTTAAATTAACAAAAAAAGGGTTATGGAAACACTAGATGGCAAATTTATTTGTTTATACAACCCCCTTTACTGAGCCATTTTTTTCATTTAAAAAATGTGGGGAGAAGTGAAGGGTTCTACAAATATAGGCAATCACTAGGCCCCTGGTTCACCAAGCTAAACATCCATCAGGAGTCCCAAAGCCAGCAAGTGAACTCCACATGACACAGCATAGAACAGTATGCATAAGGAGCATCAGCTCGGTCCGTGATTCACCAGCCAAAGCCGACTTCCGAGCCCACGATTCTCCAGTTATGCCATGATTATTGTGGTGGTGGTTATGATTGGTATCACAGCACAGTCTGATGTGGATACTACTCATTTGGGGACAAAAACAGCTTTTTTTCAGTTTCTTCCAACTATCCAGCTGTAAACAGACAAATTAGCTTTTTAAAACTAAATAAATAAAAAAATCTCAAGAGAAGTAAGAAAAATACAGTGTCAGGGCACTGTAAAAAAATCACCCTCTTCAGAGAAACTTTTGAACAAGGGCAGTGGGCTGAGTTTCTTTATTACCAGTCCCGAGTAGAAACTTTACAAGTTGTGCAAGAGAAGGGGTAGTGTATCTGCTGAAGTGTTCCGGAAGGGGATTTTATGTGGATAACTCAAAACACAAACTAAAGATTGGACTGAAGAACAGCTACATACTGTTCAAAGAAAGGGCTTTTTTATTTTGTTGTTTCGCTTTGTCCCTCCCTCAGCCCTCACTTAAATTACTCCTCCTCCTCTCTTTGCAGCACAGTCCACTGTTCCTGCTTCCCTCCAGCACAGCTATTAATCATGATCCCCCCCCCCAACCTGGCCTCAGGACCCCTGCAGCAGCTGCCCACTTTTGCTGAACTATGGCCTACTAGGAAGAGGCACGTCTAGTTAGGAGGCCAGTTTTGCTGGGCGATGGCCTACTAGGAAGAGGCACATCCAGATAGGAGGCCAGTTTTGCTGGGCGACAGCCTACTAGGAAGAGGCACATCTGGTTAGTAGGCCAGTTTTGCTGGGCACTGGCCTACTAGGAAGAGGCACGTCCAGTTAGGAGGCCGGTTTTGCTGGGCACTGGCCTACTAGGAAGAGGCACGTCCGGTTAGGAGGCCAGTTTTGCTGGGTGATGTCTTACTAGGAAGAGGTACGTCCAGTTAGTAGGCCACTTTTGCCGGGCGATGGCCTACTAGGAAGAGACATACCCAGTTAGGAGCCATGGTGGTGGGACCCAGGGCATTTGGTGGCTCCAAAGGTGGCAGGACAGCAGCCAGCATTATAAATGCAGGGCCAGGCATTTTTAATCATTTTAATGGAGATAGGAAATTATTTTTACACAGTGTACTGTGTTTCCATACTAGTTATTTATTCTGATATGCTTTGACCAATTTTTGGTAAATAATCTAGCTTTGGGGTGTTCACAGATCTACACAGAGTTCCACTCCTCTCAGTAGCTACTGGCTTTTGTTTCATATTTCTAAGACATTCCATGATATCAGTTACACCATTCCACGCTATTTAGCTGATTATTAGTCTAACAGACTATTAGTTTAAGAAAAAAGGTCAAAATATATGAGAGTATTGGATAGACACTAAAAGGAAAACAGGCAGGCATAGAGAGGTGTAAACTGTTCCTATCACCTTCAAGGGACACCCTTCCTTAACCGGACTGTAATCGCAGTGGTATTTGCAGTAATCTCCTGTTAGTAGGGCTTCACTGACATCAGTTACCTTCAATATTAATACTATCACTCATCCTTTAGCTGAAGTCAATACAGTAGTGGACTAACCTACTCCCCCCCCCCCAAGCCAGGCCAATGCATGACGCCTCTGCATCACATCTTGCCCCACTGGCTAGAAGCAGGGGAGATACCTACTCTATCTACTAATTTTTTTATTTATTTACATTTACAGACAGAGATATTTCGTTTTAGTGCAGCATCTGGTTTGCAAGACGGTCCAAGTTGTCTTATAACAGTAAAATGTTACTGACGGTCACATAATATAAACTTACGAAAAAGGAAATATTTTCAAGAGCTAATGGTACATAATAACAGGTCACAAATATAACAGCACCCCAACAGCAGCTCATGCAATAGGCGGAAATAATGCATGGGGTATCTTATTTAGAAGTCATGTGATGTAAATGAGGTAACAAGGTATAAAAAATAAGCGGGTTCACATCACAATTTGTGACCACAAACTGGCAATCACTAATCAAACTGTACCTCAATTCACACCAATTGCTAAGCAATTTCCAGAGTAACCATTCATTTAAGAAAATCAGTAACTGATTGCCTTTTTTTCTGTGCCTGGCTAGCTGCTCCTCCCACTCCACCTCTTCCGCTCTGCACTGGAGGACTATGCAACACAGGAGAAAAGGGAGCAGAATGAGGTACACATCACGGCAATGAAAAAGTAAATACAGCAGTGAGAGTTAGAAATAATCTGCCCTGTCCATGTTCTGATGGTTGCAAGATGCGCTTTGGTAAGTATAGCGGGTGCGGCCATCTGGATTTAAACAATAGCATGGCATAAAATGGAAGCACACTAAAGCCTCAGGCAAAAGCTTATGAAAAGAAAGATTAGTAAATCGATGGATGCCGAAACAGAAACCAACTTTATTTCACATTTACTGACTGCATTAATACACAATGATTACTAGTAAGTCGGTGGTTCAATGGGTCGGGATCCATGCAATCAGCAAATGTGAAGTAAAGTGGCAAACTCAGGAGTTGGGATGGGCAGCTGTGGGGGTGGGGGTGGCATCGTTCTGCAGTAGCAGTCCCAGCCAGAGAGGGGGTGGCACTGGTTCTACTGCCCCAGTGACCCTTGTGGTGGGCCAGGGAGCTTTCCTCCCCAGCAGGAACATTGCGGCAAGCGAGTGAGGCCTGACAAGACCCCGCCAAGCATCAAGGAGATGGGAGGGCTTAAGGAAACCAGGGAAAAAGCCAGAAAATCCATATACCTCGAGAGTCACCTGTACGACGACAGCTGGTACACTCCGGCCCCACACCATGCAGATACCCACTTGCTCAGAAAGTGGGGTAATTAAAACAAGAAATATAGAAAACAAATATACAACAGACTAGACAAGAATGTTATTTGACAAAGAACAAAGCTCTGATCCCTAAAAATGCGAGTTGTGACCTATGACAGCGAGAAAAAAAAAGAACAGCAAATGGGGCTGGGAAGTTGCTGGCATAAGGGTTTGACGGAAGGTGCCAGTGGTGGTCTGGGGTAAACAGCAATATGAAGAAAAACAAACAACTCTAGCCCTGTGTTTGCCATTGGCAGTTTTGTTGTACGAGAGGTATATGAACAACTGGAACAACTGGATGCATCTAACTGTGCAGGCAAAGATGGTCAGGAACCAGGACTACCAAAAACTGATGACAACGTGATTGTTCATCCGGTGGCAAATATTTATCATCTACTTTGTGTTACAACCACAATCCAATAAAAACGGAAGCAGATCACAGTAGTTCCACTTTGAGTCAGGAGACCCTGATAGTGTAGAAGACTGCAGTTCACCGTAGATCAATTTCAGTGTTTGGAAAAAGCAAAGAGATAAGTACAGTTACATAGGAACTTACCGTAACAGTAGATCTTCGAGAGAGGTTCCTTCAGTAGGTCATCACATATAGGACTAGTGCCACCTGGCATCTGGCCGCACGTCAGACTTTTCTAGCAATACCCGACGGGGGGACTGCCCGCCCCGTGTCACGTGACTGATGTCAGCGTGACTGTATATAGTGGGCGGTCCCCATGCCCGCCCTCCAGTTCTCCCGCCAGAGCCAGAAAAAGGCCATACAGCAGGAGCGAACAGGAATTGCAGTCCCTGTAAAACATAAAGAGGGGAAGGAGGGAGGGAAAAATATGACATACTGAAGGAAACTCTCTCGAAGATCTACTGTTATGGCAAGTTCCTACGTATCTGTACTATCTTACTTTGAGAGGGTTCCTTCAGTAGGTCATCACATATAGGACAGAGTCCCAAGCAGTCCCTCCAGAGAGAGACCGAGAGAAAAACTAGGGAGGAGGAAGCTAGCTCCAGCAGAACAACTGAAGTCCAGTATAGACCCAGCTTAGAACAAAAGGCCTTGCAGGACGGCTAATCCAAAGCCGGCCCTCGGCCTAGAAGCAATGTCCAGACTGTAATGTTTGGTAAAAGTGTGGACAGAACTCCAAGCAGCAGCAGTGCAGATGTCTGCTGTGGAAACGTTCTGAAGGAAAGCTGCGGAGGCGGCCACGCCCCTAGTAGAATGACCTCTTATGGAACACGGAAGAGGCTTATCGTACTTCTGGTAACAGTACCGGATGCAGTTACCCAACCATTTGGAAAGGCCCTGCTTAGAAAATGGTTCACCCCTCAATCTGGGGGCAAAGGAATGAATAACTGATCACAAGAGTGGAGCTCTTTAGTCCAGTGGGTCTAGCACCGGAGGATCCGATGGACATCCATCGTGTGAAGGAGTGCCTCACCCTTGTTGGAAGGGGATGGGTAGTAAACCATAAGCCCTACTAATTGGTTCAGTGTGGATTCCGACACCACCTTGGGAAGGAACCTCGGATGCGTCCTAAGGACCGCCCGGTCCCTATGGAAAATCAAGTAGGGCTCCTTACAGACTAGAGTGTGAAGCTCCGAAATCCTTCTGGTGGAGTTGGTAGCCACCAGAAAAAGCATCTTCCAGGAAAGCAAGCGCAGATCACAGCTCATAGCTGGTTTGAAAGGAGGAAGAGTGAGCTTTTCCAGAACGAAGTTCAAGTCCTAAGGTGGTGTTGGGCTGCAGATGGGGGGTTTCAAATGGAGGATGACTGTCAGAAAGGTCTCTGAAATCTCCAACTGAGCCACAGGTTTACCATCCACTAGCTCATGGTATGCGGAAATGGCCGAGACATGGACCTTCAATGAAGAATAGGACAGACCAGAGTCTGATAAATGAAGGAGGTATTCCATGACTTGAGGGGCTGAACAGGAGAAAGGATCACAACCCTGAGCGGAAGCCTAGATCAAAAACCGCTTCCACTTCATAGCATAAGTGGAACAGGTGGTTTCCTGGCCTAAATGAGAACCTGAGCCACTCTAGAGGAGACCCCAAAGCGAGAAATCGCTACATCTGAAGGAGCCATGCATGAAGATGCAGGGTTCCGAGCCCTGGATGAACCAGCCTGCCCTGATCCTGAGTCAGGAGGTTGTGAGTCAGTGGAAGTGGAACCGGTAGTTCCCTGGAGAGCTGTTGTAACAGCGGGAACCACATTTGTCTTGGCCAGAGAGGAGCAATAAGGATCATTCTTGCTCCTTCGGCTTGAAGTTCGAGAAGAACTCTCTGAAGAATGGGAAAAGGAGGGAAAGTGTACAAAAATTTCCCTGTCCATGATAGAGACAATGCATCATTCCAGAAAGCACAGCGCTCTGGAACGAGTGAGCAAAACTTGGGAAGTTTTGTGTTGGATTGGGAGGCGAAGAGGTCGATTTCCGGACATCCCCAATTCTGGAAGATGGAGTCTGCCACTTCCCAATGCAATTCCCATTCGTGGGCGAGGGTTCAAGTTCTGCTGAGACTGTCCGTGAGGACATTTAGAAGGCCTGGAACGTGCACGGCCACCATGACCAGAAGGTGCTGGACTGCCAAATTCCACACCCAGGTCGCTTCCCTGCAAAGAGGGTACAATCAGGTTCCTCCTTGTTTGTTGATGTACCAAACTACCAACATGTTGTCCGTTTGGATCAGCAGTGTATCCTTGGGTAGCAGGGTCTGAAAAGGTTGTAATGCATATAGGACCACCCTGAGCTCAGAACATTGATGTGGAGAGAAGTCTCCAGGCCTGACCAAAGGCCTTGAGCTTGATGATCCCCCAGATGGGCCCCCCATCCCATATTCAAGGCATCCGTGGTGAGGGTAGCTGCCGGTGCAGGGTTTCAAAATGGAAGTCCAAGGGAAAGATTGTGGAGATTCTCCCACCACTGTAAATCACTTTGGACCGCTGAAGAGACCAAGACCAGATGGTCCAGGTCATCTAGGAGCTGATCCCACTGCACCCTCAATGACCACTGAGTGATTCGCATGTGCAGGCTTGCTAGGGGAATGGTCGTGATGGAAGCTGCCATCAGTCCTAAAAGACAAAGGACCTCCCGGGCAGGAATGGTCCTGAGAGAGGCTACTTTGCGAGCCTGGCTGATTAAGGTCTCCACCCTGTCTGGAGGAAGGAAGGCTCTGCACTGGACCGTATCCAGAACTGCCCCAATGAACTGCAGTCTCTTCGATGGTACTAGAGATGACTTGGGGACGTTGACCGTAATCCCCAGTCAGTTGAAGAGGTCCAGTGTGAAAGTCAGAGATTTTAGTAAAAGATCCCTGGACAGAGCTGAGATCAGCCAGTCGTCCAGGTAAGGGAACATCGCAATACCCATGCAGTGCAGAAACGCCGCTACCACCGCCAGGCACTTGGTAAAAACCTGAGGTGCCGAACACAGACCAAAGGGGAGCACACGGAACTGGAAATGCTCCCCTACAAAACAAAAACACAGGAAATGGCGGTGGCTGGGGATGATAGGGATGTGCAGGTAGGCATCCTGCATGTCCAGGGTGCAGAGCCAATGATTCTGCAACAGGAGAGGAAGAAGGCTCTGGAGCATCAGCATGCGTAACTTCTTGTACTCTACATACTAACTCAGTTTACTCAAGTCAAGAATGGGTCTGAAGTCCCCGGTCTTTTTTGGAACCAGGAAGAAATGGGAGTAAAACCCTTTTCCCCTTTGCCCAAAAGGGACTGGCTCAATTGCTTCTTTGAGCAAGAGTGTACTGACCTCCTCGCGAACAAGAAGGACCTGATCCCAGGAATAAGAGGACCTCCACGGAGGAGTATCCGGAGGGATCTCCAGAAACTCGATGGTGTGTCTGACAGACACTAGTTGCCAGACCCACTCGTCTGAAGTGATTGCCCTCCACTTCTGCACATGGAGGGCGAACCTTCCCCCCACCTGCTTCCCGTCACAAGACTGAGGGTGCAGTGGGGCCAGAGAGTCAAGAAGTGGTGGGACGCTCGGGAGGAGCTCCCCGCGAACGTCGCTGATTCTTGGAAGCGGGGGGGTAGCAGTACCCATGGCCTTACACTTATCCTGGCGTCTCACCTGAGCGTTCTTCTGCTGCCTCCCAGTCTTTTTGCGAAAGGGCTGCTGCTGTTAAGTGCCCGATCGGTACATGCACCTAATGGATTTAAGGGCCACACCTTTGTCCTGTAGATCCATTATGATGTCCTTGGTATCTCCTCCAAAAAGAACTGAGTCCCTAAAGGGGGCATCCTGAATCGCCGGCTGGACTTCACTGGCGAGCCCAGAGAGACAAAGCCAGGAATGCCATCCAAGGGCAACGGCAGTTGCCGAGGTATGGGCCACCGAATCGACGGAGTCGTAGGTGGCTCGAAGAGCATGCCTGCAGGAGATCTTGGAGAGGTGGAGATCCTTGGCAATTTCCTCCTTAAGGGGTGATGGATCCATAGATTGGACCCTCACCTCCAACCTGGCCATGGTCTGTTTTTGGTGAGATACCTTGTGGGCCACATAGCTAAGGGAGCGAAGGGCATACGTGGCCAATGAGTAAACCTTTTTTTCTGAACTGGTCCATCAGCCTCGACTCTTTGTCTGGAGGTGTCGTGCTCATGTGCTTGGGAGCTGTGGAGCGGTCATGAGCAGCTGAGATGACCACAGAGTCTGCCTTAGGATGAGCCTTTAAAAAAGATTCACCTCTTTAAAGCCTGTCTACCTTTTTGGGGACAGCTGGGATTGAATGAGGTATCTGCCAGACGGTGGTGGTGAGGTCTTGGTGAGGACCCACCTCTGGGGGGACAAGAATAGACAGCAGAGACTCTAAATCAAGGTGTTCCGCGAGTCTTTGCTGAATAGGATCCTGGTCCTCCAACTCCCAGTCGAAATGATCTCTTAAGGTCCTCAAGAGGTCCGAGAAGGAAGGATCCTCTGGCGGGGATTTAGGGGAGGTTTTTCCTTTCATATCCTCAGGGTCCTCCGCAGGTTCCTCCTCCTCGGAGTCCTCCCTCCCATTGGAACTGTCTTCCACCTCCTCCACAAGATGATGATGGAAATCACGCAAGGTAACGTCCTGCAGAGTCTTCCCCGAGACGTGGACAGTTGAAACAGAACTGCTCGGGGAAGGGGATCTAGGAAGCCAAGGCTGTGGGAGTCTGGCTTCTAGATCAGTAACCAGCTCTGACCTGGCCCCCTGTCACCAAGACTGAATTATGGTCTTGAAATCTGAGGCTACCGGAGGCAGGGGGGCAGGAGCCGGTTGAGATTGGTGGGGAGGAGGTGGAGGAGGGACGACCGGAGGGGGATAATATGCCTGGAAACCCATATAAGGGGAATATGGGTTGTATCCATGGTGGAACTGCCCAAAATGGCTCCATTCAGGAGTGGAACCCCGGGGGTAGGGATCCCCAGGATACCCAAAGGGGTAATGGGGGACAGTTCGGGGTCTAGAATAGATTCCAGACAATGGATCAGGCATCGGGGGAACCCACGTGGGGTCCACAGTTGTGTAAATGGGAAGAGGGTCTGGCGTTGGGACAGCCCACGTCGAAGGGACCGACATCGGCACTGGTGCAGCCCGATCTGGCACTGGAAGAAGGTACGGTGTCAGAGGGGCCGGCGTTGGAACCGGACGAGGGAGCTCCAGCGTCGGGGTCGGGTCCGGTGTCAGGGCCAGAGGCAAGGGCCTGTCGGCCGGCCCTGGCTGAGGGACTGTCGTCGGAATCACTGGCGTCGGACGAAGCACCATCGTCCCGCTGGAAGGCGGAGGGGCCTCTACAAGTAGGCCGGACAGCTGTGAAGGAGCCTCCTGATCCGGGACCCCGGCGATGCAGAGAAGTACCCACTATGTCGAGAGGCTCGATTAAAGGTTCAAGACTGTCGCCGGACGTGTTCGAGGAGGACTGCAAGGACACGGGCGCAGTCGTAGAAGGGAGAGGGTCTTTCTCTCTTTGGTCCCACCGGACGTCGGGTGAGGTGCCGTTAAGCCCTGATGGGGGGACCAAGCCTGTGCGGTCGGGGACAGCTGTCTTAGCAGGCAGGGTCAGGCTGTCAGGGGAGGAGCCCCTGGCCGGCTTATCGACCATGGCCAGCCAACTGCCCCCAGCTGGGGGAGTCAACTTAGCATCCTCAGAGAGGTCTCCGGAGGAGCCAGGATCCGACTTACCGGCAGTGGCGGCGCAGTCACCGGCGGCTGACTTACCCACTGGAGTCTTATCTGACTTACCGTCTGTCTTCATCAGCAGTAAATGGGCCTTGCTTGTGGACGGCCTGGTGTCGTCCGCAGAGCGAGCCTGCTCCCTAGTCTTCTCCTTATGCTGTTTTGAAGGGGAAGATTTTTCAGACGAATCTCTAAGGTGCTCCATCTTTTTTTCCAAGGAGGCCAGGTGAGATTTAAGAAGGTGGGCCTCCAATGTCTGCTGTCTCCGTTTTTTAGTGGCCTGGTTGAATGACTGACACTCAGAGCACGAGGAGATAGGATGGTTCCGGCCTAGGCAGCAAACGCACTTCTGGTGACTGTCTTTGTGCAGGATCTGCATGCCACAAGCTAAGCACTTTTTCTTCGGAGAAGACATCAAAGCTATTAGAAATAATGAAGAGAATTGCGAGGGAAGAAACCCGACGCAAAAGAACTTTTTCAACAATCACTACTGGAAGTCTGCGGTGCGATTGACATGAGGCGACAGCGGGAAAGAACTGGAAGGTGGACGTGGGGACCGCCCACTATATACAGTCACGCTGACATCAGTCACGTGACGCCAGGTGGGCGGTCCCCTGTCAGGTATTGCTAGAAAAGTCTGCCATGCAGCCAGACGCCAGGTGGCGCCAGTCCTATATGTGATGACCTACTGAAGGAACCCTCTCGAAGTAAGAGCTGGTCTTTAAAATTTATAGACCATATTAATTCAAAAACAAAATCCTGTCTGGCAGCCAATTTGGATTTAGGATGAGCCCTAGCACTTCACTGTCTCTATCTAATGTTGTCTTCTCAGCTATGGAAAACAATGCCCCATTGGAAAAGTACTGCAGCTGAAGGAGGGGTTGGAGATTGGGTCATCCTCCAGACAACCTGGGAGAGGCTGTTGTGCCTTTGCTCCAGCCCTAACCTCTGTTAGG
The DNA here is from genome assembly GCA_016271365.2 of Neoceratodus forsteri. Lineage (NCBI taxonomy): Eukaryota > Metazoa > Chordata > Ceratodontiformes > Ceratodontidae > Neoceratodus > Neoceratodus forsteri. The sequence goes on from CM028136.1 coordinate 967,014,801, forward strand.
GGAAGGGGGACCTGCTGCTGAAGGACACACAGGAGAGGGGGGGTTCATCCTGTCCTGACAGCTCTCCCATGGTCGTTAAGGAGATATGACCAAAGATCCGTGCCCTCTCTGGTCAGTTGGTGGGGGGGGGGTCTCTGTTATGTGACATCCTGAGGGAGGAAGTGAGCTCAACCATGCGGGGACAAGCCATTCCTCCTATCCAGCAGCCCCCCCTTGGAGGAAGGGCTACTCCAAGGCCCAACTCTCCTGGAGAATTCTCGCTGCCCCACTGACTGGGGGTCCACTGTGAGGGAGCGGATATCTCTGTAAAGGGGTCTTCTTAGGGTGAGGGGGACCAGCGGACAGTTTGGCCCAGGTCCAGGAATTGGACAGGCTGCAGAAGAAACCCTTTGCTGAGCACATAATAGTTAGGAATGGATTGTGTAAAACAGGGCAGACTGGATGGGCCAATGGTCTTTTTCTGCTGACACTGTCTATTGTTTCCATGCACCTTGATATGTAGTCACTAAACAATTGATTGTGGCTATTTAAACTCCAGCACGGCGTGGTTCTTGCTTCCCAACTGGGAGGTAATGGGGGCCTAGCAATCCCAAGAGCTTACCAAAGCAATATTTATCAACCTACAAAAGCTTTTGATCTGGTAAGTCACAAAATTTCAATTTAGAGATGACATAATTATGGACTAAATAAACAAACCTTGTCCTGGTTATCTTTAAAATCCTACTTAACTGATCAACACTGGTACTATTTCTTTATACTCTTCAGAAGACGCTGATGTACCACAGGGACCTGTTTGTGTACTGGGGGAGGGAGCATGGCCCTGCCTTTGGAATGAATCTGTGGGGGGCTGCTCCGGTGGACAAGGAGAGGTGGATGTCAGTTGGGGGCACGGGGGGAGTGGGAACATGGCTGATAGCTAGCCACTTAGACCACAGAAGAATAAGCCTTATCACAAAAAAAAAAAAAAAAAAAAGAGTTAAATCACAGCAGACAAAAAAGTCAGCTCCCACACCAGGGCTGAATAACTACTGTTCAGAATCTTACATTTAAGCTAAAATAAACTGTTATTAAAGTGCTATACACAGTGCACTGAACTGTGCCAAAAGTACAACACAGTCTCACAAGATACACCTGAAGCTGTTTCACTGATAGTTTTTTTCGTACTTGTTTCTAAATGTCGCACCTGAAATGAGTCTTGGCTCAGTGTGCCTTTTCCAGTTACCAATTTTAAAATAAATAAATAGCAAAGCAAACAGTGGTTATGTACATGAAATGTTTTTGTAAGTGTGTACTTCTGTATTGTTTGAGCGCATGTCTGGGTCGCCCCAATAAATGGATATTTTCCCAGTGGGATTCCCCAAGTTACCAACATCTAAACAAATACATAAAACAATATTCAGCCAGGGCAGGGCCTAACTTTTTTTGTTTGCTATAGTCGGGTTTTTCAGCCTTGCACCACGTAGCTTTAGCAGCAACCTTTCCTTTTTTTTCTCTCAATCTCCCAAAAATGTAAGTTCTATGCTCAGTGTTACCCATTCATGCTCGAATTTACCTGCGTTTTCTTTATTACCATATTAGAGGAAAGGGAAAGGGGAAATTGTGTAACCAGGAAAGGCACACTAAGCCAGAGCTTGTTTCCAGGTGTGACCTGGGAGCACAAGGAAGTTAAGTGACTTGCTTAGGGTCACACAGTCTACAAGTGGGGGCTGATAAGCTTATTAAAACCCAGGTCTCTATGTTTGCAGCTCTGTGCCCTTAACCATGACGCTATACTGCCTCCTATAATTATTAGGCATGGCTATGTTTGAAACACAGTATTCCATCTCCTACTGTACCCTGAAGGTATCCGGTGCTAACAGCTGCATCACTTTGTCTACCTACACTGTAGCCCCCCAGGATTATAGTCACTGGCTATAAACATACCACCAGCATCAGGGGACGATAGTGACCCCACCTCCTTTATTTTAGCGTACTGCGTATTCTAATAATTATTGAAATAATTAACCTGCTTAGACTGTAATAAAAATTATGCATGACAAAAGATTAGTTATTGACTGTAGTAGAGCCTACTTCAGTAATTAACTAGTAAATAAACTAAACATTTTTAAAGAATATGTGCTGTTAAATGAATACAATTCCATGTGGCAACTGGCAAAGCATTGCAATATGTGGAACCCTTTCAAATCAATAAACCTGTCAAATGGATGTTTTCTTCCTTGCAGAATGGTTATATGTTTTATAGCCAAAACTGCATGAAACAAAATCAATTGCCAGTATTTCCAAAAAGCAGATGATTCAATACGTATTTCGAAATTTAGCAGTAAGCTGAAGATCATTATGTAATTATTTCAGCAATCACCACTAAGTGTTTTCCCACTTCAAATAATCCACTCCCTTACTTGTCCTGAAACAGTTATATGTTGAAATAAGTTTTAAAACAGGAAGTATTTGTATCCAGACCCCCTAAATGATCTGTATTATTGCTTTATAAATTTAGCCTCTGAGCTCAGTGTTAATAAGGTACTGAGGTTTAAAGGCAGCTATAATCCCCAGCTACTTGCTCAACACAGTTCCTTCCGACTGCTTTAACTGGATTTAGGTATTACCCAATAAACAGGCATATCCTCCTATCAAACAGCACTCAAAAAGCATTTTAGCTAACAAAAAAAGCCTAAGAAAATCTATAAGCATCTAAAAGCAATTTTAACTTCATACTTTGCTCTTATCCCACACACTTATCATTAGAAATTCCGTCTTTTATAGTTACAGCTGGGTACCTTTTTTTTCTTCTAAGCACTATGGATTCTTGCAGTGACAGGGATATAAACAAACTCATTATGACAGTTCAGAATTCTTGCAATGCTTGTCATGCAAAAGGAATCAGCAAGCTGCTGCCTGTAATCCACAAAGCAGCAGTACACTCTTAAGTCAGAAATATGCAGAACACTTCACCTGGGCTGTCATATAAATTTTACAGGACTGCCAAGCAGCACTCTTTTTGCCATCTCTTTGCACATTTTTAGAGTGAGAGAACTGCAAACAGAAAAGGATGAGTTCTGGCACCCTAAAGACGCAATAGGAGACACTTTTACAACCACTGGTGTGCAACTCAGCCCTCCTATAAATATATAATAAATTATCTAATTTATAATATTTTTAAATTGAATTTACATTTTTTTTTAATTAAGAAACACCCATTCCATAAGTGGAACATGCCACTTTTTTCAAACCTTGCACGAGTGGCGCACTTATGGTTATAAGAGAGCCTCGCTAGCAAGCCGATGGACAGTGCTGATTAACTGATTCAGTGTTGGCAATTTACTGAAGATTTTATTCAAAGCACTAGAGTCAGAATTTGAAGTTCCAGAATATGGGTTTGTGACTGAAGTTTTCTTGTTTAGCATTCAGTGTTCCAAGCCTCACTTGTGAAAACTTGATGTATATGTTCTCTGTACCCAGGATGATCGTTTCACCTTGGAGTGAAAAGACTGTCATCTGTGCAACTTTTCATTAAACTCCATGAAGCATTGCTGGTAACTAAGCCAATAACAGTCATTTCTTATAGGAAAACATGTAGAAACAAAATGTGGAATTTTTGGAAGCAAATGAACTGCAGGAAAGGAGGCAGCATGGGTTTGTAGCAGGGAGATCTTGTCAAACTGATCCAATTTGGGTCACAAAGGCAGGGGACAGGGGCCAAACAGTAGATGTGTAGATGTGTTCTACCTTGACTTTAGTAAGGCCTCTACATAGAAAGCTAATAAAAAAAGTTGGGTAACCTGGGGGTAAGGGACAAACTTATCAGGTGGATAGGGAACTGGCTTAGGGGTGAAAAAACACACACACAGGCTCACACACGGCTGGGGTGCAACTGGTACATCAGAACATTGCAAAACAGTACAACCAGGCACTCATCACCCCCAATAAAACTGATGCTGCAGTATAGAAAAAACAAATAATTTATTGTGCAAATAGCATGCCTAACACGTTTCTGGTCGCAATGACCCTTTCTCAAAGTTTTATTGGTGGTGGTGAGTGCCTGGTTGTACTGTTTTGCAACTGGCTTAGGGGGCAGAATGCAGAGGGTAGTCATCAATGGGGTGCATCTGGAGACCAGGGAAGTCACAAGCGGAGTACCACCAGGATCGGTTCTGGGATCTGTGCTCTTCAATATCTTTACTTGAGATACAGAAGAGGGAATCTAGAATAAGGTGTTTCTTTGCTGATGACACTAAGATCTGTGATAGAGTGGACACTGTGGAATGAGTCTGAGAAATGAAAAGAGACCTGAGAAATTTGGGGAAGTGGTCCAGAATGTGGCAATTAAAGTTAAATGCAAAAAAGTGCAAAGTTATGCACACTGGTAGAAAGGAATTTGAATGGGGGGGGTAAGGGTGGTGCAGACAACAGAGGAGAGAGCTCTGGGATCATCATTAGTGACAGTCTGAAATCCATGGCTCAGTATAATAAAACATATGGGAACACAAGCAGGATGCTGGGATATACACAAAAGGGAATTGATAGGAGGATGAAGGAAGTGATACTACCCCTGTACAAGTCTCAAGGAAGGCTACACCTAGAGTACTGTGTGCAGTACTGAAGTACACACATCAAGAAGGGCAGGGATTGCACACTGGCCATACAAGGGAGGACCACAAAGATGATCCGGGGCAGCAGGGAAACTTGTATGAGGAAAGACTGGCAGACCTTAACCATATACACTGGAGGCCAGGAAGGACAGAGGGGGTATGGCTGAAACAAGTTCTTGCGACCCTTACAGAAATACAAGTGTGCAGCATGCACGCCGCATACTTAATAAGCATGCTGCACACATGCTGCACACTTGTATTTCTGTAAGGGATGGAACCAACAGGATGGATTGTGAGGACTTCACCACAAGAAAATGAAAATTACGTACCTACTGTAATTCTTGATCTTCTTGGACGAGTCTCCACCACTCATTCACACTATTAGGATCTGCGCCGGAGGCACTAGGACCCATCGGGAGCAAACTTTTTGCTGGGGAGTCGGCGCCATCTAGGAACGGCGCCGCAAGCCCTAGCTCGCACGGCAATGACTATCTCGGCGTCGACTCCCCAACCACCTCAGTACCTTTTTTACCAAGGAGGTGCAGCGTAACTAACCTAGAAGGATAGCCTAACCCAAAAACCGGACATAAGATAGTCCGGACGACCCGTGTAAGAAGGGTCAACAAACAAGTCTTCAAGGCCTAAAGATTTGAGGTAGTGAAGACCAACAAGAAAGGTGAGCTCGGGGATGGAGGGTGGGCGTGTGAATGAGTGGTGGAGACTCATCCAAGAAGATCAAGAATTACGGTAGGTACGTAATTTTCATATCTTCCTGGACATAAGTCTCCACCACTCATTCACACTATTGGGAGAGTACCGAGCTAATAATCCCCCGAGAGGGCGGCAGGAGAAACCAAGAGCTCACGCTTAAGACAGAAGTCCATTAAGGATGGCTCTTGCCAAAGGAAGAATGTCGCTCACATGGACATCGAAGGCATAATGCTTAGAAAGTATGCACTGAGCTCCAGGTGGCTGCATTGCAGATGTCTGCAATGGGCACGTTATGGATTTCTGCTAGGGATGCGCTACCGCTCTGGTAGAGTGGCGAAACTCTACCCTCCAACTTAACCCGCGCCATGGAATAGCAGTGACTAAGGCACGCCACTAGCCATGTTGAGATACATCTAATAGCAACAGGTTGACCCAGCCGGGCCTCACTGAAGGAACGAATAGTTGCTGGGCTTTACTTAAAACTTTGGTTCTATCTAAGTAGAAACGCAAGGCCCTCTTAACACCCAGAGAATGAAGAGAGCGTTCCCCTTCATTTTGGAAGTCCGCAAAATAAGAGAAAAGGACCAAAGGTTGGTTAAGATGAAATTCTGACACAACCTTAGGAAGGAATTTAGGATGAGTATGAAGGACTACTTTGTCCTTATGGAACACAGTATACGGAGGGTCTGTAACCAGGGCATGTATCTCAGAGACCCTACGAGCTGAGGTAATGGCTACTAGGAAGGCAGTCTTCCAGGTGAGGAACTTTAGTTCACAGGTAGCTAGAGGCTCAAAGGGTTTCCAGGTGAGCATGTCTAGCACAAGATTAATGTCCCAGGCTGCAACCGGACATCTTGTAGGGGGTCTGGTGTGCAGAATGCCCTTAAGAAATCTCTTAACCATAGGTAACTGAGCCAGAGAAAGAAAAAAGCGGCTCATGATACGCTGAAATGGCACTAAGGTGAACCTTAATTGTAGAGTATTGGAGACCTGAATTTGAGAGGTCCAAAAGGTACTCTAAAACTTTATCCAGAGGGCAGGAAAAAGGATTCAAAGAGGACTTTGCACACCAGAGGGAAAAACGCTTCCACTTAGCCGTGTAAGTTTTCCGAGTGGCTGGTTTCCGCGCAACCGGAAGGATATCCGAAACTCTTCGAGACATTGAACCGATTTACTTCTACCTCTTCAGGAGCCAAGCATGAAGGTGAAGAGATCTCAGATTGGGATGGACCACGAGTCCCTGAGTTAAAAGGTTCATCTGCAGGGAACGTGGTCTCGGAGGAACTGCCAACATACTGTTGAGAAGTGGAAACCACAGTTGTCGAGGCCAAAAGGGAGCAATGAGAATCATCTTGTCTCCCTGAGACTCGAACTTGAGGAGTACTCTCTGAATTAGAGGAAGAGGCGTAAAGGCGTAAAGAAAGCGTTTTGTCCACCACAGCCTGAACGCATCCTGACAAAAAATGCCAGGCCCTGGATTTCTGGAGCAGAAGAGAGGCAGTTTTGCGTTGAGTGGGGACGCAAAAGGTCCAGATCCGGAGTTCCCACTCTTGAATAGTGACTGAACTATGGTTGAGTCGAGAGACCACTGGAGGATCTGCTCTGTTCTGCTGAGACGGTCTGCCAAGTCGCTCTGTACACCTGGCAGGTAGATCACTTGAATTAGAGCCTTGTGCTCCAAGCACCATTCCCAGACCCTCATCGCTTCTCTGCATAAGGGGTAAGAATGAGCACCGCCCTGCTTGTTGATGTAATACATCACTGCTTTGTTGTCCATTTGGAGGAGAATATTCTTGTGACAAAGAATGTCCTTCAAAGCTCGGACCGCATAAAGGACGGCTCTCATTTCTAGGACATTTATGTGAAGCTGAGACTCGAGTTGAGTCCACACACCCTGAGTGTGGAGAGCCTGACAGTGAGCTCCCCACCCCATAAGTGAGGCATCTGTGGTAATGGAGATCTGATGGTCCAGAGGGGCAAAGGGGTATCCTTGCAGGAGATTGTCCTCTTGAGACCACCAGGTGAGAGACCTCCGTAGGGGTTCTGTCACCTTGATGAGATAGGACTGCGGGTGAGTGGTTGGAGACCACTGAGTACTGAGCATCCACTGGGTGGTTCTCATGTGAAGACGGGCCAGAGGTACAGTGAACACTGAGGATGCCATGAGGCCCAGCATCCGTTGCATCAAGAGTGCTGTAACTGACCTGTTCTCTCCGATGTAATGGGCCATCAGAAGGATATCATTCCTTCTGTCCTCTGGGAGAAAAGCCTTCACACAGGATGTGTCCAGAAGGGTCCCTATGAAAAGGAGCCTCTGGGAGGTGGCAGCTGTGATTTCTTGAGGTTCAGCAGGACTCCCATGGACGTAAGGAGGTGAGAGGCCGTCTCTACGGCGTCCAGAGTCCCTTGCCTGGAAGGAGTTGCCAGAAGCCAATCGTCCAGATAAGGGAACACCTGTATTCCGAGTTTTCTGAGGTGCGCTGCGAGAACTGCACAACACTTTGTAAAAACTCGTGGCGCCGAGGATAGCCCAAAGGGCAGGACTCTGAACTGGTAATGTTGTCCCAGAGCCACAAACCTCAGGAATTTGTGATATCTCGGGTGAATGGGAATGTGCTGGTAAGCATCCTGCATGTCTAGGGAAGCTAACCAGTCATGCTGATGAAGCAAGGGTAGCAGAGTTCCTAGAGAAATCATTTTGAATTTCTCCTTGGGGAGAAATTTGTTTAGCTTTCTGAGATCCAGAATGGGTGCATTCCACCAGACTTCTTTGGAACCAGAAAATAATGAGAGTAGAACCCCGTGTTTCGTTGATGCAGCGGCACAAGTTCTACTGCCCTGTTGTTTAGAAGGCCCTGAATCTCGGCGGTGAGAAGGTCTGACTGAAGGGCCAACAGCCTGGGCTGCCGTTTGGGAGGACAATCCGGAGGAGTTGCCACAAAATTGAGTGAGTACCCCTCACGGATTATCCGAAGGACCCATTTGTCTGAGGTTATGGACTTCCATTGGCTGTAGAAGTGCATCAGCCGACCTCCCACCGGAGAGGAAAAGTCCACCTCGGGCAGTTGAGGTGGGACTTGGGCCAGCACTTCATAAAGTAGCGCTGGGCGTTTTGGGCCCTTGCGCTTTCTGCTGCGCCTTCTTTTGAGGTTGGGCAGGTTGGTTCTTACTGAAACTACCTCTGCCTCTGCAGGACTGACGGTTATGAAACTGACGTCTACTGGCATGCCCTCTAGAGGGGGCAGGAGGGGGTCTAGCCAACTTAATGGCTGACCTAGTCTTTTGTGTAGCTTCTAGAGCTTGCTTGACCTGAGGACCAAAAAGATATGCACCATCAAAGGGCAATGCCATTACCTGCTGTTGCGCATCATTGGTGAAGCCTGAAGTGCGCAGCCAGGAATGGCGGCGGGGGTGCAAATACCAGCAGCTGCTGAATGGGAAGCGGAGTTGAAAGCGTCCATGGCTGCTTTAACCTGTTGGTTGTTAGATTCAATACCCCTGGTAATGGTTTGGAGAAGCTCTGGTTTTGAATCCGAGTCCGGAAGAGCTTCAACCATTTGCTTGAGAGAGTGCCACAGGATATACTCGTACTGAGAAAAATAGCCCTGATAACTGGCAATACGCATACTTAGGGTAGAAGCAGCAAAGACTCTCTTACCTAAGGTGTCTATCTTACGAGATTCCTTGTTAATAGGTCGAGTTGCAGTGGTTTGAGGAAGGACGACCTTATCATTCTCTGCCAGGACTACAATAGGATCCGCAAAGGCTTGGGATGCCAAAAATGGGACGATCCTTGGGGGCTGAATATTTTCTATCAATGGATTTAGCCACCGATGGAGAGAGAGCAGGATTATTCCATACCATTTTAGACAGCGTCTCGAAGGAAGGCTGAATCGGAGGAGTCAAATCCGTAGGGATCTCCGAGGCATGAAGGTATTGGAGTCTTAGCAATTTCCCAGGATCGATGTCTATAGTCTGGAGAGAAAGTGTAGAAATCATATTCTTCAGCAGAGACTTAAATGACAGGTCCTCGACCACAGGCTCTGCAGCAGTAAAAGATCCTGCTTCGTCTACCTCATCGCCCAGCCGAAGGTCTGGGTCAGGCTCAACGTCATCTCCTGACAGTCCAGGAGGGACTGTATGGACAGGAAAGGGATGAAAGCCAGAAGAGGAAGGAGGAAAAGAGACAAAAGGAAAGTCTCTGGGAGCCCCTGGTGCCAAGGAGGTGCACGGCGCCGAGAACGACGCCGAGGAACCACGCGGCGCCGCAAACGGCGCCGAGAAGCCGCACAACACTGAGGACAGCGCTGAACGGCCGCAAGGCGGCGTAGCGATGCCGCTGGGCCACGCGACGCTGGGGATGTAGAGGATGGCGCCGCAGGCCGCACGGTGCCGAAGGCGCCCCAGAGACCGGCAAAACAGGTTTGAAGGAAAAAGAGCAGGAGATAAGGGCATCGGTGTGGCCCCCTGCGCCGAAGCCATGTGAGGGGAAGGGACACCTAAGCACGGAGTCGACGGCACCGAAGAAGGTACCGCGCAACCAGGAAAGTCCAACTGCCCTACCTGGTCACCCAGAGAGCCTGAAGGCCCACGAACGACCGAGCCGGGAAGCTGAACCAACCTCCGAGCCCATTGCTCCAAAAGAGCGGCCCACTGATGAAACTGCTCATCTGAAGACCTACCTGCGGGCGGGGTAGGACTCCGATGTCGAAGACTTCGCTACCAAAAGCCACTGTTGGCGACTCCGAAGGAGGAGACCGGCAACTAGCCCCGATAACCGAGCGCCTACGCGCAGACGTATCAGAGGGCGACCTCGAGTGATGCCTTCTCTTTTTAGACCTGTGGGTCGAAGAAGAGCTCGAGGCCGAACGGTGCCGAGAATGCGACCGTTTGGCTTTATGATTCGCTGGGACCGCCATCCCCCGGACATTGGACTGACTGTTGTCAGACCCCTTCCGGAGAAGGTGGCGGACGGACCCAGCCCGACTGGCTGAACAGCTTTCATGAAGTCTCCCTACCATATCTGACCTGCTCATGGTCGACTCCGTCAGAGTAGGCTGAGACTTCTTTATCAATTTTATTAAAAAATAAGAATAACTTAAGCGATACTGTATCGAGATAATACTACAAAATAATAAAAAACTGAAAAGTATGCTGCTAGTTTGAAGTTTGACTCCTGGCAGGTGAGCGACGCTGTCACTGAAGCGCACTCGATGGCGGGAAAAAAGGAACTGAGGCAGTTGGGGAGTCGACGCCGAGATAGTCATTGCCGCGCGAGCTAGGGCTCGCGGCACCGTTCCTCGCGGCGCCATCTCTGGCGCCAACTCCCCAGCAAAAAGTTTGCTCCTGATGGGTCCTAGTGCCTCCGGCACAGGTCCCAATAGTGTGAATGAGTGGTGGAGACTTATGTCCAGGAAGATCAAGGGCTTAATAACTAGAGGACAAGAGTGGAGACTGGTTGGGGGGGGGGAGATTTAGGAAGGATATGAAGAAGGTTTTCACAGAGTGGATGTTGTACCAATGGAACAGACTGCCCAGAGAGGTGGTTGAAGCCAAGACCATCTGTTTGAGGTTTAAACTTGGGTGGGACAGCTTAAAGGGAATAGTTGGACCCCAACCAAAAGAGGGAAAGGGATACCTGGGAAAGGGGATGACAGTCAGCGACTAAGGCTCTCTAAATCCAGTCCAGCGTTAGGCTGAGCATGGAGCTAGGCATGGAAATAGGCAAACTGGATGGGCCTCTGAATCTTTTTCTGCTGAAACAATCTGTCTCTGTGTAGTAGTCTTTCCAACTGGACTCTCAGCTCCCTGAACAAGGTATGAATGGAAAGTGAAGTACAGTATTTGGGTATGGAGAACTTGAGAATGATGACCAAAAGTTGTACACAATAATTATCAAATAGTTATGAGAAATCTTGTTCTGCAATTGGCAGACCACGGCCACATGACTGTGGTTATTACAGTATATCCCCATGGGTCAGTAAGCTGTCTTCTCTTGAGTTTGGGGGCTTTTTTCCCACAATTTTATAAGATGAATAACACACTCCAGGGTGTGCATTATACTGTAATACCTGCATTTCCTGGGTGGTTGAAAGTAATCAGCTGTACCTCGTGCCTCACCACCCACCTGCAGAATGCAGTTATTACAGTGATAACAGCATCATGGTCAGGGGTTTATGAGGTAATAACCAGACCAGGGTGAATAATTGCCGAGCTGTTTATTAATACCATGGTCCAGTTATTACTGAGAAAAAAAAAAAAAAGAATAACTGTCTTACTATCATTATTACACTAACCAAAAAAAACAGAAGACAGTTTTAAAATACTTACTACAGCGCATCTGTGAGAAATTTAAACTGTTTTGCAGTTTCTCACAGACACACTGTAGTGCATCTCTTAGCCAGTCAGAACACAGGGATTATCATACAGTCCCGTTACTGAGCCTACTGTGCAGTTATCGCAGAATAACCAAACAATAGCTCTGTGTTCTGAGTAGCTGAGAGGAATCTTTTTCAGTATAAGCAATAATTATACAGTGAGCAGGGTTTATGGGGGAATAACTGTACTATGCTTTGGACCGGGCCCCCATGGCTGGATGTTGATGCCAAATTGTCGTACCTGTCAGTGGGACAAAGAATCTGGGAGTCATAGTGGACAGCAAGCTTACACTTGAATTTCAGGTGGCAGCTATAAATCACTGTGGCATTTTTCATCTCTGTAATATCTCTAGGCGGAGTCCTTTCCAGTCCATGAGGACCTGCTTATGCTGGTACATGCTTTTGTAACATCACACATGGAATACTGCGATGCATCAGATCTCCAGAAAGCCTTGGGTGAAGTGTATCAGCCTTCTGCTGCTGCAAAACATGGCCACATGGACAATCTGCTCGACTCTCCAGTGTCAGCCTATCATGCCTGTACTGAGCAAACCTTACTGGCTGTCTATAAGGTGGTGCACCATCTTCATGATCAACTTGTTCATTTACAAGGCCCTAGATGGTTTGGGCCCAAAAGTCCTCCTTCTGCCTCATGCCCCATCCTGTCTGTTCTGTTCTGCTCTACTAGGGTTAACTTGCTTACCTACTATCCCCAGTCAAAGATAAAGCGGTACGAGGACTGGGCTGCTGTAGTTGCCGCTCCCATTATTTGGGATTCGCTTCCAGAGTGGCTGTGGGTGAGTACCTCAGTGGAGACATGTACTGTATGAGGGACCTGAAAACCATTCTCTTTGAAAAGACCTACCTGGAGTGACATGTGGTTTCGCCAGCCTATGGCTTGCCCCTGAAAAAGGGGACACTTGTCTCAGTGGGCTTATCTGGTCAACAAAATTCAAATAAATAAAATAAAATGTGGCACGTGCAACACCTCGTGCTATTCTGTTTGCCATTTTACTGTGTATGTATCCTTTGTTGCTTGTTTAACTGTGTGTAGGGCCTAGAGCCTTCAGAACAGAGCACTTTATACATAAAAATTGCTTTGCCTACTGCTAGCACCCTGAGAGATTCTGATGACATCACAGATCCACGAGCACGAAGCCCATGTGATACAATGTCACCCCATCCTCAAAGTGACCCAAATACCCTGTTCTTCACAGAGTTTTGTATTTTTTTATAATAGAGTATTTACCCCAATTTGTAACTGAAATACCTAAAGTACATGTGAACTTACTGTCCCAGCCCTTTTTTCTGTTAACCTGACAAACCAGCTTAAAACGCCCTGCTCACACTTCCCCAAGCTGCCCAACAGTCTCTCCTTCTGTCACTGCTACCCGGGGAAAGTTTATGGCACGGCCAGGGTTTGGATTACCACCAGTTAACCTAACCCTAGGCGGTCAGGAGGCATGAGGTGCAGCCAAGGGTCTCATGCCTCTTTGAGTGGGTTAATGAAGGTACCCAACCCGTGGAGTGCTTTAATGCTATTATTAATCTAAAAGGTCTTCATTGTTTAATGAACACTGTTATATAGTTCTAACTTTTCTACTACATGAGGATTTCCACCACTTCTAGGTATCTCCCAGGAGCACACAGAGGGTCAAACAATATGCCCCTGGCAGTTGTGGGATTCATACCCAGGTCTGCTGAGGCTTTAGGTTTACAGCTTGGTGCTCTTATCTCAAGGCTCTTCTGCCTCCTGAATGTTGTCACAAATCACAATGCTGTATTTCCAACCATTGTTTCATAAATAAAACAATGCACTTCATCTCAAAATGGTTTCCATGGTCACTATGGAAATCCATTCTGCACATTCTAAGCCATCCTGCCCAATTCTAAGTTCTGCGAAATGCATTCTCTGTGGTTCAGAGCGACTTGTAGGAACCACCACCAAAATGGGCTGACCATCTATTTTAAACACATAACTAAAAAACAGCTTACCTATACATGTGGCATCAGTCAGAAAAACTGGAAAGTGATATCAAGTTAAGCTTCAAACAATCAAGAGAAAACACATACTATACTCCAATTTTCAGTTTACTAGATCTTTTTTTATGTACTGCAGACCAGTTTAAGCAAATACTCATAATGTTAGCTTCATTTACCTACTACGGCACTGAAAGGGCTTAACATCTGGCAAGCGGTTTTTGTAATTTTCCAAACAATAAAACACATTAAATATTGTTATATGATAAACTCAAGAGACTGATAGTAATATTACACTGTATTTTATACTGCCATTTGAAAATGTTATTACCATGGTAACATTTCAAGAAACCTTTAGCTTTACTGAAGTGCCTCAAAAAATTTAGGAGATTGCAAGCAGACTTCACAACTGATGACAGGCCCGTTTCCAAAGTCTTGAAGAAAGACTCACTCTTTAAGTGACTGTGAGAAGAAAAGCTAGCCGATTTACACGAATACCATGCATTTTACCCAGATTTAAAGAACAGCGGACACCTATGGCACAACCCTGAAACACATATAGAATAATGGCATGAGGTGGAGTGCGTAATAAGGATGTATACACACCCAAGGTGTATGATGCTACATAAACCCCAAGAGCGAAGCTTGGGGGGGGGGGGATTATACAAGCATCACACACCAACAGGATACTCTAGAAGATCAAGAGCTATGGTGTAACTTTCATATCTTTCTAAAGTCAATCTTCTCCATAGAGCCATCCTCTTTGGTCAAGTGACCACCAGTATAAACCCCTGAGGCAAGGAAGGTTAGAAAATAAAGTCCTCGTGAGGAGACTAGATCCTGCAATACAGTCAACTTAAAACCTACTCCAGGTAGCACTTCTATATATCTCGGAGATAAGAACTGAGCGAAGCAAAGTCAGTGAGGTAGCAACTGCCCAAATGCTCAGACAGCCCCTTATAAGTGCTGCCCAGACAGAGTTTAACAGTGCTGAATGCAATTGGCAGTTCAGTTTGACAGGCAGTTTGGAGATGGGAACTGCCTTCTGACTGGGATCAAAAGACACAAAGAGCTGGGAAGCTTGCCTGTAGTCCTTGGTTCTATCACGGTAGAAGCCAATATTCTTTCTAACATAGAGAGAATAAAGTAACACTTCCTCTGGATTATTCAGCTTGGAAAAGAAAAGAAGTAAAAAATAACAAACTAAGATGGTACTCCGACAAACCCCTGGGCAGAAATTTAGGATGTGCACAGAAAATCCCCCAGTCCTTATGGAAAACCATGTACAGAGAAGATATGGAAATTACATACCTACCATAATTACTGATCTTCTCTTGTATCTTCACCATTCGTTACTGCTGGATGTGAGCCGGAGGCACGTACCCGCTACGGGATTTTTTTTTTTCTTTTGAAGGAGGAGACGGCGCCGTCGAGAGCAACGCACTACATGGCACGTGAGGTGCAGCCGTTAGGTGCCGCAGACTCCTCCTCCACCCAGTTCTGTAAGCCAGAGAGGCGAAATAAAAAGAATAGAAGAATAAGGGCGAGGCAGGAAAGATGAGGGATAGTTAAAGGAAAGGAAACAAACTGAAAAAGGAATAAGCCGAAAAGAGGACAGGAAAGAGAAGAATCCTACCCCAAGGGACTGCAGGGCCTCCTTCCTTGAGTGGCTCTGAGGGAGGAACAGATAAGGGAAAGGAAGAAAAAAGAAAAGGTAAGAAGAAGAAGAGGAGAGGATATTGGGAGGAGGGAAAACTACTGCCACAAATGCTGAGTGAAACTGGCTTGAAGCTTATCAGCTTGGATCTTGAGCACGGAAGCAAGGATCCCTTCAGACAAAACTGGTTCGGATGGTTCAAATGAACCTTCTAGACAGCTTAAAATGAGAGAGGTAGATTTCCCTACACATCCTGCTATCCTATTACCCCTCACTCAAGCTGAGAGCTCACAGAATGCCAAGGCAAACTCTGTTCCGGAGAGGGAGAGCCCCCAACCAGGTAAAGGGAAAAAGACCCCTGTATCACAGAGATATGTGCTAGTACCGGGGGGGGAGCCCTAAGAGAGGGCAACCTCTTGTCAAGATGGACAGAGATAGAGAAGGAGCTCCTTCTGACTCCCTGGAGAAAGCAGGGCCAAATGGACCAGACCACCAGATCAAGACGTTAATTTTCTAATCGGGCTAGAACAGACGTTGACTAGTCCCAGTCTGGCATTACCAGGTAATCAAGGGACACCAGCCAAGTCCGAAGACTGAGGGTTAGAGGACTGTGTTAGAGACTAACCCTGATGTCCGGAGATTGAGCTAATCTTGCCCGAAGAAAGTTCCCAAAGGAAAACCTTCCAAGAAATCAGAAAGCGTTCCCTCAGATGAAAAGGACAAAGTTTTGCTCGCTCACCTCCTACTCAAATTCTTGTACATGTTTATAGAGAAGAACAGAAGGTCCCAATTAACCAGAGGATTTAGTCCCCCCTCAGAGGGGAAGGGGAGGAGGAGGGCGAGTAGGAGGGTGGAGGCGCCCAGGAAATGAGGCCCATGAGGGGAAGGTGGGAGGGATTCAGTAATGAATGGCGAAGATACAAAAGATCAATAATTATGGTAGGTACATAATTTCCATATCTTCCCTTGTCAGTCTTCACCATTCATTACTGCTGGGTGAGTACAAAGACCCCCCCCCCTGAAGGGGGCCTGAAATTTGGCCCTGAGGGAACAGATCCCTCAGCCTCCTACTGGCAGAAAGCAGGAAGGGGAGACCCTAACCAACAGACTGAGGCAGTCTAAGGTTGCTGAGGGTGAGGGGGTGTCCCCTGTGGCCGGGGGGACGGAGGATGCCCCTGAAGAAACCTCCTCTCCCTGCGGGAAAACAAGTGGGTCCCCCCAAAAGCAGAGGAGGTCACCCTACGCCTGGCAATGGGTGACAGTCTGGACAGACGAAGCCATACCGTCCACCTAATGCAGATCGCTGTCCCTGCCAGTCTGGAAGCCACTTCATTGGCAATCGTAAGATGCCCTCGCTTGACGCCTTGCAAGCTCCAGACCCTGTGCAGACAAGGCAATGGCTTGTCTAGACTGCTCCGTATCAGGCATAGATGCCGGAACCTGCACTAGCATTGATCACAGATGCCTGTTGTAGGCAGCATGGTGTGCCTGATGTGAACCTATGCACATCAACACACGACTTGAAGAGAAGACTCTTATCCCCACTGATCAAATTCAGCAGAATCCGGATTCGGGGGTCTGTCATGTGCCAGGCACTGAGGCCTGGAAGGAGTATCTAGGGATGTCAGGCCCAAAGGCGGGTGAGGTAGAGAACCTAGAGACTCATGGGGGGCACAATACCATCTCCTGCAGTCTGCTGGGGCTGGAGAAGGGGCGGCTGGAGACTGCCAGGTGCAGATAGATGCCACCTGGAAGGTGATTGGCCAGGAAGGCACCACAAGGTGGCGAGCACTGAATTCACTAAGGAATGCACGCGTCTGCCACTCAGTATTGTCCCTGTGGATGAAGGCGATAAGAAGCTCCGAAACCAGCCTCGAAAGGAACCGCTGATATTCAGTGAAATCAGCGTTGGAGGAGAGGTGGACAGAAGGTTCCTCTTCCTCAGGAGAGAAAGATGAGGAGGAAGTGGAGCTGGAATGTTCAGAAGACTCCTGAGGCGGGGGGCGGACAGATAGAAGACCTGTTTGTCCGTGGCCCTGAAGTATGAAGGGAAGGCTGCCTCAGTAGCTCTGAAAGTCTCCCAAGTTAACGGTCCCATAGGACCCACATGGCCCGGGAGAGAGGGGGGGTGACTGCAGAGGGATGGGTGAGGGGCACCTAAGAGCATGTGCCTAACTTCTGCTAGGGCTCTGAGATCCAGGAAGCGAAGCCACCAAGACTGGGGACCCTGAGATCATACCGGGTTCCGAGGAGGTAACGTGAGAAGGTAAACTCCGCAAGAGCCCAGAACGGGAATCTCCCCTGTGACACGACTGAGGTTGCGTGTGTCCAGAAAGGCAACCCTCAGTACCACCACTAGAAGACGTTCTGAAGACCGAGAGAAAGGCAGAGTTCAGCACTATGACTCCTTCCTACACCCCTCAGGGCAGTGGGAATGTACCACCACTCCTCACCCCGACCTCTCGACCCCTCTGACTCTGAAGCAGCCCTCTTCCTCGACACCAGTGTAGGAGCTCCCCACTGCACGAGCCTCTGGAGGGAGGCCACAGAAGCAGGGCTCTCCACCCCCTCCCGAAGAGCCTCAACAGCACCAGAGATGGCAGCTGCCTGGGCCCTCCCAGGAGAGGGCATCCTCTCACGAATCACAGAAGGATCGGCCATAGAAGATCCCAGGCCACCCCTAGCCATGGGACCCTCAAGGTGAACCTGCTCCAGTGACTCGGAGAGAGGGCCGCTGGGCCGCCTGACACCGCAGCCTACACAGAGTTCTGAAAGACTCAAGCTGCCAGTCTGGGTCCACCTCTGAGTCATCCTCCCCCGAAGAGCGAAGAGGAGTCGAGCAGAGTGACCTCCAGAGAGGCAACCCCAGAAACCTCTCCTGCGACAGCACCAGGAACGGCATTGACTTAGGCCGCGATGATGCCAAAGGTGCCATTCAAGTCTCCTACCCCATGGACAGGGCCAGGAACCACAACGGCACTGCCAACGGTGTTGTCAAAGTCCCCGGCCCTGCGGACGGTGCCAGAACTCAAAGCAGCACCACCAGTGGTGCTGCCTGTGTCCCCAGCGATAGAACCCGAGATGGCACCGCCAATGGCGCCACCCAAGTCCCCAGATGGCACTGAAACCAAAAGCGGCGCTACTAGGCAGCATCGAGGGTCCACCAGTGCCGGGCCCGACAACCGGAGGCCGTAACATTGGGGAGCCTGCACCTCTAAGGAGGTGACTGCCGGGACGGCACCAATGATGCAACCCCGGGAGGGACTGCACGTTCCTCTGACTCCAAAGAAGAAACCTCCTCCTCCTTGGCAAGGCTGGAAGTGGAGGAGGTTCCCTCCTCACCGAGCCATATACACCCAGGAGGAGACCCAGAGGAAGGGTCAAGAGATCTGGCCTGGGAGGCCCACGAGCGACATCGTCCTCCAAATGTCAGTGGAGCCCTGCCGACTTTAAACACGCAGATTTCCAAAACACGGCAGTCCATGGAAAAACAGGCATCGCAGTGGTCCATATCATGGTTGGGTCCCAGGCAGCCAAGACAAACATCATGCTGGTCTGAGACAAAAAACTGCCGGCCACAAGGGCACCGACGCATAGGGGCATGGCCCGCCTTGGATTTACGCTTGGCCCCTGAATTGGACAAAGTGCGGAATTAAATAATAAACAGAAAAGCTCCCGGCACCGTCAAAATACAAAACTGAACAGTCTTACTGCTTCAACGGCGTCGGGAAGGAATCAGGATGAAGGATGAAAACGAACTTTGAACTATAGGCCTAATGGCGCAGCAACAGCTCTTGACGCAGCGGGTGCAGCCTCGATGGCAGGAGAAACAGAACTGGGATGGAGGAGGAATCTGCGGCACCTAACGGCAGCCCCTCACGCACCACATAGTGCGTCACTCTCGTGGGCGTCGGCGCAGACTCCTCCCTCAAAAAAAAAAACTCCCATAGTGGGTGCGCACCTCCAGCTTACATCCAGCAGCAATGAATGGTGAAGACTGACAAGGGAAGATCTGTTACTAGAGCCTTGTTTGTTACCATGTTGGCTATGAAAAAAAGTTGGATTGACTCCTATGCATTCAAACGGTCTTTATTTATAACCTCCACCTGTTATAACGTTGCTAACATTTCGTGGCATGTGGTCACGTCCTCAGAACACTGGTGGTTACTTAAGCAATAATGCACGACATGGTGTCGGTTGTGCTGGGATAACCTCACACCTGGAGTGGTTCGGCATGAGGCCAAGTGCCTCCAAAACCCCAGAAGTGAGGCTATCCCAGCACAACCCACACTCTGGAGTGCATTACTGCTATTATACAATTGCTCTTATTTATTAATACTGGGGACCCAAATGAGCAAATGTAGATGGCTATTAGGCAGAGAACAAGTGTTGGAACATCCCTTTATGTGTAGGGGCATCTATTTTATAGTATCAGTTGTATAATTTTATTTAAAAAAAATGTTTTTGAGGAAACACTCCCCATGTGAAAGCACTGCATCATGGGTATGCAAATAATCAACTGTCTAGTATCACTGTAGTGTGTTATGCAATACCAGGCAATTAGGTATTTGCATACCCATGATCCAGTGCATTCATATGTGGTGTGTTTCCTCATAAAAAAATAAAACTGTAAAACCGATACTATAAAAGAGATGTTCTGACACTTGTTCTCTGCCTAACTCTGAAATGTTTTAGCCATGACAAAAATGTTGTCGTACACACACACACATATATAAGGTTTTTATATGAAACTAAGCTTCTGCGTCTGTTCTTTGATTATAAAGTATCACACTCTCTTGGTAAGAGAGGTTGTGGCTGGTTATTCAGTCTGCTATGCAATCATCTGTATGTTTAGACGTGATGCCGTGAGATTGTGCTTAGACAACCTCATTGCAACAAGCACACACTGATTAACCAGAGACCAGAAAATGTTCTTGCCATTTTATAATATGGGTTAACAAAATCTGAACGAGATCATATTCAACAAGTGCTCAAAACGTGTACATATTTTTTAGATGCTATGTGCACTTGTTTAATAAACATTTAATAAACGTTACTTAATTATCACTCATACCTATAAGTATTTGCAATGAATGCAAAAACAAAATAAAAGAAGTCCCACCACCAGTGTGCTTCTTATGATTTTACAACTTTGTTTGGTGCATTTCCCAAATTATGTATATCAATACAGTCATTACTGTTTTCCCTATTAATCCTTGCATTCCTTTTAATATAGGTAGTATAGTGTAGCGGTTAAGAGCACTGAGCTGCAAACCTGGAGAACTAGGTTTGAACACCACAGCCACCACTTGCATACTGTGTGACTACGAGCAAGTCACTTAACTTGCCTGTGCTCCCAGAAAACAAGCCTTGGCTTAGTGTATTTTTCCTGCACAAAAACTGTTATAAAAAAATTGGATTCCCACATTTCATCATATTCAGTTCCTGGTAAATGCCTTTGAGTACTTATGTGGCTTCTATATACATTATAACATCTTACATTCTATGATAAGCCATCAGTGTTTTTATTTGTCAAATACTACAGCTCCTTGCAAGGTTCTTGTGTGTTGGCTTTCTGCAAAAAATGCCTGTGGCTAACCAACATTTCAAGAAGGGCTGAAGGGTTGTCTCCTTTTTCACACTACATTTTGTTTTCAATGCTTTCTTTTGTTGCTTTTTCTATGTATATATAAATGGGTTCACACAGTTTACTGCCAAAGGAAATGATCCCTCATTACTGATCTTTTTTTCAGCCTCGGGATAAAACAAAGAAAAGTGGAGCAGCCCAGTCAACCTGATATCAAGAGAAGGTAACCGAAAGTCACCATTACAAATATTAGGCAAATGTATTGATTGCTATGTATTTTGTAATAAGAGAACAAGTTTATTAGGAAGAGCCCTTTTTGAAATGTTGGTTATCCACAGGTAATCTTTGCTGAAAGCCAACAAGCAGACAAGAATTTCCCTTAGGAACCTTCTGAGGAGAAGGAGTTGGCCCCTAGCATGTTACCCTCCAACTCAAGATATGTAGAGAAGACCAACAAAAGAAAAAATTGTATCAGACTTCCCATAATTTATTTTTACTGTTAGTTCCAATGTTGTCAATGGGTAATCTTTATACCTGGGTATACACTCAGCCCGACCGGGGTCAATGGCACAGCTAAAGCTTTAGTAAGCTGTGCCCAACAGCTCAGAATGTTGGTGTTCCGGGACTCCAAGTTCCTAAGTTAACATATATTGCTTAACAGAAAAGACTAGCTACCTGGAACACTTCTAACTATAAATGACTCCAGACGGCTCTTCAGTATTTGCACTTAATGAAAGTAGATGCCTGTCTTACTTTGCCAAAGGTTGAGTTGCCCTTTTTCCTTCATAACCTCTGCAAGGAGATGTAATCGGAGTGACATGTTCTATTGTTCTCTCCTGTATCCAATTCAAACATGGACATGGATAGCACCTCAATGTCTCCTCCAATTAATTTTCTTAACTAGTAACAGAATTACAGTTTTATAGGATGGTGCACTATCAGCTCTAGGGAGCAACTGTCATGGATAACCTCCAAAATCCATTGTCCATAGTAATTGCCTTCCAAGGCTGGTAGAACCAGGCCAGGCTCCCCCTGACCAACACTAAATGATCCATCTTGGGCAGCTGAGTCTGACACAGAGCTAGCATGCCATCATAGGGCATCTCTCAGGGCACGTCACCATCTGTGCCTTCTGTTGAGGCTTTTGCTTCTGCTCCTGTTGGAAAGGCTTAGGCTTAGCCTGCTGGTGGAAGCTTCTCTGGGTGGGTTTGCTATAAACAGCTTGTGATAGCAAATGTGACCAGATTAATTTATTCCTTTTTTTTGTTAGTGTAATTATTTTTCTTTTTAATAAGTTCTGTTGTTTGGAGTGGATACAAGCATGGCTTCCAAGTCACATGTTCAGGTAGCTCTCAGGAGAAATACTGGCCAATTGCTAAGTCCCAAGTTTCCCATCAGCTCATCTAGTTTCAGACCCTGGCAGATATGAGGGTGCTATTCCCAACACCTGAGACATCCTGCAAAATAAGGTCATAAAAGCTGGAAATAAGGATGTCATAGGTGTGAAGGATGCCAGCTGGCTGGGATGATGTCATACACGCACACCCCACACACATACACGTGGGTGGGGAACACTGTGGGGAGCTGTTACTCAAGGGGAAGGTCAGTACCCCACAGCCTCAAGCATATAAAATGGAGAGCTGGACAGCTCTCAGTCTCTCTGACCTTTTACATCAGGTGAAGAAGGTGGGAGCCCTGCTAAGATAGCTAACTTGTCTGTGTGAGGAAAGCACAGTCTAGGTGAATGCCCTTTTCAGGTTAGCTGGCAGGTAAAGTTAGACACTAGGAGAGACTAGAGTTTGAGATTCTTCTATCAATCATCTGTCTGTGTACTTGACATTATTTTCCTTTCCCAGTAAATGTGTCAACCTTTAGTCTTACTGTGTATATCCTGTTTATTTAATACCTGTAGTAAGTACTGGTAATGACGATACAGAATCAGTGGATGTGCCTCATTATTGAGAAGATAATTTTAATATATTTCTGTTGACACACCAAAGTCTCTGTTTACAGTCTGCTGTCCAAAGTGTACTCTATCAAATATTATTGTGTTTGACCTCCCTAGCCCTGAGATCAGGATGGCAGTTTCCCGATATAATCAGGTGGTGGCAGCTAAGGAACCAGTATACCCAGACAACTGCCCTGTAAGCTGGTATGGCCCAAGGGGTAGGTTGTCACACAGCTGTTTACAGATACAGAAGCCACATCCCCCTCCTCTTTTTGAAGGAGCATCGATGCTCTTCCTATAAAAAGAAACAGAAACATAGAGAATGACAGCAAAACAGTCCTCAGGACTCATCCAATCTGCCCAACCCCACCTATGGTATGCTGTGAGTACCCAATCAGTCAAGTGTCGTTTTCTTCTCAGACTCCTTAAGAGCCTCTTTCATGTGCTGTTCAAACAGATATGTCCCATTAAATGGGACTTTTATGATCTTCTGCTGGACATAAGAGGCTAAGCTTGTCATCCTAAACCAGGAGTGTCTGTCGTCGAGGCACAGGTCAGGAAGCACAGGAAAACCAGGAGCAGTTGTAGAATTCACCAAAAATATTTATTTACAGAGCAGCAACGTAAAAAAAAAAAAAACTTGTTCACTATAACTATTTACAAAGGCAAAATAAGAGTCTTCTTTCAGTCTGTGTCCCTTTTTTCTCATTCAGCAGTTGCAGCTTAGCTCCTTTATAAGCCCTTCCACCCCATTCTAAATAAACACCCTGTTTTTGTAAATATCAGGCAGGAGCTGCTAGAACACAATGTGCTTGCTAAGGCCTCTTTTGCACAGCTTTTGCAAAAGGCTCAAAGATTTGCACTAAGGCAACCTCTAGTTTCCAACAGCTTTTTGCAGTCATCTCAAATTATAAATATATACATTTCAACAGTAACACTATATATTTTCTAAACAAAAGAGATCCCAATATCAGTTTCATTTCCATACAATGATTTGCACATATTTTATATCAGCAGATCTAGATATGCAACGGAGAAAAACAGACAGCAAGAGAAAACTGAGAGACAGTGAGAGGCAAAGAACTGCAAGCCTGTTGGGTTGATCAAGTCCAAAGTCTCAGGGGAAAATTTGGTTGTGCAACCAGAGAAAGAGAGACGAGATAGAAAAGGAAAGATCCTTGCATTTAAACACTTTCTTCAAAACAACTGGGACAGGGTCCAATTCTACCCTGTCACATTCACCCCCTCCTTAAAAGGGAACCTGTTTTATTAAACAGGTTTCCAAAACTTTGTATTCTCTAACAACATTTGCTACTGTCAGACATTAATTAAGCTCATGTACATCCTCTCTCTCTTTTTTTACATATAACAGTACAGCAAACAGTACAGTTGAAACCCTTACAGTTGTTTTCCAACCTCCAGAATCCTCAATTTCTGAGCCATATCTTGACAGAAAATCAGCACTGCTATTCTCTTTACCAGATTTGTGAATTACTGTCAATTTAAATGGCTGTAGTGCCAGGTACCACCTTGTGATTCTGGAATTTATTTATCTTTCATCTGGTTAAGCCAACAGAGAGGACTGTGATCAGTTGCAAGAACAAAATCATTTCCTAGCAAATAAAACTTCAGGGACTCCATGGCCCACTTTGCTGCTAAACATTCCTTATCTATAGTGGAGTACCTTTTCTCTCTGTCATGCAATTTCCTACTTATGTACAGAATAGGATGTTCTGTCCCATCGGTATTTTGACTTAGGACTGCACCTAGGCCTACCTCGGAAGCATCTGTTTGTAGCAGAAATGGTTTCTCAAAGGCTGGGCTTCTTAAAACAGGGGCAGAACATAATGCAGCCTTTATGGCTTGAAAAGCTTAATCACACTCTGGGGTCCATTTCACATTATTTGAGTACCGGTTTTGCATGAGCTCAGTGAGGCGAGTAACTAACTCTGCAAAGTTGAGAAAAAATCTCTGATGATAACCAGCCAGCCCTACAAATGGCCTGAAATGTTTGTTTTAGGGACAGGGCTACTAGCTACAGCTTCTATTTTAGAAATTTCTGGCTTAACTTCTCCATTTCCTAACACATAGCCCAAATATCTGGTTTTCTGCATGCCAAATGCACATTTGGTAGGATTAATAGTCAGACCTGCATTTCTGATAGCTTGGATAACTACTCATAGGTGTTCCAGGTGGCTTTTCCAGTCTGGACTGTACACCACAACATCATCCAGGTATGCAGCACAATAACCAGTGTGAGGAGATAAAATTACATCCATGTACCACTGGAATGTAGCTGGTGCATTATGTAAACCAAATGGTTTGGTGGTGAACTGATAGAATCCTATAGGGGTGGCAAATGCAGTTTTATCTCTGGATTCTTTAGCTAAATGTATTTGCCAGTAACCCTTGGTGAGAGTGAGGGTACTGATATACTTTGCACTCCCCAGTCTGTCCACCAAATCATTTATTCTGGGCACAAGATAGCTGTTAAATTCTGACACTTGATTTAAGTTTCCTAAAATCAAGGCAGATTCCAACACCCCCTTCTTTTTTGTTTACAATTACCACTGGAGATGACCAAGCACTCCTCGACTCCTCTATAATACCCAGTTCTTTCATTTTTTGTATTTCCTTAACCACATCAGCTCTTAACCGCTATGGCAACCTGCATGTCTTTTGCCTAATAGGACGAGCATTCCTTGTCACTATTACGTGCTCAACTCCTTTTGCTCGGCCTGGTACCGTGGTAAAAGTACTGTTAAATGTCTTTAGCACATTATGAATGTCTGCAGTTCGTTCTGAGGTTAAGGAAACATTCACATTTACAGTTTGCTCCAGTCTATCATAAGCTACATCAATATCTTCCTTATCAGTTTCTGGTAAAACTAGCAAGGCAGCTTTTGGCATTTTTTCAACCCATTTCTGAGGAGGTTAGCATGGTATATCTTAGTAGGATTTTTCCTGTCAGGAGTCTCAATCTCGTAGTTAACAGTACCAGTATGTCTGAGAACCTTATATGGCCCTTGCCACTTCATTAACAGTTTATTTTCTGTTGTGGGCAACAGTAGCAAAACCTTTTCATCTAGCTCGAAACTTTTCTTCTTTTAACCCATGGTCATATATACCTTTTGCTGATTTTGGGCCTCTTCCTGATTACTATGGGCAATTTCAACATATTTTGCCAGCTTCTTTCTTAGGGCACACATATAAGAAGATATAGATTGTTTCTGAGTGGGGTTATCTTCCCACGTTTCTTTTATCACATCCAGTGGCCCTCTTGGCTGCCTACCATACAGAATTTCAAATGGTGAAAACCCTGTTGATGCCTGTGGCACTTCTCTGTTGGCAAAAAGTAGATAAGGCAAGTATTGGTCCCAGTCTTTCCCTTCCCCTTTTACAAACCTTTTTAACATGCGTTTTAGGGTTGGGTAAAACGCTCAACAAGACCATCTGTCTGAGGGTGATGGGGGAGGTTCTCATGGCAGATACACCTAGCAGTCTGTACAGCTCCTTAGGCAGTGCAGCACCAAAATTACTGCCCTGATCAGTAATAACTTCTTTAGGTATGCCCACTCTGCTGAAAATATTTGCAAGCTCTGCTGCCACTTCTAAAGCTGTGACAGTACGCATTGGAACTGCTTCTGGGTATCAACTAGCATAGTCACATACTACCAGGATAAATCTATTACCCTTTTTACTTCTGTCTAAAGGACCAAGCACATCCACTGTAATTCTCTCTAAAGGCACATCTATTAAGGCTAGGGGCACCAGGGGCACCTTGTCTTTTTTAATGACTGGGGCTACTTTTTGACACTCAGCACAGGAATTATAGTAGGTAGCAACATCTTCATGAATTCCAAGCCAGTAAAATCTATACTGCAATCTGGCAAGGGTGCGATCCCTCCCTGAGTGACCAGCCATAGGACTATCATGTGCTATCTGTAACAACTCTGTTCTATACTTCTGTGGTATAACCAATTGTTCTGTCTGTTCCTGTGTCTGAGGTTTAACCCAAACTCTGTATAGTAACCCATTACATTTTTTAAACATTGGTCCACCCTGTTTTGGTTTCATCCCCAGGTGCTTGAAATAACTCTGGAGAGAAACATCATTAGCTTGCTCTGAAAGAAAATCACAATCAGTGATCAGTTTAGTTTCAGCATTTTCATATTTTAACCATTTATGTCCATCAGTCATTTGTTACCACAGTTTCTTTAGGCTTCGTCTTTCTTTCCTGGATCTCGGAGCTGTGCTCAAACAAGTCTGAATCAAAATCTTTGAAAGGAAAAGTGTCCCCACCGTCTGAAATTTTCTTTGCCTGACCTCTTGTCACCACTGCTGCTGAAACATCAGTATTTACTCCCTCTTTGATCAAATCAGTAAATCCTGGAAAGTCATTTCCAATAATCACAGGTACAGGTAACTTTGGTACTACCCCCACTTTCATTTGGTGTGACACACCCTTAACAGTCAGAGTCACTTGGGTGGTGGGATAGTATCACGTGTCCCCATGGATGCAGATGACTCCAATACCTGTCCCCTTTGCACATTGTTTTCCCAGCACTTTAACATGCACCAGGGTCTGTCTGCTTCCCGAATCAATGAGTCCCTTCACAGTCTTATCCCACCCTTCACATCTGTTAAGTACTTGCCCCAATTTGCCAAAGACAAATCTGCTCCAGTGCCACTCTCCTTACTATGGCAGCTTCTTGCAAAATGGCCTGGCTTATTACAGCTATAGCATATAACGTCTTTGGGCATAGATCTGCTGCCCCCACCAGAGTTCTTATCAGGCTTGGAATTTAAATGGGAAAAAGAGTGTCTTACTGGTGCTTGGCTGTTACCTCGCTGCTGTGGTGTCTGTCTGGCTATTCTGTAGTCCTCGGCCAAAGAAACAGCCTTTTCCCCACTCTCTGGTTGGTGTTCCTTTACTCACACCTGCACATCTGTAGGCAAGATGTTGATGAATTGTTCCATGGTAAATGTGTTGATGATCTGTGGGACTGTTTTGCTCTCTGGTTGGATCCATTTTATCAGAAGTTCTCTGAGTCGGGTGAAGGCTTTTCGAGGAGTGTCAACCAAGTTGTACCTCAGAAATCGAAATCTCTGCTTGTATGTCTCTCCGGAGATGTCATACCTTTTCAGGATTTTGCTTTTCACCAGGTCATAGTTTTCTGACTGTGCAGTGTCCATACTGTTGTAGGCAAGTTGGTCTTTCCCTGTCAGGTAGGGTACCAGTCTGATTGTCCATTGCTGCTTTGGCCATTGGCAGGCTGTGGCAACTCTTTCAAAAGTTGTCAGGTATGCCTCTATATCTTCCAAGGGGCACAACTTTGTAAGTTTAATGGCTTTTAAATAGCTTGCATTTTGTTGCTCATCTGGGTCTCTCCCAGTTCCTCTGCCTTTGATAGCTTGCAAGGCATCCAGCCATCGCTGCTCCTGCTGCTGCATCTCTTCTCTCCTCTGCGCTTCTAAATGCTGAATCTCTTTCTCTCTACTTCTCCGTCCCTTTTTGTGGTATAGCCCACCATTTGAGACAGTCCATCAGGCTTTTAGGTTCTGTCACTGCCTGTTCTTTTTCCATAACTTGTGCTGGCTGTACAATCTCAGTTTGGACTTCTGTCTCTGCTAGTTTGGCTGCCATTCTCCTGGTAACCACTCCTGGACTTGCTGCTGCAGAACCCATACCTTTCTCTGTGCTTCCCTGATACTAGGTCCAGTACCCACGCATAGAACTCCTGTCTTAGGGTATGCACTGCTTAAATCCCACTTCTAAAACCATCTGTCATTGAGGTACAGGTCAGGAAGCATAGGAAAACCAGGAGCAGTTGTAGAATTCACCAAAAATATTTATTTACAGAGCAGCAACATAAAAAAAAATTAACTTGTTCAGTATAACTATTCACAAAGGCAAAATAAAAGAGTTTTCTTTTGGTCTCAGTGTCCCTTTTTGTCATTCAGCAGTTGCAGCTTAACTCCTTTATAAGTTCTTCCACCCCACATTCTAAACAAACATCCTGTTTTTGTAAATATCAGGCAGGAGCTGCTAGAACACAATGTGCTTGCTGAGGCCTCTTTTGCACAGCTTTTGCAAAAAAACTCAAAGATTTGCACTAAGGTAACCTCTAGTTTCCAACAGCTTTTTGCAGTCATCTCAAATTATAAATATATACATTTCAACAGTAACACTATATATTTTCTAAACAAAAGAGATCCCAATATCAGTTTTATTTCCATACAATGATTTGCACATATTTTTATATCAGCAGATCTACGTATGCAAGAGAGAAAAACAGATAGCAAGAGAAAACTGAGAGGCAAAGAACTGTAAGCTTGTTGGGTTGATCAAGTCCAAAGTCTCAAAGGAAAATTTGGTTGCACAACCAGACAGCAAAGAGACAGAAAAGGAAAGATCCTTGCATTTGAACACTTTCTTCAAAACAACTGGGATAGGGTCCTATTCTACCCTGTCACACTGCCCCTTCATGCAAACGCCAGCAGCTGCTATGAAATCCATCGCATCAGAGGCATCTAAAGCAGCCCTTGGTTTGTGGCTATCGGAGTCAAAACCTTGAGTTAGCACTGCCAACAGGTCCTGCTTCATGGCACATTCCAGACAGCTCTCTGCAAGATCATTGATCCTGTTTCAAAGGGATTATTTGTACCTCAACATGTTAGATTGATACTTGACCACTCTAAGGCCCGGAATAGCAGAGGCAGACACCATCTTCCCATAATGTCAATCTTGTAAAGATACTCTATCAGGGTGCTGTGTAGCAAACTCTTTGAGCACAACTGACTTGTCACTGTTAGCCATAAAAACAATGATATCTGCTACAGGTTAAGTATAATAGACTGGTTTGTTCCAAATTACTTTTTATCTGGAAGCCAAGAGACTGCCAGTATATAAGCAGGCTTACTCCATACTGATTTTGGCATGGTTTCCAGAGCAGTCTGGATAAGGGGAAAAGAGATACAGGGAGAGGGAACATTAGAATATTAAGATACTCCAGCTGCATCTTCTTGGACTGGGCTGCAGTTACTGTTTCAAAATTCAGAGCTGTGGCAAAGACATCCTGTGTCGTACCATCCCATGTCAACGGAAATGACAGTAGGAATGCCAGAACTTCTCTCATGCCTAGCAGAGCCAACAACTTCAGGGTACAGTGGTGAGAACTAGATCTGGACCTGTGTCTTTGCTTCAGCTTCTTATGCTAGGTAAAGGTCAACATAGAACCACTGGAAGACAGCAACGTCATCCCTCTGCACAAAAGTGGTGACCCCTCAACACCTGGCAATTACCGCCCTATTTCCCTGCTCGCCTCAACAGAAAAACTCTGGGAATCCATGGTTCTCTCAAGACTCTCATAATTCCTCTCTTCTTCCAACTTCTTCTCTGACTATCAATCTGGCTTTCAGAAAAAACACTCCACAATCTCCTCCTTTCTCCACACCACAGATTCTATCCTCACGCAATGGACAAAAGCCACCTCACATCAGCTATATTTATCAACCTTGCAAAGGCCTTTGATTCCATCTCCCACCCCCACCTCCTTCAAAAACTGCACTCTGCGGACCTTGTACCCTCCAATGTCCTTTGGTTCAAATCCTACCTCAGTGACCGTCAGCAGTCTGTCGTAGCTGGCAACTCCACATCCCCCCATCCTATCCTGCGTCCCTCAGGGCTCCATCCTTGCCCCCATCCCCCATCCTCTTTCCAATTTTCATCAACGACCTCCTTTCAGTCTGCTCTCTCTCCAACATACACCTCTACATGGATGACACCATCCTCTATGTTTCTGGCCCCTCCACCGACTTGATGGAGCTTTCACTTCAGTCCGATTTTGACTGCATGCTAGCCTGGTTCTACAATAACCACCTAAAAGTGAACACAAAAATGGTTGCCATGATCTTTGGCTCCCCCCCCCAAAATATGGAACTCCCTTCCACCCCTAGATTCACCATACTGGATACCTCCACTCTGGACACTGTCACCTCATACAAATACCTTGGCCTCTGGTTGGAGCAACACCTCAACTACTTGGTCCATGCTGACTTCCTTAGTTCAAAACTGTGCCCCAAACTAGGTGTGCTCTTTCAAAACAAACACACTATCCCCCTACACATTTGCTGCCACTTAATACATAAAACAATCCTCCCTCTCTTTGACTATGGGGACATTACCTACACGTCAGCCCCCGCCACATCTCTCTAGTCTCAACACCATGCTCTACTCCTTTTGCAGATTCGCCACTCTTGCCATGCTGCGTACCTATCA
This sequence comes from Neoceratodus forsteri, assembly GCA_016271365.2. Lineage (NCBI taxonomy): Eukaryota > Metazoa > Chordata > Ceratodontiformes > Ceratodontidae > Neoceratodus > Neoceratodus forsteri. The sequence continues at coordinate 967,045,931 of CM028136.1, forward strand.
CTACACACTTCTCTCCCCGTCCCCCACAGGTGGTACACCCACTCACTTATAACCATGTCAAAATACTGGTTTAACCTTCTCCCTCCTTACCTCTCATCCCTCCTACTACCTTAGATTCTGGCATCCCTCACCGGTGATCAATGGCTCATTCCTCAGCTTTCCCTTATCACTTCCTCCACCTCTGGAATCAACTACCAGCTTCCCTTTGAGATACCCATTCCCTTCTAGCCTTCAAACACCAGCTCAAATCCATCCCCTCCCTTCCCCTCCCGTCCCCTTTCCCCACCTCCCCTATGCCCCACTCGACTCTTGCCCCCAGTACTACCCTCCTCATAGTGCCTCCTCCCTTCTTAACTCTTTAACCCTTCTTTTCCCAAACCAATTCTAAGTTTCTAAAGCACTATTATATGTAATTTATGTAAGAAACTCACTGATTGAACACATCGACTCTATGAATTTACCCTGCACCTTAACTGCCTGTTATCTGGTTTATGTGTACTGTGTACGTACTGTATGTATATAAGTGTGTATATTACCTGTTCTTATTGCCTAAACTGTTATCTGATTTAGGGTATGTATACGTATGTATAAACCCCCTCTGTATGTAAATGTTCACCCCTATTCCCCAGGTTGCACCTGGAAACGAGCCTCGGCTCAGTGTGCCTTTCCCAGTTACCAACTTTAAAATTAAATAAATAAATAAATTCCTGGCACCTGATGCCGAGCATGAGTGGGGCAGGGACCATTTCTTTTTAAGATTACGGAAGGACTCCCTACCCTTGTGGTCATGAGAATGTTCTGGACCAAAACACTCACCCAACCAGGACTGGTGGGCCAAGACAGACCCACTAGAGCAAGTCACATTTTCAGGTGCTCTACCTGACATACTGTAACAGTCGTCGATTGCCATAGAAACATAGACAATGATGGCAGAAAAAGACCATTGGTCCACCCAGTCTGCCCATAAACCATAAGAAACCCAGGACCTATTGTCCCATACAGGATTCTAACCCTCGGTATCCATCCCCATGTTCACCGCCCTACTGCTACCACCCTTAGCAACCACCAAGCCCTTCACTATGTCCCAGCGTGTTTGAAACCATTGATGGTTTTGACACCCACCACATCAGCTGGCAGATTATTCCATGGCTCCACCACCCTTTCTGTAAAATAAAACTTTCTCACGTCCATCTTGAACTTCCCCCTTCAGTTTCCACTTATGTCCCCATGCTCTTGCTCCGCTACTCATGCTAAATGAGCTCATGTTCACCTCTTCCCTTCCCCACTCCCCCCTCCTCGACTTACAACCCTCCTACACCACCTTTCCCCTTTACTCCTGTCCCACACCACCTCTAGCTACTTTGACAACGCCACTCTGGCTGCTTACCTTCCACCCCCCCATCATCCCCAAAAGCTTAACACAGACCTATTATTGACATGTCTCACTATTCCCAGTGTACCCCTACCCTGCAACTACTTGATGTAATGTAATTTACTCTACTTTTAAGATGTACCTGAGACTAGCAAGTCTTGTACCTCATGTGCCATTTTAATGATTTTCATGATGCCTACCATGTTTTCTTTTTTTCACTGTTATCTTAATTTGTATTTATTGTATTGTATTGCTCTGTTTTGTCCCTGACTTGGAACCTTTGAAAATGAGTCTTTGACTCAAAGGTATTAATCCCAATCAAAATAAACAAATAAATAAATAATAAATAGTTCCTTGCATTCCACCTTGTTCATTCTTTTCAGGAACCTGAAGGTCTCTATCATATCTCCCCTCTCTCTTCTGGCCTCCAGCGAGTACATGTTCAGTGCCTTGAGCCAATCCTCATAGGATCTGCCCTGCTGGCCCTGAATCATTTTGGTCACCCTACACTGCAGCCTGTCCTTATCTTTCCTCAGGTGAGGACTCCAGAACTGGGCACAGTACTCCAGGTGGGGCCTCACCATTGCTCTGTAGAAAGGTAGTAATACCACCTTCCTTCTGTTGTCAGTAACCCTTCCTATACACCCAAGCATCCTGTTTGCCTTACTGTAGGTCCTGTTACACTGGCTTGATTGTTTTAGGGAGTCTCTTTCCTCGGAGGTTGTGTCCAGCTTTACCCCTCCACCCCCAATCCAGTACTCTGTCCTGGGGTTCTTGTTCCCTATGTGCATCACCTTGCACTTTTTTGGTGTTGAATTTCAACAGCCAAATCTTTGATCACCTCTCTACACTTTGCAAGTCTGTCTGCATCTCCCTAACCCCCTCCCCACTGTCTACCCTGCCACAGAGCACAGTTTCATGTGTGAAGATACACATCTTGCCCTGGATTCCTTCTCCCATGTCACTAATGAACATATTAAACAGGACTGGACCCAGGACCAATCCTTGGGGCCCCCCACTGATAACCTCCCTCTCTTCTGATTTGACTCTGTTAACTACAACCCTCTGCTGTCTCCCTTCCAAGCAGTTTCTCACCCATCTGTGTCCTTTGCTGCACTCAGATCCTTTAGCTTCTTCAGCAACCTTCTGTGAGGCACTGAGTCCAAAACCTTGCTGAAATCACAGTAGAGTAAGTGCATAGCATGGCCCTTAGCCACTACCCTCGTTATCCAGTCAAAGAATATTATCAGGTTGGTCTAACAAGACCTCCCTGCCACAGACCTGTGCTATTCACAATCCTGGAGTCCACTGCTCTCCAGGTAATCCATAAGATCCTCTATGACTACTGTCTCCATCAGTTTATCCACAATGGAGGTAAGCCTGACAGGTCTGTGGTTACCAGGTTGCTCCTTTTCCTACTCTCCCCGTGAAGCGGGACTATGTCCACTTCCCTCCAGTCTTTTTGGAACTACTCCAGTCTGAACTGAGCTACTGAACAACCCTACTGGGGGTTCAGTTAGTTCCATTGTCAATTCCTCGAGCACCCTCAGATGCATCCCATCTGGCCCGGAGGTCTTATTTATCTTTAGGGCAACTAACCCTTTCTGAACCCTTTCACTAGTAAATACTTGCCGCCTTCTCTCTCAGATCACCCTTATAGCTGCCTTAATGCCACTCACTGGTACAGGCCAGCTGTCTTCCTTTGTGAATGCAGAGTAGAATTAGTCTTTAAGAATGGCTGCTTTTTGCCCATCCTTCTCAATTACCCTACCTCGCTCAGTCAACCTAAAAATATCTCGTCCCTTCTTTCTTTTCTCCCTGTTATATCTAAAGAACTGTTTTCTCTACCCTTGACCCCCTCTGCAATATGCAACTCCGTGTCTGCCTTTGCTTCTCTGACTGGCCTCCTGGTTTCCCTTGTTCTCATTGGTACTCTCTCCATTCCACCTCCTCTTGTTTTTCCCCATTCCTGGTGAAGGCCTTTTTTTGGCTCTCACTGCTTCCCTGGCCTTTTCAGAGAACCATACTGCTCTCTTGTACCCGATTCTTTTTCTCATTGTTCTCATGCAAGACTTTGTTGCCTCAAGAATGGCCGCACTGATTGCCCTCCATCTTTTCTCCACATCTCTGATTCTGTCCTTTCCAACTAACTTGTCCTGGACCAGCTGCCTCATCCAGTTGAAGTCTGCCCTTCTGAAATCTAGGATTTCAGCCTTTGATGAGGGCTTACTTGTCCCAAGGGCCAGGTTGAACTGTATAGAGTTATGGCAGCTGAATCCTAGTGGCTCTCCTGCCCACATTCCTCCAACCACTTCTGAGTTGGTAAGTGCCACATCGAGAATGGCAGCCTACCTAGTGGGTTCCTTAATTATCTGCACCAGCAGGCAGTCCTGCAATATATCCAGCAGGGTCCAACCTCCGTAGCCCCTGGCAGCTGGAATGTCCCTATCAATACCTGGCAGGTTTACATCTCCCATCATCACCACCTCTCCCTATGCCACTCCCTATCTAGTTCTGCCCCTAGCTCCATATCTCTCTCTTTTCCCCCTGTCTTGGAGGTCTATAGATCACACATATCTGTAGTTTCTTGCCTGAGGCCACCGTGAGATTAACCCACAGCAATTCTGTTTCCCTATTACTTCCCCTGAGGTTTCCATCCCCCACTGCCTCTATGCCTTCCCTGACATATAGGGCTATGCCTCCTCCTCTATCCAATCTAAACATGGTGCAACCTGGGACTGTCAGGTCCCAATCATTATTCTCTGTGGCCCAAGTTTCTGTGCTGTCTACTAAGTCCATCTCAGTGTCTGCCACAATTGCCTGGAACTCACTAACTGTGTTCCCCATACTGCTGGTATTAAGGTAGACCCCTTTCCATCTTTCTCCTGATCTCTTCTTGCTTTTTCCTATTCCTTTTCCCTTATACTTCCCTAGTCTCCTTAATTTTTTTTTATTTTTCATGCTGATATGTAGACTTTGTCAGCCTTCCCTGATGGACTCTTCCTCTAACATAATTCTAACATCAGTCTTACTGTTACCCGCCTTGCTGTTACTGGTCCCCTGCTTGGGGTAGGCCTACTTAGGCTCCCCACTCATTCTCCCTTCTCAGTGGCTCCCCTCGCCTCCATCTCCCCCACAGTCAGTTTAACTGCTCAGTGCAGATGTCAAACTTCTGCCCCAGAGCACTGGCCTGCTCTCTCATCAGGTGAAGGCCGTCACCTTTGAAGAGTCTCCTGTCCCAGAATCCCACCATCCCCAACAAACTGTCATTAAACAAGGCAGAACTGAGAGAATCCTTGTGAAAAATTTGAGGCAGACTGGTGTCAAGACTGTTAAAACAATACAACTTAGCCGGCCCGGTGGCACTGAGGGTTGAGGTGCTGGACGCCACACCTCGCTCCACACCGGTGACCCGGGTTCAGGAACGAGCCCGGGTCATCGGGGGTTGGCAGGGAAGGACTAGGATCGAGCATCCAACAACAGCTCTCCTAGTCCTGGAGTAAAAAGGGTGGGTACATACTGCGCTCTGGCGGTCCCTGGGGATGCCTGGAGGAACTGCAGTGGTGCGGGTGTTCTATGGAGGGGGAAGCATGGCAGACGTCTGCATGCTAGTGCGTGGACGTCATTGCACGTCTGTGCTCCCACTGGGAGAACAGGGAAAAGCAGCATGGTCCGCGGCAGCTTGATGGCCGCTCATTTCACCAGCCGACGATGCCTGAAATAGGCATGTGCTGGTAGTGGATCCTCGCCGGGTATGGGGGCTGAAGGGGGAGCCCCTCTCGATGGTCGTAGTTGATTATGCCAGCTGGGAACGTCGGCTCCGGGGTCGGAGCTGAAGGTTGGAGCGGTGGCTGGATGTATGGCAGGACTGTGGCTGCAGGTAAAAAATAGAGTAGTGATAAAAAAAACAATAAAACTTAGCTACATAAAGGTATTATATGAACAATGAACTAAACTACAATACTACTTGTACACAGTTGAAGTTCTAGTCCCTAACACAGAAAGGACTTCACTTCCATGGACAGAAAACAAGGTTCTGGTTCCCAAGGGGTCCTGCTACTTGCAGCTCTAAAATCAAAGAGTGTAACTCTGTGGATACAGGTATTGACTCTAGAACGATATAGCATTTTTGAAAATTGGAACATTACAAGCAGCTGCAAATTATAAATAATTTTCTGTTCTCTTTAATTAAACTCTTCCAACTGACCACATCCTGCACTATCAGCATAAAGGAAAATGAATGAGGGCCAGCCTGTCAAAGGCATAAGTAGGGTTTCCAATCACGACACCTGCACCCTAAGTTCAGAAGGAGCCTAGGTTGTCAAGGGTCAGCCAGGGGTGGGGGAAGACTGAAACAGAGAATTAGCAGTTAGAAAAAGACCAGTGGTCCATCAAGTCTGCCTCGATCCCTGTCTATGCCATACCAGCCTGTCATAGGTTGGGAATATGCTGAGTGCCCAGTTAGCAGCTCTGCTTCTTTCTCTGCCTGTTTTTCCACAGGATGCCCTACCACCTTTGAGGACGGGACTCAGTGTATCAGGCGATGCGATCAACACCTGGAGATCCATAAGCGGTACTATAGCAGGAGCTGTTCGTTGCAGTGGAAAAAGTTTCTTGGCAGTGGCAAGGGGACGTGCTTGCGTACACATGCACAGTCCTGCATGATGAGTGGGGGATCCTAGTGACGGGGAAATAATGCAGAGGAAAAAAAAAATACGTAATCACAGCGCCATGATGTTGACCACCTTCGCAGGCCCTGCATCATCAACCAAGGTACCATCCATTTGGATCCTTCTCTGAAGGGGACTGGGGACTCCCCCTTCAGGCCCAGCACAAGGGATAAGTCCTGGAAGTAGTGGTGGGGAGAGACACAGAAGAGACAGGGCTGGGGGGAGAGGTTAGCAGAAGAGGGCAGGCAAGCAGAAAGGAGATAAAAGTTATTATTAAGTTGTTAATTTGGTTATAGATAGAAAAATGAACTAAATGAAACAAAACACTGATTTATACAAATTATTGTAACTGAATAATTTTATTTGAATAAAGAAAGTAAAAAAAGAAAGGAGATGAAAACCTTTACTGGGAAATGACAGGAAGAGGAACAGCCAGCAAATAATATCAAGATATCATGTTCTGGTAACACAGACCGGATGGAGGAAGTTTTCACAAACATTATATTCTGTTGATAAGATCAGTTAAAATTCTATAGCAGAGGCTACATATAATACCAGCAGCCAAGTGGCTCTTCTCTTCCATTTCAGATCTAAAAAAAAAAAAAAAGTTTCTCGGGTCTCTAATGAGTAATCAGGGATTGAGGTTTCCAGGCTACAAATATCCTGTTGTGGCAAGGAAGGCAGAAACCTAACACCCAAATCAATACTGTATTACTCTCTCCACAGGCAAGAGCCGCTGGTTCTGGAAAATCATGAAAAATTCATAGCAGAGGTGGGTCAGCTCATCCATAAGATAGAGAAAATAATGCCACATCTAAAGATCCCCTGAGCAATCGAAGGCACTTTATAGATTTCGCCGTGGATAAGTGCTGGTTTGTTTCATCTGTGTACCTTAATACTGTTCCTATCTTATTTCTGCAGTAAATGTGGGGGTTTTGATCTATATTCACCATCTTTCTTATTTAGTTTTTTTTTTTATTCATTTCCCAGCGTCCCCCACTTCCTGTTGGTCTTATGCAGAAGCCCCCCATGGGGCACTTCTGTGAATCATTACCTCAGGGAGAATGACATTCTGAGTCTCGAATCATAAGGCTTATATTAAAACTGCCTTTTTTTTTTTTAGATAGTAACTGATGCCTTTAGGAAAGCTAAAAAATATATAACAGTCACAATAGAATTTGTATTTCTTGTATTTATATTCTAATCTCATTATTTAGCACTACTGATGTCTGCATCAAAACATGATCTGTGCCTCTCAGCATTCATTCCTTCCAGCTCCTTTGTCCTCACGTCAAGTCATAATCCTCTGCTTGTGACATCACAGTCTGCTACTAAGAAATGCATTATGATGTCACAAGCACTGGATTATCACTTCAGGTGGGGAATAAGCAACTTAAACAGATGAAGTCCAAGGGCCAAAGGTCCCGCTTATGTGTAAATGTCTTTAGTAACAAGGAAATACATAAGCATAGAAAATGACAGCAGAAGAAGACCAAAGGTCCAGATCTAGTCTGCCCCAAGTTCCCCATCTGCCCTGGGGCATATTGTCCATACAGGGTTTCATCCCTCCCAGTACCCCCCGCTCCCATCCCTACTGTTGCCAACCTGAGCAACCACTAAACCCTCCACTCTGTCCCAGCCATGCTTGAAACCATTTACATTCTTGGTACCCACCACTTCCACTGGCAGTCCGTTCCACATCTACATCACTGGAGATGGAAACTGCCTTCTGACTGGGATCAAAAGAGACAAACAGCTGGGAAGCTTGCCTGTAGTCCTTGGTTCTATCATGGTAGAAGCCAATATTCCTTCTAACATAGAGAGAATGAAGTAACACTTCCTCCAGGTTCTTCAGCTTGGGAAAAAAATATGAAATAACAGAGACCGTCTAAGATGGTACTCTGACACACACCTGGGCGTATATTGGGAATTAATCAACGGTCACCCGATGCTCAGCTACCAATCGGATGACTGTATTGCAGTACTCCATGTTATAAAAGACTTTACTGAATGTAAAGTATATTGTACTCTGGCTCTGACTCTTACTCTGATATGTCTGTATTTGTATTGTTTGCATAAAATGAAAACTTTAACAAACATCAATTATAAAAAACAGTAGGATCAAAATTACCAATTCAGTTGACAAGTTAGAGTATTTTAAAATTGAAAAAAATTGCTGAAAGTCATTTATTATTCGGAAATTGAGTGCTGGATAGATGGAGCTCCAAAGAGACAAGTCTTTCTTGCTGGGCTGCTGGCTCCTCCCTTCCTTTTAAAGGCATCTGCCCTTCATTACCAAACTCACATATTCTACCCACTGTAGCAACAACCTAACTACAGGAAAATACAACCTTTTTAAAAAAGTTTCCATTTTGTAAACACAATAACCCACTCCAGTGCATGGACTTATAGAGAACGAATGCACTTCCCAGGTGTGCTGAAAGGCACTCAGTTGTTGGCCTTGTGCCTTTTAATTCACTCAGGGCTGTGCATTAATCCTCTGGAAACCCATGCCCTGTCACGGGTTACTGCTCACTTAACACACATGGGGGGAGCAGGGCTAGGGAGCGGATTCCATAGGATATCAGAGATCGGTTTTACTCACAGGATCATTTCGGGGTGGGGGGCACTGAACCACCAGGGATGACCAGCGAGGGGCACAACAATTTAAAAACTCCATGGCCAACAAGCAGGCCTAAAGGCACAATGGGTCAGTTGAGGAGGGAGGGAAGGGGAGGACAACTGAGGCGGTAACACTTCATGCCATGATCTCTGAGACGGCATCGCACCACACGACTGGTGTATTGCCATGCCCAGCCACCCTTGGTGGTCACAGTTTGCACGTGTGACAAACAGAAACATGAGGCGACCATCATTTGAACTGCATGATAGCAAGCGGGGAAGACTCCATCCCTGGCTGCTTGGACAGGGCTTTGTGGATGGCAGTTTTGGGGGATGACTTAACAGAGTGCCTCACTGCACCCTAAAATTCCACACACACACGCCCTAACTGTGACTGTGTAACTGGCCCTGCTCTCATCACAGAATAAAAAAACTACATTTATAAAGACAAAAATAATTGAGTGACTGCATCTAAAATCTGAAGTAGCAGCCGTGTCATAAATGGCAGAACAGCCCTTGCTTGCATAAACCCAAAATCTTGATTAGGCAAAGCTGGCTCTTTGCAACAGAATGTTTTATATATAATTATAAGTATCAGATGTTTTTATTGCTGTATTTTAGGAAGGAAAGGGATTGTATGTGGGCTCCATAGAGTCGCCTTACTGATTCTTTTCAGTTCCTTATTCAGCCCTCCGCTCCTGCGCTACAATATTTTCTGACTAAATTGTTTGAAGAGCTCTGCGGGGAGGGGGCCTTTATAGTTGAACAGGGACTTCTGGATTAAGCAAACAGCATGATAAAATAGTAAAAAAAGAGTCTCTGAAAAGAAACACCCATTCATTTAGTGCTCTCCAAGCAATTTCATCAGAAAGTTTAGCAGCATGGGGGTGGGGTACCAAAAAAAGGAAAGTGTAAGGTGTCAGTCTGCCAGTTAAACAGAGTCCAAATACAATACTTCCTTTCCTAAATTACAGTTACCAAAAAAATGGCTACTTACAGTACGCCAGCTAATTAACATGGAGGTAAGGCTACTGCCACACTGTTTGTGTTTTATGTCATTAAGAAGGGATCATTTGGTGGTAGTTTTTTCTGTAGGGGTGCCCATCACTCCTCACCCCTTCTTTTTCCAAGGAACAGATCACATTAGCTAAAAGAAACAGAGATAAAAAGAAAGCCAATGGATGTATATAGTGGCAGTTACTTGTGTTATTCTTTCTTTTTTTTTTTTTTACTGAACTGTGTTGTTCATGTTCCCCTACATTTCCTATATAATGTCATATTCATGAACCAGGAAAAATGAATCCCTCCTGTACATACTACATTTTTATGTAAGAAAAAAATATATTATTAAATGCTGAAAATATATTACATCAAAACATGTTTCTTCCAAACCTTTTATTCTGCTCCCTGACATTTCTGACTTAAACAACAGGGTGCCAAATGTGTATGACACTTTACGATGGGAAAAACAATATTGCTTTTAGTTAACAATGTTAGCTATGAATATATATTGACAGCATTTTCCCGCAGACCTGCTGCCAACATAATACAAAGCAAATAGCATTCAATATGTTGAAACACTCGAGGGAATTAAAGAGTTTCAAAAACAAATTTATGGCATTAAGCACAGAATGCTAAACCTAATGAAAATGCAAATATACAGCTCGTTCTCTTACGCTGTCTCCATGAGAAGGAATGTCATCTGGTTGCATGATAAAGTTGAGCCTTTCTGTGTGTTTTTTTTGTGTGTGTGTTGTCCTGATAGAATTACAATTAAATGTTGCTGCTAGTTTTTGTTTTTGTAAAGTGGTTTTTGTACCAGTTTTCCTTTTTTTTATGCAGACATGGATGAGTTCAAGGATTCATTCCTCTTGTCTTATGATTTTCAGAAATTTACATCACACAGCCTAATTTCTGTTTAGAAGTGAGCTTTTGCAACTGGTGATCTGTCAATTCCTTAAAAAGATTCTCTTTCTCAGTAACCAGTTTTATTTGCACATTACCCTATAGCTACTGAAATTTAGCAATGCATTTTGTCCATATATTTTATGTTTAATGTAAAATCCCTACTTGTGTCACTTTCAGTTTCCCTCTATATGACAGCAGAAAAAATTACTCACCTTAGTAATGTTGTTTCTTCTAATGGAGTCTTGCTATATTATAGACATTAGCAGTTTGATCCAGCACTAGAACTGCCCCGGAGTGAAATGGTTAAAACCATTCCAAAATAGAATTTTGGCACGAGAGCAGCTCTATCTGTGTCATTTCAAACTTGAACTGTCAGATCTTTACGAGCCAAACTCACTAAGGTCTGTGTGCAAGCTGTAACCTACACTAGCCAAATGGCTACCTAAATAATAACAACCATTGATGGTCCCAACACCCAAGACTCAAGTCAGGGGACCAGAAATACTAACACCATTCTAATAATATGAAAATGGAACATAAGTATAATAAAACACACACACGCGTACACATACACACCCCCAAAGTCCCAAAGGGGACAAAATGCTAACAGGGCATAAGTAGTGCCCACGCTAAGTTGCCCGCACCCCACCAAGTAGAGGTTCTGAGAGGGGCAGGTTGGGGGGGAGGTCTATAATATAGCAAGACTCCATTAGAAGAAACAACATTACTAAGGTGAGTAATTTTTTCTTCAAACAACATGAAGTCTTGCTATATTATAGACATTAGCAGAATACACAGCAGTACCTCCATGGAGGAGGGCAGAACCTACTTAGGAATAGGCTCTGAAGAACAGCTGTGCCAAACCGAGCATCTCTCCTGGCCTGGACATCCAGGGAGTAATGCTTGGTAAAAGTGTGTACCGTTTTCCAAGTAGCAGCCTGGCAAATCTCTAATAAAGGGATATCTCTGGCAGCAGCTAGAGACGCAGCTGTACCCCTGGTAGAATGAGCCCTCAAACCGGGGTGCTCTGCCCACTTTCTGATAACAAAATTGGATACAAGAGACAATCCACCTGGCTATTGATCTCTTAGTGGCAGGTTTGCCTTTCCCAACTTCACCATAGGCAAGGAAAAGTTGGAGGGATTCGAACCTGTGACCTTTGGTACGCTCTATATAACTAAGAGCTCTCTTAACATCCAGGCTGTGCAACCTCCTCTCACCCGAAGAGGAGTGATCAGTGAAAAATACTGGAAGGGAGATAGATTGATTAAGATGGAAATCTGAAACCACCTTAGGCAAAAACTTCCTATTAGTCCTAAGGACTACCTTATCCCTGTGGAAGAAATAAAGTCAGTCTCCACTGACAAGGCTTGCAATTCACTTATGCGTCTGGCAGAAGTGATAGCCACTAGAAAACAGTTTTCCAAGTTAGGTACTTAAGCTCTGCAGAAGACAGAGGTTCAAAGGAGTTGCATTAACTGGGCAATGCAAACATTAAGGTCCCAAGCAGGGGCATACGAAAGGGAGGATTAGTATGGGTAATCCCTTAAAAACTTGGAAAACACAGGATGAGAGGAAAAGGGGATGACTTTCCTGCTGACACAAAAGCAGACACAGCTGCCAAATGAACTCTCAGGGTAGCTGGTCTGAGACCCAAGGAATTAAGATGTACCATGTAATCTAACAAAATGGGCAATTCAGCAGATTCTGGGGAAATATTTTTCCCAGCACACCAAATGGAAAACCTTTCCCATTTAGAACTATAAGTAGCCCTAGTGGAAGGCTTTCTGGAAGCCTTTAGGATCTCAAGAACACCCTGAGAGAGGTGTAAATCAGCAAACTCTAACTCCTCAAGAGCCAGGCCTTGAGGTTGAGGGATTTGAGGTCCGGATACCAAACCCTTCCCTGGGCACAAGTCAACAGATTGTGATTCCTGGGGAGGCACAGGGGGAAGATGGACTGTCAGAGACAGAAGGAGTGGGTACCAGGGCTGCCTGGCCCAATCCGGGGCAATCAGAATCACCCTGCAAGGCTGAGATCTGATTTTGACTAGTACTTTGAATAGGAGAGGAAAGGGGGGGAAAGCATAGAGGAACTTCCCCTCCCAATCCAGAAGAACGGCATCCAGGGGAACTGAGCCCAGCACTGGAGGCCTGCAACAGAACAGAGGAAGTTTGTGATTGTCTGGGGCTGCAAAAAGATCTATCTGAGGGATGCCCCACCTGGCAAAAACTATCCCCAGCACTTGAGGATCCAGGGACCATTCGTGATGGCCCTGGGAAATCCTGCCAAGGGCATCCGCTAGGACATTGTCCTTCCCTGGAAGATGAACTGCTATGAGGGAAGTGTTCAGGAAATAGGCCAGAGACCACAACTTCATTGCCTCGGTGCACAAGGCTGAAGACCGAGTGCCCCCCCTGTTTGTTGATGTACCACATTGTTGTGGTATTGTCTGTTCTGACTTGTATCACCTTGTCGTGGACAGATGCAGAAAAAGCTTGAAGAGCTAAAAAGACAGCTCTGAGTTCCAGCAAATTGATGTGGAGCAGAGATTCCTGGGAGACCAAACTCCCTGAGTGGAAAGGTCGCCATATAGGCTCCCCAACCCAGAAGGGAAGCATCTGTAGTGAGAGTCAAGTCGTGAGAAGGAAAATGAAGGGACCCCGCTCTTAAATTGCTCTGATCCTGCCACCACTGGAGAGCTAGGATCAAGGTTGAGTCACTGGGACCAACTTGGAAAGGGGTCTCTTCTCGAGACCAAAAGGTTCTCAAGTGAAACTGAATGTCTCTCATCTGAAATCTGGCTCCCTGCACAACAGCTGTGGATGCAGCCATGTGCCCCAGGAGCTGCAGAAAGTGTCTTGCTGGTCGAGAGACCTGCAGAGTGAAGAAGAGGCCAGAGCCACTAAATTCCTTACCCTTTCTGGGGAAGAAAGGCTCTGGCTAGCTTTGTGTCCAATTCTGCCCCTATAAAGGTGAGTACCTGGACTGGTTCCAGAACCGACTTTGTAGGTTTAGCAGAAAACCCAGGGAGGTGAGAAGCTGCTGGGTGACCTGCAGGTGAGATTTTACCTGTTCTGGGGACTGGCCTACAATGAGCCAGTCGTCTAGATAGGGAAAAACAGCAATCCTCTGCCTCCTTAAGTGGGCCACTGCCACCGCTAGACACTTTGTGAATACCCTTGGAGCAGAGGTAAGGCCGAAGGGCATTGCTCTGAACTGGTAATGACCTGAGGGGCTCTGAATCTGAGGTACTTTCGATGGGATCTTCTGATTAGGACATGGAAATAGGCATCCTTGAGGTCCAGGGAGGCTAGCCAGTCCCCTGGCCTTAGGGAAGGTAAAATCATTGCCAGAGTTACCATTTTGAACTTTGGTTTCAAAAGATGCTTGTTCAGATATCTGAGATCTAAAATGGGCCACCATTCTCCTGTCTTTTTTGGGGTAAGGAAGTATCTGGAATACAGACCCCTGCCCTGATGCAGGGGAGGAACCCTTTCTACTGCTCTGAGAACTAACAGGGATGAGACCTCTGTTTCCAGAGCGAGGGTCTCTGAAGCACTTGCAGGTAGAAAAAGTCTGCTTCTCAACTTGGGAACCTTTTTGAAGCTGAGAACCAGACCCTGGCTTACTACTTCCAGAACCCACTTGTCTGAGGTTAAAAGCCCAATTCTGACTGAAGTAAGCCAGCCTGCCCCCACTGGTACAGGAGAATTGGCCCTGGGCACCCCATCAGGGTGCCTGTTTCGCAGGAGCTTTAGGCTGGGGGGTGGGAGCAGGTCTGCCCACCCCTCGTCTGCCCCTGCCTTTGCAGTGTCAGTGGCTCAGTAGGTAGCACACTCACCTCTGAGGCCGGGAGATCAGAGGGCTGTGGGTTCAGTTCCCACATCTGGCACTTGGGTTAATATCCCAGTACTGACACTGTAGTGCAGCATGAGAGGGGTGCTGCACGTCTGAGGTGCCGTCTTTCGGATGAGACGTTAAACCGAGGTCCCATCTGCCTGGATTGGTGGTAGTTCAGGTGGATGTTAAAGATCCCATGGCACTTATCGAAAAGAGTAGGGGAATTTCCCCGGTGTCCTGGCCAAACTTCCCTCATTCACTAAAAATACCACCAACAGCTTAATCTGGTTCAAGGTCAGTTGGCATTCATCTGTATCCCCCTCCCCCGGTCGTGCCTGAAAATAGGCAGGATTTGTCTAGTGCACTTACCCGGTCAACAAAAGCTAAATAAAATAAAATAAATAAATAAATAAAAAGCCCCTCTGAGCATAGGCAGAGGAGGCCTGAGTCTGTAGAAAGGCCTGTGAAAGGCCTACCCCTACCCTGAGGCATGCCTTTGAGGGTGGCTTGCCGCTCCTTAGCCTGGGCACTCTTGTAAGTAGTCCTATATTCATCCATCTTCTTCATGTAATTCTCTGTCTGCTCTCCAAACAGAGAATTTCCCACCACAGGAAAATCCATAGCCTTAGTCTGGGTATCCTGTGACAAACTAGTACACCTGAGCCAGGCCAACCTACGAAAAGCTACAGATGTGGCCATGACCCTAGAGGAAACATCATTAACATCCACAGCAGCATGAAACTGAACCTTAGAGGCTTCAATGCCATCAGCAGCCACCTGTTCTAGTTCACTAGCCAGCTGGCCATGGGCCTGCTTGGCCAATTGCATAACAGTATCCCATCTAGATTTCTGATACCTAGCTACATAAGCCATATAATTTGTTTGCCTGAGTCCCAGAGAGGCTGCCATATACTGTTCTTTTGCCATGGCATCAATCTTCCTGGAATCCTTGTCAGGAGGATGTGAAGCCAAGGGAATATTAGCTTTATCACAGGCAGCAGCCTGAACTACCCAACATGACTGAATTGCTGAGAAAGGAATTCTGTATCAGGGCCTGACAATGTATACCTTCTGTCCATCTTTTATCTACAGGAGGCACAGAATTAGGAGCTTTTAAAATTTTAATTGTTTGTTTCCTAAAGACTTATGTAAAGGAATAGACAATCTCCTAGACTCTGGGATATCCATCATCTCTACAAAATCAGGCTCCTCTTGCTCATCCACAGCCTCTTCTAAAGGAAGCTGGAGGGTTTCAGCAACTTTTTATAAAACATAAAATGAGATGGGGACTCAGACAGCATAGGGGAGATTCTAAAGGTCTGTCTGGGGAGATGTCCGGTTCAATGGGCACACAGACCTTCCCAGCCACATTCATACTGTTCATAATCCTCCTCCCCTCCTCTGGTTCATAAAATTCCTCAATATCATAATCCTGAACCACTGGGACGGACGAACCGACCTTTTACCAGATAGTGTGGTTAGGACAGACCCTGAGACAGTGACTGGACAATTTGTATGGCTTTTGCTATCTCTGCAGCAGTTGGAGAAGGAATTTTGGACTCCAGACCTGCTGATTTTCTTGTTTTCTTTACTGGAATTGGTTCCTCAGAACCAGCTTTTCTTTGCCGAGGAAGTCTGGCCCTGGTCAGAGGGCACTCCCTCTAGTTCGGTTGGCACGAACCGGGCTGTCATCGGGTCAGCGGACTTTTGGCCTCTGGTTCCCTGAGCCTGCCCAATCTTTTTCCAGGGTGGCTGCAGGGAAATTCTTACATACCTGGCAGTCTGACTGAGGTGGTCAAACCCAGACAATAAACACATGTGGTGTGTGGGTCAGCCTTGGCAAAGACTTCCCACAAACATCACAGTGTTGAAACCAATGGGCCGGTTTTTTCTTTTGGGTTTCTCCAGACATAATGTCAGCCTAACCAAACTTGCCCTTTTAACGGCAGTGCCAGGCAGGAACACCCTTATCGAGTTCCTAACCCGTGTCGCAGGTAGTGGAAAAAAAGCGTAATAAATCCGTTTTTTTAGAACCGATAAGAACCGAACCGCACTCTAAAATAGTAACTTTTAGTTTTAAATGAGTTTTAAACCCACTGATCGGTTCAAAACCGAACCGATAACCACAAGTTCCACACAGACAAAACCTTCATTTACTTACGGTTACCACAGATAGAGCTTGAACGAGCGGTTTTGCGGTTAAAATAAAACTATTCTCGGTTAAATCCAACCGAGAAAACACTTTAAACGAGAAATGAACCGAGCAGAGGAGAAATCTCCGGGCGACTGTTCACTGAGGCGGAGTAAAGAATCTGACAGTTCAAGTTTGAAATGACACAGATAGAGCTGCTCTCGTGCCAAAATTCTATTTTGGAATGGTTTTAACCATTTCACTCCGGGGCAGTTCTAGAGCTGGATCAAACTGCTAATGTCTATAATATAGCAAGACTTCATGTTGTTTGAAACACAGCAGGCATTTCAAATATGGATGTTTTATCAAGCTAAAGAATTGCATGTTGCACAAACTAGGTTTATCAGAAATAATAGGTGTCGGAACCTGGGTGTAGAGGGTGCTGCAGCACCCCCAACCTTTGCTCATGAGCACTGAAGGTGCCTCTGTGCTTGGGTATACCACCTTTTTTACTCTGTGCCCTTCTGAATTTCAACACCCCGACAGGAATACCAATCTTGAAGGGGTTAGTTACACTTACCGCACCTAAAGTAACAGAGGTAAGGGGTGGTGCATGCCTGAAGTGAGGTATCCCTTAGACAGTTTTGCAACTAAAAGCCGGTCCTTTGACACTGACCCTTAGACAAAGAAGGATGCCCAGGGCAATATAAATGTGTGCTACTGACATTAGTTTAGCATTTTGCCTGGCTGCACTAGGATCTCTGGGACTACAGATGCGGGATGTCTACCAGAGTAGACAGTAGTATTGATTGGTGGTTGGGAGTGGGGGAAATGGGGATGTTTGCTTAATGATGTATTAATATATTTTATAATTTACTTTGAATTTGATTGTACAGTTGTGCCATACACTGTTTCCAGCTGTTTATGCAGAGACACATACAGCAGAAACACAGATTCTGTTGGCAGAAAAAGACCCGGTGGTCCATCCAGTCTGATCATATATCTGCCTTGCTCCATGCTTGATCTGGATTTAGAGATCTGATGGCCCAGTGGCTGATTCCCTCCCGGTATGCCTTCCCATTTTCTGACTGTGGGTCCCACATTCCCTCATATCTGTCCCACCTAAGTTTAAACCCTGCCAGAGTCTTGGCTTCAACCATCTCTCCGGGTTCCATTAATCCGCCACCCGCTCCTTGTACCCTGGTTCCTTGTAAACACCTCCTTACAATCCAATCTGTTGATCCCTGGTAAAATCTTGCACAGTGGGCCTCTATCGTATCCCCGCTTTCCCTCCTAGTCTCCAGTGTATAAGTGTTAAAGAACTACTGGAACCAAAACAGACAGATAGGAAAATGATACAAATTTTAAGTAGTAGTCAGTTGTAGCTTTTTATTTCTAAAGCATTTTTCCTTTTGCTCATCAGAAAGTTTTCTACCTGACAATACAATGCTGGTTGTGTGGAACAGCTCCCATACTGGCAGCTGATACAACTCTCTCTGTCCCCACTCTACATCATCAGCACTGTGAGCTCACTGTTAGTGACATCACAGGCAACTGACCTGGCACTTACTTAGTGGCTGTTCCTAAGCAGCAGTGATGTCACAGCCAGTGAGGTCACGATGTTGATGATGTAGTGTGGCTGTGTGGGGCAGTGGAGCTAGATATGTCAGCTGCCAGACAGAGTGCTGTTCCGTACATCACACCTACTAACATCAGGTAAAAATCTTCTAATTAACCAAAGGGAAAAGAAAAACATAGCTCAGATACAGAAGGTAATGGGCGATGGCTTTTAAAAACTATACTCTATGCCTCCCTGCAACTCGCCCAAAATGCCCTCTTTTCACGCATCTCCTCCCTAGCCCCCCCCCCCAACAGCAGCAGAACTACTCTTGTTAGATGATTATAACCTAGATTGGCTCTCCAATGCCTGTAAGTCCACCAACACTAAAACAGAGGCTCTCAGCCTCACCAAATTAATCATCAAGCCCACAAGTTACAATCCTCACTCAGCCAACCATTCTCTAATTGACAGAATCCTCATCTCCCACCCCCATAGAATTTCCTCCGCCGGTGTACTGGATGCAGCCTTAAGCGACCACTGTTTTACTCATTGCACCAGTAAAATCCAGCTCCCCAAATCTGCCCCTAAATACATTAATACCCACCCCCTAAACTCATCAGACTCCAATTCCCTCCTGAACAACCTGATGCATGCTGACTGGACCCCAGTCTACTCTGCACCAGATGTTGACTCAGCCCTGGCCAGTTTTCTGCAAACGTTCTACCAGGTCTGGGATTCTCATGCACTTATGGTAAGAGCAAGAGTCAAAAAACGCCACCACCCATGGGTCACTGCCCCAATTATTGCACTCTACAAAGCCTGTGAAAAGGCCTGATCCATCTTCAAATCCATTCAGACTCCTCAGTCAAGGCAGGCATATAATACCACCAAGAACGTCTGCACCAAGGCCGTTAGACATGATAAAGCCAACTATTTTAGATAACAGCTACACTGCCCATCCCTCATCCTTCTGGAAGGTGGTACACTCCCTCACTGACCCCCCTCCCAAACTATCACAGCAGACCTTAAACTTAATGGGCAAACAACTATAACCCTGTCAGCATAGTTGACACCCTAAACCATCTCTTTACCACCTGTGCCCTGCCAGACCAAACCACATCCCCTCACCAGGGGCCTATAGTGGACCACCATAACTCCAACAAAAATGCATTCCTTCTAGCTCTTACCTCACTGGCTGAAGTCCTTCATGCCATCTACTCCTTAAACGTCTCAAAATCAAGCCCAGATGGCATTCATCCTAGACTTCTGTGACTATCCGCTCCTGCTATTGTTCTTCCCCTCACTTACATACTAAACCTGTCCTTCTCCTCAGACAGAGTCCCTCAAGCATGGAAATCAGCATGTGATATCCCTCGTCACAAGGGGTGGAGATCCCACAGTACCCGGCAACTACCAGCCCTTGCCAAACTGCAAGAATCTCTAGTTCAATCCAGATTGACTGACTACCTTACTGCCACCAACTTCCTCTCCCTGTACCAGTCAGGCTTCAGAAAGCACCATTCCACATCTTCTCTCCTCCAAGTCATTGGTCACACTCAGTCCACCACAGACTAAGGCCACCTAACAGCTGCAATCTTTGTAAATTTAGCTAAAGCTTTTGACTCGGTCTCCCATGCACTGCTTCTTGACAAGTTCAGGGATGTCAGACTGGCCCGCTCTCAAATAGTTTGGATCCTACCTCGAAAATGGTCCAATCTGTAAAGATCACGAACTCCACTTCCTCCCCCACTCCCCATTCTCGCAGGCATCCACCAAGGTTCAATTCTGGGCCCCATTTTGTTCTCCATATTCATTAACAACCTCCCCTCTGTCTGCTCTAGGTCCCTTATCCACATGTATGCAGACGACACCATCATCTTTGCATCTGTCCCTGCTCTTAACATTCAACCAACACTACAGCAGGACTACCATAATATGCAATCTTGGTTCTGGGCAAACCAACTTGAGATAAACGCCTCCAAAATGGTCTCCATGACCTTTGGTTCAGCCCAAAAACTCACTAGAATACCCTGCATTCCTGATCTCTTCACTGAACTCCTCTTAACATAGTCTCTTTCTTACAAATATTTGGGAGTGTGGCTCGATCCTCAATTAAACTTCTTGATACACATTGATGCCATCTCTTCCAAACTCCAACCAAAACTTGGTTTTCTATATAAACTTAGAGACTCCTTCCCCCTACCAGTAAGGTGTAAACTTGTTACTAAAATGATTACTCCCATATTTAACTATGCAGACATAGTGTACTACACTGCACTGCCCCTTCTACCCTTCAAACCAGACTTCACTCTCTTCTCTACACTTTCTGTCATTTTGCCACAAACTCCCCACTCAGAACCCATCACTGCACTCTCCTCTCTATCCTTGACATAACTCCACTGTCCCACCGCGTTTCAACCACTCCATTTCCTTTATATCAAGGTTCTAGTTCAACCTGCTCTTCTCTTACCTGTCAGAGAGACTTGCCCCATCACCTGCTTCACCCTATATGCTGTGCTCAAGGGGCTCCCATTCCTTCTCCCTACCTACACCTTCCTCTTTTGCTGATAAATCTGCTTTCTCCTTCAGGCCCCTGCAATATGGAACAAACTACCACCCATCCTTAGAAACTCACTCTCTCACAACTCCATCAAATTCCAAATTCGCCAACTCCAACCCCCTTTCTGTACCTGCCCCTAGCCTCCCCTGCTACATGGCCCATCCAACTTCTACTCTTACACTGGGCCATACTTCTTAACTTCTGAAGTTTATGCTGTAATGCTTCTCTCACCTCGCTACTACCGCACTTTCCAGTCTGCACAATTTAACCTCTAACCAAATCATTATATAAAGAGGCCCGATTGTTTATTTTCTTCTGTAAAACATAAATCCCTAAACTGGTTTTATTTCTACATATGTATTTATCTCATGTGCTGTTGTACTTATTGTATAAATTGTTGTGTATATTGTATAAATTGTTGTGCTTGTATAATTTCCCTGTATTCCCCTGTCCTCGGGTCACACCTGGAACCGAGCCATGGCTCTCTGTGCCTCTCCCGGTTATCAATTGTTTAAATAAATAAATAAAAACTAATACTAGTTTTAGACAGTAGACTAGCTCTTTAATGTCTGCCAGCCTTTCTTCATATGACCTCTCCTGCTATCCCTGGATCATCTTCATGTCTCTCCTTTGTATGGTCTCTATACGGGTCCGTCTTTCTTGAGGTGTGCATAGTACTCTACATGCAGCCTTACCAGCCTTTTTATACAATAAAAACAATGATTTTAAGAAAAGAAAAAAATGTTAGCAGACTTACCTTATTTTTTCGTTAGTACCAGTGTTGTTACTGAGCTAGTCATTTACTATCAAGTTTACCATGAACCCCTACAGAAGGGGCAGACACACCTTCAAAGCTGTAATGTCATCATAGAACACTGGCTCCTCCCCTTTCTTAGTGACAGCTTGGAATCCTCAGTTGTAATTCATTCAGAGCTATCTAGGATATAATCTTTGAAACTTAACATATCACATTCTTTAACCTATAATGGCGTCGATGGTCCTACTGTGAGAAGGTGAATCACTGCAGCAATTCTGTCTCTCTCTTGCTCTCTTTCTGGCAAGAAACTGTGGACAGGCTTGAAGTACTATAGTACAGAAACTGCTCATCAAATTCTGGCCCTCTCTTTACACACCACTGCTTCATGACTAACTGCTTAGCTGGTAAGGTTACAAAAAAAAAAAGAAACTTCCATACAGCGACTCTCTGTAGCGGCATGGACATATGGTCTTTATCTACAAGCAACGTCGTTATGTTTCTATATATGCTGACACAGGAATGCCACACTAAATTAGTACCTGAAAAAAAATATTGACCTGTGAGATTGAGATAAACATAAAAAACTCATTGAACTGTTAACAGTTAATGTCCTTACTCTCGGGAGGGTGCCAGTGACAATAGTGGAACTAACAGAAAAAGAAATTATGGTAAGTCTGAAAGAATTTCTTCTTTCTGTGTCATTTCACATTATCACTGGCCCATTCATTTACTCCAGGGACTTAATAAGTAGAGTCCAGAACTCAAAAGGACGGAGCGAATATTCACTAATACAGTACTTACCTGTTTATCTCTCCACCACCGTCTGCATAACCTTTCACCTAAAGACTCCATCTGGGTAACTCTGGGTCTCCAATCCGCAATTCTTAGTAAAAGTGAGCAAGGAAGACCAAGTACTTACCACGCAAAGGTCACAAGTTGAGGCATCTGCTCATTCTAGCCAGGAGGGCCCATAGCCCTCGCGAATGTCTCTTACTCAATGCTGGTGGCTGTAGCTTTGTTGCTGCACAAGCCTCTGCTATGCACAATCTTATCCATGTAGCCAGAGTTGCCTTGCAAGCTTGCTGACTTATCTTTGTGGAACCAAACAGCATAAAAAAGATTATCTACTTTCTGAAAAGACTGTCTTAGTATGAAGTAGGGTTGGACCACTCTGCACACATCCAACTTGTGCAGGTGCATTTCCTTATCACTAATTGGCTTTGAACAAAAGGCAGGAAGATTAACTTCCTGGTTTACACAGAACGCTTCTGAAACTTTGAGAAGGAAGAAAGACACCCTGCAAAGCACTACCATGTCCTAATGGAACACCAGGTAAGGTTTCTTGCACAAGAGCACTTACAGCCCTCCAATTCATCTAGCTGCGCAGATGGAGACGAGAAATCAGGTCTTGAAAGAAAGAATGTCCTCAGGGACCAGTGACAAAGGCTCAAATGGTGGTGTACAACATGTACTGAGGACAGCAGTAAGATCCTGCAGGGGAACCAGTGGCCATTAGTCCACACATTCAAAGCACACTAGAGCCAAAAACTGATTATGTGACCTTGAGAAATGCCACTTCATCTCCTGGTGCTCCTGTCCATCCAGTTGCAGAAATGGGTAGAAGGAGGACCACACTGGAAGCAAGATGTTGCATTTCAGCTGGACTATCATGGGTCAATAAACTGTATAGAAAAATGCACCTAGATGTGGTAGCAGGTAGTACTGGAGAAGGGAATGAACAGAGAGATCATGAGAAACAGGAATAGTGGAGAAAGCAGTTGTGCTTTCTCTGAAAGAATACAGCTGTGCAACTAGGTATTACAAGTGCAAAATAAGAAGTAGAGGGGATGGCTATGTCAGTTTTATATGTCCACTGTTTAGTGAATGTATTTTTGTAATACCACTGTACCTTGCATTATTTATTCGGTCAATGAATTTTTGAATTAAAAACAAAAGAACTGGAGGGGGCGGAGAAAGAAGAGTGACAAGATGTTGGGAGAAAACCAGGGACAAGGTCTAGGTGACAAATTATTTGGGCAGCAGTCTCCATCATGGTGAGCTCTACCGCCAGACAGCAGGGTGTCACAGAAACGATGCATCCCAAGCAAAACGGGGAGACTGCATAATGAGAACTGAGGTGCATTTTTTGGTGGTAGAGATAGCTACATGGGGGGGGGTGCTACTGTTCTTTGAAAAAGCTCCTCCTCCCAAAAAAAGTTCCAAAGATGAAAAGATTGGGTTCATTCAACTTTGCTTCAGAGTTTCAAGTTCCTGCAGTCTTTTACATCGAGTCGGAAACCACTTGAAAAGGATTCTGAAAAGCTGTTGTAAAAAGTCAGCTTCCTAATGCTGTATAAGAAAAAATTACTCACCTTAGTAATGTTGTTTCTTCTAATGGAGTCTTGCTATATTATGACTAATGCAGTTTGTCCCACCATTAGAACTGCTGCGGAGGTGAAAGAGTTAACTTCCATGCAATGCATGGAACTTAGAGCGCGAGCTCGGTTAAGAAAGCTCTGTCAGGGTTATTTCAAACCAAAACCATCAGATCTTTACGAGCAAAACTCACTAAGGCTCTGTGTGGAAGCTGTAACCTACACTAGCCAACTGGCTACTAAAATATTCACAATTTTCTGGTCCCAACACCAAGACTCAAGTCAGGGGACCAGAAAAATAAGACAAAATAAATAAAACACAACACCCAAACACCCCAACAAGAAGGGGTGGAAAACATAAAAGGGGGCATCAATAAGTGCCAACAGTGGACTGCCCACCCCATACCCAAAGTAGAAGTTCTGAGAGGGGCAGGCTGGGGGGGAGGTCATAATATAGCAAGACTCCATTAGAAGAAACAACATTACTAAGGTGAGTAATTTTTTCTTCAAACAACATGAAGTCTTGCTATATTATGACTAATGCAGACTACACAGCAGTACTCTCCAAGGAGGAGGGACAGAACCTACTTAGGAATAGACTCTGAAGCACGGGTTGTGTTAAACCGAGCATCCCTCCTGGCCTGGATATCCAGGGAGTAATGCTTGTGGAAGTGTGCATTGTTTTCCAAGTAGCTGCTTGACATATCTCTAAGATAGGGATGTCTCTGGCAGCAGCTAGAGACGAGCTGTACCTCTGGTAGAGTGAGCCTCAGGCCTGAAGGGGAACCTTACCCAGTTTTGATAGCAAAATTGGATACAAGAGACAATCCAGCCTGGCAATGGATCTCTTAGTGGCAGGTCTCCCTTTCCCAACCTCGCCATAAGTGAGAAATAGTTGGAGGGAGTCAAACCTGTGACCCTTGGTACGCTCTGTGTAGTAACTTAGGGCCCTCTTAACATCTAAGCTGTGCAGCCTCCTCTCACCAGAGGAGGAATGGTCAGTGAAGAACACTGGAAGTGAAATAGATTGGTTAAGGTGGAAATCTGAAACCACCTTAGGCAAAAACTTCCTGTTAGTCCTGAGGACTACCTTATCCCTGTGAAAGGAAATAAAGTCAGTCTCCACTGATAAAGCCTGTAACTCACTTATGCGCCTGGCAGAAGTGATGGCTACTAGAAATACAGTTTTCCAAGTCAAATACCTAAGCTCTGCCGAAGACAGAGGTTCAAAGGGGGGTTGCATCAGCTGAGCAATGCAAACATTAAGATCCCAGGCAGGGGCAGGGTCCCTGAATGGAGGATTGGTATGAAGCAATCCCTTAAAAAACTTGGAAAATACAGGGTGAGCAGAAAGAAAAGAGGGCTTCCCTGCTGAAACGAAAGCAGAGACAGCTGCCAAATGCACTTTCAGGGTAGCTGGTCTCAGTCCCAAAGAATTAAGATGGACCACATAGTCCAAAACAGCGGGTAAATCAGCAGATTCCGGGGAAATATGCTTCCCAGAACACCATATGGAAAACCTTTTCCACTTGGAGTTATAGGTAGCCCTGGTGGAAGGCTTCCTAGAAGCTTTCAAGATTTCGAGAACACCCTGAGAAAGTTGTAGATCAGCAAACTCTAACTCCTCAAGAGCCAGGCCTTGAGGTTGAGGGATTTGAGATTCGGATGCAGACTCTCCCTGAGCACAGGTCAACAGATTGTGGTTCCTGGGGAGACACAGGGGAAGATGGACTGCTAAGGACAGAAGGAGTGGATACCAGGGCTGCCTGGCCCAGTCTGGAGCAATCAGGATCATCTTGCAGGGCTGAGACCTGATTTTGACTAGCACCTTGAACAGGAGAGGGAAGGGGGGAGCAGAGAACTTCCTCCCAATCCAGAAGAAAGGCATCCAGGGAACTGAGCCCAACACTGGGGGCCTGCAACAAAAAAGTGGAAGTTGATGATTGTCTGGGGCTGCAAAAAGATCTATCTGAGGAGTGCCCCATCTGGCAAAAACTATCCCCAGTACTAGGGGATCCAGTGACCATTCGTGATGGCCCTGGGAAATCCTGCTGAGAGCATCTGCCAGGACATTGTCCTTGCCTGGGAGGTGAACTGCTATGAGGGAAGTGTTCAGGGAATAAGCCAGAGACCACAACTTCATCGCCTCGGTGCACAAGCCCAAGGCCAGAGTGCCCCTTGTTTGTTGATGTACCACATTGTAGTGGTGTTGTCTGTTCTGACCTGTACCACCTTGTTCTGAACAGATGCAGAAAAAACCTGAAGTGCTAGAAAAACAGCTCTGAGTTCCAACAGATTGATGTGGAGCAGAGATTCCTGAGGGGACCATAACCCCTGGGTGGAGAGGTCGTCCATGTGAGCTCCCCATCCCAAGAGGGACGCATCTGTAGTAAGGGTCAAGGAGTGGGATAGAGGGATGAAGGGCACCCCTTGTCTCAGATTGCTCTGATCCTGCCACCACTGAAGGGCCTGGATCAGGGTTCGAGTCACTGGGATTAACTTGGATAGGGAATCTCTTCTTTGAGACCAGAAGGCTCTCAAATGGAACTGAATGTCCCTCATCTGAAATCTTGCTCCTTGCACTACAGCTGTGGAAGCAGCCATGTGTCCTAGAGCTGCAGGAAATGCCTTGCTGGTCGAGAGACCTGCAGAGTGAAGGAGCGAGGCCAGGGCCACCAGGGCCCTTACCCTTTCTAGGGAAGGAAGGCTCTGGCCTGCTTTGTGTCAGTTCTGCACCTATAAAGGTGAGTACCTGGACAGGTTCAAGAACTGACTTTGGAAGATTGAGAAGAAAGCCCAGAGAGGTAAGCAGCTGCTGGGTAACTTGCAGGTGTGATTTGACCTGGTCTGGAGACTGACCACAATGAGCCAGTCGTCCAGGTAGGGAAAGATGGCAATCTTTTGCCTTCTTAAATGAGCAACTGCTACTGCCAGACATTTTGTGAATACCCTTGGGGCAGAGGTAAGGCTGAGGGCATTGCTCTGAACTGATAATGGCCTGAGGGCAGTTCAATCTGAGGTACTTTCGTGGGAGCTCTGATAAGAACATGGAAGTAGGCATCCTTTGAGGTCCAGGAAGCTAGCCAGTCCCTGGCCTTAGGGAGGGTAAAATCATTCCCAGAGTCACCATTTTGAATTTTGGTTTTAAAGGTGCTTGTTCAGATATCTTAGGTCCAGGATGGGCTGCCACTCTCCTGTCTTTTTTGGGGTAAGGAAGTACCTGGAGTACAGACCCTTGCCCTGGTGTAGGGGAGAAACCCTTTCTACAGCTCTGAGAACCAGGAGGGTTGAGACTTCTGTTTCCAAGGCAAGAGTCTCTAAAGAGTTTGCAGGTGGAAAGGATCTGATTCTCATCTTTGGAAATTTTTTGAAGCTGAGAACCAGACCCTGGCTCACTACTTCCAGGACCCACTTATCTGATGTTAAAGACTCCCAGTCCTGGGCGAAGTAAGCCAGCCTGCCCCCTGCAGGTAATGGAGGCCGGCCCTGGGCATCCCATCAGGGTGCCTGTTTGGCAGGGGCTTTAGGCTGAGGGGTGGGAGCAGGCCTGCTTGTACCCCGTCTGCCTCTCCCTCTGAAGAACCCCCTCTGAACATAGGCTGAAGAGGAGGCCTGGAGTCTGGTTAAAGGCCTGTGAAAAGGCCTGCCCCTACCCTGAGGGGCTGCCTCTGAGGAGTGGCTTGCCGTTCGCAGCTTGTACACTCCTATAAGTGGTTCTATATTCATCCATTTTCTTCATATAATTCTCTGTCTGCTCCCCAAACAGAGAATTTCCCACCACAGGAAAATCCATAGCCTTAGACTGGGTATCCTGTGACAAAGTAGTACACCTGAGCCAAGCCAATCTACAAAAAGCCACAGATGTAGCCATGACTCTAGAGGATACATCATTAGAATCCACTGCAGCATGAAATTGCACCTTAGATGCCTCAATACCATCAGCAGCCACCTGCTCCAGCTCCTTGGCAAGCTGGCCGGGGGCCTGTTTAGCTAAGGCCATGACAGTATCCCATCTAGATTTTTGGTATCTTACAACATAAGCCATATAGTTTGCTTGTCTGAGTCCCAAAGACACTGCCATGTATTGTTTTGGCCATGGCATCAATCTTCCTGAGTCCTTGTCAGGAGGATGTGAAGCCAGGGAATATTAGCTTTATCACAGGCTGCAGCCTGAACTACTAACATGACTGCATTGCTGTGAAAGGAATTCTGTATCAGGACCTGACAAAGTGTACCTCCTGTCCATCTTCTTGTCCACAGGAGGCACAGAATTAGGAGCTTTTAAAATTTTATTGTTTGTTTCCTAAAAGATTTATGTAAGGAATAGACAATCTCCTGGACTCTGGGATATCCATCATCTCTACAAAGTCAGGCTCCTCTTGCTCATCCAAAGCCTCCTCTAAAGGAAGCTGGAGGGTTTCAGCAACTTTTTATAAAACAGAAAATGAGAAGGGACTCAGCAAGCCTAGGGGAGATTCTCCTAAAGGTCTGTCTGGGAGATGTCGGTTCAATGGGCACATCCAGACTTTCAAAGTCACATTCACACTGATCATAATCATCCTCCCTCCTCTGGTTCATAAAACTCCTCTATATCATATTCTTGAACCGGTGGAACCGACCAACCGACCTTTTTGCCAGATAGTGGCGGTTGGAAGGAACTCGAGAAAGTGACTGGACAATCTGTATTGCCCTGGCTATCTCTGCAGCAGTTGGAGAAGGGATTTCTGACTCCACACCTGCTGACTTTCTAGTTCTCTTTGCTGGAACTGGCTCCTCAGAGTCAGCTTTACGTTGGCCCGAGGAAGTCTGGCCCTGGTCAGAGGGCACTCCCTCCGGTTCGGTTGGCACTGAACCGGGCTGGCCATCCGGGTCAGCGGACTTTTTGGCCTCTCATTCCCTGAGCCTACCAACTCTCTTATCTAGGGTAGCTGCAGGGAAATTCTTGCAAATCTGGCAGTCTGCACTGAGGTGGTCAAACCCCAGACAATAAACACATGTGGTGTGTGGGTCAGCATTGGCAAAGGCTTCCCCACAGACACTACAGTGTTGAAACCCAGTGGGCCCGGTTTTTCTTTTGGGTTTCTCAGACATAATGCCAGCCTAACCAAAAACTTGCCCTTTTGTTGGCAGTGCCAGGCAAGACACCCTAATCAGTTCCCAACCGTGTCACGGGTCGTGGAAAAAACCGTAATGAAATTTGTTTTTTTTAGAACCGATAAGAACAGGAACCGCACTCTAACAAGCCTTAAAAGCGCTTCAGAATGAAGTTTAAATACAATCTGATCGGTTCAAACCGAACCGATAAACATTTACAAGTTCCACACAGAAAACCTATCTATTACTTACAATACCATAGACAGAGCTTGAACCGATCGGTTTGCGGTTAAAATAATGAAAATCGCAGTTGAATTTAACCGAGAAAAGACTCTTTAAACTGAGAAAATGAACCGAGCAGCAGGAGAAATCTCCGGAGCGACTGTTCAGTGAGGCGGAGTAAAGAATCTGACGGTTTCGGTTTGAAATAACCCTGACAGAGATTTCTTAACCAAGCTTGCGCTCTAAGTTCCATGCATTGCATGGAAGTTAACTCTTTCACCTCCGGAGCAGTTCTAATGGTGGGACAAACTGCATTAGTCATAATATAGCAAGACTTCATGTTGTTTGAAGAGAATATTCTAATGACTTTTAAAAGGAGCAGGCTCTTCTTCCCCAGTGTCAGGAATCAGAAGAGTCGCAGGAACACAAACAGAACACAGAAACTTAGACGCAGAAGGACAGAAAAAGAGCATGGGCAGGGTTTTCAGAATTGGAAAGACTGACCATGACTGGCAAAAAGTGTCTGCATTGGAGAGGACCCTTGCACAACCGTAATTTTTTCCACATGCTCACAATTTTCCAAACGGTTAACGTTTTGCAACCTTGTCCACAGTTTATGGCACCTTGCACACTTATTTTGTCCAGCTGCACAAAACATGTTTTGTCTGGTATTACCAGATGTAGCAAAGAAACACAGACTGTTTATGCCTTCACTCTGGAACCTGGACCTCTATTGCCACAAATCAAGGATATCTCTTACCTAAGCTGCCATGTAGCCGTGGACACCCCTAGGTGAGGTCGGGTTGGTGGGGCCTCCCCCCCAAAAATATACGATTATTGGGCTTGGTCTGAGACATCCCAGTCTAGGGTGGAGGCAGGATTTACCTTGGCTTGCTTAGCCCCCAGTTCCAGGGCCCTTTTTGCTTATTTTTCCTCCTTCTGAGGTGCCTCGATGGATGGTGTCATGACATGCACTTGTACACAAATGTACGTGCATGGTGATGCCCCACCGCTGGCTCATCCACATGCTGTGCTCCTTTTGCCACACAACCACCTGGGGTTACCCAGATGGCAGCACTGTGATGGAGGAGGCATCCCACCCTCCACTGGAGAAGAGGCAAGTGCTCTGGGATACTCAATGCTCCTCTCCATAGCAGGCACCAGACAACCTGAGATCTCTCCTGATTTTGGGTCACTAGCATCAGAAGTAGTAGCATAACTGCTACACTGACGGCCCAGCTATGCCAGTCCTTCTGACAATCAAACTTCATAAGTTCATCAAGTCTGTCCAGAAGGCCTATCATGTATTACTTTTTAATAACTCCATTAAAGGGGTCCCATGGTGTTCTGAACTCAGCTTTAGTCCCAGAATTGTCCACGATGCTTGGTAAACTAGTTCACCCATCCGCCATCCACTCTGTGACAAAATGCTGCGTAATATCCTTTTTAAACCCTTCTTCCAGCTTGAGATTGTGCCCCCTGGTGGATGAATTGTTTCTTAACCTGAGCAACTCTGTCTAGCTCACCCTGTTATATCCCTATATGTAAGTTAAAATTCCTATCATTACCAACCTGTTCCCTCTGTCTTCCGGAGAGCACATATTCAGACCGCCACCCCAGTCCCTCCTCATAGGACCTACCCTGCTACCCTTGCATCATTTTCATTGCCCTTCTCTGTATGGTTTCCAGAATACCCTTGTCTTTCATCAGATGTGGGCCCAAGAAGGGCACACAGTACTCCAGGTGTGGTCAAACCAGCGACCTATACAATGTCAGTATTACCACCCTTCTACAACTGGAGAAGCCCCTCCGTATGCATGCTAACATCTGGTTTGCCATCCATTACATTTTCCTACACTGGGAAGAGGTTTTTAGACTGTTGCTAATTATCAACCCCTGTCCTTTTCCTCCTCAGAGTGTTCCACCTTATCCCACTGGCACAATCATCCATATGCAGTTTTCTACTACTAATGTGCATTACGTACCATACTGGACTACAGACTTTTTAATTTCCTGACCAGTGACATTCAGTTCATTGATGCATACTGCAGATACACCGAAGTGACAACAGAAAAAGACTTGCAGTCCACCCAGTCTGCCTGTATATTGAGGGATTAGGTATGTGATGATGGTTTTCTCTTGTCTCATGAACAGAAAAACCTATAGATGAACCTCTTTTTGGTTTTTCAGTAAACCTCTTCTGGAGAGAAAAAAGGTTGCATTCTTGAGGCTCTGTCACTCCATTTGAATAGTGAATTCTAGTTCCCTCATCAAAAAACAACAAAATTAGTAATGATACACCTTTTGGAGCATTCCAGGTTTCTGAGTATTACAACGTACATTTAGATGCAGATTTTTGTTCTTTGACTCAGAAATCATATTACAAAATAACGTCAGCAAATCTTGAATTACGATTACACAGTATAACAGATCTCCTGTAATACTGAATGGCATGTTTTTTCATCAAAGGTAGCTATATTCTTATAATGCAATATACTCCTCCTTTTGCTGTTTCATTTCATTTTGGAGGGTGGAGGAAGAAAGAAGGATGCTGTGGAGCGATACAGACATAAAAACACAAAAGTACAAGACGTTTATTTTGATGGTCCAATATTCAATCGCAAAAATGCTGTGCTAACCTAGGCTATTCTTTTCTTATAAAGGACTGGATATATCATATATTTTTTTTAATTGTCTCTCGCAGATCAATACAACACAGTACAATGGTTCAAACAGTGCTGTAGCAGCTCACAGACAAACAGCACACTGATACTCCAAAGACTCCCTGCAAGATGCAATAATAAGTTTATGTCTATTATTTATTTATTTCTCTATTTGAAGCATATTTTATCAGGTAAGCAAGCAGAGTCTGGGAAGGGCTCTTTTCCAGTTGTAATCTGGGGGGGGGAATAAAAGGCAGCAGCAGGAACAGCGATTTGCAGATAAAACAAGATATGTAATATGTACACAGACAATTACACACACACACACATTTTACATATATGTCCCATGATGCTTTGCATTATGAGGGTATATGTTATTTCTTGAGGGCATTATGGGGGTATATGTTCTTTTTTTGAAACTTGGCTTTGTTGCCAATGCCCTTTCTGGGTAACCCCTGCCTCAGTGCTTTTGTGCTGAGGTTCTTTGCCTTTTTAGCTGTATTATTATTTAGTTTTTGTTGACCGGGAAAGGAGTGCTAGACAGTTCTGCCTATTTTCAGCCTTGTCCCGGGGGAGGGGGTATACAGATGGATACCAACTGACACTGAACCAGATTAAACTGTTAGTGGTATTTTAGTGAATGAGGGAAATTTGGCCAGGACACCGGGGAAATTCCCCTACTCTTTTCGAGACGTGCCATGGGATCTTTAACATCCACCTGAACTACCACCAGAACAGGCAGATGGGACCTCAGTTTAACGTCTCATCCGAAGGACGGCACCTCAGGGGTGCAGCACCCCCCTCATGCTGCACTACAGTACCAGCATTGGGATTTAACCCAAGTGCCTGGTGTGGGGATAGAACCCACAGCCTTCTGATCTTCCAGCCTCAGAGGCGAGTGTGCAACCCGCTGAGCCACTGACACTGCTAGGTAGATAGATAGATAGATAGATAGATAGATAGATAGATAGATAGATAGATATTTAAAATACGACAGGTGTGGGTCTGGATTGACCAAGATAAAACTACTATCTTACGACCAACTTGCAAGATGGTACTTTTTTCTTTTTTTGGCAAAGCTGGGTATGTCACCATGGAACACATGACCAACCCACAAGACAGTACTACTATCTTGCAAAGCTGCATAGGTCACAGTGGAATATTAAACCAATCAGACAGCAGCTTTCACAGTTCTGATGACATCACAATAACAATGCGCAGCACAAAAGTCAGCATATGTGAGATGCTCTGTAGACTTAGTTGCTTTCTACTTGACATGTATTTTAATTGTATTGGCTGGTACTGTATACTGTACTGGTGTGTAATGTATTGACTGGTACTGTATACTGTACTGGTGTGTAATGTATTGACTGGTACTGTATACTGTATTGGTTTGTAATGTATTGACTGGTACTGTATACTGCACTGGTTTGTAATGTATTGACTGGTACTGTATACTGCACTGGTTTGTAATGTATTGACTGGTACTGTATACTGCACTGGTTTGTAATGTATTGACTGGTACTGTATACTGCACTGGTTTGTAATGTGACTGGTACTGTATACTGCACTGGTTTGTAATGTATTGACTGGTACTGTATACTGTACTGGTTTGTAATATATTGACTGGTACTGTATACTGTACTGGTGTGGTAATGTATTGACTGGTACTGTATACTGTACTGGTGTGGTAATGTATTGACTGGTACTGTATACTGTACTGGTGTGGTAATGTATTGACTGGTACTGTATACTGCATTGGTTTGTAATGTATTGACTGGTACTGTATACTGCATTGGTTTGTAATGTATTGACTGGTACTGTATACTGCACTGGTTTGTAATGTATTGAATGGTACTGTATACTGTACTGGTTTGTAATGTATTGACTGGTACTGTAGACGGCACTGGTTTTTAATGTGACTGGTACTGTATACTGCACTGGTTTGTAATATATTGAGTGGTACTGTATACTGCACTGGTTTGTAATGTATTGACTGGTACTGTATACTGCATTGGTTTGTAATGTATTGACTGGTACTGTATACTGTACTGGTGTGGTAATGTATTGAATCGTACTGTATACTGCATTGGTGTGGTAATGTATTGATTGGTACTGTATATGGCACTGGTTTGTAATGTATTGACTGGCACTGTATACTGTACTGGTGTGGTAATGTATTGACTGGTGCTGAATACTGCACTGGTTTGTAATGTATTGACTGGTACTGTATATGGCACTGGTTTGTAATGTATTGACTGGCACTGTATACTGTACTGGTATGGTAATGTATTGACTGGTACTGTATACTACACTGGTTTGTAATGTATTGACTGGTACTGTACACAGCACTGGTTTGTAATGTATTGACTTGTACTGTATACTGCACTGGTTTGTAATGTATTGATTGGCTTCTCTTGCACTGAGCCATTGATCAGAAGGACACAGTTTACATTTTGTACTCGTTTTCTTTTTGTAACTTTTGATCCATTCTATCACAAAATCACTTAAACACCCATTGTACAAATCAAATATGACATCAGTGAAAGTGAGATAGCAGAAAAATCTTCACTGGCCATTCTTGACCTCTTCTGACTTTACTCATGATTTTGCCACTTGTGAGGGCAAGCGATCAAGTATAGCTTGAAGATATTTCTACTACCTCACTCTCTCCCATGTCATATCGTGTATATATATATATATATATATATATTTATATATTATATATTTATATATACACACACACACACATATATATATACATATATATTCATACGGTGGATGTAGTAGGAGGATGATACCACATATTTCTGATGGTAAACGGAAGAGCACCACACCAAGATACTTAAAGGGACACATTCATGTCCAATGGCCATCATTTTGTAAAAGCCCATAAAAAGCTCTTTCAAATGAAGTATTGGGCTCAGCTGACGCTGGAAGCACTTCAGAGATACCATGATGTCATTGAGGAACAACCTGTACCTAACTACATGGAGTCAAGCCATAGCTTGTTCCTCGATGACATCACAATATTCTAAAAATGGCTGCAATGTAGCATTAATATTAAACAGACTCAGTCATCTATATCACTGGACTTCTTCCAGCTACAGAGGAGTGCAGTACCTCACTTGAAAGAGCTTTACATGGGCTTTCAAACTATGTCAACCACTGTACAAGAATCTTTCCCCTTTAAGTTTTTTATGGCTGGTATGGCACGGGAGTGGGAACTTAATTAAACATTCAAAATCCCATATATCACATTAGAAATGAACAAAAATGAAATTCATGGACATAGTGATGTTTTTGCCAGAAAACACTGTACCCTACTGCTGAAAAGATATTTATGACTAACAAATACTGCTGATTTAACTTCAGCTGTGGTTTTCATAATTGTAATCGACAAAGAAATTAAATGAAAGTGCTTTCCACTGCTCCCTTATCTTCACTTATCCAGAAAAAGTTAATTTTCATTTAAGGCTACATGTCAACATTACACCTGTTAAACTGTGAACATCAGTAGCCTCTGGCTAGCAAGCTGCATTGTTAACAATCTATGTTAGAATTCTGTAAAGCAAAGCATTCTTGAACATAAAACCATGATCACTACCATCTCTACCTAGATACTGAGAATGGGGGACGATGAACTTCACATTGTCTTGGCATGACGAGAACATCTCATTAGAGCAGCAGTTGTTTCATTTGCAGCCCACCAGATTGAATATTGTCTGTATCCAGCAACCAATCTGTATTCATTACTTTTTAAAGGATGATACCTGTCATGACAGCTTCGGTTAATTCCATGCAGATGCACAATGCACTACACTTGCCAAGGTTCTGTGTGTCCCTGCAATCTAGTCCGAGTGCAGAACAACTATTGATCCAAAATATTTTGATCTGTATTGGAAAAGATCTCTCATGTAGCAGGATCCCCATTGGTGAATCTGAATTTTTAGGCAGGCTGAGTAGTCCCATTTTCCCAGCAATGTAAAATTCTCTTTTAGTGAAAATCTATTCATATTACTATTGTAAGAGTTCTGATTAAGACTTTGCAGTTAAGGAAGGTTGCTTGATAACTCCCTTATCATCTGTTGGCGTAATTCCATCAACAATGTAAATTCATTTTTTGTAGTGGTACTAAAGAAGAGAACTGTACAGTAATATTTTAACTATGTAAAACATGCATATGAGCAGTTGCATAAAACATAATTAAATTCTATGTTAATAACTCTAAAATAGTCATTTTTTTACATAATTTAAAAATAGTACAATAGCATTATAGCAAGTCAGTTGGCATTATTTACACACCAGGATTAGTCACTGTTTTTTTTTTTTTTTTGCATTATTACACCAATATTGTGCCATGTCTGATTTTTGTCATTATCACAAACCAAACCTTGTTTATGGTGCTCTATTGTGTTTGAGACCTTTTCGAACCCCCACACACGTTTAGTTAAAAAAGAGCCACGATTTGATCAAAATGGTGGGACTTTTCACTGTTCCTTAATAAAACCTGTATCACAGGTACAACTGTAAAAACATGGTTTTCAGACACCTTTCACTCCATTTAGTATGTCATATATTTTCCGGACTTACTGTAGCTCTTAGATTTTCATTATAACAGTGCACATCTCCATGAAAACAGCATCACTCTCCATTAGACTTCATCAGCTCAGGCTGCTTGTCTGTATCTGTCATCACAATCTGCTGTTTGTGACATCACAGACTGTTGCTGTGTGAATGGTTATGATGCCTCAAGCAGAGGATGAAGATGTTAAGTATAGACAGTTAATGGCAGCAACTGATGGCTAATGGACAGGACTACTTCTTTTTTTGTTAACTTTGTTTTATCTCAGCCCAACTCAGGAACTCTCTTGGGCCTCTTGGCTGGCCAATGCCTCAGCCACTGTAACCCCACCATCCTCAAGGGCGTCACTTTCTCCCGGCTACCCCAAGGGGCAGAAGGGTCCGAGGAGATCGAAGGGGTGGTGGCGGGGCTCCAGTGTTGGCGTGTGGTGGCAGCTCTGGAAGAGCTGTTGTCTATCAGGCTGGAGGGTGTTTGTTATTACGCCCTGATGCGGGGCGTGCAATGCTGCCACCCGCGGCGTGAGTGCTCCCACTCTCACGTCTGAGCAACTTCTTAACGTCTGCCCAAACACCAAGCCCCTGTGCGTGGCAGTACGCCGGTCTCCACTGGGGCGCTGCCACAGGCTGCCTGGATCCCTCCCGAGAGGAGGAGAGCAATCCCTCGGATGCTGATCCTCTCTCTCCTGCCGACCCCAGCGGGTCCGGTCTCGTTCCCGAACCTGGGTCGCCGGCGTGGTGCGAGGTGTGGCGTCCAGCGCCTCAACTCTCAGCACCATCGGGCTGGCTAGACAGGACTGCTTCTTGAGGTGAGAAATGTGATAGTGCTCCATTTTTATGAATGATGTTAATCAATAACCAGATCCAGACAACCCTTTGACAACCAATCACTTATGTGGAACAGGAGTATAAAATTAATTTAGTAAGCAGGATGGCACACCAAAAAAAGCTCCTCAGCTGACACGGGCAGTGAGCACTCAGCCCCCCCATCCTCCAACAAAGACACAATTTCTCCACTCAAGCAAAGCTTCTTCTTCTTCTTCTTCTTCGGTAACATTAATGGCTGCTAGAACCCCATCCAAATTATTGCCGCCACTACTGGAACTCCAAGAAACTAAACTGAGGCAAACTTCATAAATTATTACATATGTGTGCATTTCCTAAAGCGAGGCATCATCTTGACACGGATCAGCTATATGTAGCGAGTGGCACCCGCTACCTTTAGGTCTGCAAGGCAGCAGCTGTTTCAACAATCTTGACTTTAAAGGTAACATTTATATTTTTCGGGGAAAGTCCTCTCCCATTGACAAAACTGTTACCCCCTAGCAAAACTTCTAGATCCACCCCTGTGACAGCACCAGATCACCACCCACTTCTCCATCCACTAGAACTGCTAACAATAAATTCCACATCCCAACAGATGCCAAAGTTCAGTTCAGTGCCATTCCCTCTACCCTGTATTAAATTCAGTGTAATAAGCAATGGTCACATAGCCCTCCGCCTCACAAAGCTCACACAACCCATTCTAAAATCAAAGGATCTATATTACATCCCATGAAAAAGGCCCCTTATGTGGCCTCAAATCTGCCTGCAATAAAACATTTTCCCAGACTGGCAAAAACACAGATGCCCCCATCCTGAAGGACCAGACAGGAAGGAAAAATGTACAGCTCATTCCCCCACTTTTCCAGCTGAAAGGCCTAAATGCAAGCAGGGAAAGTGAGCCTCGAAGACCCTAAAGAAAGGAACACCACTCACGACCTTCAAATAGGTAACAGCACTGTTCTTTCTACAGTATTTCTGAACCCCACCTCTTTTTATTTTAGTATGAAACTGATTCCTAAAACCAATCCCATGTATAAGCAATAAAACAGGACAAGGTGTGCATTATGGTGATATAATCACACACCTCAGGTGCGTCATTAGGCATGAGGCACAACCAGGTGCAGATAAATGCACCTGAGCACTGTGATTATATCACCATAATGGCACGCACTGGAGTATCTTACTGCACTTATAAAATGGCATGTAAATATTTGACTTAAAAATAATGAAAATAAGAAATTATTTTAAAAAGATAAAAAGCAAGACCTTTCATTGACATATGCTTCCATTTTAACTTTGCAGACAAAAAATAGTCCATATTATGGTAACCCAGGATGGGGGGGTTGCTAAAAACAATAAAAGACAATGAAAACCATGTGTGGCATGCATTTTTATAAAACATCTGTTTACTTATTAGCGTTTCAAATTAATAGAGCTACAGTATTTAATACAAATGTGTTCAAAACTATTGAGCCTGGCAGGTTGTTCTTGGGGGGTACATTTCTCCTGATTCAAATGCATGTGCATTTATGAACTTCAGAACTATATATATATATATATTTTATTTTTTTTGCTGTCTGCTTTCTTCCCTTCCCTGGCCCTGGTTGGCATTCCACGTCTGACCGCTGTCCCTAGCCTCCATTCCCTTCAGGCCCTCAACCTTGCAGCCCCCCACAGCTTACCCCTCGTGGCGGGGCAACGGGAAGCCCCCTTCTTACCCGTCCCGAACAGGATGTGGCTCTGGGTGTTACCTCTGGGAATGAAGCACCAGGGGACAGCCATCAAGCTGCCACGACCAGCCACCAGGGTCTTTCTCATTTTTCTGCCCCAGTGAGAGCTTTGGCGTGCAATGATACCAGTGACAGGCACATGCACGTGTCTGCGCACGTCTCCACCAGGCGTCTGCCAGGCTCCCAGCTGCTTGTGTCAGCAGAGCTGCGCCAACCCCCAGCCTCCGCCAGGGGTCAGACATGCACCGACTGAAGGTGCCCCCCCTCCCCAGAGATGGAGAGCAGTCCCTCAGACACCTGATCCACCTCCTTCCCTGCCAACCCCTGGCAACCCACACTCGTTCCCGAACTCGGGTCGCCGGCATGGAGCCAGGCGCAGCGACCAGCGCCTCAGCCCTCAGTGCCACCGGGCCAGCCTTCAGGAATATATTTAAGCAGTTTGGGTCTGCCCTTTTCTATTTGTTTATACAGTATTATAAAATGGGTTTTAAAAATTGACTGAAGGCCATCTTTACCAATGCTGTCATCTCAGCACATCAGCACTAGATAAAGATTCAGTAGCCTCTTCACACTAAACTTAACACTAACCACACACATCCCTGATTGCCATTACAAACATGGCTGCCACCATTACTCACGGAAAACCTTCAACTAGGCCTTGAAAATAAAAATGCCTTAAATTTAAAGAAAATAATAATTACATTTTATTTGCCCTCATAACTCTCCTCTTACACACACACATATGTAAATCACAAAAATTAAGTATTACAGTACTTACAATTTTTAATTTCCGGTGTTTCTTTGCTGACCATGAAAAATCACCCTCCTATCCATACCTGCTTACTAGGGAAATCTCTTGCCGTTTAACCTGCTACAGATAAAACAAAAGCCCTGCTTCCATCGGCGTCCTTCTGCTGTGTGACTTTGAAGGTGAACATTCTGCCAATAGAACTGAGCGAGGATTTGAATTCTTGCATTCCATCAGTAACAATTCTTGTACTCCATCTCTTGAATGTAAGAAAGACAAATAAGAAACAAAGTAGGGAAAAGTAAGGAAATAATGTAAAGAAGAAAGGTGAGGAAACAGGTAAATGGGTGCAGGTTGGGTAAAATAGAGTTTAAGGGCGAATTAAAAATAAATGTATTTTGCCGTGTATAATATTTGAACCTGAGATGTCATGTCAATGCTGGGATATGCTAGGACTATTTTGCTGTGGTGGATGATTTTTTTTAATTTTATTCAAGTCATAAAAATGTTTTTTTATTTTTATGAATTTTTTATCCCCCCCCAAAAAAAATTGGACCCATTTTATAACTGCAATAAAACTCTCCAGGATGTGCTATTTTTTGTGGGATAATGCATTTCTTGGATGGTCATTGATGCCTCATAACACACCTGAGGTGTGCTGTTATCCTACCACAACGCACACCCTGTCACATCTAATTGCTTAATTATTGCCTCCTTTCCTCGTCCCGTTTCATTTTTCTATGTCTTTCCCCACATTCAACATATGAAATGTTTACCATGGAACACAGGGATTCAAAATTCCGCACAATTCCACTGGCAGAATATTCTTCTCCCACCATACTGTACACACATACAACAAAGGCCTCATGTGGAGTCAGAGCCTCAATTTTATCTCTGTCAGGGAAAGCAGCAGAGATTTTCCTGGTAAGCAGGTAAAGAAAAGAGGACCACACGCTAATATACTACAGTAGCACTCACACAGCAAAATGCACACAGAACCAGCCAAAAAAAAAAAAAACACAGGTAATCCGTACTACTGTATTTCCACAAGTGTAAAAAACATTTATTGCTGGTGAAAATACAAAACAATGGGTAGGAACTGTGTGAGGGTTGGGGATCCCAGTCCAGAAGATAGGAGGATTTTTCATTGTCAGTAAAGAAACACTAGTAATAGAAACTATGAACAATACTTTATTTGTGTGTGTGAGGAGAGTGCAATGACGAATGTTAATACTGCCACAGAGTCCACTCTTACAGTTGTAAGAGTGGTCTCACATGCACTCTTAGGGTATGAGAACCGGGAACTGAAGGTAAGTAGTTCTGGTACTCTAAGAATGAAAGTGAGACCACTCTTGCAGCTGAAAGGGGGGTCTCTGAGGTGGTATTATTATTGATCAAGCATGATCAATGATATAGTAATTAAAAGAAAAACTTACCGGAACATGCCTATTACCAGGGTAGCTGCGAGTGAGACACACTTCACTTAATAGTGTCAGTGGCTCAGTAGGTAGCACACTTGCCTCTGAGGCTGGGAGATCAGAGGGCTGTGGGTTCAGTTCCCACATCTGGCACTTGGGTTAATATCCCAATACTGACACTGTAGTGCAGCATGAGAGGAGTGCTGCACTTCAGAGGTGACGTCTTTCAGATGAGATGTTAAACTGAGGTCCCATCTGCCTGGATTGGTGTGTGGACGGTGTTGCGCTGTTGCCCACACATTGCAGGTCCATGACAGGTGTTCTTGCCAGCTGTAGTCCTACTGAACATTCCCCGGCTAGCATGCCAGGTGGCGCTGGAGATCCCTGTGGTGACCCCCCCTCATGCCAGGGCACATTTTTCCCACTGTGGCTTACAGCTGTACGCCGCTCCCCCCCCCCCCCAAGATCCCTGCCGTACTCCACTCCCTGCCCAGCCACCTTCATGGCCATCCGGCATGTCCCTGTACTGGCAGTGTCCTCATCTGGCATGGCCTGTGGTGTCCTCCCACCTCGCTCCTGCCGGACCCCCGGTCAGGCACCAAGGCATGCAGCCTTCAGACTCCAGTACCAGTTACTATGGTGCAGGGACTTCCCACAAAGCCCCCCCATGCACGTTCTCTGTGGTGTACAAGAGCAGGTACGCTAACCTGAGGGACTTTGGTGCCGGGACCCCACCTGTACTAAAATTAGGTGCAGGGTCCCTGGCACACCGGCAATCAACACAAACTGTTGTTCACCACAGCTTGTGCTGATCTATGGGACCCTTTGAAAATAAAGCCCCCTGTCTCGGTGGCAGATTTATTGACATACTCAGCAGAAACAAGTACCAGAACTGCCTTGCCCAGTCCGGTGCCATTAGAATAATTTTTGTGGGCTCCATTCTGAGTTTCAGCAAAACCTCGTGGATTAGTGGGAATGGAAGGACCACATACAGTTCTTGTTCTTCCA
The DNA here is from genome assembly GCA_016271365.2 of Neoceratodus forsteri. Taxonomy (NCBI): domain Eukaryota; kingdom Metazoa; phylum Chordata; order Ceratodontiformes; family Ceratodontidae; genus Neoceratodus; species Neoceratodus forsteri. The sequence continues at coordinate 967,088,019 of CM028136.1, forward strand.
TTGGAAGGTTAGAGTATCCCATGGAACTGTTCCCCTCTGATGGTGGTCCACACAAGAATTGGGTAAGTTTTCTGTTTTCCCATGAGGCAAACAGGTCCACCTCTGGGGCTCCCCATCTCTGTAATACTGAATTCAGCACTTCTTGGTTTAGAGAACATTCGTGGGTAACATGACCCATCCCTGCTGAGTGAGTCTACCAGTACATTGTCCTTGATTCGTCCTGTAATTCCCAATAGCTTTAATGCTCAATATATGCAAAGGAATGTGTACAGACGTTGCCCACTGCCACAATGCCCGTATTAAAGATGTTGGAATTACAGGACGAGTTGTGTGTCTGGTGCTTTTGGAGTGCAGGTATTGCTTTATCTTTGACATGGGCTTGCCGCCCCTAAACCTGCACCTGACCCTATTCCAGAGTTTCACGGTTCACGTTATGGATCTATGCAGTACATTGTCCTTGCCTGCTAGCTGTACTGCAAACTGGCTCGCATTCAATGTGCACGCCAGGTTCCAAATCGTTATCAACTATGCAGAGTTTTCATGATCCGGCATCTCTTTATTTGCTTCTGTAATATACTGTAGGTGCACATTTTTGTCTTTATGATGACTGTTTGGTCCTGTAAGAGGGAAGAGAAAGACATTAGGGGCAGGAATGCGGCTCTGAGTTCTAACAGGTTTATGTGCTCTTGTCTCTCTTGGGGCTTCCATACCCAATTTACTGTTCTGCCCTCCTGTGGTTCAACACACCCCAGACACATGTTTTGCGTGTATCTGGGATGCCTTTGAGAATTCGGCACTAAGTAATCGAATCCTCCACCTTTGAGATATTTGAGGGTAAACAGCACAGAGGTCAGTTCCCTCTGAACAGGTAGGGGGAGCTAATTTAGTTTTTGGAGCATATGACAGTGGTCCATTGTCAAAGAACACCCTAAGATCAGTCTTGCTAATTGGCACTTTTCCTAGCAGATGTCTCGCCCATCCCACCCCACAGGGGATACCATCTTTGAATTCAGTGACCTTCAACACCTGAATGGGGAAAAAGTACACTGGGTGGCCAGAAATCCTTCCCCAAGGATCGATCGTGTGATCTTCAAACATCCACTCCACTCCCACCAGCCCACAGTAGAGGATCTGGCTATAAAATTAGTCTCCCGTGTGGCAACACTTGATTTATTTTCAATCTGGGGACTGAGAAAGACATACTGAGACAGTGTTCATTTCCAGGTGTGTCCAAGGGGGTAAGACGGTTACAGTGGACTGGGAATGCAGGGGGAAAAATTAAGGTACAGAGCATAACTAAGGATACAACGGGCAATATCGTGGCGGTAGAAGTGCAGTGCAAGTACTATACCAGCAAGGTGCAAACAAGATTACCCTCCTCTAAGTGACTGAATACAATAAAAAAGGTAGAAAGTCTGCCGAAGAAATATACACTACATTTGGTAGAGGGCCAGGAGTGGCAGCAGAAACCTAAGCGAAGACTATAGGAAAAGCAAGAAAGGAGAGGGGGCTGTATTTACTAAGAGGGAAGGGAAGAGGGAGAAGGCTAGTTGTGACTAGAGCTGCATGTGTGCTGTCAGGCTGAACTAAGCTTTCCAAAAAATGTTATTAAATCTCTTCCTCCTTACTCTCCTCATCTTCCCTTGTGACTGGGGCCTCATCTGCACTTGCCATGCTTGGGCCCGCTCGAGGAGCCCCTTGGGGGGCCCCACCTCCATCTGCAACTACACCCACTGGATTCTGGATTGCCCCCCTGCCCCCTGACCAGGGTGCCCAATTTACCCATTATTTCTAGGAAAGCAGGCTGCATGTTCTGCGTTGGAAAATTTTTAGTGTTTTTAATAGAATGGTAAAAATGTCAAAGTTTTGGTTTTTTCCTCAGCAATAATCTTAGTACAACACTATCCATACACTCCAACATATGGTTAAATTTTTTCCAGTGTTTGATTTTTTCCAAAGGGTTATTTCATACACATAAACTCTGACTTATTTAATATATTCTTCAGTAGACAGAAGCCTACTCTTTTTTTGTTCCTAGCGTAATCCTCCCATTCTGTCATGCTCACAGCATTCTGAGGTCATCAGAGGGCATTTTTGATCCTGTATAACGCTGTGGTCCCTATTCAGAGTTGTTCTTTTTTCCTGAGAAAAAAAAAACATTCAAACACACTGCAAGAAGTGTCTAAGCCTCTGGCTTTGTTGGGATTGCCAGCCAGGCCTGTGTGTATACTCCTGATAAACTCCACAAATTCCATTTGCTTACTCTTTAATCCGGCCATTCAGCAAATTAAGTCCCTGGACAGGTACTGAAGACAGGCCGCGGTGCCTGCTACCGTCCGCCAGAGATGTTCCAACATGAATTGCTGGCACATTGATTATCATTGAAAATTCTACAAATAAATTTGACAAACCATATCAAAGACGAAGACAGTGCAGTACTCATCTAGTACCGGTAAAGGATGAATGACGTAACCACAGCACAGGCATGTAGCTATCAATTCACTGCTATTTTTAGACAACTATTTTAAAAGGATTTTCAACTGACTCCAACCCTCGATGTAACGCAGTAAACATTAAATGCTTTCCCAACTGCTTGAGTAAGAGTTGCCGCTAAAGAGCCTGGCACCTCTGGGATGGACGCCGATCAATTACGAGAAGTCATCTTGAACTGACAGACACATTGAAATGTTTCAAAGAATATGCTCCCTTCAGAATAAAACCTGCAGATGCAGGAAAGCACAGGACTACTTCTACAGCTAGTCTCTTCTGGGACAGAAGGAAAGGAAAGCATGCGGTTCCAGAGACTGCCTTTCAAACACACTGCATCCCAAAGTGCTTTACAAGCCATGTGCAGTTACATCAGACATTAGGTCAGCAGAGGAAGGTTAAGACAGATTGGGAAGGTCATGAAGAGCTCAAGAATGTTAAGCTCAGAGAAAAGAAAGGGAAGGTAATACTTAGGAACATGAGGGATTGTAGGATACAGCAGTCCACCTGGGGAACATGGACTGAAGGTACATTTCGGGTCCTGAGGAACACAGGCACCCACAGCAAGGGGGCACGGATAGGTTACAGTATGGAGCCAACCCACATACCATCCCTGCCCTCCCTTGGCCCTAATACAGGCACACCTGGTTTAGGGGACATCCGCAGCTCTGCCCCTACATGGTTCCCAACAGGATTGGGTGGCAGACGCTTTTACACGGATACTAAAGGGGTGGTTTTGGATGCTGCAGAGTCATTCCTTTATATGGAGGGAGCAGCCTGTGACTTTAGAAAGCCTGCCATACCCTCAAAAGCCTCGCTGGATTGTGCCCTAAATTGTCAAAGTTTATTATATTATACCCAAGTTAAATGTTACAAGTTTCTAGGGAAACGGGTAAAAAACAAGCCTTAGGCTGATTAAAAAAAACAAAATAAAGAGCTGTTTTGAGTCGTAAACATAGTGACAGAGAAAAGCACACGTTGCCATTTGTATGAATAAATACAGTGAACAGCAGGTGTAACTGAACCAGTCACCATCAGGGCAATACTGCTTGAAAACACCCTAACAATATAATCATAAACAACGGTGACACAATCAGACGCCGTCTGCAACTGATGATTCCCCAAAGATGCCATTAACACATCAATGTAAGGCAATACTATGAGCAATATGTTCCTTCTAAAAGGAAGCACTCTGATGAAGAATTCCAGTCTATAGCAGAGATAATAAGGCAAAGCAAGGGACCCTGCTATAGCGCAATGGAAATTGCTATTGTTTTAATAAAACCAATCCTCAGGTTTGTCTTACCGTGGTGGATTGGAAACATGAATTTCCACATAAAGGAGGCCCTATTCCCACCAGTGGAAAGTGGCAGTCTGTGTTAGAGGTGGCACTGCTGCCTCTGCTGTTTTCTGTTTTTTTACCAGTCTTTGGCACCTACCTCAGCAGAGGGATTTTTATTTATACAGGAAGTAAAGCTAGGCGATCATCACTGAATATGTCAGCTCTGCAGCACTGTGTTGTGTTTGCTCTTTGCTCTCTCCACTCCACGCCGAGCTGTGCTGTTCTGCAGTGCGCCTCCAGTGGGAGAGCAGCTCAGACAGTTTAGAGGGGCCACATCACACTTTGGCCTAGTGGTTACAGTGCAGCCCTGTGAATCTGGAGACCTGGGTTTGAAATCCACAACCACCAATTACTCACTGTGTGACCTTGAGCAAGTCCCATAACCTCTCTCTTTCTCGTTCGTCAATCTATGTGTACGTTTCATCTTCCTATGTGCTGAAAACATCAGCACTCTCCCCGCCCCGGACTGTAAGCGCTTTGGGATAGAGTCTGTAAGAAGAGCGCTGTATAAACAAATTCTATTCTACCATGCATGCTTTTCAGCCCCACCTATTTGTGGCTGTTATGGGCATGGCAAGCTACATACAAATGTCATTATGAAATGCAAAGCAGCAGTTGTCAGTGTAGCACTTCCCTACAGCAACATCTTTTATGAGTTTACATGCTCTAAGAATGTAACCAGATCAGTCACCTCATCACCCGAATTTTGGTATGACTGATATCTCTATTTATATTAATTTTTGTTCAACTGTCTTTATTTATTTACTGTTCCTCCCCATTATGTGGGTCTATCTTATAATTTTAAGAATGGCAATGCTGCTTGTTTTTTTTGTTTTGTTTTTCTGCTGTTACTACAGCTATGTTTGCTAGTTAATAGCGCATTTCAATTTACCTGGTTTGTACCTGTTCTTCCCACCTGTTACCTCCTACCCCGGTGATCATGCCTGGAGATGAGTTTTGGTTAGATGTGCCTTTACTAATCACCAATTTTCAAATAAGTAAATTAAAATCAATTCCGATACTCTTCTGGACAACAACTTCTCTACATTATGGGCTAGTCTCACTGGGATAGCAAACCAGGTACTAAAAAATCTAAACTATGTGCACATTGGCTACTAATTTATTTATTTAGTTTTTGTTGACCGGGTAAGATCACTAGACAAATCCTGCCTATTTTCAGGCACGACCTGGGAAGGGGGATACAGAAGAATGCCAACTGACCTTGAACCAGATTGAGCTGTTGGTGGTATTTTTAGTGAATGAGGGAAATTAGGCCAGGACACCAAGGAAAATCCCCTACTCTTGCAGTAGGGGGACCCCCTGGGACGGCTGGAGTGGCCTCAGAATGTCTCGGACTTCAGAGAGTGAGGGCGTGATGCTGGAACAGTCGATGGTCCCAGACTGTGATTGTAATATTGAAGCTACTTGTATGGATGTCTCTCTGCCTGCAGAAGATCTAGTTATGGTGACGGTAAATGAACAGCCCTTACCTGAGGCAAGTACTGAGTTTATACCTGATGTTAAGTATTCTGATGATGAAAAGAAGAGGAAATGATCGGCTTGTAGTCCGACAGTACTCCCAGGTACGTCGAAGAAAAGCTACATTGACCCAGCGGATGGTTTGTCTGTAGACTCTTTGGGTCCGGTGGCTTCTGCAGGTGATAATGATTCCTTTCCCTTTACAGCGAAAGACTCGTCCTGGTCCCCTGAGCGGGCGTTAGAGAGAGCAGGTTGGGTTAAGACCCAAACCGAATGGGTTCCTGATCCCCGTATTCCTTTACCGGGTGAGGGGTTGTTTTCGGTCCCGGAACCCTCTTCTGCGGCTTTGCGTGGGGTACAGCAGGGGTTTCCTGATTTGGAGGCAGACCACACCACTGCTGAGCTTCCGGGTGTGGTTGAAAGCCCTCTGCGATCTATGCCAGACGCTGCTACAGGCATGGAATTTCAGCCGCCTGAGCCCATTTCTGCTGGTTTGCCTGTTTCGGCCATCTTTCCTGATGTCTCAGGTACTTCTGATTCACACACATCATCTACACCCCCTGGTCAGTCTACCTCCTCCTCGGGCAGGGGCCCGGTTTTAGGATCAGTTGGGGGTTTGGATCAACAAAGTTCGAAAGGTGACAATGTTAATTGGCCTGCTAGCTATGCTTCTTTATTTAAAAATTCCGAAGTGCCTCCTAGAAAGTGTTTTGTTGCCAGAATTTACTATAGAGGTGGGCTAGAACTTCCTCCGGATCGGAATTATGTGGGTAAACGTTTGATTATTGACTCTTTAAACATTAAACCTTCTGAGGTTTATGCCTTTATTCATACCTCTGGAGACCATAAATTTTGATGTATCATTTCGTTCTGCAGCTTTATTGGATAAATTTTGGGCTACATGTATTATGCAGTCGCTCAACCCTGTATAGAAACCTTTGTGGTCATCCCAATCACTAGACCTACTGCTAAAGTGATAACGGTTTTGTTTCGCAACGAGGGGGTCAATGTTTTGGCTATCCTTTATTGGCTGGAGAAATGGTGTACTGTAAATAGTGTGCCACATGCACTAATTGATGATAATGGGTTTTGGACTGGGGGGTGGAAATTTAATGTGCAACTGAAAATGACTGAGGAGGGGATTCAGCATCTCCCTAACTGTTTCTATCTGGGGAGGGACCGTGGTATTTTGTTCTATCCTGGACAGCCTCGCTCATGTTATCATTGTGGGTCTTTGTCTCATCTAAATTCTGACTGTGTTCAGCTTAAATGTGCAGCATGTGGTGCTTTAGGTCACTCGGTGCTGTCCTGTACAGTCCCACCCTCTTGTAACCTATGTGGAGATGAGACTCATGTTTCTGCTGCTTGCCCATGGGCTGCCCATAACACAGCGGATTATATGGAGCATGATTTTTACATTTCTAAATCTGCCACGTCTGCTAAGTCTCACCCCCCCCCCCCCGAGTTCAGGTCCTGTAGCGCCTAGAAAGGATGGTCTCCATCCCTCTATGGATCTGGTGGAGGGGCATGTTGTTCCTAAACATCGAGAACCTGAACTTCGGGAACCTCCTGTAGACCCCCTTCCCCCTTTGTCCTCTCCTCCACTTGTTCCACCTGTCATACAGTCGGTGGATCCACCTGCTCCTCTACCTGAGGTAGCTGGTGTGAGATCTGAGGATGACTCTGTGGATTTCCACCCTGTTTGTATGAGGCTACGGTCCACTAAACTTATAGAGGTCAAACAGCAATTCTCGATACAAGTGGACAATCCGTATGAACCTTTCCAGAGTTGGGGAGACATTATGGACGGGGATGACCCGGATGGGCCACTCCCTTCTTCTTCTCAAACTGAGTCGACACCTGCTCTTGCTCCACTATCTGACACCCCGGGGGCGGGATTGAAGAAGAGGTCAACCAGATCTCGGAAAGAGAAATGACTGTTTTTCCTTTTTTGAGTTTTCTCTCCCACTTACTGATTGTTTTCTATGTCCCTGACTCAGGCCTCCCTTGCCTTAGCTAGTCTTAATGTCAATAGTATCAGGTCGGTGTATAAAAGAAAAGCTACCTTCTTAACCTTACAGTCCTTGCCTTTTGAAGTATATTTTTTGCGAGATGTATGGTTTTACACTACTATGGATATTGGTCGAGCCACTAAGGATTGGGTTTCAGGGATTTCTTACTGGTCCATTGGTCAAGACCTATGTTCTGGTCTTGGGTTTTGTTTTTCCACATCTGGTTTTTTGCTTCAGAAATTAGTGGATTTGGTGCCTGGGAGAGCAATGCTTTTAGACCAATTATGGCATGGTTTGAACTATAGGCTTGTAAATATATATGCCCCTCAGCAAAAAGCTGCTAGGGTGCATCTATTAAAGATTAGACCTTACTTGCTGACCAGTAGAATCGTTCTCTGGGGGGGGAGACTTTAACTCTAGCCTAGATCGTAAAACTACTGGGAAAGTGTATTGTGACGCGCACGAATTACAAGCTACAGTTACAGAGCTACATCTTGTGGATGTGTTTGCGCGGAACCCTGTATATACCTTTTTGAAAGGTCGATTCACATCTAGGATAGACTTTTGGCTTTGTTCACGGAACATTGGGGAGTTCGAGGGGACTGCATTGCCCGTTGAAACTTCAGACCATAATTTGTTGGGCCTGACGATTCACTTGGGTCATGTGACTGCTAACGGGCCAGGGGTGTGGAGGGTGAATACTCATTTACTGTCGAATCTGGTATTTCATAAGGGATTTTTAGACCTGATATCTGACAGACGTACTGTGCTTTTTCTTTATGATTCTGTGATTGATTGGTGGGTGGATACCAAAGAATGTATTACAGCTTATTTTAAATTACATTCCAGACTTTTGGCCGACTGTCATCACTGATAATCTAAACTTCTGAGGGCTGAATTGTATACCTTGTTCTCCGCGGTCCATTTATCAAAATTAGATTGTGGGGATCGTATACGGAATGTTAAACAAACCTTAACGCAACTTCAGTATGACAGGCAGAAATCTTTAGATTTTGAACAAAAATTTAGGACTTCTGGGAAAAAAAGTCAGTTTAACCCATATGACGACTGTAGACAGAGGTGTCACGCTAAACAAATATACAGTCTGACTGATAAGCATGGTCATACAGTTAGGGGGAATCTGATATTTTGCAGTGTGTAGAAGATTTTATTAAGTACACCTTTGAATCTCCAGTTTCAGAATCCCAGGATATGTCTTTATTGTTACAGGCATTGGATTTACCTACTTTAACTATGGTACAGCAGCAGTTTTTGAAACCTTTTTCCTTTGAGGAAGTTAAAGTGGTTATAGCAGGCCTAAAAGATATGATAGCTCCTGGCTCGGATGGTCTATCTTCCGAAATTTATAAATCATTATGGGAAATTATGCCTGATCAATTATTGGCTATCTTTAATGCTTTTTTGTTGGAAGACCGTCTTGCCGAACAAATGTATGAAGGTTTAATGATCCTTTTATTTAAAAAGGGAGATAGATCTGATTTATGTAATTGGTGCCCTATTACCTTGTTAAATACTGACTTTAATATTTTCGCAAAATTATTGGGCAATAGGATACAAAAATTGTTACCCTTTTTGATTACTTCGTCACAATACTGCTCTGTACCGGGTAGGTCCATCCGAGACGCCTTAATTCTGGTGTGGGAATTGTTCTCTCAAGGGCACAGTGGGACTCTTTCTGGGTATTTATTTTTGATCAGACCAGAGCTTTTGATTGCATTTCCCAGGAATTTATTTGGTTGACTCTCCAGGCATATGGTTTTCCTTGTATGTTAGTAAATTGGCTTTGCCTTTGTTATTCATTGGCTTATGTGAGACCTTATGTCAATGGCTGGCTTGGGACACCATGCTACATTCGTAGATGAGTCAGACAGGGCTGTCCTCTAAGCCTGCTTCTGTTTGTTTTGGCTTTGGATCTAATTATCCGCCTCCTTCAGAAGTCCCCTGGCCTCCCTGGTACATCAGGTTTGGGCCTGTGCAACATAAAAAACATTTGTTATGCAGATGATCTGTGTGTGTTAGTACCGACAGCATCAGTTGGGCATTTATTGTGTCAAATTCTCCCTGTTTTTCTACATTGTATTGGTTCTAGGCTTAATTTTCAGAAGAGTGTTTGTTTTAATTTAGCAGGATCTCGCGATGCTGGTTCCCATCTTGGTGGTATTAGGGTGGTGGATTCTTCACACAAAATTTTGAGATTTTTTTTTGGGGCACCTGACATGGCACTATATAATTGGGAACTGCAACTGAATATAGGGAGGGAGAAAGTTTGCAAATGGAATAAGTGGTCCATGGGGGAAAAAAAGAGGATTTTTTTGATTAAAACTTGTTTGTTACCTTTATTTCTCTATGTAGCTCATATATTTCCAGTGCCTAAACAGTTTTTTGTGCCTCTTATGGGTATCTTTTTTTCGTGTTTTTGGGGAAGCCAGCTGACCCCGTTAAAAGAAATGTTTTATATTTTGATTATCGACATGGAGGAGTTTGTATGGTTCAACCGCTTGTTTTCTTTTTCTCTATTTTTTTTACCACCAACTTAAAGCCCATTTTTCAGTCGGTGGGTAAGCCTTGGGTTTTAATGGTTAAGGCTCCTCTTTCTGATATTTTACAGGAATGGAACAATGATTGTTTTTTTTACATAAAAATAAGAGGAAATATGTCTTGTCTTCAGATTGGGCAATGGTTTTTGATATGCTTAAGACTTGGCATATCACGAAGACGATGGTGACTGAGCTTTCCAGAAAACGTTTGTATCAGGTTATTGTGGATTCCTGTTTTTCAGAAGACGTTTTCCCAGATTTTACCAAGCTTGAGAAGGACAAGATTGGGAATCGTTTAACTGATAAAAGAATTCCTTTAGTGATGTGGGATATTTTGCGGCTTAGAGTCCACGGGAAAATTAACGTTAGAGGGAACCACAAGCATAAATAGGTTCAGGATAGATATTGTTTTAGGGATTCCTGTGACACGGAACCTGAAACCATGGTTCATTTATATTTTGAATGTCCCTATATTATACAGTTTTGGTTTATTTGGCAACGTTAACATTGGCAACATGTGTAGAAACTGTGGGACCCAAGAACCTTGTTTTTAGGTCTGTTTCCCGAGGACTGGGACAGCTATAATCCCAGTACTATGAATTTACTGGCTGTTGTTATTCTATACTGGATATGGCAAGTTAGATGTTGTTTTTGTTTCAACAACGGTATGTGTCCCCTGTTGAACTTTATGAGAAAATTGTACAAAATATTGACCGCATTAGGAAGGGTGAGAGGAAAGTCCTCAAATGGATTATTTGGGAACGATATTGGGATTTCTGGTAATTAAGCTGTCTTTTACTCAATGCTGATGATTTTTTTCAGAAATTTTGTTTTACAGTTGGAGATTTTTTTCCTTTTGACAAGTTTTTTTTTTACTTTTATTTTTTTATTCAACTTGTTTGTTTTGTTTTCATTGTATGTTTTCTTTTGGGTTTGCTTTCCCTTTTAATGGGGGACGGTTGGGGTTTCTGACTAGTTGTTTCCTGTTTTTACATTTTACTGTATGACTTTGAAGTTTGTTCCCTGGATTCCCTTTTTTTTTGCCTGTGATGATGATTTGTTCTCTGTATTTTCTGTTTTGATTTTAATAAAAATGCCCCTACTATTTTCGATAAGTGCCATGGGATCTTTAACATCCACCTGAACTACCACTAGAACAGGCAGATGGGACCTCGGTTTAACATCTCATTGGAAAGATGGCACTTCAGAAGTGCAGCACCCCTCTCATGCTGCACTACAGTGTCAGTACTGGGATATTAACCCAAGTGCCAGATGTGGGAACTGAACCCACAGCCCTCTGATCTCCTGGCCTCAGAGGCGAGTGTGCTACCTACTGAGCCACTGACACTGGTTAATCCATCTGAGCGTGCCCAGTGGTAGCCTTCAATGGCCTCCAAGGGGAAGTGTTCCTGTTACCTGAAATAAGTACTGTGGACCAAACCAGTGGCACAGTAGCAGCCACCCAAGAGACCTGGGGTTAGTTCACATGAGAGTCCCAAAATCCCCAGCTGGAGGCCAGGGGCATCACAAAGCTGAGACACATGGGTTGCAGGAAGGGAAGGAGGGCAGCCAGGTGCATCGTGGGATCTGGTGCATCATGGAGCTGAGGCACATGGGTCGCAGGGAAGGCATCCATGTACATCATGGGGCTAGGTGCATTCTGGTGTGGAGGCATATGAGTTGTAGAGAGGGAGGCCATCCACATGTATCATGGGGCCCGATGCACTGTCAAGCTGAGGCATATGGGTCCCACTCAGGGAGGGTGGCTAGGTACATCATGGAGCTGAGGTGTATGGGTTGTATGGGTCACAAGGAGGGATGGCACAAACACAGCTGAGGCACATGGGTCACAGGAAGGGAGGGAGGGTGCAGGCTCACCAGTATTTGTGAACCTCTGTAAGCCAATCACAGAGAGGCATAGGTGTCAGGAGGAAGACAACTGCTGTCATCCCCGCTGCTGCCCCATGGCAACTCCCATCATCGGGCTAGGAAGGGGGAAAATGGGGATGAAAAATAGTATACTCCACTAAAACACAACAGAATTATACTAAAACTAAACTAACGCAGAGTACTGAACTACTAGTGAGTGAATTAGTTAGCTCCAAGCGATGGTGGCAGATGCAAGATTAGACCTCGTAGCCATTACAGAAACATGGGCCACCAGTAATAGCAACTGGGACCTGCCAGTACTGGGTATATAATGTATAGGAGAAACGTGGGTAAGGGAAAAGGAGGCGGGGTAACTCTCTACATTAAGGAAGGCATGCAGGCAGTAGAGGACGGGTCCATCAGGGGAGGAAATGGGTAGACAGAATCAGAAAAGAAGTTGCTTATGGGGTGGTCTGCAGACCACCAAGACAGGGAGACGAGGGGGATAGGGAATTAGGGAAAGAAACTGAGAAGGGGGCTTCAAAGGGGAGGTAGTAGTTGTGGGGGGATCTCAATCTACCAAACATAGATTGGGACACTCCAGCAGCCAGAAGTCTAGAAGTCAGGCCCTGCTAGGTACCCTGCAGGACTGCCTGCTGGTGCAGCTGGTCAGGGAACCTGCAAGTTCAGGCTGCCAATCTCAACGTGGTACATCTCAATTCACAAATGGTAGGTGGAGGATGGGTTGGGGAACCACTGGAGTCCAGTAACCATAATACCACATGGTTTGAACCGGCCCTGGGTACAAGTATACCCCATCAAAGGCTCTGGTTCTAGATTTCAGACCAGCAGATTTTGACCAGATAAGGAAATTAGTCAAGTTGGTTGAGGAGGACAAAATCAGGGGGGTGGCGGAGAGGCTGGGAGAAATTTAAGGGGCCATTTTTGAGGCAACTAAATCACGCTTTAGAATGGTTACGGAGGGTGACAGGTACACAAGACCAGTCTGGTTCTCTAAGAAGGTCAGAGAGGCAGTGAGGGCTAAACAAAGGGCCTTCAGTAACTACAAAGTAAAATGGGGACAAAGAATTGAGTGAATATCTGGTAAAGACAAAGTAGGTCAAGAAGGCAGTCCAGGATGCAAAAGCAGACACAGAGCTGTGTTTTGCATAGGGGATAAAGGGAGAGGAAAAAATGTTCTTCAGGTACATCACAGAAGATGGTAAATCAGGTAGGGAATTGTTAGGCTAAAGTAGGGGGCAGGGTAATACAGGAGGATGAGCGGAAGGCAACTATTCCTAATGACTACTTCTGCTCAGTATTCACAGTGGAGGATTGATGGCCTCTTCCCAAAAGCAGCATAAAGACTGCTGCAAGGGATCCCAGAAATGGGGTAGATGGTACTTACAGGCAAAAGGGTTAAAAAAAAAGAAGGGGGCTTGAAACCCTGAAAATAGCTAAGGCTCCCAGGCTGTCTGGAATGCGCCTGAGGGTATTCAGAGAATTGGCATTGGAACTGGCTGAAACCCTGGCTGGGCTACTGAATAGCTCACTGCAATCAGAGGTGGTTCCAAGGGATTGGAGGATAGTGGACATGGTGCTGCTCCACAAGGGAGGAACCGGGAAATTAAAGGTCCCTCAGTCTTACCTCCACTGTAGGTACACTGATGGAGACATTAGTCAAAGAGGACCTAATGGACTACTTGGAGAGAAAATGGACTCCAGAACAGTAAGCAGCATGGATCTGTAGCAGGAAGGTCTTGTCAGACCAACCTGATAGTATCCTCTGACAGGGTAACAAGAGTGGTGGCTAAGGACAAGCAGTAGATTTACTCAGATTTCCACAAGGCAACTGACTTAGTGCCGCACAGAAGGTTGATGAATAAATTAGAGGATTCGGGAGCAGCAAGGACCTAGTTAGATGGGTAGGACATTGGTTAGGGGAGGGACAGCATGTGGGGGTTAACAGGGATCAAATCGGGGGAAAGGGAAGTCAAAAGTGGGGCAGTCCTTTTCAATATGTTCATCAGGAACATGGGAGAAGGAATCCAGGGCAAGATGTGTCCCTTCATAGATGACACTAAGCTCTGTGGCAGGGTAGACAGGAAGGAGAGGATAAGGGAGCTGCAGAGGCACCTGCCAAGGTTAGAGATGTAGTCCCCAGTTTGGCAGCAGAAATTCAATGCCAGTAATTGCAAGGTGATGCACACCGGGAACAAGAACCCCAGGACAGAATACTGGATGAGAGGGGATAAGCTGGCCACTATTTCAGAGGAAAGGGGCCTGGAAGTCATCATAAGCGACTCCCTAAAACAAACTAGCCAATGCAACAAGACCTATAGCAAGGCAACCAGAATGTTGGGTTGTACTGGGAGGGGTTTTGTTAACAGGAGGAAAGAGGTAATACTACCTCCTTGCAGATTACCGATGAGGCCTTGTCTGGAACATTGTGCCCAGTTCTGGAGTCCCCACCTAAGGAAAGACAGAGACAGGCTGGAGACGGTGCAGCATAGAGTAAACAAAATGATTCAGGACCAACAGAATAGATCCTATGAGGATCGGTTCAAATCACTGCACATGTACTTGCATGAGGCTAAAAGCGAAGGGAGGGGGTGACATGACCGAGATGGTAGCCCATAATGATAGCCATTTGCTAACAGCTACTGAAATCATAGCTCATGTAAAATGCAAACTGCAAACATGCAGACACATACATGTGGCTGAATACTGCACTACTGCTACCCTGCATAACACAACACCGTTATAAAAGTGGCTGGATTCAACAGCGACTGGCAGAATAGCGATTGTGCAGTTCAGTGAATGGGCAAAACAGCAACTACCAAAATAGTGACTGCGTGCACGCATGCGCGTACACACCACCATGAACACAGCAATGCCCTGCAGCCTGCAGAGCACGACTGCCCGGCCCGTGGGCAGCCAGTGCAGCTGACATCCCCCCCCCGGGCACATGGGGGCACAACCACACAGTGCAGGGATGGACCCCACCACACCCCAATGCAGCATGTGGCATACAGCCACCCAGCGGTCCCGGGGAGGCACACTACCACCCCCCCCACCCACAATGGTGGAAGCAGGAAGCCATCCCAAACAGCACACAGGCAGCCGAGCCGCCTCCACCCAAAACTCACTGTTGTAGCACAGGTTGTAAGGTGCATACAGTACAGAATTGCTGAGTCCGGTGTGTACAGGGTTCGAATAACCAGTGTGGCACTGACACCCAGCACACAAGCAGCACATTTCCATAGGAGAATGTACGTTAGACAGGAAGGCTATGCGAGAGGGGTGGGGACAGGCAGGTGCAGTGAAATGGCACACAGCCTACTCACCCGTGTCTGTCAACTGTTCCATGCACAGCTATACCACACTGCACCTGCTACCTCTCTGACACCAATGATGGTAAATCCACAGAACCATGCAGACATGAGGCCGCCGGCGCAAGACAGCCCATTCTTATTACTGGTGCACTGTGCGCATGGGCGTGG
The DNA here is from genome assembly GCA_016271365.2 of Neoceratodus forsteri. Taxonomy (NCBI): domain Eukaryota; kingdom Metazoa; phylum Chordata; order Ceratodontiformes; family Ceratodontidae; genus Neoceratodus; species Neoceratodus forsteri. Next base: position 967,103,269 of record CM028136.1, read on the forward strand.
CCACGCACACATCCCACTGACGTCTCACTATATAAGGGGCACAATGAGGAAGTACAGCCATCTGCAAAGATGGCGACACATAGATGGATCCAGAAATGCCGACATTCATTGTGAGTCAGAAGGGGAAACCTTTGTTAGGCCTCTCTGGGTACGTATACCGCAGGGACAAGGAGGTTAAGGGCACGGTATACTGGAGGTGCACCCAGTGCCACAAATTCGAGTGTCCTGCCAGGATACACACAGTGGCAGACCACGTGGTACTTCATGGGTGCCCCACAACCATGTGCCCGATGCAGGTGAGACTGGCGCCATGGCTGTGGTGGGCAACATTAGGGAACATGTCCGTTCCAGTATGGAGCCCTCCTCCCAGGTGGTGGTGCAGTGCACCTCAGGGGTGCCAGATGCAATAGTTTGCAGACTGCCAACTGTGCCCCTGTTGAAGCACACCTTCAGCATGTCCGGCAGGTGGCTAGGGATGTCCAGCAGCACCGTCAAGTGTTAAAGACCTGCCCATACCACTGGAGTATGCCACCACAGGACAGGGGGAGCCATTCCTCCTGCATGATAGTGGTCCATCCTTTGACAGGATGCTGGTGTTTGCCAAGCAATGGTCCCTGCGCTTCCTAGGGGACATCAGGGACTGGTTCCTGGACCGAACATTTCGCACAACACTGCCCCTGTTTGGGCAAACGTACACTATCACATCCACGGGGTCCACTCAGACATCGTCGTGCTTGCTGTGTACATCCTGATGTGCACCCACAGGGAGCAGTCCTGCATGCGAGCATTCATGGAGGACTGGTGGTTGTTGGGGGACATGCAACCGAAGATGGCCCTCATGAACTTCGAGAGGGCAGCGTGGCTGGCACTTAGTATAGTGTTCCCTGCGGTGGTCATCCATGGCTGCTTCTTCCACTTCTGCCAGGCAGTGTGGCAGAGGGTACAGTGGTGTCCAGAGTTGCGTGCCTGCTATACCCCAGAGGAGGAGGAGGTCACCCTCCAGGTACGGATGCTGCTGTCCCTGGCATTCGTGCCCATAGCAGATGTGGTTGCTGTGTATAGGAGCTACAAGACAGTGTGTTCTACAGGGGCCACGATGCCATGCTGCAGCCCATCCTCGACTACGTCTAGGACACCTGGATTGGCAGGCCCATCAGCCAGTCCGGCAGATGGTGACCCACATTCCAGCTGGAGGCCTGGAACATGTATGAGGTCACACATGCTGGCCTTGCACATACGAACAACATGGTGGAGGGCTGGCAAAGGGGCTTTGGCGCATGGCTGGGTGCCAGTCATCCCAATGTGTGGAGGTTCCTGGACTGCCTCCGGGAGGAACAGCTAATGAGCGAGCTGCGTCTGGAGCAGCTGATCTCTGGGGCAGCCGCTGCAGCCAAATGCAGGTGCTACAAGGACCTCATGCACCGCACTGAGAACATCGTTGGGGAGTATGGGCAGCGCAGCATGGAAGACTACCTCTGTGGCCTGGGCTACAATTTCCAGCTCCAGGTGTAGGCAGCCGCTGCTCCCCCCTGCACCATCCTGCCTGCCACTGTAGCCTGTGTCTGCCTGTGGTGCCGACTCTGCCACCCTGTCGCACCCGGCAACCAGGCTACACCACATCTCCAGGGATTGTGCCATCTGCCTACCCTCCTGTCACATCTCCTGCCTGCCATGCCACTGTGCGCTCCCTGCCGCCACCTTACACACCTTCCCAGGGCACTGCCCACTGCCTGCACTGCTGTGGTGTCACTGTCCACTTTGCCTCCTTGCCCCACCATACGTGTACCCATGCACCCCACTGCCCTTTGTAGTTGCATCTGCCAGCACTGCAGTGCCCCCCTCCTTGCCTCCCTCTGGTGCTCGGTGGCCTGCGTTAGTCCATGCCCCCCTGCCCATCGCGCACATCCCCTCCCTCCCGTGGGCTCCACACCCTCCCGTGTCCTGCACCAGTCCCCGTCTCCCTGTCTGCATCCATTCTGCGTTGGTGGTGGTGTTGTTGCGGTCGCTATTGTGACAGTCGCCGTGCATTGTCGGCAGCCATCTTTGCTGTTGCTGTGCAGTCTGCGCTGTTTTGCGGGTCGTCGTTCCCACATCACTGTCCTCACATGGAACCGACAGACACCTTCAAGTTCCTGAAAGGACTGAATAAAGTAAACTGCGAGGACCTATCCAGCAGGAATGGCGGCTCAAAAATAAGGGGACAGTCTTATTCTGCTGACACGGTACATGTTTCTTGTAAAAAAAAAAAATGTCAAAATAATAAAGTCTAGTTAAGTTTTTATTTAAAATGTAGCCACCAGGACAGACGCAGGACTCCAGAGAGTCAGATTTCTTCAGTGTAGCAATCAATCAGCTGTTGGAATGCTAGAGGGAGCGTGACCACAGTACAGAGTTTGAACTTCAACATTTTGAAGTTCTGTCCCTGGGGAAACGTATCAGGGCTGAGATAATGCAATTTTGTATGATATCCACTAATACACTCTCACTGTTAGACTGAGGATGAAAACCAATGTCCTGGAGGCCATAAGAAGTTTTGTGATTGAATCAAAAGTGCATTTATGAATTTTATAGCGTCTGCCACTAGCAGCTACCGGTAGTAATTTACAGCTCTGTAATCACGGATGGTCACTTTTTACGTTGTGAAAAAAAAGTGATAGTTAAATCCGGTAACACTGACAATTGAGGTCAGAAATGAAAGGCCTCATAAACAGGGTAACAGAATCTGCCCAATAAAAACACAACACTGTGGGTTAGGTGCTTATCTATATAATGCTGTGCTCCGTTTGCCTTGAAATATGTGTTAATCCATGGCCGCTACAGTGTGAAAGTCTCCTCGAAATGTAAACAAACCGCGGTTTGCCTTTCAAACTCCACGCTGCAGTAGCTGCCTAAAATGGCCACTACGTGCATATGCAATGATGTCAGTGGAGCAAAAGTGCTCCAGAGCGATAATATAGTCTATATGGGGACCTTTGTAATAAGCTACTGAGATAACAGTAACAAAGTGCTTCACCTACAAATCCTTTATTGTACAGGTATGATAACCTTTTCTGAGTGGGAAGTTGGGGAGGTGGGGTCAAATCAGCAAGGGACCTTTTTTTTTTTTTTTTTTACAAGTTTAAAGAAAAGGAAAAACATCGAGGGACAGTTTTCTTTGGTACAGGTCAGATGTCACTAGACACCAGGGAAACATTACAACAAATACAGGATGGCGACTGGAGGGCAGGTGGTACCACTAGACACCAGGGAAACATTACAGCAATACAGGACAGTGATCAGAGGGTGGGGGTTGCCACTAGACATCAGATAAACATTACAACAATGCAGGATGGTAATCAGAGGGTGGGGGGTGCCATTAGACACCAGGGAAACATTACAGCAATACGGGATGTGAGCGGAAGGTGGCAGGTGCCACTAGACAAGGAGGGAAATATTACAGCAATATGGGAACTAGACATCAGGGAAACGTTACAGCAATACAGGATGGCAATCAGATGGCAGGGAGCCACTAGACACCAGGAAAACATTATAGAAATAGGAGGACGGCAATTGGAGGCCAGTGCAAGTGCCACCAGACACCAGGGAAACATTACATGAATATGAGGATGTCAATCAGAGGGTGGCGGGTGTCACTACACACCTCAGAAACATTGTACAAATAAGGGGTCGGCAACTGATTGAAGGGTAGGGTGTCACTAGTCACAAGGGAAACACTATACAAATACAGGGATGGAAATCAGAGGGTGGGGGAGTCACTAGATACCAGGGAAACATTATACAAATAGGGGGATGGCAATCAGAGAACGGGAGTGGGTGCCACTAGTCACCAGGAAACATTACATAAATATAGAGCCAGTGATCAGATCGCGTGGGGTGCCACTAGTCACCAGGGAACATTACATAAATATAGGGCCAGTGATCAGATCGCGTGGGGTGCCACCAGTCACCAGGAGACATTATATAAATATAGAACGATGATGGATCGCGTGGGGTGCCACTAGTCACCAGGAACATTACATAAATATAGGGCCAGTGATCAGATCGCGTGGGGTGCCACTAGTCACCAGGGAACATTATATAAATACAGGGCCAGTGATCAGATCGCGTGGGGTGCCACTAGTCACCAGGGAACATTATATAAATACAGGGCCAGTGATCAGATCGCGTGGGGTGCCACTAGTCACCAGGGAACATTATATAAATACAGGGCCAGTGATCAGATCGTGTGGGGTGCCACTAGACACCAGGGAAACATTATATAAATACAGGGCCAGTGATCAGATGGCTTGGGGTGCCACTAGACACCAGGGAAAAGACGGCTCAATGCTCTCAGTGCAGCCCGCATCACGAGTTCCAGCTGCAGCTGCAGAACTGAAGGAAGTCCCGCTGTTCTCATACTGAGCATGCGATTAACGGCTCCTTTCACATGCGATTAATGGCTCCTTTCACATGTGATTAACGGCTCCTTTCACTAAGCCAGGCGCCCTGGATTTTGGAGTGCCCAGAAAAGTATTTCTGGCAAATTTAAAAACACAAAAACAGAATCTAGCTAAATGGACCCATTTCGCTAGGTACAGGTGTTTGTTTTTTAAAAATATTTTTCAATTTTTAAGTGTTTGTGGATTTAAACTGAGAAATAAAATGGTGGCTGACATGATCTGTAATTTTTACAGCTTGAAAGGTAAATCATGAAAATAAGCAGTTGTGATTTATTTTCTTTTTTTTTTACTGTTTGTGTCAGGACATTAACCCAAAAATCATTATGACTCTGGCACTATATAATATTTTTTTTTTACAAAATCTTCCAAAAGCACACCCTTGGCATGGGCCCCTTCAACCCTGAAAATTTCACAGAAAAAAAAAAAACACCATCTAGGCTGTAGGTGTGAGCAGAAAATACAACAGTGTTAAGTATAGGAAACCAAGCGTGTCTCCCCCTCCCCCATTTTTTGGTGCTCTGTATCTGAAAATTGAAAACTATGCCATCACGAAACTTTTCACGTCTTGAGACTCTGGCAGCCTGTCCGTGCATGCCAAATTTCGGGCTATTTCACAAAACTACACCAAAGTAATTAAGGTGCAAAAATTGGGGTTTAGCATTAAACAGCCTACTAAAACCTAAATATGGGGGTGCTAGGGTGCCCCTATAATATTTACATTTTGAAATATAATCATAAGCAACTCCCTAAAACAATCTAGCCAATGTATCAAGGCCTTCAGCAAGGCAGCCAGGATGTTGAGATGTACTGGGAGGGCTCTCCATAGCAGGAGGTAGGAAGTAATACTGCCTCTCTACAGAGCACTAGTGAGACCCCATCTGGAATACTGCACCCAGTTCTGGAATCCCCAGCCATGGAAGACAAAGACAAGCTGGAGATGGTGCAGCATAGGGTAGCCAAGCTGATTCAGGGCAAACTGGGCAGATCCTATGATGACTGCATTAAGGAACTGAACAGGTACTCACTGAAGGCCAGAAGAAAAAAATTATTCACCTTAGTAATTGTGTTTCTTCTAATGGAGTCTTGCTGTATTCTGACAATTTTCAGTTAGCTCCAGCTCTTGAACTGCCCGGAGAGTGAAGGGTTAAATTCTATGCCAGGCATAGAACGTTGGGCTCGAGCTCGGTTGAAAACTCTGTCTGTATCCTTTTGAAACCAAACCGTCAGATTCTTATGATCTAAAACTCACTGACTAAATAATGTGGAAATTGTAAAAACTCCTAGTAGCCAACTGGCAACAAAGATTTTGGATTCCCAAAAAGACTCAAGTCAGGAAACCCAAAGAACCAAAACCAGGTAATAAAAACTAAAAACTCTTCATTAAATAAATACAAAGCACCCAACGCAAAAAGAGTGGGGTAAAGACACCCCTGGGGTGCAACACTGCATCTGCCCACCCACTTCCCAAAAATAGGTTCTGAGAGGGGAGGCAGGAAGGGAGGTCAGAATACAGCAAGACTCCATTAGAAGAAACACAATTACTAAGGTGAGTAATTTTTTCTTCAAACAACATGAAGTCTTGCTGTATTCTGACAATTTGCAGACTACCAAGCAGTACCTCCAAGGAGGAGGGACAGAACCTACTTTGGGAATAGGCTCTGAAGTACTGCTGTGCCAAACCTAGCATCACTCCTAGCCTGGATATCCAGACAGTAATGCTTGGTGAAGGTATGAACTGTTTTCCAGGTGGCTGCTTGACAGATTTCTAACAAGGGGATATCCCTAGCTGCAGCCAGAGATGCAGCTGTACCTCTAGTGGAATGAGCCCTCAGGCCTGAGGGTGCAGTTCTTCCCAGTTTTTCATAGCAGAATTGAATACAGGACACAATCCACCTGGCAATGGTTCTCTTGGTTGCAGGTTTTCCCTTACCTACTTCCTCATAAGTGAGGAACAACTGGAGGGAGTCAAACCTGTGACCCTTTGTACGTTCTATGTAGTAACTAAGGGTCCTTTTAACATCTAAACTGTGCAGCCTCTGTTCCCCTGAGGAGGTGTGATCAGTGAAGAACACAGGAAGAGACACAAATTGGTTTAAGTGGAAATTAGAAACCACTTTAGGTAGGAACCTTCTATTGGTTCTAAGGATCACCTTATGTCTATGGAAAGAAATGAAGTCAGCCTCCACTGACAGGGCTTGTAATTCACTGACACGTCTGGCAGAGGTTACAGCAACCAAAAACACAGTTTTCCAAGTCAAGTACTTGAGCTCTGCTGAGGACATAGGCTCGAAGGGGGGTTGCATCAGCTGAGCAATGCAAATATTCAAATCCCAGGCAGGAGCAGGATCCTTAAAAGGGAGATTGGTATGAAGCAATCCTTTGAAAAATTTACAGAATACAGGTTAGATGACAGAGAGGAAGATCTCCCCACTGACAGGAAAGCAGAAATAGCTGACAAATGAACTTTGAGAGTAGCTGGTTTGAGGCCTAGGCCATTAAGGTAAACCATGTAATCCAGAACCGTAGATAAGTCAGCAGTGTCTGGGGAAACGTGCTTCTTGGAACACCAAATACTGAACCTTTTCCATTTGGAGTTGTAGGTTTTTCTTGTGGCAGGCTTTCGAGAAGCCTTGAGGATATCCAGAACCCCGTGGGACAGATGTAAATCTGCATACTCTAAGTCTTCAAGAGCCATGCCTTGGGATTGAGTGACTGGAGATTGGGGTAACAAATCCTCCCGAGAGGAGGTCAGCAGATTGTAATTCCTGGGAAGAGTCAGAGGAAGATGGACTGCTAAGGACAGCAACAGGGGGTACCAAGACTGCCTGGCCCAGTCTGGATCAATCAGAATCACTTTGCATGGTTGTGACCTTACTTTGACTAGAACCTTGAACAATAGAGGAAAAGGAGGGAAGGCATAAAGAAACTTCCCTTCTCAGTTCAAAATCAGAGCATCCAGAGGGACTGAACCCAAGACTGGGGGTCTGCAACAAAACAGAGGAAGTTAGTGATTGTCTGGGGCTGCAAAGAGATCTATCTCTGTAGTGCCCCACCTTGAGAAGATCACCTTCAACACCAAAGGATCCAGAGACCATTCGTGATGGCCTGAGAAATCCTGCTCAATGCATCCGCTATCACATTGTCCTTTCCTGGGAGGTGGACCGCTACTAGAGAGTCTGCGGGGAATAAGCCAGGACCATACTTTCATGGCCTCTGTGCACAAGGCCATGGACCGAGTGCCTCCCTGCTTGTTGATATACCACATGGTGGTAGTGTTGTCCGTCCTGACCTGAACCACCTTGTTCTGTATTGACTGAGAGAAAGCTTGTAGGGCAAGAAGTACTGCCCTGAGCTCCAGGAGGTTGATGTGAAGAAGGGATTCCTGAGGGGACCACAGTCCCTGGGTCATGAGAGCCCCCAGATGAGCTTTCCACCCCAACAGGGAAGCATCTGTGGTAAGAACCACAGAGTGAGTCTGAGGGACAAACGGAACACCTTGCCTCAGATTGTCCAGGTCCTGCCACCACTAAAGGGCCTGAATTAAGGTCTGAGTAACAGGAACTAGCTTGGTAAGAGGATCTTTCCTTTGGGACCAAAAGGTTCTCAGATGGAACTGAATGTCCCTCATCTGAAATCTGGACACTTGGACCACTGCTGTGGAAGCTGCCATGTGGCCCAGAAGCTGCAGAAAATGCCTTGCTGGTCGAGAAACCAGAGGGAGAAAGGAAGAGACCAGCTGAGAGATGGCTTTTGCCCTTTCCAAAGGAAGGAAGGCTCTTGCCTTGAGGGTGTCCAGCTCTGCTCCTATAAAAGTGAGGAGCTGTACTGGTTCGAGAACTGACTTGGGAAGATTGAGAAGGAACCCCAGGGAAGTGAGAACTTTCTGGGTAACCTGCAGATCTGACTTGACTTGGTCTGAAGACTGGCCCACTAGAAGCCAATCATCCAGATATGGAAAAATAGAGATCCTTTTCCTTCTTAAAAAGGCCACCACTACTGCTAGGCACTTTGTAAACACCCTTGGAGCTGAGGTTAGACCGAAGGGCATTGCTCTGAACTGATAATGGCCTGAGGGCAATTCGAATCTGAGGTACTTTCTGTGGGAGCACCTGATGGGAATGTGAAAATAGGCATCCTTGAGGTCCAGAGAGGCTAGCCAGTCTCCTGGCCTCAGAGATGGAAGAATTGTTCTCAGAGTCACCATCTTGAATTTTGGCTTTACTAGGTGCTTGTTTAGGTATCTTAGATCTAGGATGGGTTGCCACTCCCCTGTCTTTTTTGGGGTAAGGAAGTACCTGGAGTACAGACTTTTGCCCCTGTATGGAGCAGGAACTCTCTCTATGGCCTTTAAAGCCAGTAGAGACAAAACCTCTGCCTCTAGAGCAAGGGTTTCTGAAGTATTTGCAGGTGGAAAGGATCTGGGTCTCAGTTTCGGAAAACTTTTGAAACTGAGAACCAGTCCCTGGCTTACAACCTCCAGGACCCACTTGTCTGAGGAAACAAACATCCAGTCCTGGACAAAGTAAGCCAGCCTGCCTCCTACTGGAATGGCCGAGTCGACCCGGGCTGACACATCAGGGTGTCTGCTTTGCAGGAGCCTTAGGCTGAGGGGTGGATGCAGCCCTGCTCATCCCCCTTCTGCCTCTCCCTCTGAAGAACCCCCTCTGAGAAAAGGAAGAGGAGGCCTGCGCTTGGTAGAAAGGCCTATGAAAAGGCCTGTCCCTGCCCCTAACTTGCTGCCTCTGAGGAGTTGCCTGCCTCTCCTTGGCCTGGGCACTCCTATTAGTGGTCCTGTACTCATTAATTTTCTTCATGTAATTCTCTGTCTGCTCCCCAAACAGAGAATTACCCACTACAGGAAAAATCCATGGCCTTAGCCTGGGTGTCCTGCAAAAGGCTAGTACATCTGAGCCAGGCCATTCTCCGAAGAGCCACAGAGGTAGCCATGACTCTCGATGACACATCACTGAAGTCCACGGCAGTATGAAATTGCACCTTTGATGCCTCAATCCCATCAGCAGCCACCCCCTCCGGCTCCTTGGCTAGCTGTGGGGAGGCCTGTTTAGCCAGTGCCAGTATAGGGTCCCACCTGGACTTCTGGTACCTGGCTGTATAGGCCATATAATGACCTGCCTGAGTCCCAAAGATGATGCCAAGTACTGTTTCTTTGCCATGGCATCTATCTTCCTGGAATCTTTGTCTGGGGGTGTGAAGCCAAGGGGATGTTTGCCTTGTCACAGGCACAAGCCTGCACTACCCCAACATGGCTGCATTGCTGGTAAAGAAATTCCGTATCCGAGCCTGACAAGGTATACCTCTTGTCCATTCTCTTGTCAACAGGATGTACAGAGTTGGGAGACCTAAGAATTTTTTGTGTCTGTTTCCCAAATGACCTATGAAGGGGAATAGACAGTCTCTTAGACTCTGGGATGTCCATTATCTCTATGAAGTCAGGCTCCTCTTGATCCTCTACAGCCTCCTCAATAGGAGGCTGGAGGGTTTGAAACCACTTTCTGTAGAACAGAAAGTGGGGAGAGGGACTCAGACCTAGGAGGAAACACAGAAGAGCCCGTCTGGGGAGATGTCCGGTTCCACAGGCACATCCAGACTTTCACCGTCATAATCATCCTCTTCAAAATCCCCCTCCTTATCAAACTATGGTTCGTAAAAATCTTCAGGGGAATAATCCTGAACCGGGGGAACCAACCAAACCGAACCCCTGCCAGAAGGCGCCGGATCGACTGGAACCGGACAAAGCGATTCCACAATCCGAATCGCTCAGGCTATTTCTTTGGCGGTCGGAACATGCAGCTCTGGATCCAAACTGGCCGATTTATCCTTTCATTTTCTTTTTGTAGGAACCGATCCCACAGGATCGTCTCTCCTCTTGCCAGTATCCCCCTGGACGGCACTCCTCTGGTTCGGTGGGAACCGAACACGAGGCTGGCCTTCGGGTCAAGCGGTTCGGCCTTCTTATCCCTAAGTCTACCTCACCTTTTCTCCAGGGTAGACTTAGGAAATTCCTTACAAATTTGGCAGTCTGAATCGAGGTGGTCAAACCCCAGACAGTAAACACAGGTGGTGTGGGGATCGGCCTGCAAAACCTCCCCACACACTGCAGTGTTGAAACCCAGTGGGCCTGGTTTTTCTTGGGTTTCTCAGACATGGGCAACCCTAACCAACTTACCCTTTATATGGCAACCGCCAGGCAAGACTCTATTGGTTTCAGTGTGTCACGGATGATGGAAAAAAACGCTAAAATTACATTTTTTTTTTTAAACCGATACGGACCGGTAACCACACACTAACTTTTTCTTTTTCAAGATCTTCGTAGAAGACCAGTTCAGCCGAACCGATCAGAAAAATTTCACAATTTCCACACAACAGTTGCTAATCTAAGTACTTACGGTACCACAGAGAGAGAGTCTCGAAACGAAAAACGGAATGAAAATCAGACTAAAACCAAAACTTTAACCGAGATAGAACCGAGCAGAAGGAGAAATCTCCGGAGCGACTGTTCAGTGAGGCGGAGTAAAGAATCTGACGGTTTGGTTTCAAAAGGACACAGACAGAGTTTTCATCCGAGCTCGAGCCCAACGTTCTATGCCTGGCATAGAATTTAAGCCTTCACTCTCCGGGGCAGTTCAAGAGCTGGAGCTAACTGCAAATTGTCAGAATACAGCAAGACTTCATGTTGTTTGAAGGGAGAGGGGTGCTCTGATAAAGACTTTCAAGTTCCTAAAAGGAATGAAAAGGTAAACTGTCAGGAATTATTCAACAGGAATAGGGAGTCAAACACACAGGGACATGAGTGGAAGCTGGTTGGGGGGGGGGATTCAGGAGGCATGTGAGAAAGTATTATTTTACAGACAGAGTGGTTGAGCCATGGAACAGCCTACTGGCAGATATGGTGGGTGCCAAAATCATTAATGGTTTCAAGCATGTCTGGGACAGTGTAATGAGCTTAATAGTTGCCCAGGGTGGTGGCAGTAAGGGAGGGGGCAAGAAGGGGCTTAAAACAACATCTAGACAACAGGGTTTGGGGTAGGATTGTGTACAACAGGGCAAACTGCATGTACTGATGGTCTTTTTCTGCTGATACAATGTTTCTATTCCATCTTGGGCATCTAGTGACAGCACAAAGCGCTCAAGCTTTGCTCTTACGGTTATGATGTCACTAGAATCTCTTGATGAAATTACAGCATTTTTACTAATTGTTTCTCATCTATTATTATAGTGAATTACTTCCCAGCCTAGAGACTTGTGTTTAATACTTTATTCAGACACTGGCTGTCTTGTTCACCTAGGCCGTGTCTTTGGACAGTCCTGCATATTTCCAAGTGCACGAGATATATGTTTTCCTCTGTGGCAGACCTGGTACAGTACTTCACTGAGGTAACATTATAACAACCAAGGCTTCAGTTACAGTAACTCTGTTTTGGAAGCATCTGACTTGCAAACAAGAGGGTAAGACTTCCAAAAAAAGGGGAGTTTTGACTCCAAACAGGAAAAAAATAACATTGGATAACATCCAGTTTTTGAAGGCACAAGCTCAAACTAAGTTGATTTTTCTGAAAAGGGGGCATTTTCACTAATAGTATTTTATATTAGTTTCCAAACATTTGTCTCTTGGCAGTTTTAACTTCCAAAATGTGGGACCCGAAAGTACTGTATTTTTACTTCAAGAAAACTGGAATGACTTTAAAGTTTAAGCCCATGGAATTTTTGACTTCCACAGAAAAAACTGCTCTCTTAGTCTAAACGGGAACAAAGTATCAGCCTGATATCAGGCACCATTTGCTCTCGATGAAGACTCGTCAGTCTACCTTACTCACACATTAGATACTGCTACCCAGGGTCCCAGATCATTGTTAGGACTGGTAATTATTTACTGCTAGCTTCTACAACCTGGTGGTATTTTCATCTTAATGGCAGTAATACCATCTACAGACCCATCTTAAATGCCCCAATCTCTAAACTGAGTCTCAACCCAACTGACAGTGTGTAGCCACTATGCCTGACATGTCTGATACTGCCACGGAGTTTGATACTGCCCCACGGCTACATAGCACTGTGGGTTTTTTTTTTCTGAAACTGTCTCCTGGACAGTATACAACTGATACTAATACTCTTTTCCTCCCCTTCCCCTATTGCTTTCAATTTATTATTGCAAGGTGATGGCTTCTAGCATATCATTATACTGCCAGTTTTGGGCATGTGTGGCAACATACTGTAACTGTGCAGGTCAGAGACATATTCTTAAAATCAGAAACCGGGAGTGAATCATGCAAAACTCGTAGGAAAATACTTTTTTTCCCCCTCAATAAAAGTTTTTATTTTTAAACAGTTACGAACACCAGATCAGGGGGTGCACCAGGAAAAGTTAAGATGCGTTAGTAACAGCGAAGTTCAAACAAGTAAAGTAACTTTTGTATCCAAAGCAAGGAGACTGACTGCAGATGTCATTTATCAGAGCCAGATATTTTTTATAACATTGTGTAAGATACAGAACGAACATTTAACATTTCCATAATGTCTACAAAAACCAACGAATACACTCTCTGGATAAACTGTAAGAGTAAATAATGTTACTCCCGTTATCTGTTCCACACCTGCTTCCCATGATGCTTTGTATTGGTTTAGGGCTTTAAAATGTGTGTGTGTGTGTGTTTTGAGAGAAACATAAATCAAACAGTCTGGACCTCCCTGTGGTTCATGAATCCTAACTATAACAAACTTTGGTCAGAGCCAGTATGGCTACGAATGCATTAGCCTGAGAACAGATATAGAATAATCTGTGGTTTAGTTGTAATTTACTTCTTGTATTATTGTGATGTAAAAATCCCACATTTACTGGACAACAGGAGAAAAGTCTATGGGGTATGGTTTCAGCTACCCTCCGGAAACTACCTGAAATGGGAGGTGTGTGTCAAACAGCTGGTATGCAATGGTACAGTTTCCCACGGAATCTATAGCATTGCATACCAGCTCTGCTGTGGTCGATATCCCCAATTACTTTTTCCCTTGGAGGGGTCAAAACAGCAAATTTCATCTTTTCCAGTACTGGCCATGCCTAGTGGACTGCTAACAAGAAGTCCACTTTTAGCGCTGAAAATGGAAAGGATTCACTGAGGGAACCCATCCCCTTTGATCTAGTATCGAACATATGACAGGGGTCTGGGGATATGTTTCTTCACTATACAGTATGTTGTTTTTTTTTATTTTTGGTAACCGGGTAAGGCCCTCTAGGCACAGGTGCCTGTCTTCAGAGGCAACCTGGGAGCACTTTGGAGGTTAAATGACTTGTCCAGAGTCACACAGTATGCTGGTGGAGGTTGTGAGAATCAAACCCAGGTTGGCTGGATGTACCAAGCTCATTCACAGCTCGTTACTCTGACCTCTAGGCTACACTGCCAGCCCATAACAGTAGGTGCTGTATTGGCTGGGAACTGACCTCAGTTCAACTGCCTGGAAGGCAACTATGCTAACCACTATACCAGCAATGCAATTTTTAATTAAAGTGTTTCTCTCCTGTGTGATGCTGGCCCCCTTCAGCATCACCCTGCTCACAGCTGGCACTCCCCTCCCCAAGGACTTATCGGCCATACATAACCCTACAGAGTACCCCTCCATGGCAGGGCCAAAAGGGGAGGGACCGCCCTCGCCCCTTCCAGTGACCCAATCCAGTACTGGCCTTGCCTGAGCGAACATGCGGTTCAAGAGTGGGGCGGGCTTCATCTTGTCACACCACACTTTTTCTTCCTCCATTTTCTCTCCTTGACCATTGGTGGCATTCAATGGTGCAGACACGCATGTGTGCTGTAGAGGCACACAGATGCCATGTGTCAGCTTCTGGCCACCCCCCCATTCTGGTTACAATCACTGCCCCACCACCACACCTCCATGCAGTGGTAACACAGGAGCAGCACGGCACAACCTTTCGCCCCAGGAGAGGAGAGCTGTCAGGTGAATGCTCAGTCCTTTCCTCCAGCCGCCCAAGTCCGCATCCAAACTCTGATCACCAGCGTGATGGGAGGTGTGACATCTGGCACCTCAACCCCCTTCGTGCCACTGAGCTGGCCCTGTGTGTTTCATTTTTACACTTTTGTAAGTTTTATGCCTTTTGGGGGGGAGGGGATTTTACATAGAAGCAGTCCTTCCTCATTTTACTCGCGGAACTGAATCAGACTTTTAATTTCACTCTCGAGTTCCACCAGGTTCCCTCCCATTTCCACGACAGTCTGCTTTAAGTTTCACTAAGCAGTCTTAAAAATGTGACAGAGGGGTGGGGGTCTAGTGGTCAGATCATAGGCTTGGGAACCAGCAAGTTAAGGTTCATATCCCTCCAGAACCACTTACTCACTGTTACCCTGAGCAAACTGCAGTGACTAAGTGTAAGAGCAAGGTTCATGAGTTGTGTTGTGGTCTTCAATTGATACAGTTCCTTGACAGATTTCTGACATGCTGCAATCATTGTTCTAACTGACCAACCTTAGCTGTAAAGTCAGTGGGTAGAGTTCCTACCAGGTTTCAGTTTACATTGCCACTCTCTGCATACCTATGTAAACTGGAGCCAAATAATGACTGCCTGTGCTTGTCTCATCCTCCTCACCATTTATCTGTTCTATCAGTACATGCTATGGAGGTATAACATTAAATGTTTCTGCTATGTCAGATCTCAGTTAGTTAATTATAGAGTTGTTCTTCAGTCACTGACACTTGCTCCAACTATGTTAAGTATTGTGTACAGTCTGCAGCATTCTTCCAGTTGCAGAGGTGGCACAGAAAACACAAAAAAGTGCCACAATCATAGATTCATGAATAAAGTAGATCTGGTAGGAGGAAGGGGAGTGGGATGGAGGGCACAGACAGAAGAAGAAGAATCAGCATTTATATAGTGCTTTTCATACATCCAAAGCACTTTACAAGCAATGCTAGACTGTTAGTGAAGTGACTGAATGTGTGGTGGTGGCCATATCGCACATCATCACCCACACACAGCCTGGATAATTGCATGAACCAGTTTATGGGAAGGGGAATGTTGGCCAGGACACCGGGAATGTTCCCTACTCTTTGCGAAGAGTGCCCTGGGTTTTTTTTACTTCCACCTGGACACCCACCAGGACAACACCAGGATGGGTAGAAGGGACCTCGGTTTAACGTCTCATCTGAAGAGCGGCACATCCCAGCAGTACAGCACCTCCCAATACTGCACTCGGATGCCAGCGATTTTTAGGTGCAAGTCCAATCCTGGTGTGGGACGAGAACCCACAACCTTCTGGTCCAGAGGTGGATGTGCTACCAACTGAGCCATGCTGACACTGAAGAGCAGAACAGAACACAGATGAGCGAGGATTTTATGTGCACCAATAAGGTGATGAGATTCCCACTGCGGATGTAGAAGGTAGAAGGTAATATGTGTCAGTTCTTGTTCCTGTTCCTCCTGCTCCCTCTCCTCTTGCTAGCAATACACTGCATAGCTCTTGCTATGCAGCCATAAAAGCAGGACCTTCCATCTCCCTTACAATCACACACTCGGAGGGACCAATCCACATAGGTGGCCAGGATATGCTCGTATTCAGCATACCCAGCTGCGGCGCTGCACACTCCAATGTCAGTCCAAATCAAACATCATCCACAGCCCCCATCTGCAATGCTCTGCTAGTGTAGAGCCCCCCCACTTTGGAGCAGTGGTGGGCAGTACTGTCCAGGACTATGGATGGACAAGACAATGGATCCCTTTCTGCACAGAGAACAGAAGATGACAAGAATTGCTATATCCCCGCTGCAGTGCCAACAGATTCTTAACATGTTTTAATCATTGCTGGTGGGTGCCAGTACTGCCCCCAAGCCACCGTGGAAGCTTCTAGACTGGGACTGGTAGATATGGGAGGGGCAGATCAGGCCCCAGAAATGAAGATGTGACCGGGCACAGGGGATGCATAGCTGCTAATCCAGCCCTTAGGACAGCGAAGCACCTATCCCCTGTGGCCATCCTTCAGCACGGCTGATAGTCTGCTGTGGATGCAGTACAAACTCACAGTCATCCCCTGCTCCACCCCATCCTGCCAGCCCATATAACTACGCGTGCAGGTTGGGACTGGGTGCAGAGGAGGCACACATCCAATTTTGTGGCTGCCACAGAGTAACCCACTGGTGCGCACTGTGCACGTAGGGGACACTCAGCAACTTTTCACAGCCCTCTGCAAGTGCAGAAGGGCAAAGAGCCTGCTGTGGATCTGGCCCAGTTGAGCTGTGCTGTGTAAAGAGATTCTGTAGTCTTTTACTCGTTAACAGAATAGGACCCAACTTAAACCCCCCTCCATTCTCTCCCTTCCAGAGGTATTACAGGCCCAGAGCCAAAGCAGCTCATTACGATAGATCATTCATTTTTGATGCTGTGACTTTATATAAAGCAATCATTTATCATTACCTTGTATCTTGGTGAAAAACAGGGTGCTTAACTGTTTAAACAAAAATTCATATTTTTAATCCTTTCACAGAAAATTCTGGTTATAAGCACAAGGATGTGAAAGGACATGATAAGCATTCATTTGAATGAGAAAGTAATTTTGTTTCATTTGTATTATTTAAAAGATGTAATGGCATTTCTTAAATTAGTTATACCCTCACAGTACAGGATTCTCTGATCATCTTGAAGTCTTCCCGCTAACTCCACTGTGATTTTATATATTATTCCATTATCTTCCACTGATCCAAACTGCTTAATGTTCCTACATACACGGCTCCATTATAGGGACATGATAGGCAAAGAAATACCAAGGGGCTCCATCATGTTTGTCTCCTGCCATGAATGCAACTGCCTCATTCAATAGATTTTACTGTGATATACATGGGATACACAATGGCCAGACTCAGAATATGCCATTTATTAGCATAAATGACGGGACAGGACCATAACTCACAAGTGAGAGCCACACACGAGTTATAAAATTTCTGCCCCCTCACAAGTGATGACGAAGGTCATATTCTGAGTGAGGCCATTTCAGTCCAATTTATACAATGTATTTTAAATTGTAAAGCTCTCAGATTAGTTCTTTTGATGAAGAATAAACAGCTTCTGTTTGATTTCTCTGCCCTGTTCTGCATGCAACAGAGATTATTGTGATGTAAACAGGCATTGTTCAAGATGCTCTCCCATTGGCTAAGAGCTTCTTTGTGATCAACTTAAAGTGACAATAACTGGTGATGAGCCACACCTAGAATGATGAAGAAGTATATGACCACCTGACTTTGATGGTACCTTACACCCCTGGTGACCCCCTAGGAAAATTGCTAAGAATACAGTGAACAGATTATGTAATGATTACCTGTTGTATGAAATGCAGGGAAGTGATGAATTGTCCCTATCAATTGGACCGATATCCCTCTTGACTGTCCTTCCTTTCTGTCTCCTTGGTTTCCCTGTCCCCCCTTTCCTTAAGCTTTCCACATGCCCCTCCTCTCCCCATTCACAGGGGAGCCCTGGTTGATTTTATGTAACTCCTCCTCCCCTGTCATCCCCTCCTACCTCCTCCTCTTTTTCTTGGACTTTACTGTTGTCTGATTAATATCGATGGTAGTTAATTGTAGGTTTTCCTTTTTTTTTTTTCTGTACCCATTGTACCCTGGGCAGCCACTTTGTAATAAGTTAAGCAATTGATGGTTCGGACTTCAAATGGAGCTACTGGGTACAATGGTCAACTGCTATTGCCTTGATGTCTTGTACTGTTCATACTAATCTTATAAAAATTTCAATAAAGCATGATTTCAAAAAAAGAACGATGATAAATGATTTATCATCATTTTAGGTCTTCAGGTCATAGAAATAAATTATTTATCTGTGAGGTTTCATTCTCCCCCACTGTACATTGTATAAACAATTTATATAACATCTTTTATCTAAGAATATCCAACATCCAAGAGATACAGTAAAGAGGTTTTTTAAAGCAGCAGTGCAACAAAGTCAGGCAAAAGTCCGATTCCACCCTTTCTTTAATCTAATAGATTCCAGACCTCTTACAGTTTCATTTGCTGGTAAAACTGCACAGTTCTACCAGAAGTTAGGTATTTTATGAAGGTTTTAAAATCCTTTTTCTCAAGAAAATAGATGCCTGCTTCATTTGGCTTAGAAATAGCATTGTAAAACTGACAAAGGGTTAGGATTAAAAAAAATACAAAAAAATATATAATGAACAGAATATGAATCACCTAGAAAAGCAGATTTAACATGTAAGCTACTACTTTTAGTAATGGAGCTGGAAACTAGCTTTTTGAAAAATATTTTTTCACTGCACTGCTGCTTTCAAGAATTAACATTTTTTGTTTGAGTTCAGCTGTTTAAACTATTTTCCAGTGTTCTGCAAAAAAAAAAGCCATGTTGGCATTGTCAGAAATCTTAGTACCATAAGGTAACACCTCGGCTAATGTGGTACTTTGATTAATACTGTTGTAAGGCGGAAACGTCGTAATGCAGTACCTTAATGTGGTAAACCTTTCTGTGGTAAAGCAAGTTTCAAAGTTCAAGTTTTTGTTTATTGGGATATTAACCACTGAGTCTAGGCTTACTTCCTATAGCATCCCAGATAACGTAGAGCAGTTGGTCCAGGAGGTTGGCAGGTGGTTAGGAGGAGCAAATCAGGTGCCCCATCACTCTCTGCTCTCCAACACATTACCTCCAAAAACCATATAAACACTACAAACAGGTATCTGCCTCTATCTCTGAAATCAAATAAAGAGGCAGAAGACACTGCAGAGCAGGACACTGCGGCACAGGAGCTAGCACAACAATACTCACCCAAATCAGGAACCAAAACTAAACAAGCACAAAGGAAATCCAAAAACTTGATCATAGGAGACTCAATGATTCGGGAGTTGATACCCATCTCCAGCCAGGGTGATGGTCAGATGTCTCCCAGGTACATCAGCATGGAGAGACACTGACCGCATTGCTAAAATTGTTCACAAAGCAGGAGAAAACACTGATGTCCTAGTACACATAGGGACTAATGATCCTGCCAGCTGGTCAGTTGAGGAGACCAAGGAACACCTGACTAGGGCTGGGTGACAAACTATCATCTATTTCGTCTGGCATCTCCTTCTCTGAGATCCTGCCAGTCTGGGAGAAGGGAGCAGATGGACGGAAGGTCAGAGAAGGGAGATAGGGGAGCTAAACACGTGGCTCAAGGACTGGTGCCAGGAAAAGGACACAGATTTGTAGAACTGGCAACAGTTCTGGGAGCGAAAGTTCTTAAATTTGATGGACTGCATCTGACTAAAGAGGGAGTCAGTGCATTGGGGCAGAAGTTTGACGTCTTTGCAGAATATTTAAACTAGCAATGGGGAGAGGTGCAGCACCCATACGCCGAATGGGAAGAACACCCCTCCCCCCTCAGCTAGTGGTCAAACAGGAATTCAGCGTGTTTGCCATTCATTTGCATCACCAGGTAAGAAAAAAGGTTTGTCTCCCCATACGATGCACAGGGGTAATGCCAAACTTCACCCAACAACTAACACACCAAACTCTGGCCAATGGAAAATCATGTACACAAATGCTCACAGCCTGGGAAATAAGATCCCAGACCTGCAGGCAATAATGTCAGAGGCTAAACTGGACATAGTAGCAATTAGTGAGACGTGGTTTACCAGTAACCACACTTGGGAGACTTCAGTACCTGGATATGTATTGTCTAAAAGAGACCGAGGTAAAAGGGGGAGGTGGCCCTGTATGTTAATGAAAATATCAAAGCTACAGAAATTCAGAATACACATAAGGAGCCAGAAGAACTGTGGGTCACCCTGGAAACAGGTAATGGGACAGCCATAAGAACTGGGGTTGTCTACAGGCCCCCAGACCAGAGGGAGGACATAGACACACTACTGTTAGAAGATATACAAAACATGACAGCTAAAGGGGAGGTTCTGATAATGGGAGACTTCAACATGCCAGATACAGATTGGTCAATACCAGCAGGAACATCTGCCAGAACTAGACTCATAGTGGATTCCCTGCAGGGGAGGCCTCAAACAACTGGTACAGCAACCCACAAGAGACAGGGCTATCCTAGATCTAGTACTGACTAACAAAGAAGGGATCACAGATCTCCAGGTAGAAGGTCACCAGGCCAGTGACCATCACATGGTATGGTTCAATTTGGCTACTACATCTAAATCATCCCATTCCAAGGCAAAATATGGGACTTCAGAGGAGCTGACTTTGATAAGATGGCCAACAGAGTTAAGCTAGCCCTGGCAAAAGAAACACAGGTGAGGAGGTACAGGCAAAGTGGGAAAGCATTAGGATACAATACTTGAAGCAACATCCCATTGTGTTAGACAGAAAAGGAAAAAGAAGAAGGAAACCACTTTGGTTCTCAAATATAGTAGCAGAAAAGGTCAGAGCCAAAAGGCTGGCCTTCAGAAAATATAAGGGAACACAGCGGGATGAAGATAGGGAGGCATACCAAACTGCCCTAAGGGAAGCAGGTAGGCAGTAAGGCAGGCAAAGTCCCAAACTGAGGAAACACTAGCACGAACAGTAAAAGAAGGTGACAAGACTTTCTATAGATACATTAGTGAAAGGAGAAAGTCCAGAGGGGTATTGCTAAGCTTAATGGAGAAAAGGGAGCATGTGAGGAGGAGGACCCTGTAAAGGCATCTATCCTAAATAGATACTTTGCTCAGTATTTACTGAAGAGAAGGTAGGGCAGGGCCCACAGCTCAGCATCATGGACACAGGGGGAGGGAGGGAGCACTACTCTTCACAAAAGAAAGGGTCCTACAAGAGCTCTAAGCTCAGGTGGATAAGGCAATGGGACCTGATGGCATACATCCCAGGGTACTTAAGGAGCTAAAGGAGGAACTAGCAGAGCCATTAGCAGAATTGTTTAGTGAGTCTCTGAGCACAGGAGAGGTCCCAGAAGACTGGAGAAAGGCTCATGTGATCCCACCCACAAGAGTGGTAGCAGGGAGGAGGCGGGGAACTACAGACCGGGTCAGTCTTACCTCAGTAGTGGGCAAGATTATGGAGGCACTCCTTAAGGAAAGGATAGTGCAACACCTGGAATCCATAGGGGCACAGGATCCAAGACAGCATGGGTTTACAAAAGGAAGGTCCTGTCAAACTAATCTCATAGATTTCTTTGACTGGGTAACCAGAGTGGTGGACCAAGGGGGAGCAGTTGATGTCGCCTACCTTGACTTCAGCAAAGCTTTTGACACTGTTCCACATAGAAGATTGATAAATAAGCTAGGTAGGCTCGGGTGGGGAAGTTGGTCAACTGGGTGGCAAACTGGTTGACTGGCAGAAACAGAGAGTGGTGGTAAATGGTATACAGTCAGAAGAGATGCAAGTCACAAGTGGGGTACTCAGGATCAGTCCTGGGGCCAGTCCTATTCAACATCTTCATTAGTGACCTCAAGAGATGGACTAGAGGGTAAGGCTTGTCTGTTTGCAGATGACACCAAGATCTGCAACAGAGTAGATGATCCAGATGGGTGGGCAGAATGAGAAGAGATCTGGATAAACTAGCAGAATGGTCAGAAGAGTGGCAACTGGGATTTAATGCAAAGAAGTGCAAAATCATGCACATAGGGAAGAGAAACCCTGAAGCCACTTATAGGCTGGGAGGAGCTGACAGTCACAAAGGAAGAAAGAGACTTGGGCATCATCATCACTGATGACCTAAAATCATCCAAGCAGACCTCTAAAGCAGTAGGTAAGGCTAGGGGGTGTTAGGGTGTATTAGTAGGGGTATCACAAGTCGTAAGAGGGAGGTAATAATCCCTCTGTACAAGACATTGGTTAGGCCCCATCTGGAGTACTGATGCAGTATTGGAGGCCACACCTTCACAAGGACATTAACCAAATTGAGGCAGTCAGAGAAGGGCAACCAAAATGGTGCAGGGACTGCATCAGAAGACATATAAGGACAGATTAACGGAGCTCAATATGTATACCCTTGAGCAAAGGAGGAGAGAGGTGATATGATCGAGACATTTAAACACCTTAAGGGCATAAACAAGGTGAAAGAGTCTAACATGTTTAAATATAAGAAAAATAGCAGGACAAGAGGACACAGCATGAGATTAGAGGGAGGCCGATTAAGGGGAATGTGAGGAAATTCTTTTCACAGAAAGGGTGGTAGATACATGGAATGACTACCACAGAAGTGAGTAGCTATGAATACAGTGCAGGGCTTCAAACAGGCATGGATAGGCATAAGGGAGCAATACAAATGACTATGAATAGATAGGTCACTGACAGAGCAAAGGCCGATGGCACATTTATAAGGTAGAAAAAGAAATGGGCAGACTGGATGGGCCTTGCGGTCCTTATCTGCCGTCAACTTCTATGTTTCTATGTTTCTATGAGCAAGGTATAGCAAAATAATAATCGATAGTAAACATAACACGTCAAGTTACAGTGCTGCACTCTCATACTAACAATAACAATTTCAACTACATAACAGCTAAAAAAAATTTTTAGAATACTGGCGTCGAGTGCCATTTGTCACAAGTGCTCCTTTAACAGGTTGATGGTAGTGTGCCAAGTAGCTATCTTAATGTAATAGGCAGTCTGTATCAATATATGGGACAAATAAGATTGCTGCTACTGTATGTGTGGGGCTGGCCTCGATTAGCGCCATATTTTGCAAGTGAATATTTCTTATTTTGTTGTTTTAAATTAGAATATCTCAGATCTGGTTGATCCCGCCATCCTGCAGCCCTAATATCTGCTATCGAGACACCAGCTGAAAACATCCCAAAATCTTCCATGACCGACGTTGGGGCCAGGCTGCAGCTGTGGGAGATTCAATGGATAGAAACTCCATTTCTAGTGTTTAGGAGTTTTAATCAGCTGTTTTTTGGCCCCACTACCCTACAGAGGCTATACTTAGCTTACAGTTAGCCTCCAGAGGGCAGCAGGACTGGCAAACAGCTGACTGAAACTTCTAAACACTAGAAACGGAGTTTCAATCCATCAAATCTCCTATGGCTACAGCCTGATCCTGATGTAAACTGCAAGGAATTCTGGCATTTTTACAGACAGTCTCCCAACTAATAAATGTCAGGGGTGTACGGAAGAGGGACCAACCAGACACTTTAAAACAACAATGTAAGACATTTTTGTTTTGTTCCGGGAGAAAAGTTCCTTAGGCAGGTTGCATCTCTGTCTCAACCTAGACAGGGATTGTGGAGGTTTTGGTACCGAGACACCTCTGCTTTCCAGGTCCTTGTTGGCATCATCAGCAGTGTGGTAAAGGACCTCTGCCTCAGGGAACAGCACTTTCAATTTTGCAGGGTAAATGTTTGATGAGAAGTCCTGCTTGTTTTAAGACATGGAGGCAGGCTGCATAGGCTTTGCACTGCGTAATAGTGGTCAAAGTAAGTTTGCATCTCATTGTATGTGGTTACCTTCTCCCTCCATGCAGTCAGTAGAATTTGTTCTTTGACTACATATGTCCTGGGGTTCTTGTTCCCTTTGTGCATCACCTTGCACTGTTTGGCACTGAACATCAACCACCAAACCACTGATCACCTCTCTAGACTTTTCAAGTCTCTCTGCATTTCCCTAACCCCTTCCTTACAGCCTATCCTGCCACAGAGCTTAGCATCATCTGCAGAGAGATACATCTTGCCCTGGAATCCTTCTCCCATGTCACTGGTGAACATATTGAAATGGACTGGACCCAGGACCAATCCTTGTGGCACCCTACTGGTGGTCTCCCTCTCTTCTGATTTGACTCCATTAATCACAACCCTCCACTGTCTCCCTTCCAGCCAGCTTCTCACCCATCTGTGTCCTTCACTGCACACAGAGCCTCTAGCTTCTCCAGCAAACTTCTGTGAGGCACCGAGTTGAACGCCTTGCTGACAGTGAAACAGTGTAACTCCACAATGTGGCCCTTATCCACTAGTCTCATTACTCAGTCAAAGAATACTATCAGGTTGGTCTGATAAGAACTCCCCTGCCACAAACCCATGCTGTTTACTAACCTGGAGTCCACTGCTCTTCAGGTAGTCCGCAAGGTCCTCTTTGACTAGTGTCTCCATTAGTTTACCCACAACAGAGGTAAGACTTACAGGACTGTAGTTACCCAGATGCTCCTTGCCCCTCCTTAAGAAGAGAGGGACTACGTCCACTTCCCTCCAGTCCTTTGGAACTACCCGTCTGAATTGAGCTATCGAACTGCCCTACCAGGTGTTCAGTTAGTTCTGCTGCCAATTCCTTAAGCACCCGCAGACGCATCCCATCTGGCTCTGGGGCCTTATTTATGTTTAGGGCTGCTGTTCCTTTTCAAAGCCTTTCATTGGTAAATACGTCCTGCCTCATCTCTGAGATATCCCTTACAGCTGCCTTTTAATGCCACTCTGTGGCAGAGATCCTCTGTCTTCCCTTGTGAATACAGAGCAAAAGTAGTCATTACGAATGGCTGCTTTCTGCCCATCTTACTTACCATACCTCCCTCAGTTAGCCTAACAATTCCTCTTCCCTTCTTTTTTCCAATATATATATATATATATATATATAAAGAACAGTTTTCCCCTGCCTTGACCTGCTCTGCAATATGTAGCCATGTGTCTGCCTTTGCTTCTCTGACGCCCCTTGGTTTCCCTTGCTCTCATTTGGCAATCTCCCCATTCCATCTCCCCTTGCTTCTCACTGTTCCTGGAGGGCCTTCTTTATGTCTCCAACTGCTTCCCAGACCTCTTCAGAGAACCATATTGCTCTCCTGTGCCTGTTTCTTTCAATTACCATTCTTGTGCAGAACTCTGTTGCCTCAAGAATGCCCCCTTCCCCATCTTTCCTCCACATCCCTGATACTGTCCACTCCAAGTAACTTGTTCCAGACCAGCTCCCCTCATCCAGCTGAAGTCTGCCCTTCTGAAATCTAGGACTTCAGCCTTTGATGAGGGATTACTGGTCCCAAGGGCCTGGCTGAACTATATAGAGACATGGTTACTGGACCCTAGCGGCTCCCCTACCCTCACTACTCCTACAACTTCTGCAATGGTGAGCACCACATCGAGAATGGCAGCCTGCTTAGTGGGTTCTTTAACCAGCTGCGCCAGCAGGCAGTCCTGCAATATATCTAGCAGGGCTGGCTTCTGATGTAAGAAGCTGCAACAGCATTTGGCTTAGTGAGAAAAGCATTTTCTGATGCTGAACTATACTGCAAGTATAATTTGTGGTATTATTTCATGTTTCATATCCCTACACCTCCACTGCAAAAATGCTCATTTTTAGGAAGAAAATGAAGGATACCTTGCAGGTAACATCAGACATCCCCAAATATCACGGACACTTCAGAGTCATGCAATCAACCCTGATACAACAACTGTGGTGCTCAGCATCTCACTACCGCCTTTTTGGTTTTTTTTTAAGTTTCTTTATTCACTGGTACCTAGGGCTTCTCTCCAGGGTACCACTCAACTTCTGCCTCTACTCCCTGAAATCTCCTTTTCTAGGCTCCTTCTGAGCTGTCTCCACTCGGTCCCCATGGCATTGATCCAGCCCCCCAGATCACCCCCGGGAGGGTCGGCCTGCCTGGTGGCAGCTCATATGAAATTAGAAGGACATCCACGGGAGCCGTAGAGCTGGAGGCCAGAGAGGCAGTTCTGGTGCAGGATATGGGCAGGTCTCAGGCCCCTTCACCTCCGCTGGCCACTAGGGTTTTTTCCATACTGTCCCCCAGAGCACAGACATGCAATGCCAGCAGTGCACCTACGTGCAGCCGGCCACCGCCGCTCCGCCCTGACATAGTGTCGAGCCCCTGCTACCTGCAGGGCCCCTGGTCTCCACCAGGAGCAACAACAGAGCGGAACACACCCTGGAACCCACCCCAGGAGGGGAGAGCAGTCCTCTGGATGCTCAATCCCCTCCCTCCGTTCCCAAACCCAGGTTGCTGGCATGGCACGAGGTGTGGCATCCAGTGCCTCAACTCTCAGCACAACCGGGCCAGTGTACAACTTTTGTTTTTAACAATTTATTTACCTTGGATAGCTCACCTCAGTGGCAGCACCTTGTTTTCCATGGGGTCCTGCTTCTACCCAATTTCACAGTTCCAAGGACCGAAATACAGGGGCGTCAAGCTACTTGCTCAAAATTGCACAGTGAGTCCGTGAGCTTGGTCGGGTTTAAACTCCAAATCTCTTGGTTGCTAGGATAAAGCACAACTTGATTGAGTCTACAGAATATCTATGTTTTATCTGAATAGTAGACTGTACTTACTTTGTATGTTGTTTGACTTGAATGTCTTTGCAAATGGGTGTTATATACCCAAAGACTTCCCTAATAACACCAATTTCAAAACTATGTTCTACCTGCTAGATTGCACCACCTTTAGAAAAGCATGAACCTATTGCTGAACCAAAGCTGTTCATGCTAGGACACAAATTTAATTAACAGATTTTTTTCCATTTTAGATGATCCCTTTCTCTTGTCTCGCCTTTTCTCTCCATTTTGAGTTTCCTTTAGCATTTTGTTTCAGATTTGAAATCATTAAAGGAGAACTGCACTGCACATGTAAGTCATTTTCCCTGTAGAAACTGTTTTTAAGCACTGGTTCATAGTCTCTTCATTTTCCATCTGTACAGCCCGTTTAGTAACTGCAATGCAGATTTCTGATTTACACTGGGTGGTAAACTCCAGTTTAGAACTGCATGATGTAGCCTATGTCCAGCTCAGCCACAGAGTTCTACAGAACACTGATGCATTGTGCCAACAACTGAAGGGCGTAACAGAGACATAAACTACATCACAGAGTTCTAAAATGGTCCTTGTCAGCAGCATGTAAATCAGAAACACCCACTGGCATAACTAAAAATACTACTTAGCTAGAAAAACAGCAGAATTTGAACCAATATTTTTTTTTAAACTGCTACTATTCGGAAAAATTACTTGTAGAGTCAGCACAGTTCTCCCTTAAAGGGGGCGGTGGTGGATGGGGAGGAGGGGAGGGTGGCCCTACAGGGGGACCTGGAGGCTCTGGAAAGATGGTCTAGAAAGTGGAAGCTGAGGTTCAATGCAGGGAAATGCAAGGTACTCCACCTGGGGGCCAGAAACCCAGGTCAAGTGTACACCCGGGGGGGGAAATGCTACAAGTCTTGATGGCTGAGAGGGACCTGGGGGTGGTGGTGGATGTCAAGATGAACAACTCTGAGACTTGTAGGAGGGCAGCAGCCAAGGCCAACAGGATGCTGGGATGCATCGCTAGGGGGATCACCTCCAGAAGGAGGGAAGTGATACTCCCTCTGTATAACTGCTTGGTGAGGCCGCACCTACCGCGTGCAGTTTTGGAGGCCACACTTAAAGCGGGACATTAACCTCCTGGAGAGGGTCCAGAGGAGGGCAACCAAAATGATTTGGGGCTTAGGGGACAGAA
The DNA here is from genome assembly GCA_016271365.2 of Neoceratodus forsteri. Taxonomy (NCBI): domain Eukaryota; kingdom Metazoa; phylum Chordata; order Ceratodontiformes; family Ceratodontidae; genus Neoceratodus; species Neoceratodus forsteri. The sequence goes on from CM028136.1 coordinate 967,131,095, forward strand.
CCTATGAGGAGAGGCTCAAAGAGCTAAATATGTACACATTGGAAGAGAGAAGGGACCGGGGGGACATGATAGAGGTCTTTAGGTACATGAGAGAGGTAAATAGGGAGGAACAGTCGGGGTGCTTGAAGGAAGGAGGAAGGGGCCACTAGAGGCATGGCTGGAAGCTGGAGGGGAAGATTCAGGGAGAAAGGAGGAGGTGCTACTTCACTGAGAGGGTGGTGGAGCCATGGAATGCACTGCCTAGGGGCTGGTGGAGGCAGAGACAGTGGAGGGTTCAAGAGGGGTGGATGGTACAGGGAAGGGTTCTGGAAGCAAAATCCAATGCAGCAAGAATATCCAGAACTGGGAAGGGAAGAAGCCAGAAGGCGAGGGGACAGCAAGGTCAGCACCCAGGGTGGGGACTGACCAAACGAGCAGACACGAAAGACCGTAAGGCCTATTCTGCTGGCATTTTAGTATGTTAGTATGTTAAAGGCACTCCATTAAATATGGCAGACTCCAGGTCATCATTAATATTCTCAGCTGCATTTGAGCACCCTGGGCTTGACTTCAGAGCTGCGTTGGGGACTTGCTTCATGACTGATTGTGCGGCCACAAGTCAGACCATCTAAAAGGTGCTCTACCTTATGCACACATCAACCACAATTCGTGGCACAGCAGAAGCCTTATGATGACACATGCGTCAATATCTGATGCACGTATCATAATGTTACCGTACGACAGTGTCAGGTGCTGTAAACATGGCACAAAGCTTGAAAACAGTATTCAGACATTGTGCACTGGCTATGCTGCCGCAGGCGCACTCCAAAATCGGCAGAAAAATACTGAAGGAAAAATGACCACCAGGACGCAACATCAGGAGCTGAACAGGAATGCAGGAAAAAAGGTGTATAAAAATGGTGATGTGACCTGCTGCTTTAAACAATTATAGTGTTCTATAGTGCAAATACCATCAACGTCATGTTAAACACAAAACAAACCCAATGGTCTCCAGCTCTGCTGAAAGTCAGAAAATCCTGTTCTGCAGCACCCTTACGTTATTTTTATCAATGTATCACATGTAAGTTCAACAGTAGTTGCTAGGGGGGTGGGGTGGGAGGCACAGCCCTTAGGCCACTAAGGACTCCACAACAGGAGCAGACTTGATAGACCACTGGGCCCTCTTCTGCTGGCAATTTTTGTATGGCACTATTTAAGACATTTCAAAATTCTGTTCAATGAATGCAGCTACAGTATCACTCTAAAAAAGAGCACACACAACAATAAGGAACACGACTACGACAGCAACGCATTCCACAATCTTTTCCCATCCTTTTCATGTATCTGGGCAGTGATGACTAATACTGCTTCTGTCCACTAGTATCAGGCCCTAAATAAGGTTCCTGTCTAGATTGAATTCAGGCAGGTCTCAGTCTGAAGGAAATTGGAGAGATGAAAGACGATTACAGGAACAGACATTATAAAAACAGACCTCACGAGTCAAACCTAATAGTAAAACCATTCTCTTTTGTGTAGACAGCAGAAAAAGCAAATATCCTGTAAGCGTTAGATATATATATAGTGTATCTTTCCGCCAGATCTCTTAGCCTCCTTCAGACAGATTCCCATTCATCTCATGACTACCTAATTTGATTATGGCTGACTACGGCACAGCAGGGGAATGAGCTGATAAAGCACCAGGCTCCAGGAAGTCAGATAAACATTTTCATCATTTCTAGTCGTAACAAGGATGGGTTAGTGCCGAATAGAAAGATATTACCCCAGTAGGATTACAAATATCAAGCTGGCACAAATGTTTTCTTCATTTACTTAATAAACTCTCTTCCATGAAAATGACAGCACAATTAGAATAATAACTCCTGAAAACACAATATTCGGGGGAGTTCTACCAGGCCCTATGCAGCTGCTATAAATAATAAGGAGAGAGCAGGATACTATTCAAACTACATAAAGGGGCAGCCAATGCTAAGTAAACTTTAAAACCAAAAATATGTTCTCTAATATGTTCTGTTTTGGTTTAGTATGTAATTCACTGATTGTATGTTCCAAATTTCTGTAAAGCATTAAAAATAAGGTTGCTCAGTTTCAAATGATCTGTTTCATCCAATCAGATCAAGCTACTGCACTAACTCTCTCAACAAATGATAGGACTAGAGAGAGAGAGAGAGAGAGAGAGAGAGAGAGAGAGAGAGCATAAGTGGGCAATCATGGGAGGAAGATTTAGAATGTTCCCACTGAGTGGGTGGGGAAGGAGGGAGAACCTGAGGGGCCAGTGGTCTTCTCCTACTGGTGACACTCAAAATAAAAAGTGGCACACGTGCTCATCTGCACATTCCTTATTTTTCCCTATTTATTCCATATTGCTGCTAATTTTAAACGCCCCTTTTTCCTTGATTCAACAGATAAGAAAGAGTACCACTCATTAGTGAAAGTGCCACCACTGGGGGTCTTCTTTCTTTCACAAATTTAAGACTCAGAAATATTATGCAGCATTTTATTTTTACCATTTTTTTTCTCTCCTGACCCCTGGTCTTCTGCCTGGCAGTGTACCCCCAGCCCACATCACTAACCATCTCAGGGACTTACTGATTAACCCCACTTACACAGAACCACTTGGGGTAGTGGCCTGCCCTGTCGGCTTTATGCTGCATTGGGGGCATAGGCACACAGCGGGCCGATAGCAGATTTTTTTCTCCTCCTGTTTTCTCCCCAAGGTGCCGAAGTGCAATGACTAACTTTCACAAATGCCAGCATCCGTCAGTGACCTCGCCACTTTTTGGCATCTCCACTGTGCTACTACCTCGTCTCTACTACGTGGCAGGCAAGCAGTGGGACAGTCAGTCCCCCCTCCCAGAGGCAGGAGTGCAGGGACTGCAGTCCACGGGATGCTCAGTCCTCCCTCCCCTGGCCTGCCCTGGCCCTTACTCATTCCTGGATGCGGTTCACTAGCATTTTGAGTGGTAGCCCTTCCACTATGTTGACAGCTTGGCTAGGAACATTTTCAATATACTAAGAAATGTGGGCATGCTGAAGTCTGTTCAGTATCCCTAGAGAATTGTTTCATAAGCTTGTTTTGAAGCATTCCATTTTTTTACCTTATTTAGGATCCCTTGTTAATAATGTCTTTTTTCCACCAGTGTTAATTTTTACAGCTGTGTGAGCGGAGCTCTGCAGATGTGTTGCCATAATTGTATCTCTTCTAGCACTGTCAGCGTGGCTCAGTTGGTAGCACATCCGCCTCTGGACCAGAAGGTCGTAGGTTCTTGTCCCACACCGGGATTGGACTTGCACCTAAAAATCGCTGGCATCCAAGTGCAGTATTGGGGGGTGCTGTACTGCTGGCGTGTGCTGTCCTTCAGATGAGACGTTAAACTGAGGTCCCTTCTGCCCATCCTGGTGTTGTCCTGGTGGGTGTCCAGGTGGAAGTAAAAGAACCCAGGGCACTCTTCGTAAAGAGCAGGGAACATTCCCGGTGTCCTGGCCAACATTCCCCTTCCCATAAACCGGTTCATGCAATTATCCAGGCTGTGTGTGGGTGATGATGTGCGATATGGCCGCCACCACACATTCAGTCACTTCATTACCAGTCTAGCATTGCTTGTAAAGCACTTTAGATGTGTGAAAAGCTCTATATAAATGCTGATTCTTCTTCTTCTTCATTGTGGAAGCATGTGACTGGACAGCACTCTGGAGTGCTTCCTCAGTGCGAGGCACAGTTCCACTCCTGTGTGTTTCTATGGCCCTTCCCCTCTTCTGGCCACAGAAACACACCCCCTTCATGATGCACTACTTTTTGTCCCCTAATTCTGGAACTGACGGCGCCATACCCAAGATGGCTGTGCAAAGCCAACTGCATATGCACGAGTATCATACATGTGCAGTTCTGTTACAGTAGCCATCTTAGTCACAGAAATGAACTGCGCATGTGCACTTCTGTTCACTTGGCCAGCTTCTGTATGGCTGACTCCGGTTCGGCTAGAGTTCCGATTATTGTTTCACTAAGTTCTCACCACTCTGAGCAGCTGTATCGGCTCTGACCAGAGTTTGTCTATGTATGAGTTCGAGAACCCAGCAACATCAGTTTAGTGGAAGCCTAAAGTGACGTATTCCATGCAGGTCTTCTGCTTGACTATTGTCGCTAGGTTCCAAAACAGTCCCCGAGATGAGCAACAGAGAGAAAACTCTATAGGGGGAACAAAAAACAAGGTGACCAAGTATGCTTTTAACTTTTCCAAAGTTTTCCTGGAGGCGTCGGCTGTTGTTTAAGTATATGGGGGTTTGGTTCAATAAATGTCTCGCCTTTATACAACACGAAGACCATATACACAAAACCACACGCCAATAGCTCGGCCTGCTCTACAGGAACTGACAATGTCTGAACCATAATGCAAGAAATCTGCCACTAAACAACAGCTGCTACTGTCCTCCCATCTCTGGAAAATGCGGACGTTGGGGTCAGTGTCCTGCTGTGTACTGGTGCTCAGCAAGCTTTCAACTTTTGCAGGTTTGCAGTGGGGTATCTATGCATCCCTTACTTATTTTTTTATTTTTGGGGGGAGCTGGCAGAATAGCATACAGCACAGAGTAACAAGCTGTGAATGAGCTTGGCACATCCAGCCAACCTGCGTTTTTATTCCCACCACCTCCACTTGCATACTGTGCGACTCTGATCAAGTCACTTAACCACCCTAGTGCTTCCGTGTCGCTCCTGAAAACAGGCACTTGTGCCTAGTGGGCCATACCTGGTTACCAAAGAATATAAAAAAAAAAAAAAAAAGCATAGATATATGCATATCAATTACAGATGGGGATACGTACAGAAATTATCAGTTGCGCTGTATCTACCTACCTGGTCACAGTGCTGTTATTGTAAAATGTGAACTGGCTGACACACTGTACTGTTGGTGTTTTGTGTGTGTGTGTGTGTTATTGTAAAATGTGAACTGGCTGACACTGTACTGTTGGTGGTGTGTGTGTGTGTGTGTGTGTGTGTGTGTAAAACATAAAAACTAACACTGATTATTAAAAAAAAAAAGATCCAGTAGGGAGTAGTATGTATGTGGTTAGGAGGCAGACAAAGAAAAGACTACAGCCTTTGTAGGTTTCCTACTTAGCTGTAACCACCAGACTCATCACTGGGATATCTTCTTTCACTGGAAAAGCAGTACAAGCTACATTGGGCCTGCTTCATTTACAAATGCGTGCATCATACAGTATGTATCCTGGCTACATTTGCAACCACCTGATCTGAACTGCTAATGTCTACCAGCTGAGATCCTAGGTCAGAGAGGTAAGCAATAAGACATGACAGGGTGTTTGTAGTAATGTTATCGCCACATGCCCAGGGGCGTGATAAGGCACAAGGGAGTTAGTTAGTTAAAACTTTATTTTTTGACAGGATAAGAACTTTAGGCCCATAGGACCTATTTACAAAGTTGTCCTGTAACAGAGGCTGCAGGCCAAGTGCATTATTTCCCCTGAAAGTGCGCTGATAGCACTGCTACTCATACCATTAACTTTCATATTGCACTTACCAGATAGGTTTACAGGGAAATTGCCAAGACAATAAAAAATGAAATTAAAACAAAAAAAGATAAAATATGGCAAAACAGACATAGAAATTATGTTAAATAGTCCCTCCACTGCCATGTCTTCAGGCCCCCATGTAATGCTAGAACTGTAGCTCCCCCATACTTGTTTTTTAGGTCTGAAGGCTGACAGGGCACATGTTCATGGTTTTCCAAATACAAAAGGGGATGGACAGGGTGGAGTATACACAGATACAGAAGGCTGAAAGGGGACAGGATCACAGTATTCCAAATTCTTTTATTTTCATGTTTTTGGTCCAGCTCCCTACCCTTTTGGAGCTCGTCTGCCTGCCACCCCCATGCCCAGGCTTACCCCCCGGGTGGGGCCACCAAGGGGGCTTCCCACTCCTGAAGGACATTATGGGCAAACCCCATATTACCCCCAGGTCAGGGACACAAGAGCAGGACCCCCCCCCCCGGTGGGCATCAGCGGCAGTGGGCAGCAGAACTACAGGAGTTTTCATGCTAGGAGCCGGCATTTTTGTGAGTTTTTCTGGGGGCGGGGACTTGCAATGACATCCAGCGTCCACCCTGCCCCCCTGAACATTCAGGCGCCAGTCGCTGCGGTACTCTCAGCTTCCGCCAGGGGTCCGTCAAGCACCGGACACACTCCCTTCAGTCCCTCCGAAGAAAGTCCTCCAGATGCTCTATCCTTCTTCCCCTGGTCGGCCCTCCAATGCCCCGGGTCCATTCCTGAACCCAGGTCATCAGCAACGCAAGCAGAAATCCAACCACTGTGCCGATGGACCGGCTCAGTATTCCAAAATCTAAAGGGGATGGACAGGTTTATTTTATTTATTCAATCTTGGATTACAATACCTCTGAGTGCAAGGCGGCTCATTTACAAAGGTCCCATGTCAGTGGGGAAGGGTGAACAAATATAAAATGGAGGCAAAACAAAGTTTCAAACAAACAGTCAACAATAGTGACATACTTTGCATCTAGATTTAAAACTGTAGATTGGGAGGTGAACAAAGTGATGTGGGGAGAGGAGGAGGAAAGCAACAGAACAAAAAAACTGGGGGTAGGCAGCCAAAATGGCCTTGTCAAAACCTGAAATAGATAGAGATAGTGTAAGCGGGGTGCTGGCAGTAGGGTGGACAGGGGGTGTTGGGGGGAGGTAGGGGGTAAGAGGGGAGCGGAAAGGCATGGGTAGAAGGGTAAACAAGGGTAGGAAAGGTACTGCAATTAAAGTGAAGAAGTCAGAGTATATGAGTTGGTTGTACCCGCAGGTCGTGGTATCTTAGGTGTAGCAGTCACATGAACGGTTAGCTGTGAGTTGCTGATGGAGCATGTGTTTGAAAGAACTTTGTTTTGGTAAGGTTGAGATTTCTCTGTGAAGTGCGTTAAACCAAAGAGGTGCTCTGTAAGCAAATGAGTGCTGTCCTTGTGATGTCCGGCATCTTGGAACATGGAGAGATTGATAGGCTGAGTTTCAAGTATGCTGAGAGCGGCAGTGAGGACGTAGGAGGTTTACGGCTCCAGGGGCAAGAGGCTGAGAAGTGCTTTTTTAGCTAGCAAACAGGATTGGTATTGTATCCTTCCGCTTAGTTGAAGCCATCCTGTTTGAGCGTACGGGTCACATGTGTGGGTGAGGCGTGCAACACCAGTGAGAAGTCTGCAGGCCTTATTTAGTGCTGTGGACATTCTATGGAGTGATGAAGTAGAGGCAGCGCCATATATTACCAAGCTGTAGTCAACGATAGATATAACAGAGCTATGGATTGCAGTTTTGAGGGCTTCAGGTGTCAGACAGTGTTTGTGTCTGAGGAGCAGTCCAATCTTGATATTGACTGCCCAGGCAACATTATCAATGTGCTGGGCATAACAAAAGGGAGCTGTCCAAGGTTACCTCGAGATATTTGAAATGTTGGATTTGTTCAAGTGGTACTCCCAGGCAGTTTCTGATGGTAAGGGGTTGGGGTTTGTTCTTACTGCGGGTGCTGCTGAACATCATACTAACATACTAGAAGCCAGCAGAGTAGGCCTATTGGTCTATTAAGTCTGCTTGTGCTTCAGCACCCTGATTGGGTACCGTAGCCCTCTATCTGTCTCCTTCCACTGTTACTCCATCCCCAGTCCTGCCCCCCCCCAGCAAACCAGCCTCTGCTTCACCCCTTGCCTATACCTGTCCCACCCTCTCTTGAATCCCTCCACCATAGCTGCCTGTACCAGTTCCCCGGGCGGCACATTACACGGTTCCACCACTCTCTCTGTGAAGTACCTACTCCTCCTTTCCCCCCAATCCTACCACCCTCAATCTTCAAATTGTGTCCTCCGCTGATTCCACCCTCCTTCAGTCGAAAGATCCCATCTCGGCTTACCTTATTTACTCCCCTGAGGTACTTGAAGACCTCAATCATCCCCCCCCCCATCCCTCCTCTCCTCCAGCGAGAACAGGTTGAGCTCCCCTAGTCTTTCCTAACATGTCATATCCCCCAGGCCCCAGATCATTCTAGTAGCTCTCCTCTGAACCCTCTCCAGGAGTTGGATGTCCCTCCTTAGGTGTGGCCTCCAGAACTGCACACAGTACTCAAGAGTACTTTAAGGTTGGCAAGCAATGTGAGAAGGCAGTAGGGAGGGCTGGGGGTATACTGGGATGCGTAGGGAGAGGCATCACCAGCAGAAAACAGGAAGTTGTTATCCCTCTGTACAGACAGTTGGTGAGACCCCATCGGGAGTACTGCATCCAGTTCTTGGAGACCCCATCTCCACAAGGACATAGACAGGATAGAGGCAGTCCAGAGGAGGGCAACTAAAATGGTGCAGGGTCTGCAAGAGAAGCTGTACGAGGAGAGACTAAAGGAGCTTAATATGTATACTCTTGAGGAAAGAAGGGGGGGGATGATAGAAACTTTTAAGTACCTCAGTGGAATCAACAAAGTACAAGAGGGTAGCATCTTTCAGAAAAAGAGACATGCAAGAACAAGGGGACACAATTTAAAGATAATGGGGGGACAGTTCAGGAGCAATGTGAGGAAGTATTTTTTTACAGAGAGGGTAGTGGATGCATGGAACAGCCTTCCTGAGGAGGTTGTGAGGTCTAAAACTGCGGGAGAATTCAAGAATGCATGGGACAGACATAAGGCAATTCTTGTTGGGGGTAGGAAGAAATAGGCTGTTGGTTAACTAGGATCTGCGGCCTATCCTATAGGTAGGGAAATGGGCAGACTAGATGGGCCAAGCGGTCCTCATCTGCAGTCAAAGTCTACGTTTCTATGTTTCAAGATGTGATCTAACCAGACTGTTGTACAGTGGCAAAAATCACCTCCCTGTTCCTTGAGGTAATCCCCCTAGCAATGCATCCCAGCATCCTATTTGCCCTGACCGCAGCCCTCCTGCACTGCTCTGAATTATTCATGTTAACATCCACCAAGACTCCTAGGTCTCTTTCCCCTGCCGTGGCCTGCAACTCATATCCCCCAAGGGTGTACACATAGTTGGGGTTTTCCCACCTTAGGTGTAGCACCTTGCACTTGGAAGAGTTAAATTTCAATTTCCAGGTGCAGGACCACCTATCCAGAGTATCCAGGTCCTCTTGCAGGGCCAATCTCCCCTCCTCCCCCTCCACCACCAGCTTAGAGTCGTCTGCAAAGACACTCATTTCACACCTGATACCTTCCCTGATATCGGAGATGTAGGCGTTAAACAGGAGTGGCCCCAGGACTGATCCCTGTGGGACCACACTTATGACCTCCCTAGGAGATGAGACCTCCCCTCTGACCACTACCTGCAGAGTGTGACCTGAAAGCCAATTTCCAATCCACCTAACCGTCAATGGCCCTACCCCCAATCCCCCCCCCAGCTTCTCCCTTAGGCCAATTTGAGGGATCGAATCAAACGCCTTGCTGAAGTCCAGGAACAGTACATCCACTGTTGAGTGCTGATGTCACCCACTCATAGAACTCTGCAAGGTTTGTTTGACAAGATCTACCTGGCACAAACCCATGCTGCCGGGTCATCCAGGTAACCCATCTCCTCCAAGAAACCTCCCAGCCTTTCCTTAAGTATGCTCTCCATTACCTTCCCCACCACTGACATCAAACTGACGGGTCTATAGTTTCCTGGCTCTTCTCTTGATCCCCCTTTATGGATGGACACAACATGTGCCTGCTTCCAATCCCTTGGCACCCTCCCTGTCTGGAGCAACAAGTTAAAGAGATCCGCCAACTCCCTCAGTACTCTGGGATGAAAAGCATCAGGCCCTGGAGATTTATCCTTTTTTAGGGACTGGAGGGCTTCCCACACCCAACAGACAGATAGGAATATCAGCATATGTCTCTCCCCCCCCCCCCATTCAGCAGAACCAGCCTGATATCTCACCCCTGGCCTACCTCCCCCAGTGGCTTGTTCTTCAGCAGGTACACCAATAGTCAGGCCTGCTGTGCCTTCTGTGTCCTTCAATCCCTTTTCTAGAAGTTCCCCAGTCTCCTCCCTAGTGAACACTGAGGCAAAGTACTCATTCAGTACCTCTGCCTGCTCTCCAGCCCCTTCCACCCACCCCCCAGCTGTCCTCAACCTACTGAGCTGGCCCTTGACCTTCCTCTGCTCACCAATATACCTAAAGAACCCCTTTTTCCCATACCGTATACCCTGCACCAGCCTCTGCCCCCCTCATCACTCTGGTGACTTTCCTGGTTGCAAGGTGATAGTTCTCTCTATCCCTCTCTCCTCTGATTTTTTTGTACCTACTGTAGGCAGCCTTCTTCTCCTTTACCACCTCCTGGACCTCCTTGGTCCACCAGCATGGTTTTCGAGACCTACCACCCTTGCGCTTCACTCTTGCACAGGTTCTGGTGGTCTCCTGTAACCTCCGCTTTATGATCTCCCACCTACCTTCCACGTCCAAACCTGGTTTTATCCCCCACAAATGCCCCTTGAGAGTTCCCCTCATGTTCTGAAAGTCCACCCCCCTAAAATCAACTATCATTGTCCTTGAATTATCCCCTTCCCCCCCAGTCTAAGCCGAAACCAGACTGTGTTGTGGTCACTCCCAGCCAGGGGTTCTTCCACAACCAGATCTTGTACAAGATCCCCATCCACTAAAACCACATCCAGGATATGACCCTCCCTCATTGGGTCCATCACCTGCTGATTGACGAACGCGTCCAGGAAGCCATCCAGCAGCTTCTACTCCTTGGTTACAGTGGACTTCATAGTACCCCAATCAGTAGCTAGCATATCAAGGTCCCCCATCAACACCACTCCTTCCCCTTCCAGTCCACACTGCCCCTTAATGTTAGCCAACAAGCAATCCTTCAGGTCCTCCGCCAGTCCTGGGGGTCTATATATACCACTCCCAACTTGATCTTCCCTCCTACGGGGATTCGCAAGGTGACCCACAGGGTCTCCATGTTGCTCTCTGCTTCCTCCACTCTCATAATCTCGATGTTATCCCTAATGAACACTGCTACTCCTCCCTCTCTGCCCACCTTTCTGTCCTTCCTTAGCACAAGGTACCCACTCAGATTAAGGTCCCAGTCATGGCCAGGGGTGGCCCAAGTTTCAGTGACCATTGCTACATCCACCCCACCCTCAAACAGCGTGGCCTGGAACTCAGGCATTTTATTCCTCAGGCTCCTGGCATTTATTAAAGCCACCCTCCAACCCTTGTCCCTACCCCTCTTTACCATATCCTCTCCAGAACTTTCATACGTCCATCCACACTTCTTCCCTAGGGTACCATCTGTCCCCCCTCTATGGGGTTGCAGGCCAATCCTACCGGCAGTATGGATGGCCGGATCAGCCCGGCACTGCTGACTTTAGTTTTTTTTTTGTAGTTCAGGACCAATTTGTGAATGTTGAACCAGACCTCAGCTTCCTCAAAGCTATGTTGTAATTGACGTTCCAGTTGCTTGGCATCAGGGTGACTAGTAAAGATGACTGCATCATCTGCGTACAAGAGGATCCGTTGGTGGCAGGCCCGAGGGAGACTGTTGAGGAAGATGATAAATAGAAGAGGCCCTAATGTAGAGCCCTGCAGCACTCCGGAGCGGACGAGCTGCTGATCAAAGATAACATTTGCTATTTTCACCTGTTGGGAGCAATCTTCTAAATAACTCTTGAACCACTGCATTGTGTCGTCGGAGAGACCAATGGAAGTCAGTTGCCAAAGAAGCAGAGTGTGGTGAATGGTATCAAAGGCCTTTGTTAGGTCCATGAAGGCCGCACCACTAAGTTGCCTTGGTCAAGTGGTTGATGAATGAAACCAGTGAATTCCAAGAGTGCCATAATGGTGTTATGTCCTTTTCGGAACCTGTGTTGCTACAGGCATTGGATCGAGTATTTTTCAAGGTAATCCACCAGTTGGTTGGCCACTGTATACTCGAGCGCCTTGGATAATAGTGAGAGGATAGATATGGGCCTACAGTCTGCGTGTAGGGCTCAATCCCCACTTTTATGTATGAGGGTTACTAGGGCAGACTTCCATATTTCGGGAAATTGTGCCAGTTGTAACGAGAGGTTGAGAATCTTAGTAAGGGTTCCAGTAAATCCGTCTAAGGTGAGGGCAATGATTTTAAGGTCCAGTGAGTCTCCACTATCTCTTGTTTTCCCTAGCACTTTGCTGAGGTATTTCTTGGCCATTAACAGAGAGACCTTTTTAAAGTAAAAAGGAGGTGGAGCCGGGGACCTATCTTCAGGACTATGAGCAAAGGTTGGGACGGTATCTTCGAAGAAGTCCGGAGGGAGGGACATTACTTAGGGTCAGTGAAGGTGTTGTTAAAAGTATTCGCTATGGTAAGAGGGTCCAGGGTGGGGATACCATCGATGTTAAGCATAGAAGGCGAGACCTTCGCTGCTTTACCGGTTACATCTTTTATGTTATTCCAGAAGTTCTTACTGTCCCCCCAGGAATTAGCAAGCACCTCACGATGGTATTTGGCTTTCTCGAGGTGGATTGTCCATGTGAATTTGTTCCTGGCCTTTTTATATTCCTGCACATTCGCTTGCTTGCCTGTTGCTCTTGCTTGGTGCCAGAGGTGATCCCTGAGTTTCATCCTAGTAATGAGCTCCGGGGTTATCCAGGTGTTTATGGTGCCACAAACATTCATCTTTTTTTAAGAGAGCATGGATGTCGCAGGCAGCATTAAAGTGCTTAATGAAATGGTCCAGGTCAAGGTTGATATCATTGGTGGAGTGAAGTAGGGACCAGATTAGGTTGTGCAGGTGTTGTTTGAGGGCCTCAAGGTGCCCACGTTTCAGCACCCTGCTATATATGGTCTGAGGAGGGGGTTTGTGGAATTTATTAGTCCAACTGCTGGTAATGGGAGAATGATCGCTTAGTAAATGTGGGTGCACTGTCATGTTAGAGATACGATTAGGGTGGTTAGGTGGTCCAGTCAAGAAGGGTACTTGTCCCTGTCTTACATAGATACATAGATACATAGACAGTGTCGGCAGATAAGGGCCTATGGCCCACCCAGTCTGCCCATTTGAGCTTGTAAGTTCAGTTTATGTTTTCCAGGAAGTCCGTTGCCCCTTACCCCTGACCTCCAGAATTCCTTTATGTCTATCCCATGCATTCTTAAATCCCGTAATTGTTTCAGCCCCCACCACTTCCTCTGGCAGGGTGTTCCACTTGTCCACCACCCGGTCTGTGAAGAAATTCTTCCTCACGTTTCCTCTGAATCGTCCTCCCTCCAACTTCATCCCATGCCCTCTAGTCCTGGAACATCTTTTTCGCTTAAAAATAGTGCATTCCTGCACCCTGTTCCTCCCTGTAAGATACTTGTATGTCTCTATCATATCCCTCCTCCTCCTCTCCTCCAGGGAGTACATGTTCAGTGCCTTCAACCTGTCCTCATAGGACTTGTGATGCAATCCATGCACCATCTTTGTTGCCCTCCTCTGAACCTTCTCACCCTATCTATGTCCTTACGTAGGTATGGTCTCCAGAACTGCACAGTGTACTCCAGGTGCGGCCTCACTAGTGTCTTGTATAGTGGAATTATGACCTCCTTTTCCTGCTGGTGATGCCCCTGCCTATGCATCCCAGCATCCTATTTGCTTTACCTGCTGCCTTGTCACACTGTTTCCCTGCCTTGAGGTCATCAGAGATGATAACTCAAGATCCCTTTCCTGCTTGGTGCATGCTATATCCTCACCCCCCAACTGATATATTGTGCCAGGGTTTTTGTGCCCCATATGCATTATCTTGCACTTCCTTGCATTGAATTTCAACTGCCAAACCCCTGACCATTCTTCAAGTTTCTGCAGGTCCCTTCTCATTCTGTCTACACCTTCTGGTGTGTCTACTCTGTTACAGAGCTTTGTGTCATCAGTGAACAGTGAAATTCTGCCTTCTAGGTCCTGTGTGTGTGTCTTGTAGTTGGTCCTGGTTGGGGAAGTAATGAGCTGAAAAAAGTGAAGTGCAGAGATAGCGTCCATGAAGGAGCCAGCGTGCGAGACAGCCAATTGACCCTGATATCACCCAGCACTATGGTTTCAGAGTCGTAGTTCAGGTTACAAATATAATCCATAATGCTGTGGAAGCCAGTCAAGTGTTCTTTACGAGGGACATAGACGGATATAACCACAAGTGTCTTATTGTGAGCGCCAAGCAGTACTTTAATAGCTAGTGCCAGGGTAGAGCATCCAAGGTTGGCCGTAGGTAAGGCATGTCCCATAAGTGTCTCCTTAAGATAAATGGCACAGCCACCACCACGTTTAGTTAGTCTGTCCTGCCGGAATATGGTGTATCCAGGCATAGCGACTGCCACATTAGGAATCTTCGGGGAAAGCCACGTCTCTACCACTGATCAGGGTTGTGCGGAGGAATCCATACTTTGAGGCTGTCTAGTCTGCTTAACAGGCTGCAGATTTTGAAAGTCGCCACTGTACTAGATCCAGGCTTTGCTTGGCCCCTGGGGAGAGCAGCTCTTGCTGGGCTGGGATTGGGGCAAATATTGCCTGATATTAGCAGTAGTATTAGGACAATTCTGAGAAGGTATCCTTTCAGAAGCCTGTAATTCAATTTGTTAGACCGTTTATGCTTGATGCACCTCCCACTGTAAGGCTAATGGGTAGAGCCTGAAGGGGGTAGGAGACATAGGCCCATGAGGTTAACCAGACCAACGGATGTAACAAGAGCCAGTGATGTGACCCTGGACCTTTAGTTATGGTAAAAAAGTTCCCCATATTAAAGCAAGGGTCATAATGAATGTTGAAAGTAATAGCAGTTTGGGGATAGGGTTGTTGCTTGTTAGAAACATAGAAACATAGAAGTTGACGGCAGATAAGGACCGCAAGGCCCATCTAGTCTGCCCATTTCTTTTTCTACCTTATGAATGTGCCATCGGCCTTTGCTCTGTCAGTGGCCTATCTATTCATACTCATCTGTATTGCTCCCTTATGCCTATCCCATGCCTGTTTGAAGCCCTGCACTGTATTCATAGCTACCACTTCCTGAGGTAGGCTGTTCCATGCATCCACCACCCTTTCTGTGAAAAATAATTTCCTCACATTACCCCTTAATCGGTCTCCCTCCAAAGCTCATGCTGTGTCCTCTTGTCCTGCTATTTTTCTTATATTTAAACATGTTAGACTCTTTCACCTTGTTAATGCCCTTAAGGTGTTTGAATGTTTCGATCATATCACCTCTCTCCCTCCTTGGCTCAAGGGTATACATACTGAGCTCCGTTAAACTGTCCTCATATGTCTTCTGATGCAGTCCCTGCACTATTTTGGTTGCCCTTCTCTGGACTGCCTCAATTTGGTTAATGTCCTTGTGAAGGTATGGCCTCCAGTACTGCACGCAGTACTCCAGATGGGGCCTAACCAGTGTCTTGTAAAGAGGGATTATTACCTCCCTCTTACGACTTGTGATACCCCAACTAATACACCCTAACATCCCCCTAGCCTTACCTACTGCTTTAGAGGTCTGCTTGGATGATTTCAGGTCATCGGTGATGATGATGCCCAAGTCTCTTTCTTCCTTTGTGACTGCCAGCAACTCCCCTCCCAGCCTATAGGTAACTTCAGGGTTTCTCTTCCCTATGTGCATGATCTTGCACTTCTTTGCATTAAATCCCAGTTGCCACTCTTCTGACCATTTTGCTACTTTATCCAGACCTCTTCTCATTCTGCCCACCCCATCTGGATCATCTACTCTGTTGCAGATCTTGGTGTCATCTGCAAACAGACAAGCCTTACCCTCTAGTCCATCTGCAATGCCACTAATGAAGATATTAGAAGAGGACTGGCCCCAGGACTGATCCCTGAGGTACCCCACTTGTGACTTGCATCTCTTCTGACTATATACCATTTACCACCACTCTCTGTTTTCTGCCCGTCAACCAGTTTGCCACCCAGTTGACCAACTTCTGGCCCACCCAGAGCCTACCCAGCTTATTTATCAATCTTCTATGTGGAACAGTGTCGAAAGCTTTGCTGAAGTCAAGGTAGGCGACATCAACTGCTCCCCCTTGGTCCACCACTCTGGTTACCCAGTCAAAGAAATCTATGAGATTAGTTTGACAGGACCTTCCTTTTGTAAACCCATGCTGTCTTGGATCCTGTGCCCCTATGGATTCCAGGTGTTGCACTATCCTTTCCTTAAGGAGTGCCTCCATAATCTTGCCCACTACTGAGGTAAGACTGACTGGTCTGTAGTTCCCTGCCTCCTCCCTGCTACCACTCTTGTAGAGCGGGATCACATGAGCCCTTCTCCAGTCTTCTGGGACCTCTCCTGTGCTCAGAGACTCACTTAACAGTTCTGCTAATGGCTCTGCTAGTTCCACCCTTAGCTCCTTAAGTACCCTGGGATGCATGCCATCAGGTCCCATTGCCTTGTCCACCCTGAGCTTAGCAAGCTCTTGCAGGACCCTTTCTTTTGTGAAGGGTGTAGTTCTCACCTCCCTCCCCCCTGTGTCCTTGGTGCTGAGCTGTGGGCCCTGCCCTACCTTCTCTTCAGTAAATACTGAGCAAAAGTATCTATTTAGGATAGATGCTTTTACAGGGTCCTCCTCCTCACACGCCCCCTTTTCTCCTTTGAGCTTAGCGATACCCCCTCTGGACTTTCTCCTTTCACTAATGTATCTATAGAAAGTCTTGTCACCTTCTTTTACTGTTCGTGCTAGTGTTTCCTCAATGTGGGACTTTGCCTGCCTTGCTGCCTTCCCTGCTTCCCTTAGAGCAGTTTGGTATGCCTGTAAGTCACCATGGTTAAAAAGTATCAAAAGAAGAAGTATTAGGATGATGGGACGTGACCTACAGTGGCGTGAAAAAGTATTTGCCCCCTTCCTGATTTTCTCTATTATTGCATATTTGTCACACTGGATGTTTTCAGGTCTTTAGACAAAATATAATATTAGATAAAGGGAACCTGAGTGGACAAATAACACTTTTTTTTTTTACTTATTTCATTTATTTAATAAAAAAAGTTAACCAACACCAACTGGCACTGTGTGAAAAAGTAATTGCCCCTAGTTAAATCAACCCAATTAAAGGGATAATTAGAATCAGCTGATTGAACACAGCCAGGCTTGATTACAGCCAGCCCTGCTCAATATAAACCTCACTTATTTTGGCCCTTACCATCAGAGTCACATTGCCAGCACAAAGATTCAACAAGCACATTATGCCATGATCAAAGGAAGTTCCTGAAAGATCAGAAAAACATTTTGTTGCCCTCTATCAGTCTGGAAAGGGTTGCAAAGCTATTTCTAAGGCTCTGGGACTCCATCGAACCACAGTGAGAGCCATAATCTCAAATGGAGAAAACTTGGAACAGTAGTGACCCTTCCCAGGAGTGGGCGGCCTGCCAAAATTACTCCAAGGCGCAGTGTAAAATCATCCAAGAAGTCTCAAAGGATCCTAAAACAACATCCAAAGAACTGCAGGCTTCTCTTGCCTCAGCTAAGGTCAGTGTTCATGACTCCACAATCAGAAAGAGACTAGGCAAAATGGGCTTCATGTGAGAGTAGCAAGGCGGAAACCACTGCTAACCAAGAAGAACATAAATGCTCGTCTCTCATTTGCCAAGAAGCACCTGGATGATCCACGAGCCTTTTGGGAAAATGTTCTATGGACAGATGAGTCCAAAGTGGAACTTTGGACAACATGGATCCCATAATGTCTCGCGTAAAGCAAACACAGCATTCCACAGTAAGAACACCATACCAACAGTCAAACATGGTGGTGGTAGTGTGATGGTGTGGGATGCTTTGCTGCCTAAGGACCTGGATGACTTGCCATAATTAAAGGAGCCATGAATTCTGCTCTGTACCAGAAAATTCTTAAGGAGAATGTCCAGTCATCCTTCCGTCAGCTGAAGCTGAAGCGTGAGTTGGGTCATGCAGCAAGACAATGATCCAAAACACAAAAGCAAGTCCACATCAGAATGGCTAAAAAGAAGTAAAATTAAAGTTTTAGAGTGGCCTAGTCAAAGTCCAGACTTAAACCCAACAGAGATGCTGTGGCAAGACCTGAAACGAGCAGTTCATGCTGAAAGCCTACCAGATATTACTGAATTAAAGCAGTTCTGCGAGGAAGAGTGGTTAAAATTCCTCCACAGCGATGTGAGAGACTGATATTGAATTATAGGAAGTGTTTGGTTGCAGTCATTGCAGCTAAATGTAGCGTAACCAGTTATTAAGTGTAAGGGCAATTACTTTTCACACAGTGCCAATTGGTGTTGGTTAACTTTTTTCATTAAATAAGTGAAATAAAAAAAAAAACAAGTGTTATTTGTTCACTCAGGTTCCCTTTATCTAATATTACATTTTGTCTAAAGACCTGAAAACATCCAGTGTGACAAATATGCAATAATAGAGAAAATCAGGAAGGGGGCAAATACTTTTTCACGCCACTGTACCCATTTTGGTAGGATTAATTCTGGGCTTAGGTGGCAACCGTTTTAGCAGTACACAAAACGCAGTTAGAATGGATCATGAAAGGTCTTGGAGTGGAAAGTGCAGCAGCTCCCTCTAGTGGCAGCCATGTATGGCTAGCGAATGGCGAAGTGGTTACTTCGTTTATTTCAGCTCAAATGTGACCATGTTAGAGTAAACACAGACGATTCAGCTAGTGAGTTCAAGCAGAACTAAAGGGCATGCCTTCAAACTTGGGGGGGGGGGGAGATAAGGTGAAACATCAGAAAGCATTACTTCACACATTTGTGTCCACAATAGTTTGTTCTGAATGTTGTTCTTTTAGCAGACCTTCTTCATGGCATTGGTATGTGCACTGTAACATTTGGTAAGTGGGCCATTTAACACTGTTATAAATTTGTATCCTTATAAACCTGACACTGTCCCCTGATGAAGCCTTGCTAGATGATATGTAGGAGTGAAGTAACTGCTCTCGAAGTCAGAGTTTTCCCTGCTGATTTTCAATAAATTGTTGTTTTCACTTGCACTGGTGTGTATGCCAATTGTTTTATTTGCTGTGACTTTTCCATGACCGGCAGCATCGTTGGGGACTGCAGTGCGTCTTCTCTGTTTTTTGCTTGCTTGGAGACTTCACGCAGTGAGTGGTTAACAGAATAACCTATCTAGAAACATAGAAACATAGACTTTGACAGCAGATAAGGACCGCTTGGCCCACCTAGTCTGCCCATTTCCCTACCTAGAGGATAAGCTGCAGATCCTATTTAACCAACAGCCTATTTTTTCCTACCCCCACACAAATTGCATTATGTCTGTCCCATGCATTCTTGAATTCTCCCACAGTTTTAGACCCCACAACCTCCTCAGGAAGGCTGTTCCATGCGTCCACCACCCTCTCTGTGAAAAAATACTTCCTCACATTGCCCCTGAGCCGTCCCCCCTCTATCTTCAAATTGTGTCCCCTTGTTCTTGCACATCTCTTTTTCTGAAAGATGCTACCCTCTTGGACTTTGTTGATTCCACTGAGGTACTTAAACGTTTCTATCATGTCCCCCCTCTCCCTCCTTTCCTCAAGGGTATACATATTAAGCTCCTTTAGTCTCTCCTCTGGTGCAACTGAGGAAACTAGCGCTGTTCAGACTTTCAAAGCAGGACTAGATAGATACCTGAGGGAGAATGGCATCCAGGGTTACACATTATAGATCGAGGGAGCACTTCTGGCCAGTCAAAGCACTCTTTCCTCTGCACATGAGACACTCTATGTGGTCACTGCCTTTCTCGAGGTGTGGACTCAGAACTGCATACAGTATTCCAGGTGCAGCCTTACTAGGGACCTGTACGGGGCACTGTCACCTCATTCCTCCCGCTCTCAGATCGCCTTCCTACACATCCCAGCATCCTGTGTACATTCCTGCACACTGTGTTGCACTGCGCAGTGGACTTCAGGCTGTCCCTAATGATGAACACCCCCCCATGTCTGTACCACCCTTACGCCCCCATCTAGTATGACCCGTTTTAAGGTTTTATGAACATTATGAACAAGACTGAAAACCTCTTGTCATAAATACTGTATCTTTCTATGTCCTGCTGCCCTCTCATTTGGGTGAGATCAACATAATATATATGGCAAAATATAAGTGCATTAACCAACCACCCAACCAGACCCACGGGAGAAATATGTGAAATGTACCTTTTAGGGGTGGTCCAGCATGGCGGTAGCACTGCTCAACGTCCGCTGCAGACCCAGGTGTCCTGTCCTGAGAACAACAGGACATCAAGTGGGTCACAGAGGTGAAGCACTATAAAAGGATGGATGGAGGGAAGGTGGGTGTGGGCCCCCAGTATCTGCAGTTTCCCTACTGATCACAGAATGTTTCTTGTGCCAGCTGCAAAGCCAGGCATTCTGCTACCCTTCCAGACACAAGGGAAGCTATAGGTGAAGCCCCAAATATCAGACAGATGATGGGGATAACCTGAGGAATAGCAGGCAATCAGACCACAAATAAAAAGCCGGTATACCAAACATGGTATTTAACAATATTATTTTAACTTGTTTTTTCTTATTATTGACTAATCTGTACACCAAGTAGTAAGAACAAAGATTGAAAGATCACACTATTATATTAGCCATGGTAACAAAACAACAAAAAAACACTATTTTATTTAAATGATCCATAGAAAACTATTTTTTATGGCTACCAAATGAAGACAGGAACTTCTGCTGAGCCACTCAGTTGTGCATTAGCCTTCTTTAAAAAAAAGCATCTACCCTTGATTTGATCATTTTTCTTTTTATTTACAATGTGTTACTGTAAGAAACTAGTATTAAGTAAAGAAAGAGTTTGTACTGCGACAGGGACATCAGCGTTTCTCTCTCTCTCTCTGTGAGTACCCATTCTCCCAGGATTCACTGTTAGCAGTTAGATCTGGACCTCCCGTGCCCCACATAGTGGTAGAAAAACATACACTAGTGAAAATAAATATTTGAGCTCCAATCTGAACTTGAAAAGATCAAAATTATTAAACTTTTCAAAACTTTTTATCCACACATTTGGAATAAATGGGAGGTTGTGGCTTTAATTAGCCACCCATTGACACAATGCGCTCACTCGAGAGTGCATAGCGAGTCCAACATCATGGCAGGAATGACAGAGTGTGATGCAATGACATGAGACAGCGGCAGTTTCAAAAGCTAGCAGAGAAAGAACATACAATCAGATTAGTACTGAAACGGGGCTGGTGCTCGGACACGGCTACACACCAGCCAGTGTGAGCCTCGGGGATCAGCTTTAGTGTTTTATAGCGATACAAAGCTAGTGAGTGCAATCAAGATATTTTGAAACTGCATAAAGCGTCCCACATCATGGCCAGAACATCGTTGTGTGACGTAATGACACGAGACTTAGATTAATACGGAAATGGCAGTGTTGCTCTGACACAGCTGCACACCAGCACAGACAAAGGGGTATGAGGAGTTCGCCACTGAAAACAGTGCAGCAGGTCTGGTGCACACTAAGCAGAGGGACACTAGAAACAACAAGGAAAGCGGAAAGAAATCTCCAAATTTATTAGTGACATGGTGTGCTAAAACTCCACGTAGCTAAAAAAGGGCAAAGTGCTGGTAGAGGCAACTGTACTAATCGGAGAAAATATAAACCAAATTCACTGCCGGCACCAGTATTGCTGCTCAAATCCAAGTAACCGACCAGGTGGCCTAAAGAGCAGCATGTAGGCACGTGGGGCACAATCTGTGACTATTTATGAGGTTATGTAGTGGGAGCCAATCAACTCTGAGGACAGCTTTACAACAAAACATCAGCATCTGTGCGTGCACCCACATGCTCGCATGCTGCTCTTTCTTATCACGTCGTCTCACTAATAAATTTGGGGATTTCCTTCCATTTTAGGTAAGTGTGTTTTGATTTTCTTTGAACACACATAGTGTGTCGATTACACACTCTATTACTGTGCCACTTTGTTAGGACTTGGTCCTTGTTTCACAGCTACACACTAGCCAGTGTGAGCCTCTGGGATGAGTGTTTGATAGAGCAAACAAAGTTATTGAGTGTGATCAAAGTATTTTGAAACAATATTAAAGCTAAATGAACTACTGATTTGCATTACTCGGGGTGCTGCCTGTTTTACACAGTGCAGCAGGTTAACTCTGGAGTTTTCTGAACATGATTTCTTAAAACGTTATATTATACTTTGTGAATTTCACAGGACCGTACCACTTGCAAAAGCTGGTGAACTAGGCCAGCGAAACACGGGGGGGGGGGGTGACGTTTTGGTGGCCAGCTGAAATAAAAGAAATAATGAAGAAACTACTATATGTCTGAATTGATGGTTCACTGGTTGATATAGTGACTCTTGGTTTTGGAATTAACATGCTCTTTGGAACTCTACCTCAGTGAACCAGCTGAAACATTTGTTATTTTGGGCGTGACTGGTATTGATCTCCCCACCTTCTGGAGTTGAAATTCGATGCCAAGAGGTGCAAGGTGATGGAACAAGAACCCCAGAACAGAGTACTGGATGGGGAGGAGGGGAGAGGTAAGGCTGGACACAACCTCTGAAGAAACAGACCTAGGGGCTATCATCAGTGACTCCCTAATGCAATCAAGCCAGTGTAACAAGACCTTCGGTAAGCCAAACAGGACACTGGGGTGCACAGGAAGGGATACTGACAGCAGAAGGTATTGCTGCCTCTTTACAGATCACTGGTTATGCTCCACATGGAGTCCTGTGCCCAGTTCGGGAGCCCTTACCTAAGGAAAGATAAGTACAGGCTGGAGAAAGAGCAACATAGGGTGACCAAAATGATTCAGGGTCAGCAGGGCAGATCTTAAGAGGATCGGCTCAAGGCACTGAGCATGTACTCACTGGAGCGGATGACAAAGGGGAGATATAATAGAGACCTTCAAGTTCCTAAAAGGAATGAACAAGGTAAATTCCGAGGAACTATTTAGCATAAGTAATGGATCAAAAACACAGGGGCATCAGGGGAAACTGATGGGGGGAGTTCAAGAGGGAAGTGAGAAAGTTTTATTTTACAGAAAGGGTGGTGGAACCGTGGAACAATCTGTCAGATGATGTGCTGAGCAGCAAAACTATCAATGGGTTCAACCATGGCTGGGACAGAATGAAGGACTCAGTGATTGTTCAAGGTGATAGTGATAGGGTGGGAAGCATGGGGTGAATACGTAAGCATTAAACCACGATGAAGGCAGCATCTAATGGAGGATTAATGCATGGTTGTGGGGGGGGGTTGTGGCTCAAGGCCGAAGGCCGAGTGCCTACAACCACCCAACCATGCATTAATTCCCCATTAGATGCCACCTTCGGAGTGGTTTAAAGTGCTTGTAACATGGTAAATGTGGAGGTTTGTTCAAGTCAAATATGTATGTTATGGTGTGAAATAATGAATGCAGACACATGTTGTAATGTTCCAGTAAGTTTACTGCACTTTTGGAACATCTGTGAGACTTACAGAGACATTTACTAATAGCGTTATGTGCTGAAAACAAGTTTACAGATATCAAAAGAGAAATACGTTTTTTAAGCAAGTTGTGTTGATTTTGAATAAAATCTGTGTGGCTATTTTAGCCATAACCATTCTTGGAGGTCTACGTTTTCAGTAACTTTGGCTTCCGTTACATGTAGCTCCGATGATTAGCATATTGTGTCTATGTGTCTATCCTGTTTCCGGTGTGCCGATGCTACTGTGTTTCTAATTTGGTGCCGCGCTGTTTGAATTGTCAGTGCTGTAACTGAGGACTAACTGATATATATTAAGGTGCCGATTAACGAGATTGCAGTTTGGATAGGTGGTTCATTTATATACTGTCTGGTTGTTGTGGTTGAAGTGCTGTTTTGTGCTGCAGTGCTGTTTCTACTGTGTGGACATTTTTGGTAGTTTACTTTGGGGGTGGCATTATTGCTAACTTAATGCCATCTCCAAAGGTGGTCATGTGATGCTTTCCTTCCAATCGTTTGTGTTTGTTTTGCTTGTGCTAGTTTTGCCATGTTACAATGTGGCTCAGAACCCTGTATGGATACAGGCCCTGGGTTTGTCAGGGTTTTATAGACACCCTGCATGGATACAGGTCCTGGGTTTGTCAGGGTTTTATAGACACACTGTATGGATACAGTCCTGGGTTTGTCAGGTTTTATAGACACACTGTATGAACCAGTGATCTTTTTTGTCGTCATTTGTTTTATGCTTCTGTGTAACATAATGCATACCAAGGTTTGATTTCTGCTGGCTTTTCCCATAAGGTACATTATTTGGGTATCTAAATGTATCATACACTTCCCCAAGTGACATCATATCAGGAGGCGGCAAAATGTAACCTAAATAATTGACCATTTCTTGGAAATGTACATCTGCCATAAGCTGCAGTGCTTATACTGTGTTATTTTTAAAATAATAAGTTTAAGCAAATAAACCTTTTCTCCCACCTTAGGACTTGATCTGGAGTTTGGAGAAGTTTACCATTTGTAGACTGCAAACTGTGATCAGGAGCTCTGATCAGCAGATTGTTGGGGTATGGGTGAGTATGCACACCTCTCTTTGGAGTTCTGCCACCAGTAACACTGAAGCTTGGTTAGATGCAGAAAGCTGAAAGGAAGATTCTGACAGACATGTAGTAGAGTGGTAGAATTCAGATGAGGCAGACAGCAAGAAAAGGAGTGAGTAATATTTGCTTACACATCCCAATATGCTTTGCGTTATTGGGGTGTGTGTAATTTTGTATTTCTTTGAAACCTGGCTTTACTGTTAGTGCCCTTCCAGTGTAACCCTTGCTTCTCTACATTTGCATACAGTTTTTTTGTCTTTTAGACTGCTTTCTTATTTTTGAGCTCACCATGACTCAAACCAGTAAGACCAGCATAAGGCTGGTTCCCCTTTCCCCTGGGTTGAGATACAGATCATAGTAATGTGTCAGCAAAAAAGGACCATCCTGGTCCATCTAGTCTGCCCATTTCCCACGCGCCCCTACTTATCTCCACTTCCCATGGATATTTTCCTCTGCCCACCAGTCACTGAGACACTGAGGAGTCCCAACAAGGATGTATATGTTTTCGGAGTCTGCTGTTTTTTAGCTTCTGCAGATTGTGTAAGAGGCCATTTGCTACCATAAACTACCATGTTTCTTCCTTGGGTATTATCCTTTCTGTGTTTAGTTTATATCTTTAGTTATAGTTTGCATATCTCTCACGCTTCCTATGAGCTAGCATCAGGCATGCACCAAATCTGAGGAACGGGAGGTGTACCTTTTGAAACATCAGCAGATCTGTGTGTGTGTCAATCCGCATGTCTCACCTTTGGATGTGAGAATATGCGACCGAGAGTCCATACCTACAGTCCTGGATTTACCTTCTTCACATATAGTGACTGGCTCTATTTTTCTTAATGTCATCATTTTTTCAGTATACCAGGGCATTAAATTTGTGCCATGTTCCAGTGATTAAACTGCTGTTAAAAGGATCTGACTTGTGAGTGTTTGTGTGTAACTGGTCGGCAAACAGAATCCTGCAGCTCGGAGTTAAGACACCTGCTTAGGTGTTCCATTGGTGCTAATAACTTTTATTACTTCACTACTCGCATTGCTTTAGACTGTACTTTATCAGCACTGACCAGCATACTTATACACAAGTTCCATGCATAGGTAGGTTGCGACCTCCCACCTTTGCAGACCATACACTCCTAAGTAGCGGTGAACCCGCTTAAATTCTTTCATGGTGATTTGCACTTACTTCCCATGATATTTTCCATTATTGGGGCACATGTCATTTTGTATTTCAATCACCAGTATTCTTACAAAGGACTTAAGGAGAGAACAGATGTCCAAATTGTTTGTTGTCTGGGTCTATGACCACAAACACAGCTGAAAGCCTCAAACTCCATGCAAATCAACAGTGGTAGCAGGTATGGCATTCCCTGTGTCAGGCAGGCTATGGAAAGTCAGGAACTGATAGGATTAAGGTGTGATAAAAAAAATAATATTTTAGTGACTATCTCATCATGAAATAGAAATACGCACCATTCAGACTGGCAGTGGCAAAATCTTCAGCATGTACTGCTTGCATGAGCAACCTCAGAGATTCTAACTGAAAGCTGCAGTATTTGTTAGTGGAAAACATGTTCAGCATATAGTTTTTTAGTGATAATGTATTTCTGGCAAAAACATCTATATATATATATATATATATATATATATATATACACTGTATATATATATATACACACATATTTTTCCTTTGGTTGTATTTAATTCCTGAATTGTGGTATGGGCTTTGAAGTTTTTAAGAGTAAGCTACTCTCTGGCCCCAGCTCCTATGAATAAAATCAGCATTTTGGTGTGGTGCTATGTTATTCACCATCAGAAATGTGTGCCAGCACGCTCCTCATACAGCCGCAGCATGAATCCAGCATGTAAAGTAAAACTGAACCTCAAGGGAAGCGACTTTTAAACACTGCTAGTGGTGGCCCATGTTTATAACCGGAGCCATGAATTATACAATTTAGTAAGAAAAGATGTTTTAAAAACCTCCCGAGAAGGGTCGTCCGATGCACAGCAGGTAGCACTGTGCTTTCCTCTGCTGGTGACCTGGGTTAGTGAGAAAACCTGGGGAGCGGACCGGGTGGCCCGGGGCTGGGGGATGGTGCTGTCATGCAGCAGCACTCTTAGCTCCAGGAGGGAGGACGTCCTGGCCTGCTGCTTGGGTGGATCCATGAGGTGGGCTGGGAAACTTCCCTCGCAAGCATCGTAGAGTGCGATGAAGTCTGACTGGGCTACACAAGAAGTCCAGAGAGGTGGAACAAAGAAACCTAGGGTGGGAAACCCTGCAGTGTGGGATGACACCTCTCTGGCATCGCAGGTCCTGCATCACTGATCAGGCTCTGGTTCGGGGAATACTGGATGTGGTACTGGGTGGGGGGGACACGACCTCTCTGCCTGACCTGCCATAGAGGGGTAACACATGGAGGACTGAAACTGAACCAGGTAAGCCCCTAGAAAGGTGAGTGATGGGACTGGGCACCAGCAGAGAACTGAAGGGGGGCCTGCAATGACAAGGGAGAAAAATCTTTATAGAAAAAAACATCAGAGAGAAAGAAAGATAGACTTATAGTACGACAAATCTAAGGATCGCAGAGATACATCATTCTTAAAAAAAACTATATGAAAAAATATTTTGCCAACTACCAAATAAAATACTGAAATCATCTACTAAACGAAAATGCTTCAAACATTATTTACCTGTAAACAAGCTTTCAGCTTAGTGCTGTCTCTTCTGGTTAAACAATTTGGGGGGGACAGTTATGATTGTTGTGCACACTTCAAACTACTGCATGCATTCCAGGTGGTGTTGTGCATTACCTCATAAGCAACACTGCAGAGTAAGTGCAGGGGATGGTATGTCTTCTTGAAAATGACACCAAAATCAGTAATAGTGCCAGCCCAGTGGCGTGGAGGGTTGAGGCATCCATGCCTTACCTCCTGCCACACCAGTGACCCGTGTTGGAAGTGCGAATGGGCCGCCAGGGGTCGGCCAGGGAGGGAGAGGACTGAGCGTCCGGAGGACTGCTCTCCTCTCCTGGGGAGGGGTGGGGACGGAGTCCGCTGCTTGATTGCTCCCTGGTGGTGACTGGGGGCTGGTGCAATGGACTCACTATGTAGGGGACAGATGCGGGGCAGGCCCAGCGTGCCACGTAATAGGCGTCTGTGGCTCGGCCATTGGCGTCATTCGTCCTTCACTCTGTGCTCAGGGTCAGGAAGCAAAATAGGAAAGATCCCAACTGATTTAGATGATGCCAACCCCCTGCAGGTGCCGCACTCGGCCAGCCGGCACCTCGTGGAAGCAGAGGCGAGTCCGGTAGACCCTGGGGTGATGGGGCTGTAGGGGTGCTGGTGGAAGGGGGCCAGTTGGAAAGGAGAGATTAAAAAAAATAATAATAAAATCTGTAATAGTGTGGACACTTGGGAGGGAGGGGAGAGAATGCATAGGGGCCTTGGGAAACTCGGAGAGTGATCAAGAGCATGGCAGTTTGGGTTCAGTGCCAAAAAGTGCTAAATAACACATCTAGGGCATAGGAACCCAGAAGCCGAGTATAAGATGGGGGAAGTACTGACAGTTTTTAACAGGAAAGGGACCACGGGGTTGTCATACCTGATGACCTTAAAGTGGCAGGTCAGTGTGACAAAGCAGTGGGTAGGGAATGTTTTTTTCCCACTGCTTATAGAACAAAGAAACAGCATTTTTTGTTTACTTGGAGAAGTGCTTCTGTGACTCATGTGTTAAAAAAAATATATATTATTAAAAATAAAATATGAACAACCACATTGAACTCGGCATGTGTGGTCCTCTCGGAGCTGAGATGACAGCATGGACGTCTTGAGTTTCGGTCAAGTTTCATATGCTGTCATCTCAACCCCACAATGGAAAGACGTACGGTTCTTATCATTATTCTATATCAGTTTAATGTTTTACAGATTGTAATACTTTCTCTTGGTATTGATCTTCTAAATATCTCAGATGATGCAATCCACGGGAGAGAAAGGAGAGACAGAAGGAGAGAGGAGAGAACGTTTTGACCATTTGCATCTCAAAGGAAGAGTAATATACTGTAGCACAGAGACCGATTCAAGAGAAATTGTTCATCGTGCACTTCCTCTGGTTTCGTGTTCTTTGATCTGCACTGTGCTGTAACTCTGAATTGTGCCTGTGCTATGTATTTTATATCCACTGTTCCCCTCCCCCAGGTCACACCAGAAACGAGCTTCAGATAAAAATAAAATACATAAAAACAAGTGAGCTGCTCTGCACAAGGAGGATAACTGTCTTACTCAGAGTCCCACAGTGAGCAAGCGGTGGTTGGGGGATTTGAACCTGGGTTTCCACGTTCACAGCTCCGTGCTCTAACCACTAGGCTAAAATGCCTTTCTTTAGAGTCTCCCATAAGACTCTGTAAAGACAGCATTTAAGCTCCTCTTGTCTTTTGAAGATCATGAAATACTGAAGAAAGTGTTCCAACTTCTCTTTGTCTGAAGAAACTGGAACAGCAGCTCCTATGTCTAGGAGAAGCTGAACGGTTAAAAGCTTTTTTTTGACATTTTGGTTCATAAGAAATGTCAAAAGAAGAAAAGAATCTCTGTAAGTTAGGGGTTAGAATTATATAATGTAACTAAAAAATCTCACCAGTCAGTGTTGAGAGGATCCTTACAGCTGCCTTACAGGGCCTCTGAATTAGGAATAACTAAAGCAAAGGACACCCCTGAAAAGTTCTTGGAGACCGATGCAAGTTACTCTGCCGAACTGGAAAAAAACCTATAAGGTTACTTTTTTGTAGAAGGTAAGTTTAGGATTCTTTCACGTGATTAAATATTTAAGTGATGCCTTTTCCAAGAGAAGCTAGCCTTTTAAAAGGCAGGCTGAATAGATGAAGTTCAACGGTTACATACTGTACACTGCATTGCTTTATAATGATATAAACCTATTGGTGGTGACTCACACTGCTGAAGCAGGTGCTGCTGCAGAAAATATCTGGGGAAATCTTTGCTAAACAGCAAGTACTTAGTGTCATAGGTGCCGAAGGTTAGAGAGTTCTGATTTGTATAGCAAGGCAAGAGAATTTCAATCTAGTGTGCCACCGTTGTTCAGACTGAGAGTGTGGAGAGGGCTGCCATAGTAAAAACATGTCTAGTAATTCAAAAGGATCGCAGAGAGGCCAAATATTTACTCTGCAGTTTATAATATTTCTGGGAAGCAGATGCCAGTCCCTCGCACTGAAATCATTTTTGTTCACCAGGTCAATGTCTGGTGTGATTACTGAGGGAGGATTTGCCCTCGGCTCCAGCACCTCGTACAGTAGGTAAATTTGCACCACTGTCATGACAAGCTGCTTGTAAATATTGATGAGACAGAACCATTCTGTGGCCCAGTGTATCTCAGAAGATAGAGAGACTGCATTTCCCTAGCAATAGATCCACAACCTTCTTTGGAAGAAGTACAGCCGACCTGTCGGTCCAGCGGTAGTGCTACCACTCACGATGGTGGCAACCCAGGTTCTGCAACAAGCATGGGTCAGCTGGGGAGAAGGACAGTGTGTCCCAGAGAATGCTCTTCTCCTGGGGGGAGGGGGCAGATGGGTTACAGCTCTTGCTGCAATATAGCCACCTGGGTGAACCACAGGCGGCGGTGTAGTTAGGGACTGTTAATATAGGGTAAGGAAGGTTTGCCAGCTGCTCCGAAATGCACAGCACCTTGTCAGCATATGCACATGTTGGGCACCCCTGCATCCAGTGTTCCTGTGGGAGAGAAAAGAAAACAGAAAACACCCTGCGAGCAAGGCAGCATGATGAAGCCCGCAGCACTCTTGGACCTCCGACATACCAAATGGCCTCTGTGTGTCCCAGAGCTGTGTAGTTCAGGATAGGGGAGTCTGGTCACTTCCCCTTACCAATCCCACCCTGGGAGAAAAAGTCTGGGGTAAAAGGGCATCCCAGGTACGTGCCAGAGAAGATGCAGTGGGGGCTGGGAGGTAGACTCAAAGTGCAGCAGAAGGGGGCCGCGGCCATGCAGAATGGAGCATAAATAGAAAATAATAACTGGCCATCAATTTTTCCAGTGTAGCTGGCCAGTTACTATTTGCCATATACTATGGCAAACACATGCACAGAACAAACCAAGCAGCTGCACTCCAGACTCACTCGATATTCTCACTCTCTGTCTCGAGCACAGCTTAGTCTCTCAGAGCAGCCTGAAGTGATTTCTAGCCATTGATTTAGACATAGAACAGGTCACAAGCAAATGGGAACATCTGTAAAAAGGTACGGACCTCTCTCAGTAGTTGGAGCAGCTTTCAGTTACCCTGGCGTGCTTCTAAAAGTGAAAGCGAACACATGAACGTGATTTCAGCAGTAAACAGTGCGGTGTTCATTATGGACTTCCCGAAGCAGTTTAAAAAAAAAAACAACAAAGGACTAGTAATTATGTACAATAAAACATATGGTGGAGTAAGTGCTTGAATTTAGTACACACCCTCAGTGTGTGATGCTTCAATAAACCCCTTGAGCTTTGCTCTCAGGGTTTATATAGCATCACACACCTTGGGTGTGTTTTAAATTCTCATAATGCATACCACCCCATGTATTATCATGTATGTTCAAAAAAAAAATAAGCACATTACAGACATTTTGAATAAATCAAAGTAGGTAAGGTCATGCCACTCTTTGAAGAAATGCTTGCAAGTATTCATGAGATAGAACCATTCTGTTGCCCCATGCATCTCAAAACATAAAGGGATCGGATTCCTATAGCTGGCCCACCAGTGCAGTGGTAGGGCTTCCACTAGCAACACCAACGCTCCGGGTTCGGGAAAGAACCCAAGGGGTCAAAGGGTCGGCTGGGGGAGGAGGATTGAGCGTCCCATAGACTGCTCTCCTCCTCCAGGGGAAAGGATGGGTTAGCACTCAGCATGTGACTGACCCCTGGCAGAGGCCAGGGTGTTGCACTCGAGGCTTACAAGTTCCGAGAGGCATGCCAGATGTTGGTATGTTATGCACCTCATGCCATTGCATGTCATGCTTCCTACTAATGGGGACAAAATTCCAGATGGCATGGAGGACATCCACCTCCCACACTGAGCCCCATGCAGCTGTCTGAGGCACTGGGCCACCAGATCTCAATGTGGCACCGCTTGAGGAGTAATGCCCAGAGGGTCCCTCGATGGCTCCACCCTGGGGGGGTAATACAGGGAGCACTCCAGTGGCTGTAGGTAAGTCCCAGGGGATGGGGCGAGGTGGCGGAGATGGCGGACTGAGGGATAGCCAGCTGGGGGGAAAAAAGGGGGACTGGATTCCACTGACATGAGATCTACAATTTCCATAGAATAAGCACATTACAAAATTTCAAATAAATCAAAGAGACCATCTGGATCAATAATACAACTGCCAGAGTTCACTTCAAGAGCAGCATGATCCCTCCTCCCCCAACAAGCCTAGCCAACTGACGTAACAGCTCAACTCATAGGTACCAGGATGGTATTCTCAGTACTGGCATTCAATTCCCAGTAAATCACATTATTCAGCTGGAACTACCATTGATAGCTAGCCTGTAAATACATTTGTATAACTTGTTCCACATCGGACGAGATAGAGTCGATAAATTTTATATTGGTTATTAACTGGGCTGTCTGGATCATCATAATCAGGATGACCAGGATTATGATTCTCCAGCCCAAGCTACTCTAGAGACACAAATGTTATCTTCAAGTATACCGATTACAGAGTGCTGGAGCAATCTGCTTCTTACTTAAAGTAGAACCTAGTGACGAGGTTTCTTTGGGACCAAGAGGCACACTGTCATACAGGAACATTATTACCATTGTTAGTGGCGCAGTATTAATTCTCAGTATAATTTTTTTTCTCCTAGAACGTAGTCCTGAAATGTCTTTGTCAAGGTAAATTGTAACAAGTGAAATATTGGCTTAATTTCTTTCGACATAAACATTTGTCCATACAGAAAATTCCAAACATATTTTGATTTAAAAATTGGCATACAATATTAGCATTTCTCTAACTGGTGCTTTTTTCTCTCAATAAGACAGATCAGACGCAAACCGGTCCCATATGATGCCCGGTGTTTAATATTTGAGTACTGGACACATCATTATAAATGATGCTTCTGTGTAGATACGTTCTCAGAGATGGAAAATCACAGGCAACAGAGCTGAATGAGCTGAAAAGTCATGTATATCTGCTATATAAATATTAACCACAAGCCTTGTGGAAATTTGTGACTTAAACTGGAGTTAAGCAGCACAGCCTGTGGTAACAATTAATGTAGAAACGGACGTCGAACCTTTTCACAGGAAAAACTTAAGCAAAGTTAGTTCACAAGTGTAAAATGCAAGATGTTTTTCTACAAAAATTGGAACTAAGACTCAGAGACACAGACTCAAGAAAAACTTGTATTGTGTAATTTTGTTACAAAAATAAACTTTGTCTAGGGAGAATTCATAAGTGTAGAAATTGCAGTACATTTTACAAGAAAATCAGTAGATATGATGGGAAAATCAATGCAAAACTCTGCCTTTCTTTTAAAAATGATCGTTATTCATGGAGGGAAAATGACTGCTCGCACTTGCTGAATTGAGCGTTGATAATGAAGTAACGATACAAAACAAAATGTATTTCAAAATGTACCTGAGGAGACCAGAAAGATCATGTCTTCCAAGAACACAATTATAGCCACAAATCATTTATTCTACTATTATTGTACGCAGGTCCCTGTCCGTGGTACCAAGCATCTGTTTCTTGTATACAACTGCAATAAGCGTTTAACGGGGCCAACGGTGAGCTGTTTAAGGAGAGAGCCTGGGATCCTGGTACGCTGGTGGTAGAGGTTGGGAAGTGATGCAGATTACAATGCATCCCTGACCAGGGACAGAGGCATCCTGTTCCACAACAGTAGTGCCACCTGTAGTAAGACTTCACCCTCCAGTCACAGGGGAAACTGGTGCTTGAGAAGCCAATGGTAGACTGTGGTGAGGACTGGTGTGGAGGGTGGCTAGGAGAAGAAAACCGTGATAAGAACAGTACTGCCATGTTGATGGCAGCTGGCAGTACTCTCTTGCCCCATTGATCCTGACCTGCAAAGTAGCAGTGGTCTGGGCTGTGAGCTCACCAACAGGCGACACAGGCCCATAGACCATGAGATCTAGCAATGGGGTGAAAAAGTGGGGTGAAAATTAAGCCGGTTAACAGATTATTAGACCTTCTAATAAATCTGAACCCCGCTATTAAAGCAACCTATTGATTTCCAGCCAAAAATCACATTTAGTATCAGCAGAACTCAGCTACACAAAATTCCTCAAATATCTGAAGTTCAGGACACTCCATTTTTTGCTACTGAGGGCATTTTCATACAAAAAGCTCTTTCCTGTTTAGAATGTATCTGTCCCTGTTGCTTGTCTGCTGTGACGTCACAGTCCTCTACTTGTGACATCATAATCATTGTCATGCCAGCGGGCTTTGCTGTTACAGCAGAGGATTATGCCTTCACGGTAGGAAAAGTAGTGAGGACAGAGGAAGTCTAGGGGACGTGGAGTCTGTTTTCATGCCAATGTCTTCCATAATACAGAAAAGAATGTCCAGAAATTCAGCTTTTTTTTGGAATGTTATGAGATTTCAGTCCTGCTGATGCTAACTGACGGTGTTTTGGAAAAAATTGAAAATCTCTTAAATTCAAAATAATCAACATTCTGTTGGCCACTGAGAATGGCCAGCATTAGCTGATATGCACTTCTTCCCCTTCAGAGGCAGGAGTTGACCTGGGAATTCTGTGCTGTGTGACAATTAAGCAATAATACACAACAAAGGGTGCGATATCATGGGATATAGTCCAGCCTTAGGTGTGTTGTGAGGTACAAGGCTAACTAACTGAAAAAGGATGATAGCCCATGATATCACACATCTTAGTGTGTATTACTGTAATTCTGAAATGGAACCATTTTGATTTTGTTGACTGATGGCATGTCTTACTTTCAGACCAGGATTATGTACTGAGATATCATCCTGGCTAAATGTGGTCTCAGCCAATCAGATATGAGGATTATGATTATCTATTTCATAATGTACAATAATTTTATGACTCTTATTTCCTGTCTTCCCTTGCCAAGGACAGGGCAAGACAGGAAAATTACGTACCTACCGTAATTCTTGATCTTCTCTTGTATCTTCACCATTCATTACTTCCTGGGTGTAAGCCGGAGGAGCGCACCCGTCACGACTTTTTTTTTTTTTTTTTAAAGTTGCCCTAGCGGCCCGCCCTCGAGCGCGTCATGCGTCATGCGAGGGTGGCCGTTAGTAGCGACTGACTCTCCTCCAACTCAGTTCTGTGAGCCGGAGAGGCAAAATGAAAGCAGAAAATATAGATAGCGAGGCAAGATAGCCTAGGATAGCAAAGCAAGGAAGAATGAACTGAAAAAGGAATAAGCCGATGGAGGAAGGACAGAGGAGATAAGAACATCCCTAGCCTAGGGAGTGCAGGGCCTCCTTACCTGGGCGACTCTAGGAGGAGAGATGAGTAAGGAAATGAGAAAATAGAAGAAGAAGAAGAAAGAGAAGAGAGAGATGGGATGTTGAAGGGACCAGAATGCCCAACGAGCATAGTTAGCTTGTAGCTGAAGGCTCGACTAAAGGGGAAGCAAGAATCCCCGGAGATAGAGCTGAAGAGAAGGTTCACCGAACCCGCTAGACAGACTCAGGAGGGCATAGTCCTCATCTTCAACATGCCATTGTTCTTGACACTCACCTCGGGCTCCTGGCCGCGGAAGGCCTTTAACTGGAGGGCAGCCGAGGAGGGAAGAATAAAACCCCAGCAGCATGAGAGCTCTGCTCAGGGGTTTAGAAATGGAAATGTAAGCCTTCAGGTATGCCAAGATAGAAACGGACTCAGACTGACTGGCTAAGGCCGCCAAGGCTTAGGCTGGCTAAGATTGGATATGGTCAGCAGAGCTCTACTGTAAAATTGTCCAGGAGGATACTTAAAGGAGAAACCACTTAGCAAACCAGCGAGAAGGATAGCCTACCTTCTCATTTGCCTCTTGTTTGATTTCTCCTATTCTTTTTTTTTTTTTTTTTAGATAGAAAAAATTTTTTTTTTTTTTAACTAGATGCATGACCCAGATACCAAGATGCCTATAGCAGTCGGAGAGAGTTCCTCAGCATTTATTTTTTTTTTTTTAGAAGAGAAAGGAACAGACGTACTTGCTCCTCTGCTCTGCAAGGCAAGAATAGAGGGGGGATTAGATTTCAGGGCACTATTCGAACACGGGATTGCAGGATCAAACTGAATAGCCTGAGCCAGGCCAAACAACCCCAGAGGTATCTTGCCATAAGAATAGCAAGAGATAGTTGTGCAGTCTGATCGCCAATGCAATCCACGAGATGGCCCATGAATCTTAGAGTAAATAATTTTTCTGATTTTAAACCCCAGAAGAATTTTTTTTTTTTTTTTTTGAAAATGAAGCAATTTTCCCTATATTTTATATAATGCAGAGAGAGGAAGGAGACGGAGGTGGAGAAGCCACAGGAAGAGGCCACTGAGGGATGTAGGATTGATGAGTAATGAATGGTGAAGATACAAGAGAAGATCAAGAATTACGGCAGGCAACGAATTTTCCTATCTTCCCTTGTCAATCTTCACCATTCATTACTCCTGGGTGAGTATTAAGCCTCTTCCCCAGGAGGGGAAGAGGCCATACCCTGAGGGAACAAGACCCTCAGCCTTCTGCTGGTGAGAAACAGAAGGAGAAGACCCTGGCTTATTCAGAAAGCCTATGGGAGAAGAGCTAGGAGGTGCCTCCCGAGGACGAGGAGACGGAGGGAGCCCCTGTAAAGCCTCCTAGCTCTGATGAGAAAAGACGGTCCCCCGGAAGGCGGAGCGATCACCCACGCCGGGCCAGGGTGACAACCTGAGAGACGGCATGCCGTCCGCCTGATGCAGATCGCTGTCCCAAGCCTGAAGCCACCTCATTGGCGCCATAAGATGCCCTTGCTTGGTGTCTTGCCAGCTCCAGGCCTACCGCGGAGAGGGCAACGGCTTGTCTGGTTTGCTCCTGTCAGGCATAGATGCCAGCAGCTGGGACATCATCGACCACAGATGCCGGTTGTAGGCAGCGTGTGAGCCTGATGTGATGCAATACATGCATCGCGACGCCGAAGAAGAGAACACTCTTCCCCAACGGTCGAACTGGAGAGAGAGTCCGAACTGTGGCGGTCGTGGCGCCAGGCAACGGGCCCAGAAGGAGTATCCAGGTATACCAAACCTGAGGACGGCTGGAAGGGAACCTAGAGACCAGAGGGGCACAATACCCACGCTGGCAGTCCGCCGCTGAAGAAACGGCAGGGAACTGCCAGGACCGGATAGACGCCCTGGAAGGGGATAGGCCAGGAAGGTACCACCAGATGCTGGGCACTGAATTCACCAAGGAATTCTACGCCACACCTGCTCGGGTATTGTCTCCGAACGAGGAACCGAAGATCCCTCACCATCCTCGAGGAAACGCTGATATTCTGTGAAATCAGCATCGGAGGACAGATGAGTAGGGTTCTCCCCTCAGAGGAGGGAGATGAGGATGATG
This sequence comes from Neoceratodus forsteri, assembly GCA_016271365.2. NCBI lineage: Eukaryota > Metazoa > Chordata > Ceratodontiformes > Ceratodontidae > Neoceratodus > Neoceratodus forsteri. The sequence continues at coordinate 967,168,162 of CM028136.1, forward strand.
GGGAACTGGAATGTCCAGAGGATTCCTGCGGCGGTGGGGAGAGTCGAAAGACCTGCGCCATGCATGTAACTAACATATGAGGGGAAGGCCGCAGAACCTTTCTGAACTGCTCCCAGGATAACGGACCCAGGGACCCACATGGCCTGGGAGCGGGTGGTGAAGGCAGAGAGATGGGAGAGGGGCACCTCCGAGGAGGCAACTGCTCTCTGCGAGGGCTCTGGAATCCGGGGAAGGGAGCTCTAGTAGGAGGGATCCCGGATATCAAACCAGGCCGCAGAACGGAACTCTGGGGAAGCGGAACCTGGAAGAGCCCTGGGGGAGAAACTCCCCTGTGACGACGCCGGGACTGCATGGATCCAGAAGGGCAGTCCACACAAACGCCGCCAGAGGACACCCTAGAACCCTGGGGGGAGGGGCGGGGCTCTGCGCTACGGCTCCTGGCCACCCCCCCTGAGGTGGCCAAAGAAGACCGAGCAGCAGGACGCCTGCCCTCAACCCTCGGATTCCGAGAGGCCCTCCTCCCGACTGCAACGCTCCCTAACCCCAGAGGAGGCAACAGCACCTGGGGTAGCTGTCACCGACCTCCAGAGAGGGAGCCTCCGTCACCCCCACGCCTGCCCCCCGGGACTCTCGGCCACCCCCAGCCGAGGAACCCTCAGGAGACGACGGCAAGGGGGACAGAGGGAGGGGCCCGCTGCGCCGCCTGGTACCCCTAGCCACCGAGGACCCAGATTCCGAAGAATGGGGATGCCAGGATGGGTCCACATCTGAGTCATCATCCTCCGAGGAGGACGAGACCAGCAGGACCTCGATGCTGGCCACCCCAGGGGTCCCCGAGGCCACGGGGCCGCGAACGGCCCCGGTACCGAGTGCGACACCGCTCGCCCCCAGCACGCCGGCAGCATGAAGGCCCAACCCCACACCCCCAGCGGCTCCGGCAGACCCGCACCGCCCGGAGGAGGGGAAGGCCGCCATGCCGCCGGGCGGCGCCGGGAGGCGAGGGCGGCACTCGCTGGCGGCGCCGCCTAGGCTCATCGGCACCGCGAACGGCGCCAAGGCCAAAAACGGCACCACCAACGGCGCCACCTGATCACCTGCGCCGCCGAACGGCGCCGGGATCCAAAGCGCGCGTGAACGGCGCCGCTTGATCACCGGCACCGCGAAGCGCGCTGGATCTGAACGCGCTGAACGCGCGCTGATCACCGCACCGCGAACGGCACTGGATCCAAAACGGCGCGAGGCGACGCCGAGGGTCCACCCGAGCCGGGCCCAGCCAAGGGCCTCGACACCGGGGAGCCTGCACCTCCAAGAGGTGACTGCCGAGGCGGTGTCAGCGCTTGGCGCCCCGAGGGGCTACGACGCCCTCAACACCGCTGGAAGGAGCCTCCCGCCGCAAGAAGGGAAGAGGAGACCCTCCTCCTCGATCAGATAGGCCCGGAGGGGACCCGGGAAAGGCCTAAGATCTCGCCCGAGATTCCTCGCGAAGCGACGCCGGCCCCGAAAGTCGGTGGGGCTTTGCCGAGCTTGTACGCCATGATTCTCGAGGACGCGACGTCCATCGAGAAACAAGCGCCGCATTTAATCCATATTATGGTTGGGTCCCAGGCAACGAAGACAGACGCTATGCCGTCCGAGACGGAGAAATGCCGCCGCAGGAGCACCGACGATAGGGGCACGCCCGCCTTAGAAGAACGCTTCGCCCAGAACCGACATAACGCTAAATAAACAAGATTAAACACAGTCGGAAATACACCCGCGCCATGCAAAGGAAAGAAAAGGAACAGTTCATCGAGAGGCGCCGAGTGTAGAAAAGGAGTCTGATACGCATTTTCGTTAGCTACCGCGAACAGTGCTGCCTCGACGGCGGGAGAAACAGAACTGAGTTGGAGGAGGAGTCGGTCACATTAACGGCCACCGCGCATGACGCATGACGCCGCCCGAGGGCGGGCCGTTAGGGCAACTTTAAAAAAAAAGCCTCCGTGACGGTTGCGCGCCTCCGGCTTACACCCAGGAAGTAATGAATGGTGAAGATTGACAAGGGAAGATCTAGTGTCAGGACTTGACATCAAAAGGGGTGCAACAGACAATAGAAAACATGCGTAACAATGAACACTTTCTAGAACTTGACAATCTTTTAGCACAGTAATTGGGTGCTGTTTCTCCCATAGGGAAACCTGGTTATAATTCACCATTATATCCTGTTGGTTATAGCAGCAAACACGTGCCGGGTTTTTCTGACTGCAGGCATCCGCACAATGCTTAATCACAAAAATTCTAATTCTCAGTTTGGAAAAAAAAAACAGCACACAGCAACTATATAACACAAGACATGGGTGGTATGTAAAACTCTAATTTTATACACACCCTTTGTGGTGGATGCTTTTATTAACCCCTCAAGTTTCGCTCTCGGGGTTTATGTAGCATCCCACACCTCGGATGCATTTAAAATTCTCATTATACACACCACCCCATGTATTGTTCTATATTTAATGCACATATAGCATACAGTATAGTATGTCTGAACCATGTGAAAACAGTTATGAACCACAAGCTAAAAGTAATTTTGAATTCTGTTCTTCGATATATTACATATACAATCTGAGCAATGTACAACCCTGCCTTCTAACTCCCAGCTACCCAATTATCTTTAAATATTCAATTGCCAAACCTCCATTCCACTTATTTTTTTTCCATCTAGATTTTTATTGTTACCCTCACTAGCTCCTGCAGGGGGCAGCACTGATGCTTTCCACAATGTTCTGAGGCTACCTCACAGCCCTGTTACCAGCGCCGGCGCAGGGCCTAGAAGTACCAGGCAGACGGCTTTTACAGGCAAGGGCGCCATCATTTGTCTCCATTTTCCCCCTGAAGAGAAACCACCCACCACCCAACCTCACCAACACATAGCACCCACTGTGGAGGAAGACAAGCTGTGCTGCTCACCATGGTGGTTTCTCATGCCAGGCGTCACAGCACCAGCCTTCCCTGATCTGGGACACACTGCCACTGGTAGGACTTCATGACCATGACTGCTGAAGGGTTGGCTTTCCAAGGTTGCTCCGCGACCAGGGCTGTCTGCAGAGTCACTCAACACATTACCACTGAGCCATCTGGTGCCATCTTTTCAGTCCACTTCCAAAAATGTGAAACCAGTGGTCATAAAGCTTTAACCAGCTAGTGATGCAGAACTGATACGACCGAGGGAAAGCACCTCTGAATCAAGGTGATAGAGACAGATACCGATGTAATGGCGTAAGAAAACCTCCAGCATGTTGAACTGCTATTTATTATTTAGAGCCCGCACATTTTGAGTATCAGCACATTGCACTCCGCACCATACAGGTATGGCTTATTACAGTTCAATAATATCACAGCTGTTTCACGATCTGCCTCTCTCTCTCATTTCCTCAAGCAATCGTACCTGGGACTCCTTGACATTTTCTACTGTAAAGTTGAACCAAACTCGAAAGCGTGCGTTGCAAGTGTCTGGTCTGATGAACAGGTCATATTCAAATTCGGTGATATGGTCTACACGACCGAGATTACCTGGAGAACAGATACAGAATAATGAAAGTTGAAACTATTTAAGTGCAAAGTATGCTCTTGTGACTGAGAGACCATGTTACTATGGCAACTAATAAATATTAACAGACACAGGATCATCACACCACCAGCACCACCACACCCAAGATAGCATCCATTTCGTGTTTTAACATTACAGTAGTTTCGTATCTAGAAATGTTATTGATTTATTTCAAAAGTATTACCAGGAAAGAAATACTGAGTTGGTAACAGCAAGTATTCGGATGCATCCTGGGGAGGAGGAGGTAGACAATACAATAAGGTGCAAGGGGAAAAATACCTTAACAGTTGTGCAGCAATACTATTCAGTGTCAAGTAACACGGTGCAAACAAAACAAGGTGCATAAGTGCAGTAACAGATGTGCACAGCAATATTCTGTGTAGGGTTTGTACAGAACAACAGGGAGAGTAAGGTGGATACAACTGTACTTGAACTGAAGCAGAGAAACCACACCAACCAGGGCAGACTCCCATCACAACAGGATATGAGCGAGCTATTGACAGGTGGTGGATGGCGGCTGAAACAACAACACAATTTACAGTGGATGGCTACCTTTTATTTATTTTTATTCAAATTGCTAGCCTACTAGCTAGGTGCCCCTTTCAAGTTGTACTCTGCACTGCCAGCCCTGCTGTCTCCTGACCCTGCTCCTGAGTCCATCACGGTCCCCCACCCCCCCATGTTGGGGCCAATAGGGGTACGTTCCTCTGGCATGAGAGCGAGTGTCAGCCATTGGGTCCAGAGTGCTGATGCAAGCATTCGTGTGGCTGACCTTCTTCCTCCTGTTTTTTTTTCCTCCTGCTCTCAGCCTCACATATCCCACTGAGCCATGCCCTGGTGCCCGTGACATGCACACGTGTAAGCAAATTGCCCCCCTGGTGCAGGAGCATATTCCCTGGCCCAGCATGGGGGGGGGTCACTGTAGCTGTGGAATATGGCACCGGCCCTCCCACGGCTGAGATCTGCTGCCATTTGCAGCACTTCTCCAGCCTATCTACTTAGGCACGAGTAACCCAAATTCCACTCCCAAACCTGAACAGCCTGCCTGCCTCTGGGTCGCCAGGTGCCACCAGTGATTTGATACTTTTACAAAACATGAGAGTATGACTGGGCAACCGCAATGAGCTCACCTATATTCCAACTACATAGCAGGTCCCCAACCCAGAATATTCTTTAATAAATACCTTGATATTAAATAGTTTTTTTAATCAAATAAACAGAAAATGCCTCTATTCAAGACACAGTCGATCCCCATTTTGGTACCTAAAGGAATAGAAGTGCAATACAGGGGAAACACAGTAGTTACTATACTAATTTGTAAGTTACTGCTGCTCTTTACGCATATCACATACTACACCAGGGGCCTGGAATAACTATTGTTCTCTGTTTCAACGAAACCTTTACTTACCACTTCCATAAACTAGTTGTGGAAAAAAAAAAGCCTTTTTAGGTTAAACAGAATTTGTTTGTTTTTCCAGTAAATAATCCCTCAGAAATTAATAGTCAGACACTGTAGCTGATACAAAAATGAAAAAACAGTTCTTTAAACTAAATAATGTTTTTGCTCCATACATTGCATCCTGCAAGAATCATAATACATTTTTCTTTGCGATAACAGCACAAAGTTAAAACCTTTAATAACAGAGTTATGGTGTACTTCTAACATCAGACGAATTCTGATATCACCACACAGTATCAGCTATATTAATACTCATACCAACTGTGAGCTGTTCGAAGGCAAAGAATTAATAACAAAACACAAAATGGATCTCAAGTGTTATCAGTTAGTGCATTGCAGTTTTCATTTTATAGTTTCATTAAAAATTAAAATCACAGTTTCAGTGTGTGCCATTGTACTACAGCAGCATCAGGAAAGCTCACCAGGATAAGATCTTTTGAAGATAATGGTCTATAATGAGAGTGTGCTGGTATTTGCATAATTTGGCATTGTCTACTGCTACAACCAATGGGTTAGATCCCATTTTGTTTCCAACAACTTTTATCATAAAATCAAAGCTGTAGCCTGAAATAATGGGTCCAATCACAAGAAAATCTTTGCCTTATACTTCTGCTGTAGCTGCCTGTAAAGTGAATTTCTAAAACGTTTAACAGTTCCAGCCCTCCAGGGCTCTGTAACAAATTCTACTGGTCTACCAAGATGCCAAGAAGCCTCTCATCCTGAATTCCTAACCTTGTCCTGGAGGAGAAGATGAAATGATTCAAAAGGTAAATAATTTAACTGGAAGGGTGTTATGGAATAAAGGAATGTCACTTACCATAACTCTAGATCTTCAAGAAAACCTTATCTTCTCCAGAGAGTACCACTCTGATCTGAGAGTTGGCGGTGACAGGACATTGAGTGAACCAGAACTTTGGGGCATGTGGTGCCTGCTCCTAGCACCAGTGCACGGTGGTGTCCATGCTCCCTCAGGGTATATGGTGTCGCCAACCCCAACAGCCTCAGTACTTTTTTTTACCAAGGTGGAAGAGCTAAGCAATCTTTCTGAAAACTAGAAATGAAGAACACTAAGGCATAAGGTAGTCCATATGCCCCTATGAGAAGGGGAAATAATAACCACAAGTGTCTTCACAACCCATAGCCATTCAAGGAGCTAAGGAAAACATCCCACACACTGGACCGAAGTTCTGGTCACCATGGAAACCTGCCACCTCTAGCTGTAAGGCCAAAGAGTGGGACTCTATGAAGAACACGGATTCCTGGAAGATCAGTAATGTATTTCAGAAGGGTATATTACACTGGTTTTCCAGACATTAAAAGGATTTTCCCGCTCCGGCAAAAGACAAGTCAGACACAGACTGATGCCAAATGCTTTAATAAGGTGCTACAGAAAACTGCAGCTGCTACAGAGTGGAAAAAAAACACAATGACACGTGCACTGGCTGACGGTTCATCCCTAGAGTACTTCTTCTGAGGTCTGAAGACATACACTCTGTCGTGAAGACAATGTTTTCCCCACTGCGTACCAGCCACAATTGTTTTGGTAGCACCTCAGTAAAGCATTTGGTATCGGTCTGCAGCTAGCTTGTTACTTGTGGAGCCACAATGCTCGTCTCGTCTTGTCTGGAGTACTTGCAGTGATCAATTTCAGGGACTGAGAAAAGTGAGGGCAATTTACTTTGTTTTCATTGATTCTCACACCACATATCAGCGCCCTGCACTCTCCTCGAAGTGGCTTTCATTTTCTTGTTTTGTGATTTTCCAGTTTTCTGCACAAATCACAACCTGGTACAACAGAAAGGATTCTAAGCTCACAAGCAGAAGCTGCAACTGTAAGGCAGGAAAAGCAGCAGGAACAAAGTCTACTGAGCCAACAGCCTGTTTCCATGGAAAACGTCATCAATAATAAAAAACAGAATGCTCAGAAAGTAAAAGTTGTTGGGGGAGGGGGAGTTTGTGTAACTGAGTTTTTCAGATGCCAACTTGGAATTTGTTTCAGGAAATCTGAAAATACGTTACAGGGACACTGTCAACCATGTTAAGCCTCAAATTGTCCCTAGAGTGAAAAAAAAATGTCATGATTGCTCACATTCTGTAGAGATTGCTAGCCAAGATTCCAAGATCACCAACACGTTGGGTTTGAGATTAACCACGAGTGGCTGCAACAGGTCAATCTTAGGGAAAAGGCTGCGGATGTTGACATAGGCCACTCTCAAACCTTTGGGAGAGATGATGCCAGGGTATGATCAGGGTTGAGTTCACTATCACTTTTTTTCCTTTTTCCAATAATTTAACCAAGTGAGACACACTAATCTGAAAGCTTGTTTGGTGCAACCTGGGAGCACAAGGAAGTTAAGTGACTTGCTCAGGGTCACACAGTATGCAAGAGGAAGCTGTGGGATTCAAACCCAGGTCTCTAAATTTGCAGCTCAGAGCCATAAACCACTGCGCCATACTGCCTCCTATCTTCTGCAGCTAAAAGCAGCAGTGAGATGAGGAGCTTACCAGAAGCCATGAGACGCTTATGGGAAGAAGGGGGGGTGGCGAGTATGAGGAATAAGAGTTAGGGAGGTAGGAGGGTTGGACGGACGTGAGGATTTTGAGATGAAGCCAAAGAGATGAGAGAAGACTACAACCAGGATGCCAGGGACAATGAGGTAATGCAGGGAGTCTGGAGGAGGGGGAGAGTGAGAGAGGGTGAAGATGGAGGGTGGACAAAGGGAGATTAGGACAGATGGAGGGAGGTGAGGGAAAACAAAAAGGGGGGGGGAGAGAGAGAGAAAAGGTGTTAGGAGCATCATCGTGGAAGGTTAACTTAGCAAACACACCCTGCAGTATACACAACTGGAGGTACACGTTTCACTCAGATGGAGCGAAAGCCGAGTAAAGTGAAAGTGGTCTTAACCAGATGTGGGGGGACCAGAATTTAAATTACTTCTTGGAGGCCAGAATATAAAATTTGGATTGAGAAGGAAATAAATTAGCTTAAACCTGGTGAGGAGGAACTAGTAAAATAAATAGGGAAAATGTCGGCTTCAACCAGAGAGGCAGGAGGCTAGAAATTATGAATAGAAGATGGAAAGCGCCCCCCCCCCCCGTGCAGCAGTAGCACTACTGCTTGTGACACTGATGATCCAGGCTCAGAAGCAAACTCGGAGCATCGGAGGGCTGAATGGGGGGGGGAGCATCCGATGTAGGGAGGGTCTTGGAGCCTGTCGATATACTGATCCCTAGCAGCGGCTTGGAGCCTGGTGGTATACCAACCCCTGACAGCGGCTACGGGTTGGTGGGCCAGGGAATGATGGAGATGCTGGGATTGGTGGAAGTGGCAAACGTCAGCACTTCAGTCGTAGGAGCACATCTGGCATGCCAGGACGGCACTGGACATCTATTCCATCATGGAAGGAACACACACAAGCACAAAACCCTTCAAGGCAGCGCAGCATACCACTCCCAGGGCTGGCTCCAAATCCCACACCCAAAAGATGCCTGCCTAAGTCTCGGACGGGACCTCTTGGCTAATCTCAGTTCCTCCCCTGGGGAGAGCCACAGTGTGAGGGGTAATTCACGGGCCATCCACCCGGGCAGTTAAGGGAGACTGCTGTGGGGGGTGGTGAGGGGGGTCTGGGCAGATACTGGGTACATCCCTGCCTGGCTTGAGAGCCATAAATAGAGTAAAAAAAAAAGACAAAAAGAATAGAAGATGGAATAATAAGCTACACCCTAATAGCGGAGGCTAGTATAAACAAAAGAGGAAGTAAGGACACACCTAGAAAAATTAAAATGATTAGAATTTAGAAGGAACTGATTGTCTGGTATGATGGAAAACAGAATTAAAAACAAAGGGAGAAATGTGTGTTACACCCAGATACAGAAAAGCCAGAATCTGAATTTAGAAGGAAGGGAGGGAAACACAAGCTTCACCCTGATAGGGAAGACGCAACAATTAAACAATTGCAGTGGGGATCTGGACTAACCCAGATAGATCCTACATTATACAATGGGGTTCGAAAATGGGGCACTTTCATTGGCTGACTGGAACCTGTCAGCTGTGGCAAACCCTTGCATAACCACCGCAAAAGGTGTCAGTAAGCCACTTTACCAATAAAAACTAAAACCAAATCAATGCTTCTTGCCCTAAATCAAAACAAAATGCACCATATTGGTGTCCCGCTAAACAACAATACACAAAAGCCACGATTACTCCAAGAATCATTTGTAATTGAAGTATATTAACATGTTAAAAAAACACCTTTTAAAATGCTCCCAAAACCCAGATGATCCCACTGTAGCACTTCTGTGCCATTTTGTTTTTTTATTAACTCTATTTACTCTCCTGGACGAGGCTGGGTATATACCCACATCTGCCAGTGTTCCCCTTTCAGGTTTACCTTTGTGCTGTGCCAGCTCCAGGAACCTACTAGGAGGAATCTGGGACATCGTGGCTTGCCCCCCCCCTCCCATGGTGGGGCTCCCTCCGTCCCAAGAGGGAGGTACAAGATGCTAATCCAGTCCCCACCAGCATCCCCCGCAGTGGGCTAGAGGTGCACCTGTGAGGGCCCTGGCATCATTGTGCAGCTGCTTCAGGGATTTCCTGCTAAAGTTGATCCTAGAAATGTGGATATCCAATGACCTCAGCACAAGGCATGCGTGCTCCCACATTCTCCCTACAAATGTCTGCTGATGTCTCCTCTCAAGTACGTGGTCCCGGGCTGGCACTGTACTCCCAGCCTCCACTGAAAGTCGCATTTACACCAGGAACCACAGAACACCACCACCACCACCCCACCCCACCACCCCCCCTCAGAGGAGGAGGAGGAAAGTAGTCCTGTGGATGCTCATTCTACCTCCCCCTGGCAAGCACTCTGATGTCCCAGGCTCGTTCCCTCACTTAGGTCACCAGCACTGCAAGTGGTAGCACTATCGCTGCACCAGTGGGCCGGCTCTTCTATGCTATTTACTTCCATTTTGTAACGCCATACCTCCAAAGAAAAAAAGGCCCAAAGCCAGTCCGCGGCTCTCTATCAACTTCTCCTGGCTACCAATATCCCCCCTGCCTGCACTCCACTCATTTTTCAATGTGGCACCTACCCGATGTGTGTCCACTCACAACACCCATGCACACACTGCTTGGGGGAAGGGGGGAGGGAATGTCTCTTAAAACCCTATTCTGCCTAGCAACAGGAGACTATTTATACTATAGAGGAAGGATATTACACAAAAAAAAATCAATAAAAGCAATTTAAAAAAAATACAACTTGTAATAATTTTGTGTCCCTTTTATAGTATAATTGCAATAATCCACTTTAAGATGTGGGTTGTGGTGGGATTTACCCACTTCTGGTGGAATGCAGTTACTCACCCTGCAGCCTTGTGACCAAATCACACCAGGCGTGATAAATCCCAACACAACCCACACCCTGTCGTGCATTAATGCTTAAGTAACAGCCCCATCAGGAAATTAAACAAGAAAAATCATAGCAACAATATAAACAAATTAGGAAGTAGTAATAGATGTACAAAATGACACATACCCCCATAATGCAAAGCATCATGGGGATATATATGCAAATCACCATGAACGTTTAGGCTAGTTCTGCTTTAAGCAGGACTGCATGGTGCCAAAGTGCCTCTCATGCCCTTTATGGGTAACCATTGCCTCAGTGCTCCTGTGCTGAGGTCCTTTGTCTTTTTAACTAATACAGTACATATACACTGTAAGTGGGAAAGCCCTATATAAACTCTAATACAAGGCACATTACAAGTGATGCAGGAAGCTCAGAACAGCAGAGTTCTACAACAGATAAGAAATGCATTGTGTTTAAATACCTGCATAGAGCAAAGCAGTTAAAGTAATTATGGCCCAGTAAAATAACTGCAGTGCAATAAGAGTTAAAAGTCACTTAAACACAATAGAGAGAGAAGGAGAAGTGACCTTATATTTACGTACTGAGGGCAGGAGCAGGCGTACACCGACAGGTACAGTGCCCAGCCAACAGCTGACTGCACAGGTGGATGCCCAGAGTGAGACATCCTTAAGTTACAGACCTTTAGCTCAAGGACCACAGTGAAGGACTGCTAGGAAGTGACCTACGATAGTAAGTAAAGCCATGCCCATAACTTCAGGCCCCTCCACACTGGAAGAAGTCCTAGGGCACATACCTGGACAGTCCAGGAAAGGGCACCCAATGAAATTAGACTAACTCTTCAGCCTGAATGGTTCAAACAGTAGATGTAGTCCTACAGTCCCAAAATGCCGATTACATCAGCTGGCAGCACACATGGGCATTCAAACAATGCCACTCTAACAGCAAAGCCCCGCCCACAACTTCAGGCACCTCCCTCCTGGAGGACGTCCTAGGGCACACCCTTGGACAGTCCAGAAAAAGGGCACCAAATGGAATTAGATCAACTCCTGAGCCCGAATGGCTCAAACAGCAGAAGCAGTCCTGCAGTCCCAAAACACCAACTATATCAGCCTTGAAAGTATTTAATGTAGAGAGCTTTACCTACTGTAAATGTTTTACGCTAGAGCTAGGGTCTCCCTGGTCTGATTGATAAGTCAACTGGCAATAATCCACTGGCTTCACAATTCACCAATTCTCTATTTAATCAGTACCGAGCTAAGCTTCATGGCCACTTTGGGGACCTTTTCCACAAAAAAAGTCAACGCGATACCCAGATGCTGCAGGTACACTTCAGTCAGCTGATCCTAGTTTGCCAAGTCAATATTTTAACAGATTCATCTCCACACTAAATTGCCTTGTCCCTTGTGCAAAAATCGTTCTTAATTCAAAGACAAACACACAGTTATCAGAATTGCCTCAGTTGAGCCTATTCTAGGCAACTCATAAAATTCTCAGGTCAAGCACAGTACATTTGTTGAAACAAATAAAAACTTTATTTTTGCCCAGTACCTATTTATGCAGACCTGACTGGCAGCCCACTTTTAAGGGAAGGCAGTATAGTCTAGTGGTTAAAAAAATGGGCAGACTTCTGAAACAGATCACTTCTCCAATGGGTTATTTCACTTCGATTGTAAAAGAGTACAAAACAAATGCTGTCAGACTCATTAGTCAGGTAAACTTGGTTGCATGTGAATTTATTTTTCTGTGAGGGCAACATAATTCATGTTTATTGTTAGGTTTTTGGGTTTATTCTAGCGCTCTGAGATTATACTGCTCCGAGATTAGAAATAACAAGGGGAACCGTTATGCAACATCGGGACAGCAGAACCATGTTCAAGCCAAACCCAGCGTGATGGGAAACAAACTGTAGAGGTAACATGTTTCACATGACACTGATGTAAGTACTAACGTGCATGCTAAGTTTCATTGTCTGAGAGTGCTAGTTTGTCAGGAAGGCTGTGTCCCTCCCTCCAATCTACTCCTACAGAACGGATGCACCTCTTTCCTTAAGTCACCAGTCAGCCTCTTGTAAAGGTGAGCACTGATACTTGTTTTCTTACCACAGTAAAGCCCCAGTCTGCAGCCAATTTCTTTTTTTTTTTTAAATACTTTTTTTATTGAAGCCAATACTTCATATGAACATATAAAACTAGCCAGCAGAAAACTGCCTTGTGGTATATCTAGTGTGCTCGACTCTGCAGACCTTTCAGTATCTACCGAGTGATCTGCCCCCCGCATATCTACTCCCTCCCTTGATATCCCCCTTCCCCACATTCCCTCTTTCCATACAGTTTTCCTTTTACCCTCCCTCTTGAAGCTATCTACAGTCTTCAGGAAGACCATGTCCTCTGGCAACTCATTCCACTTTGCTACCACCCTTTCCGTGAAAAGAGTGCCACCTCCTTTCCTTCTTGAAGCACCCCCCAGTTTGAGGCAGTGCCCCCAGCAGTCCTGTTTCCACTAAGTCTGAACAGATCCTCACAGTTCACTTTGCTGAAACCTTTAAGGTATTTAAAGAACCCCTCCCCCTTCTACCCTCCAGGGAGTACATGTTGAGGTCTCTTAAGTCCCTCCTGGTAGGGCCTACCCTACTGTCCCTGGATCATTTGGTCGCTCTTCCATGCACTGTCTCCAGTAAGTTGATGTCCTTCTTTAAGTAAGGGCTCCAATACTGTACAGTGTACTCTAGATACAGCCTAACCTGTGACTTGTACAGTGATAGGTTGACCTCTACCTTACATTCTAGCGTTCTATTCGCCTTGCCTGCTGCTTTCTTGCAGTGTGTGCCGAAAGCTTCATATCACTCGTGATGATCACACCCTAGTCTTTCTCCTCCACTTACTTGGTGACCTGCTCACCCACCAGCTAATATGTTGTCTCTGGGTTCTTCACCCCTAAGAGCATTACCTTAAACTTTTTGGCACTGAATCCCTGTTGCCAAATAACCAGACATCTCTCTCTAGTTTAGGCAGGTCTTCCCTAATGTCCTGCCTCCCCTCCTCTCTGTCCACCCTCCCACAGAGCTTTGAGTCATCCACAAAGAGGCATAATTGGCCTTTTATCCCTTCAGAAATGTCACTGATGAAGATGTTAAATGACACTGGGCCAAGCACCAAGCCCTGTGGGACTCCAGTAGTGACTGGTCTAGCATCCGAGAATTCCCCGACCACCACCTTCTAGTTTTTATCCTGTAACCAGTATTTTACCCACCTAGCTAGTTTCAGCCCAATCCCCAAGTCCTCCAGCTTCCTGGTCAATTTCCTGTGGGGAACAGAGTCAAAGGCCTTACTGAAATCCAGATACAGTATGTCCACTCTGCTTGGCCTTTGTCCAAAATCCTTGCTACCCAATCAAACAAATCAATTAGGCTGGTCTGACAGGACCGCCCCAACATCAACCCATGCTACCTATCATCATGGAGTCCATTATTGTTCAGAAAGTTTATCAGTCTTTCCTTCAGAATGGTCTCCATGAGCTTCCCCACTATCATGGTCAGATTAACCGGCCTGTAATTTCCTGGGTCATCCCTCAGTCCACTCTTATGTAGTGGTATTATATGTGCTGTTCTCCAGTCCAGGAGAACCACTTATGTTTCAAGAGGGGTGTTAAATAGGTCCATCAAGAGGCCCAGCAGCACGTCTCCTAATTCCCTCAGAACCCTTGGGAGCATGTCATCCAGCCCCAGAGATTTATACACATACGAACATATGAAGAAGTCAGCAGAAGAAGGCCATTTGGTCTACGTAGTCTGCTCGTATTGCAGAGTCCATAGCTTGAGCTACTGTTCCTGCTCCCCAACTCCTCCCTGTCCAGGATCCTTACCTTTCCCAGCCTCTCTTGAAGCTGCCTACTGTCTTCAATGATACCACCTCTTCTGGCAGTGTATTCCAAGTGTCCACCACCCTCTCTGTGAAGAAGTGCTTCCTGACCTCCCTCCTAAACCTCTCCTTAAGACTGTGCCCCCTTGTGTTATGGTTGCCACTCAGCTTAAAGTGACCCTCCTTATCCACCTTATTTATCTCTTTCAACTACTTGAAGGTCCCAATCATGTCCCCTCTCTCTCTCTCCTTTCCTCCAGGGAGTACATGTTCAGTGCCCTCAACCTCTCCTCATATGCCTTACCCTGCTGACCTGCTATCATCTTTGTAGCCCTCCTCTGCACCTTCTCCAGAAGGTTAATGTCCTTTTTGAGGTGTGGACAACCAGTACTAAACTGCATACTCTAGATGTGGCCTCACCAGTGACCTGTACAAGGGCAGTATAACCTTCTTTCTCCTACAACTCATCCCCCTAGCTATGCTCCAGCATCTTGTTTGCCCTTGATGCTGCTTTTCTGCACTGCATGGAGGGCTTCAGGTCACTAGTGATCCTCACTCCCAGGTCCTTCTCCTTCTCTGATGCAGGTACCTGGACTCCTCCCAGGTAGTACTCTGTCCTGAGATTCTTGGCTCCAATGTGCATAACTTTGCATTTTTCCTTTATATGCATGCTTGTTGTCATAGCTGTTTGATTCCCATACACGAGCCAGTCACCCAAGTATGGCTAAACTGTCACTCCACAGGCATGCACTTTCTGAACACCCTTGGCGCTTATGTGAGACATCAAGGCATTGCCCTGAACTGGTATTGCCCTAGGTCTGCCCTAAACCAAATATATTTTTTGTGGCTTGCTCTTATTGAAATGTGAAAGTAAGCATCTTTCAGATCCAGACAGCATAACCAGTCTTCCTGCTGGACTGAAGCAGTTACAATTTTTAGGGATACCTTATTCGTATAACTCTCTGTTTGATCACCAAATACGGGAAGGTATACTCAAACAGGAAGTCAACTGCCTTGTTCTGTAGATCAACAGATAACCCTTTTGTACTGACACATGCATACCTTAGAATTAATAAGGTTTTAACAAACTTTTCCTGACAGTAGAGGGAGAAGGGCTTGTTTACTAGAATGCCATACCAAGAAGCCTACCAGTTGGTGGAGTCTCTGATTGCCACTGGGTGGAGCTAGAGTGCCAGTTGTTGAGCGCAGGCCGATGCACAGCATGTCAGGGTGGCATAGTGATAGGAGAGTATAGGTGTGTGCCGCTGGGGTACCCGTGCCTCAGGTAATTTACTAGGCCACCTGAAGAAACAAGGGTTCTTCATTAATAGCAGCTGCAAGAGGATTCAGTGTACTGCACGTGAAAACAACATAAGTTATTGTCTGGTAGCTCCAGAGAAAGACACTAGGACAGTGCTGAAGACTCAGGATTCTGGAGTCTGAGGCCATTTAGTGTAGATCGCCATTAATTGTGTGGGAGTGTAAGGGATCACTGGAGGCATGGAATACACTAAGTTCCTGGCAGACTTGCTGCACATAGCAGATCTCACTGAAGCAGGTGTTATCAGCTGAGGGGAGGGGCAATACAGTCCTGTGCCTCACCTGAAAGAAAAGAGGCTGCCAATGATTCTAAAAATGGTGAGAGCTCTGGTGCCAGATGTTAAACTGACGATGCAGATAGGAAATATGCCTACTACTATTTCAGGGAATCCAATGTGGAATGTGGATCAGAAATGCTGCCTCAGTCAGTCTCCATAGTGGGCATTTTAATCACTGCAGCTGTTCCCCTAAGGAATGATGCACAGCAGTAGTAATTCTCAAGAGGTTCAAGAGGTCTCAGGGTGGCCCTAATTCTTTATCCCTGTGACCTCAGGAGTAAGAGGTTCCTCATAGTATTGTTCATCACCAGCAATGGTAAGAAACCATCACCCTTTGCAACCTGCTTTTCCATAGACTGGAAGAATTGCAACAGTGCTTTAAAATCTTCCATGTTAGGCATCTGACTCTCAGAAATAGGCTAAAGATATTGGATCAGTAGCCTCCCCCTTCTCTGTTCCAGATGTGTGTGTTTTTTTTAACCATCTGCATGACAGCAGGTTTCCTCAGCACGCATCACCTTAGAATCTTTCTTATCAGAGCATACCTCAGAAGTCAGTTTATATCCTTGTACAACTTTCTTAGATGTCCCAGGTCTGTGAGAGTCTGGCGGTGGAGTTGACATTTTCACAAAGATGTTCTCAGTTCTTTAACAGGGGAACATGCTGTTGAATTAAACAACAATGCTGAGGCAGATAAGGCTTGTATCTTCTTTTTTCTCCTTTCCTGCGTTTTTTTGACAAAAATATCTTGCATAAATTACAGACAACTGGATTGTGATTTGCACCAAAACAGGAACAGCACTCTGTAAGCTTATTAGACATATAGTGCTCACATTTTTGGCACTTTCTGAAACCTGTAGACCCAGTTGTCTTCACGTTTCACAGCCTTGGCAGACTGGGACACAAGACCAGATATAAAGAACCCTCTGGCTGACCTCAGTTACTGAGTGCTAGTGTTTTTTCGTTTTTTTTTAACAAAGTCAACCACAGCTGCTCAGAGCTGAATATAGTCTGAAAAGTAATGAAATAAAAATTAGCAGAAGCACTTCCATCTGGCATATATTTTGGTCTAATAAATTGGAACCACCAGACTTTTAACTACAAATCACTACTCCGCTACAGTCACTGGACACGATTCACAAAGGGGCGGATTGCCTATGTGCCGCATATAAGAGGCACGTAGGCAACCTTAAGTGGCAAAGCTACACAGCGGACCCCCACACAGCAGTCACCTTGGGCATGCTAGCACCCTACATGCCAGATCCCCTGGCTGCCCTAGCAGCTATGCGCCAGAGGCAGGCTAGGGCATGCCAGGGGAGCATCCCACACTGCACCCATGCACAATAGTGCAGCATGCAGTGCCAGAGCTGCAACACCTCCATGAAGGGGGACCCTGTGTACCTCCATACATACCCCCCCACAAGTCAACTGCAGGGCATTGCGGCCACGGAAACACCCCCCTGTACACAGCTGCCACATCTGGCTGGGCCACCTGGGAGGGCTGGGGTGGCCATTCGGGCACACGCCCATTGGTTAAACACTGGAACGGTGCACACCGTCCCAGGATCCCCTGCCTGTGTGCGTGGATGGGGATCCACTCTGGGACCCAAGACGGGCATCCAATTGGATGCCAACCTGGTCCACCGCTCCACACCCGCCTGCCTCCTGCAACCATGTGTGCGGGGGGCAGGACCATGGACAGGCGACAGTGACTGCCGGCTGGTGCATGCCTATCTGTGGGTGTGAAGCTGCATGGTCATTTCACAAGCGTTTCGCATGGGAAATCTGTGCCTTAGTGAATGGCACCCATTGTCAGCAGAGTGTGAAAAGTGGTGTGTGCATGGTTCCCAGAACCATACAGGAACCACTAAAAAGACAAAAAACACAAACACAGGAGAAAAACATGGTGCAGAACTGGAGAAAACAACAATAAACTGTTTTTTTTTTTTAATCAAAATTATAACTATTTTGAAACCTGGACATTGAATAGCAGTGGAGCATAATCCAGGGCATCCATGCTCTTTGGCAGAAACTGAAGATCTGCCATACGTATGTTGGGAGGCTCATGACCAGCACAGTGCAGAGGGCATCCATTGAAATCGATCTACATTTTGGGGCATCACACAGACATGGACGTGATGCCAAAAATTAGAAGCACCAAGTCAAATTCACGATGTTAGAAATGGGTCTGTAATTTGTAGCCAGGAATAATTTAACTGCCACTTGAGACTGTAAATCTTTCTGAACAGCACTTGTTTTTTGCCTCTGGATCTTTGATTATGGTTCCTGCATCTCCATGGCTTACCATTTGGGTTTTTTCAATTAATGGCATCCAGTAAGTACTTATGAAGGTACTTCTGCTTTGCTGTAATGCTTGAGAAGGTGTCTCTCAGTAACTCCTTGTGAGCATTCATGATTCTTCTTTTTCCCCCCACAAAGTTGTTATCCTCCGCAGCAGATCTGGGCAGCTAGATCCAAAGACAAACGCTACTCCACCTTCACAAAATAATCCAGCACAACAGGAATCGGTGCTTACTGATGATTTTAATTCATCAGTGCAGGTCACAAAACCATAAATTGTGCAAAATCACCATAGAAAAACTGACAGAAACTGAACTCTTAGATCTGAGCAGCTATCAGCCCCATCTCCATCTCCAGTGGTCGTCCCTTACCTTCTCCTCTTGCCGAAGCATGTACTCCCACAGCCCCCCCCCCCCGGTGAAACGGCAGGTGGAGGGCTGTTCTGCCCCTTCCGGCAGACATATCCAGTTCCTCACTCCCAGACAGCAGCAGCAGGGCAGACCACCAGAATATAGGCAGGGATTCACATAGCCCAGCCCCCCCCTTTTCCTGTCCTGCCTGTGGGCTATGGCACCGCTACACGTGCATGGAGGCGCACTCATCTTGCCTCACTGCAGCTCCCTCTCTTCAAGTCACTCGCACCTGCAATACCACCAGGCCTCCACCTGATGGCAGTCAAGGGCTGAGAAGACTTGGCTGCCCTTCCCCAAGAGAGTGTATGTATGATTCTGATAAAATGATTGCTATCCCTCTTCAAACTGCGTAAGTTGTTGCAAAATCCAGTAATTAAACAGTTTAACAAACCTACGTACCTATGTATGTAGTATTAAATTTTATGGCCAGGAACTCATAAAAAATTACTTGAAGAAAGACATGTTGTGGATAGCCCATCGGTGTAGCTGTAACGCTTTTGTCTATGACATTGGCAAGTTGTAACCCAGGATCGAGAATAAGCCTCAAGTCATTGGAGGGCCAGTGCGGGCAGGAGAACGGAGCATCCCAGAGGATGCTTTCCTCTTCCCTGGAGGAAGGGAGGATCACAGCCACCATAGCAGTGCTGCCATCTGGTGGACCTCACGTGGAAGCTCGGTGGAGGCAAAGTGGGAGGCTGGATGTCTGCCAGTCTCCCGAAGGCACACTGTCGTGTGATCCCTCACTCTGAGATTCTTGTGTACCAATGGCCAACGGGCACAAAGAAAACCAAAGTAAATTGACCCCAGCACACTTGGGCCCCACACAGCCTTGTTTCACTCCTCCTGACACAAGAAAGAAGTTAAGAGGCACCGCCCTTCACTCTCCATCCCCATGGCCACAGCTCAGCTGAGGAGGAGCCCCAGGTAAGGATGACAGTGCTGAGGGGTTTCTCTTCGTAGTTTCCAAGGGTAAGCAGTGCTGTTGGGGGAAGGGGGCTTCACCAGAAAGCTAAAGAAAACTGACCTTTTTTATATACACACACATACACACACCCAGCCTTGAGTTTGTTCATCCCTAGTTACCTTGTCGTGTTATGGAGTTTTTCATTCCATTCCCACAACACTTATGAAATCCTTGTCATGCTGGTAGACTGGTATGGGTTCATGCCGATGAAGATTTGCCCTTACATATGTACTGCCTTCACATGTCATATCCCCTGCAGCTGCAGCCAAATAGTGACCATCCCATGCACGGGCACATTAGTGAGTTCCCAAAACTTCTGCTGCTGTTTAGCCATGAACAACTGGTGTTACTTCCATCCCAGGGCCTACAACAAGGGCTTTCCAATCTGTGAATTGATATATGCAAGTGATACAAGCAATCCGTGTGTGCACACTGCCCATAACTGTTCTGAATAGCAGACCCTAATACATGACACTATGTGGTGTTTAGATTTTATGAATAGGATCACACTCACAAGGGGCTACGTGACATAAGGTGAAGCCAGGCATCTGCAACTACATTAGGCACTGCTTTTATCTCATGGAAACGGCACATGCTGGAGTGGCTTTTTTTTTGTTCTTTGCTCCAACCCCTGTGTAAGCCCCCTCTGATTCGAGAGGGGCTTATTGCTCACCTTCAGTTCCCCCTCCCTCTCCTCCAGGGTTCAGGTTTTTGTAAGGGGGCTCTGGAGGAGTGCAGTTTCTGCTAGCCACCTTTCGATGGCAGCAGCGATAAGGGTGTTTATAGAGTACCAAAGCAGGGAGACAGGAAGTTTCTGGGTCTTGAGAGAGAGAGAGAGAGAGAGAGAGAGAGAGAGAGAGACTGATGGGCAACATCTTCAAGGTAGTGTGATGGGGGGTTCCCCCCATTCCATTAGGCAGGACGGTCATGCAGCGTTGAGGTGCTGGGTCCTGGGCTGGAAATTTCCATGGGTGGTGGTAGGTAGCCACAGTTTGTGGCTGTTTGGGCCCTGGGTTTCCTGGGGGAAGTAGGTGGTAAGTAGGCCTTGGGGGGATGTTCTGGAGTCTCATGGAGACAAGTTCGGAGCCTGGGCTGTCAGGGCTGTGGGGGCTGTGGCAGAGTTCCTGCAGGAGGGACTGGTGGCAGCAATCCTCCTCTTTCCCAGGTGGCAGGGCAGCTCAAGCAGGCCAGAGATGGGGCCGGGGGGGAGCTCTAGAGTTCTACCCATTTTTAGGACCTTTTTGGAGGGACAGGCCCTGGGGCCGCTGGATGTGCCAGGTGGGCCGCAGAATGCCTCAGAGTGCCCCCCCATGCCAGTTAGCGTCAATTGAGCACAGGAAGAAAGAGTTAGTGGGGACTGTGCTGTGGTTGGGGGAACAAACCACCGGGTAAGGGAGATACCGCCGTAGGAAAGTTTCAGGCAGCAGTAAAGAGATGGGCTGAAATTTGTGACCTGAGAGCTTTGGGACCAAGATGGGTGAGCAGGCCAGAAAGAGAGGCCAAGGAGTGCATCTGGTGCCAGGGTGGCACCATAGGTATTAGGCTGCACCCTCCATGTCCCTGGGGTACAAAAAGGTCAGGGAACGGTGATGAGAAGCTGCTCGCTTCTCGAGGGCAATGGAGTGGCTCAGCTGTTTCAGAGGAGCACTCCAAGTGACGATCAGGGTTGTGGAGACCTCAATGAAAGAGAGCGGAATTCACAAAGAAGGTACTTACCAGTGCCATTCGGTTGGGAGCTTCACGCTTCTGGAAGAAAATCGTTTGGCCCAGGTAGCAGCTGATCGCTGCAGTTCGAACTGAGAAATATTCTGCCTGCTTAATGTGTTTCTGCCCCCTAAAATATCTCCCTCATAGTGATGACTGTAGAAAGTTAGCCCCATGGAGCTGTAAGATTTCTGTGTTTTATGCAAATGGGACCCCTGGGTTTCCCTAGATCACTGGGACCCAGGAGAATACATTTGATTAATTTTTAGAGCCAGTCTCAGTGTCTGATTTGTTTCTGGTTGCTAATTAAATTATTCCTTAGTTTTAGATTTATCCATGAGCCTTATTTGCCTGTAATCCCTAGGTGGCGCTATTCTAAGGGCTACCACCCCTGCCTGTATGGCAATACACAGGTTGAGGGGCCTGAGTTCTGTGAATGGGTGCCTCCACCCAGAGGAACGGTATTGGGGTAGCTTAACTGCTTTGGTATAGCCCTCCAGGACACTGTAACCACCCACTAGCCTTTCTAGTGGCCTAAATGGTAACACAATGGTACATTCACATTCATGATCTAGCAGTAATAATATGCTCATGCCCCTTTCACTTGCCACCAGGGCTGGATCTGCTGCAACTGCCCTGGAGACCCCTTGGAAAATAAGATCAGCAATGCAACAGTGCAATGTTACCAATGTAACCCAACTAATAATATGCACCCAAGCCAAGTTAAACGCAAAAAAAGACAATTCGATTTATTTAGGGGACGTGAACAAGGGAGGAGTGTGAATCTAGAGAAATGATTAGCACTCTGATTTAATTCAGGCTGGTTAGCATGCACTGTAAGTCCCTTTCAAACAGTCTCACGACCCTGGGTGCCCAGTATGTCATGCAGGCTAGCCTGAAGCGTTCCCCGGGGTGGCCAGTGTTGCAACTGTTGTTGGGGCCCTTAGGAAAGAAAACAGTTACCATGCACACAACCTGAATATTTGTAATCCCGAGACTGATGGCTCAGTCCTTTGCAATCACCCAAACAGTTAGATGGTACACAATGATTTGTTGCTGTCGTTGCAGGGAGCTACCCTGAACTGTACACATGCTACCCAGAGCCGGGATGCAGGACAGGCGAGATGAAGACCTTGTGGTGTTGTTCTGGAAAGCCAGAGGAAGCAGGGCCGACATGATTCACCTCCTGGTGGTCGCTACCTGTTTGATGGTGTTGAGCAGGGGGCCGAATCCCCAAGCTGGTCTTTCGCCGAGATGGTCTCTGAAGTGAGAATAGCGGCCTAGGCCAAGATGGCTGGGCCCAGGCAGGATAAACAGTTCTGCAAATGTTTGTAATTGTACGCTGGTGAACCCTCCAGCTGGTATACAAGATTCTGCCGTGGGGAACCAAATCGCAACCCACGAAAAACATTCAGCAAATTTATATAAAGTCTTCTCTAAGCCACAATTCGGATATAGTCCAGTTGCTAAATACAGCTTCACTGGGCAAACCTTTTTCTCCGAGGCTATTTCTCTCACCAGGCAGGCCGACTGCTTCTGGAGCAAGTCTTCGGTCCAAATCCCAAGTCACAGCAGCAATTCTCTTCTTTCTTCTGCTGCAGATTTAAGCCAGCAATCAGAAAAGTCCATCTTCTGTAATGGGCAGTTCAAAGGCAAGAGAACATGGCAGGCAGGCAGGTCAGCAGAGCCTTCCCGCTGATTCCCCTATGCTCCTTCTGGGAGCAGCTGCTCGAAAGCTTGATCTGTTCACTCTTCAACCTCCAACACTAACTGAGACACTACTTCAGGCCGTTCTGACTATTTCCTTTGTGATCCAAAAGGTTCAGTTGGCTGAGGGGGACTGTTAGTCACAGTATGGCTTCCCCTCCAGGCCAGTTTAGGTGCCAACACTGAAAACTACAAAAACGACAGAATTCCTTCCCACAAGACCCCTGGGGACAGTCTCCATTTTAGGTCCCCAGAGGTTCGATTGGTCCAAATGCTGGAAGTCCAGAACCTAACATGGTGGCTCCCATCCAAATGTTCCAGCTGGAATAAAAGCAGGTTAGACAAACTTGCCTATCTTTACTATAACAGCAATTAAACAGCAAATAATCACAGTTCCTAAGCAGGCTCCCTCTGCACAAGTAGCAACGGCAGAATGGAATAAGATAACAGAATGTCTGGACGGTCGCAAGGCTTAATTACTCGGACCCAGCCCAGACTAATTTCTAAACACAGATTAGCTAGGCTCTTAAAGAGACAGGTGCAGAGGCTCACTATGGCACTCTCATGCAAATAGATATAACTACTTAAGACAGGACACCCGCCTGACACTGGGCATTAAGAAGCCCAGGAAGACATTATAGTAAACCCAAATTTGTAGGGGGGTTACACACCAAAGGTATTTTTAAGGGAGTTCCAGGGTGTTGGTGGATCCAGCGAGTGCCATCTTGAAATTAATTCTGAAATGGGCTGCCGGAGTTGGGAGGGGGGGGGGTGCCGAAGGGCATGCATCTGCCCGGTAAGACCTTCTTTGATTACTTATTTATTAGAGCTGAATGGAGAGAATCTATGCTGTGGGCCCCCTCCCCTGGTCCATCAGGGTTTTCTTTTTGCTCCTAGACGTTTTGGGGAGGGGGTGACTACACCTGCATTCTCAGCACCCCACGCCCTCGGTACCTGCACAACTGTCCCTCCACTGCCCATCAGACTCACACTGCACTACAGATTGCTGCCTCCAGATTCCGCCAGGTTCCCTGCCATACTCCAGTCACTCTGGCTCATCTCTGCTGAAAGGCCCCTCCCCTCTAGGGGCAAGCACCAGGGAAAGAGAGGAAACGCATTGGCTCATCCAGAGACATCAGCTGGGGTGAGAGGGCATTGGTGGAGAACCAGGAAGCCAGGTGGCATGAAGGAAGGCATGGCAGCCATCACCCAGCATATAGGGAATGGCATGATTTCCCCTGTTCTGGGCATACACACCATCCTTGGCAGTGTACACCACACTGGCATCCAGGGTATGGTGAGGGTCGGTATGTGGTCACCAACAACAGCCAAAGGCACCGTGCCACAAGCAGGAAACACTCTCTGGGAGGACAGTGGCTCCATGGATGCTCATTCCCGTCTCTACAAACCTCCATGCCTGTCATTCTGAGTACAGGGCACAAAATGTGTCGGCAGACTGCCAAGCAACTGGAGTGTTTTAATGCATTTACGGAATCCTGATTTACCTTTAAAAAGTTAGTTTTAGTAAAAACAAAGTAAGGCGGCTAAATGTTTTTGCACTGCATGCGTCAGGCATTTTACTGTTGCTGATTGCCACAGTGCTACCACACAACACTGCAATCTACAATACCGACTGACAAATCAAAACAGCCAGATGTGTAACTAATCTTAAGCCGATATTGTATATCAGAGAGAAAAATACTAACTTCAACATCTAAGGCGGAAATGGATCACAGTTCATTTTGCTATCCCTTTCAGCTCAAATGAGTTTGAACTTGCCTACAATGAAATGGGTTAAATACTCCAGTCATTATTTGCTCAAGCGCTAGGGCTCTTGCACTGCAGAAGACGGGGCCCTCCCTCATTATAAGTGCATCTTGTTAGTGAGGGGATAATGGGCAGGCAGGTGCAAAGTTCCAGCATTCTAATCACTAACAGATGGGTAACCTTTGCTTTCAGTGGCTTCCACCTCCTCCTGAGTAAATCAGGTTCCTAGTGCTACCGCTGCTGACCCAGCATCCCTCCTGAGAGCATTAACTCTTTCAGGGACAACATGAGATGCAGAAAAGTGTTTGTTTCTTTCTTCCATGGTGTTTAGCGTTTGTAAGATCTGAAATGTCAGGTTGTTCTCTCTGAATGAAATTTAAAGCAGACGAGAAGATTTTTGTTTCCAAACAGGACGCTCTGACAAAGGCATGATGACTGTATTGGTAGTAAACATGCTGGATGGTGTGCGGCAGTGACATCCCATATTTGACAAAGGAACCACTAGGATTAGGGTTAGCTAGAATTAGGGTCTGGGGAGACAGAATAGACAGGGACCATCAGGGCAGACTGGGTGGGACAGGCAGTCCTTTCCTGCCAACAAATTCTATTTTTCTGTATTTCACTACAAGAGCTGCAAAGATAAGTAGCAACTATTTATTTATTTAGCTTTTGTTAAGCACACTAGACAAAAACAGATGCCAACCTATTACAAGGAATGTTGTATTTTATTATTTCTTCTCATAACATATTTAGTATGCCACTGGATTACATACGAACATACGAATCTGCCAGCAGAAACAGGCCTTACGGTCTAGCAAGTTAGTCTGCTCGAATGCTCAGCTAGCACCCTTATATTGCAGCTGCACCACCCTCCTCTCCCCCTGACCTTTACCCTCCTCGCACCCTGTCCCATGTCCTTTTAAAATTGCCCACTGTACTGCAGGATACCACCTCCTCGGGCAGAGTGTTCCAGTTCTCCACCACCCTCTCTGTGAAAAAATGCCTCCTCATCTCTCTCTCTCTCTCTGATATCTTCCACCCTCCTGCCTGAGATCATGCCCTCTGGTGTCCCTTCCTCTCCTCAGCATAAATATCCTGCCCGTTTTGTTAATCCCCTTCAAATATTTGAAGGTCTCAGTCACATACCTCCGATCCCTCCTCTCCTCCAGGGTGTACATATTCAACTCAGTCAGCCTGTCCTCATAGGATCTGCCCTCCAGCCCCTGGATCATCTTAGTTGCCCTACGCTGCACCCCCTCCAGCAATCCGATATCCTTCTTCAGAAAGGGATGCCAAGCCAGCCCGTCGGTGCAGCGGTTGGATTTCCGCTTGTGACACCAGCAACCCGGGTTCGGGAATGAGCTCGGGTCGTTGGAGGTGGCGGCCGGGGAGACGGCTTGAGCGCCCCACGACTGCTCGCTGCCTCCAGGGAGGGAAGCGATCACCAAACTGGTACCGGTCGACCACTGGCGAGGCCGGTGGTAGAGCAGCACGCCGGGGTCATTAGGTAGTGTGACAGACGCCGGTTCTTGGCTCTTGACGCCTGGACGTCACGCACCTTAAAGAAAGCCAGGAAAATCACTCGCTGGCCTCCAGATGATGGCTCTCTGTTCCTAAAGGCCTCCAGTGCCTTCCCGGTGCCCCCTGTTCCCCAGCAGCATCCCCGGGCCCTAGAAGTGTGCACTGGGGCTATCCCCCCCCCCCGGTGCCTTCCCCCTCAGAGGAGAGGGACCAGCCCAGTGAAGGGATACACCAGGATATCCCAGGGGTCGGCTGCGATCTGGGGATCTGAGGAGAGCCGGGAAGGACAGAAGGGGGTCAGAAGGGAACTTGATAGAGCCCAAAGGAGTGAAGGACCAGCGAGCACGGGGGCGTAAAAATAGATTACTCAAAAAAAAAAAAAAGAAAGGGATTCCAGAACTGCACGCAGTACTCCAAATGTGGCCTGACTAGTGACCTGTACAGTGGCAGGATCACATCCCTATTTCTGGATGAGATTCCTCTCGCAGTACACCCCAGTATCTTGTTGGCCTTAGCTGCCACCTTCCTGCACTAAGATGAGTTGTTCATGTTACCTGTTATGATCACCCCAGGTCCTTCTCCTCCTCTGTAACCTCTATCTGAACTCCTCCCAACAGGTAGCTCCTCCCTGGGTTCCTTGCTCTGAAGTGCATAACCTTGCACTTCTTTGTACTGAAACTCAATTGCCACTTTTCTGACCACTGCTCCAGTTTGATTAGATCCTCCTGTAGCCCCTGCCACCCCTTTATGCCGTCCACCACCGCCCCTATCTTGGTGCCATTTGTGAATAGACTGATCTTGCTCCTAACGCCATGTGAGATATCCGATATGAATAACCCAACCAACACCGGACCCCGCTTGTCACCACTCTTGGGGAAGAGAGTGCCCCACCACCTGTTGCTGCCTCCCCTTCAGCCAGTTCACAATCCAGTTTACCATCTTTGTCCCTGCTCCCACATATTGCAACTTACCCCAGACTCCCATGAGGCACTGAATTAAAGGCCTTGCTGAAGTCTAAATACAGCACATCCACTGCATGGCCTTTATCCAGTTCCCTCGTTACCCAGTCATAGTATTCAATTAGGTTCATCTGGCAGGATCTTCCAGAGATGAATCCATGCTGCTGACTGTCCTGGAGTCTATTTTCCCCCAAAAAGGTCACCAGCCACTCTTTCAGGATTGCTTCCATAAGTTTTCCTACAATGGATGTGAGGCTTAAAGGTCTGTAATTGCGTGGTTCATCCTTTGTGCTACTGTTGTGGAGGGGCACCACGTGAGCCATCCTCCAATCCTGTGGTACACAACCTGTGTCCAGGGAGGTACTGAACAGGTCCGCCAGGGTTACAAAACATTTCTGATTTCAGCCAAGGCAGCCAGGTTGAGCAAGTCATGCTCCCATGCTGGCGATACAGGTTTGCCACACGAACCAGTCCTACCAGGCTGGGCTGTTAGAATCTTGAGAGTGATGCAGAGGTATTGATTCCACACTCCTGATGGAGGGTTCCAGGGCTCCCTGGTCACCAGCGACACCTGCGATGGATGAAGGACAGCATGGGATGTTGTGGATCACCATACGAATTCCCACCCAACCTACCCTTCCATGCCCACCCCCAAGACTGTTGCTCACTGGAAGCATGGCAGACAGGAAAGACAGCTAGCAGGGGAGGGAAACAGAATGGCACATGATACCAATCCCAGCCTCTGTGCACCACTCAGCGAGTCTTCAATGGCTCCTCTCCTGTAACACCAAACTGAAGACCCCAACTGAACCCTCAGGATGAGGCTAAACGTAGGGGTGTGACTTGCCTCACAAAACTCTGTTTGCACCTTGCACTTAGCACTTTGTTTTATGCCCAAACCCTGTTAGGCTTTTGAAATGCAGTGAAGCATTTGAGACTCTAGAGTGCACAGAGTTGTTTCACCAAACAGGAATAAGCCTGGAGTCTGCCGTAGAGGAGCTTTTCCACAAGAGGTGGGGTGGTGACACCTGGTGGGTCAATCTGTATCTCAACCCTGTGGTATACAACTGAAGATAGGCAGGCAGCTTTGAGGATGGTGGCTGATCACAGGAGTACAGGATAACAAGGTGAGAGGGAAAAGAAAAAATGACTTGCTGTAGTCATGGTGTTTCTTCTAGAAGTTGTATTTGTAAGGCTTATAAAACTGCATCATTGCAGCCCTGAGTTGTTGCCCTGGAACTCTCTAGTGTTCTAATAGCAGATTTATAGATGAAGACCAGAAAAGATCAGTGACCACCTAACTAATCTGTGCTACATATTCTTACCTCATGGAAACAAAATAAAGAATGCAAAACACACATGAACACTGTAGAAACTATGAAGTTTGCACAAAAGAAATTCTAAAGCAATAAACAAATTCTGATTTAGTCTGAAAAATTATTTTTATACTATGGTTCTAGACAGGGACATAGGGAAGGTTTTGTAAGCCTTAATAACACACCATCTAGAAGAACATGAAAGTTACGTACTTACTAGAACTGTTGTTCTTCCAGAATATCTTCCCCATTGATTATCACTTATGAGTCTGGGCTAGAGGCACTACCACACCACTGAAGCACGTTTCTAGTGAGATGGCTAGCTACGGCTACCAGATACAGCACCTGGGCACCACCAAATGGTGCCATGCTCTAGTCAATAACTGCTGCTGACTCCCGCGTCAACCTCAGTTCTGTTCATCAGGAGAGAAACAAAGTGTGGAAAAAATAAGAGAGCTTGAGAAATTCACTAGTCCAAAGGGGTAGGGAAAATATTTACAGGAAAAATAAAGGCACAGCAAAATAAAACCCAGCTGCCACCTTGCAGACAAAGAAGAAAGGGCACACTAAGGTGGCACAGACAGATAGTCTTGGTATGGAGCCAGAGTGTCAAGTCACTACTGGTTAGACAGCAGAAGGTCTGAAATGGGTAGTGGGACTAAGGCAGGCCTGTAAACATGTGGCTCTGGCAGACAAAATAGAAAGGGGTATGCAAAAGATGGGACCCCCTTGCAACTAAGATGTCACACATGCCAAGCAGCAGAACTGCAAATGAACCCTAATAAGCAATTAGAAAGCCACCAGTGAAAGAGAACTGGTTTTTTTATTATTTAAAAACAGGCTATGCTCCTCCCCCATGAAAGATGGGGAAGAGAAAAAAACATTGCAGGGCTGCTCAGCCCTAAGAAGTAGTGATGTACCCATCTCCCCAGTTATCCATGAGACTGGGGATGACAGCCAAAACATGGCATAAGGAGTAAACCATGGCAACCAAGAAAGGAAAACTGCCTGGCACAGCCGGAAGAAAACCACAGCAGAAACCTAATCTGCCTCCTCCTGCAAGCAACAGGGGTGTGTCCTGTACCAAGGCTAGTTCAGGCTGATCCAATCTAGTGCTCAACACACACACCAGACAGGGCTAGTGTCAAGTGGAGCTGGCTCGAGTAAACATACACCCTCATTCTTTGCATGGGGGGGGGACACCTGAGGGCATGGGTTCTTCACAGGTCTGATGAGACCAAAGGCTGATCGGGTCAGGCAGGGGCCTCTGTGCCACAGGAGCAGGAGGGTCCCCCAAAAGCTCCCACCTGACCCTAGAGGAGAAGAAATAAACCCCCTAGAAATGCGAGTTTAGTGCTTTATGCCGGGCCAGAGGGACCAGTCAGGAAAGGTGAAGACACGCTGTCTGTCAGACACAGAGTGCTGTTCCCGTGCATCTGGAGGTCATCTCATTGGCATCATAAGATTCCCTCACCTGGTGCCATGCTACTTCCAGACACCGAGTGGAAAGGCTGATAGGATGCCTAACTTCCTCATTTTGTAGCAGTGCAACCAGCAGATTGTAGAGTTGCAACCACGAGTGTCAACTGTAGGCTACCATATCGGCTTGGTTTGCAGACACATAAATGAGGCGCATGCTGAGGCAAAAACCTTTCTACCCAGTGCATCTGATTGTGCAGAATCTGTTTCTGGAGGTCGGTCACGTTAGAGGCTCTGTGGTCACTATGGGGTCTGCAGTACCTGAAGCAGAAGATAGGTGAGGTAATCATCTGCAGAACCTGTGGGTGCACAATACTGCAATAGGAAGTCTCTTTGGATGGCTGGCATGGCAAGGGGATACCTCCACAAGGTCCTGGATACCTCCCCCATGGCTTTGGGTCATGGAGGAATGACCACAGTGTCAATGTTAGGTACTCCAAGGAAATCCAATGGCATGGCTGCTGGACAGTGGTTAGAATAGGCCTGAAGGTCAAGCTCTGCAGCACCTCCACCAGGAATCACTGGTACAGGGCATACTCAGAAGAAGAAGCAAAATGGACTGATGATTCATTGTCCTCTGATGAAACACATGGATGGAGATGAGGCACTGCCTCTGGCCAAGGTCAGTACTAGGGAGAAGGGCCTGAACTGGACCCTGTCAAACTCCCTATACAAATTCTTTATGGCACCAACCCACACCCAGAGTTGCTGCCACGTTTGTGGCCCTCAGGGGCCTAGCCATTAGGGCATCCTCCCAAAAAAGTGGTGAGGCCTTTCTAGAGAGAGTTAAGACCCTTGGTCTTGAGGGCCTCGGCCTGGGCTGTGGAACTCCAGAGGAGGCCTCACCCAAAGGGAGCATCTTCCAGAGCAGCCCAAACAGTATCCTTCTGCATCCAAGGAATATCACAATCAGTGCCCTTGGGGAGAAAACCCCAGGTGAAGAGACCGGAGCCACACAGGTACCATGGGGTGACCCTGTTCCTCACCAGAGACAATGCTGACTCGTGGTTCCAGACGGTCCAGTTATCACTGGACTCCAACTCCCTCAAGCACTGAGCTCAGGTCAGATGACATCGCGAGAAACAATACCCTGCCTGTCACTGTGGTTAGCATCATCCTTAACACCGTGCTTGCTGTCAGCATCGAAGTTGCGCTCAGTGCTGCTACCCTCCTCTGTGTCGTAAGTGACATCAGAGTTGGGGGCTGGCACTGAGCTGACATTTCTGCTGGCACTGTGTTCGGAGCTTGACCTAATCCCAACATAGAAGCATAGAAACATAGATTTTGTCAGCAGAAAAGGACCTTTAGGCCAGTTCAGTATACCCCTTGTCCCTGCCTAGTCCATCACCACTGACTCTAGTTGGTCAAAGGTGTCACTCCTTCCCCCTGTTCCTCTATCTAATATGCTTCACTCCCTCCCCCCATTCCTCTACCTAATAACAACACCTTGGCCATTGTTGGTACCATCACCAGGCTCAGAACTGTCCCCTTCCTTGGTGCTGCTAGTGACACCATGGTCAGAAATAGACTCTAATCTGGATCTAGTGCCAGCATCGACCTCGGTTACAGGCCCTCTACCAGCATCGCAAACAATGTTGAGGGGACGCCCGGTGCCATCACTAGTGTTACCTGCCAAGACGTCACCACGAATAGTAGTAACAGTATGGCAACACCAAGGGATGGCATCAAGGTGTCCACCAGTGTAGACCAAGTGTATAGCTGTGGCCTCATTCCTGGGAACGTCTGTTGCTCAGGGCAGTCAGACTGTGGAGAGCTGTCAGATGGCCGCCCAGAAGAAGCTGGCTGTCCACAAGACCCAACCACCAGGGTCTTCAATACCTCAATGCAGTGAGGTTGTGGAAGAACCTGAGCTTCCTTGTAACCAGTGGTCTCAGAAGTGGCCAACTCCTGCCACTGAAGGTGGGGATTAGGCGACTCCACTTTAATGCACAGTTCTCCAGGGTGCGGCGATCCACAGAGAAGCAAGCGTTACATGCATCCATATTGTGCTTGGGTCCTAGGCAGGCCATGCAGAACTGATGCCAGTCTGTTGAAGCTATCTTCTTCCCACAGACTTGGCCTCTCAGATTTCGGCTTCAACTTTGTGCAAAAAATAAACGAAACAGGAACAGCACCATTAGAGAAGAAAAATCAATGGTTATGCAGAAAGAACTTCTGCAACAATGAGTTAGCTAAGGGGATGCTCCCATGAAGTGCACTTGACTGAGGGAACAGCAGAACTGATGTTGGTCAGGGAGCTGGCAACGGTTGTTGGCTAAAGCACAGCACCACAAGGGGGTGCAAGGTGCCATGCCTGGTACCCTTTGTGAGCCCCTGGCTAAAGATTTGATCACATGGGGTTCTAGTGCCTCCATCCCAGACCCATAAGTGGAAATCAATGGAGAAGGTCGATTCTGGAAAGATCATGGATGCCAAACAATCTGTAGACTTCAAGGAGTACGTTGGGATGCAGGTTCTGGAACCTATTTAGGGAAATGGTTTTGAAGTACCAAGTCTGGTATTCCTTCTAGTCTGGATGCCCAAACATTGATGAGAAGTAAAGGTGTTTACTATGGACCAGATAGCTGCCTTACATATCTCTAAGAGGGGTATACACTCTGATAGGCAATGTCTAAGGCTTCCTAATTGTAGAACCTCTGCTGGTCAACGTTCATTTATACTTAAGGCTACTAAAGAATGGAATGCATGGCCTACTTAACTTCATCACATCAATTCCTATTCTAAATTCAAGGTCAATTTCAAAGCACCACAAGAAGAGAATGGTGGGGACAAGGCACAGGACAAGGGGGTATAAATCAGGAAAGCAAGAAGAAAGGAGTAAAGGAGACAGATAATGAAGAAGGTAACAAGGGAAGAGGGGAGCTTAAGGGAACAGCACAGGCAGGAGGAAAAGCAAGGAAGCAGGCAGGGAGGGAGTAAGATGTAGAGCCACATGCACCAATGCAATACAAGGGGCTTTTCTTAGGCTGCTAGTCAATGACCAACTAGGAACATGGCAGTGATGGACCTGGTGATTACAAACAGGGACGGTATTGCAGATATCACAGTGAGCAGTCACCATGGTACAAGTGATCAACATACTGTTTGTTAAACAGGTGTGGTTCAAAACGGCACAACACCAGCTGTTCAAATATATGTGGGTTAACATCAGACCACGGGTGCAGTTTGCTGTTATTAGCAAGGAAGTAATGGATTGGTTGGGCAGTCCCTCACCTGGCGGACTACTGGGTAACAGCACAGGAGAAGATGGCTATTTTATGGAGAAACCTCAACTTCTAAGTTCACTGGGAAAATACAGAGCTCCTCTCAACAGAGGGGACTCCGCTTCCAGCTCTTCTATACAATGGTACACACAAAGGGTCTGGGACAAATAATCCATATGCAGTCCTGAGTGTTACTTGGAAGGGCTGGGACAAATTTCAGAAGAAATTAAGGGTCCACCTGCAACAGTGGTGCCTCAGATGGATGGCCTGGGACACAACTTCCCCCCTATGTCACATAGATCCATGGTATAGGAGACAGGCTACTGCAGGATTCTGTTATCCAGAGCAATGCTTACAGGGCAATGTAGTGAAACAGTCTGAGCAGCTACCAGTTGAATTTGATTGGACAATAACAAACAGGTTCCGCTACTTCCAAATCAGGGATTATATCATCCAGTAACTATGAAAAGAACACATACACACATGATGGAGAGGGGCACAAGATATGCTTTATTACATTAACGCATAAGTTTTAACAAAAAGGGGACATCTCTCTGATTTATCAATTCCCAGCCCAAGATAGGGCAACAACTGCATCCTTCCTTTCAGATAAATGCTATCTTGAATCCTGTAACCATTTTAGCCCCACGACCTCCACTAGGAGACTGTTCCAAGCATCCACCACCCTTTTCGTGAAGAAGTACTTCTTCACATTTCCTCTCAGCTCCCCCCCCCCAGTTTCATAGTGTGACCCCTTATCCTTAAGCATCTCTTTCTCTGGAAAATGCTCCCTTCCTGTACCTTGTTTATATCTGTGAAGTATCTGGATATTTCTATCATATCCCTCTTTTCCCTTCTTTCTTCTAGAGAGTACGTATTTAATTCCTTAAGCCTTTCTTCGTAGGGCTTCTGATGCAGGCCCTGCACCATTTTGGTTGCCCTGCCTCTACCCTGTCAATGTCCTTTCAGAGGTGGGGCCTCCAGAACTGGACACAGTACCCGAGGCGGGGTCCCACTAGTGATCTATACAGGGGTATTATTACTTCCCTCTTTCTGCTGGTGATACCCTTGCCTATGCATCCGAGCATCCCACTAGCCCTTCCCACTGCCCTGTTACACTATTTAGCTACCTTCTGGTCATCAGAAATGATTACCCCAGGTCCATTTCCTGTTCTATGACTGCTAGTACTTCTTCTCCCAGTTGATATGTTGCCCCTGGGTTTCTGTGCCCCAAGTGCAAGATTTTACACTTTTTTGCATTGAAGCACAGCTCCCAAACCCATGACCATTCTTCCAGCTTTTTTAGATCTTCTCTCATTCTTTCCACAGACACACCCCTCCCCTGGGTGTGTCTACTCTGTTGCAGATTTTTGTGTCATCCACGAACAGGCATATCTTCCCTTCCAGTACTTCTGCAATGTCACTTATAAAGACAATGAAGAGGACTGGACCTAGTACTGATCCTTGTGGCACCCTACTGGTTACTTTGTGCTCTCCAAAGGGGATGCCATTTACCACCACTCTCTGACTCCTGTTGACCAGCCAGCTCTCTACCCATCATACTGTTTTAGGACCCACTCCCAGGCTTCTCAGCTCGCTCACCAGTCTTCTATGAGGACCAGTGTGAAAGGCCTTGCTGATGTCCAGTTAGGCCGTGTCAACTGCTCCTCCCTGATCCACTTCCTTGGGGACCCAGTCAAAGAACTTGATCAGGTTTCTCTGGCAAGCAGGGTGGGACAAATCACTTTTTGACCTGGTGGCCAGTTTGGCCACCATACCTCAAAATCTGGTGGCCAAAAATATTTTTAGGTGGCCAATTTTTTTACAGCCGCTAGCCTATAAAATATGGTAGCCATTTTTTTAACTTGCCTTTCAGATGAGGAACTGTCTATTAACCTACATTTGGGAACGTGTTTACCAGAGATTCTGATGAGAATTAGCCTGCCAGAACGGCATCAAGTATACACAGGAGGGAGAATTTATAAAGTACAAACTGAAAGTCCTGCCTGTCTAATGCAAAAAGGAAAGCAAGGGTGGCACTCACAACTATGAGAAAATGAAAATGAAATCACCAGTCACTACAGAGGAACTACTGAAGATGGGACCATCGGAGAAACACCTCCATGACCGAATCCGAAAAGGGAAGGTCGGCGCAATTATGAGAAAATGAGATGAAAATCAACAACTGAAGATGGGACCAGTGGAGAAACACTGTGACTGGACTGGGGTCTGTCTGACTCTGACTGACCAGAACCTGCTGATTTACAAGTGAAAACAAGTCCTCTCCTAGTGCTAAGTGTACACTTTTTGTTGTTGTTGTTAAATAAACCAATAAAACCTTTCAGATGTTGTGATTCTCTTATTGTCTTGTGTGTTCTTTTTTTTTGGGGGGTACTTTTTTTGTGACTTTTTTTTTTCATGACATGGCCAGACATGTGCTGCTGCTATGCTGTTACCATCCCCAATCCACCACTGTAGGGTCATCATCACTAAAATTAGATTTTGAGGGCAAGGGCAGAAAATAAGTTTTAAACGCTTCCTAAAAACTATGGCTGACAGATTGCTAACAGTATTTATATTGCTGTTACTGTCTTCTTCAAAATCGGTCCACCTCCCACTCCAACGCAACCACTGTCTGTGTCGTTTGAACTCAACTCCTCGAGTCAGACTCCTCATCTATTTCTGCTTCTAAGTCCATTACATCTGATTCTGGATGTGTGACTTTATGCCCAGAAAGATGCCGAAATCCTGGTGTTGATGAGTACCAGTGATCAATTGATGGGTCTGGATTAAAGTCCGCTATTGTTGGTCCATTTAAACTGATCATCAGCAAATCGTCCATAGTGCTATCAATAAGATTGCTACGAGATATTGTTTTAATCCTATTATGAGCACTAAATCCCCTTTTGCAAGCAGCTGTACTCACTGGCATTACCTGAAAAATTGTGATCAACAACTGTAACAAACCAAATCTCTCTAAATTTTGGTGAACCTTTCTTAATACATGCTCTGTATTTTGATTTTTTACAGCATTTTTGAAATCTTGCCACTCTTCCAAAAGTTTTTGTGTAATTTCTCTTTCAAGTTCAGCATCCAGCTCTGGATCAGATAAAAGTTGCCCTGAACTGTATTGCTTTTTCAGGAATGGCATGTACATTTGGCAAAGCCCTGTGATGGATTCCTGACCAAAATTTAGAAAGAGAGGGTCATCAGGAGAAGGCCAAACAGTTGTGTCAAATACTGAAAATCGTTTGTAGTCTTCCGACTGCCACATGGGCTCAAATCTGTCACATAAGAATCCAACCACACTGTTGCATATTTCTCCTTGATCAGTGTGCGGGCATTTTCACTGGAAACAATCTCCTTGGCTGCTTGGTCTGAAGCAGTGGCCTGCCTGGTTCTTTTTTGCCGTTTATTCCTATTTTTCTGTACTACATCGCTAGCATTTTCAGTCATGCCTGGTGGAGGAGCTATCCATACCACCAGTAAGGAGACTGCCCTCAGAACTGGCATACTCTAAAAACTGTGCCTCAGCAGGGCCCGCATTGGTCTTCAACTTGATGAGCTCCGAAATGCAGCTCTCCACTCGTGGCTGCACCTGAGTAAGAAGACGACCCTCTTTTTGGAAATTTTGAGAAAGCCTTCCAAGAATAGATAGATAATCTTGTTGAAAGGCCGAGAACCACATTTTTTTTTTGTTTTTTACAAAGTTCAAATGCCCTTTAGCGCTGTCTGCATCAGGAGTCCCACTGTGCCATGTTGCAGGATTTTCTAAGTGTGCAATTATTGCCGGCAGGTTGTGGAGAAGAGCTGACACAGCACTGTAGTGCAAATTGACCCAGCGCACTGTGAAAATGCTGACCAGTTTTCAATTCAATGAAAAGGGTGTTAGCAGCCTCCTCTTCCAAGGCTCTCATTCTTCAGTGAGAAGAATGATAAAATGAATACAGGGCCCACAAGCCATTTTCATTTTCGTGAACTTCTGGCATATGTTTTTGGGCATTCAGAATGGCCAGTTGTAAAAGATGCGTGATGCAGTGTGTAGCAATTAATCAAGGCAGGCCACTGTTTTGAAACTTTGCCATGACTCCACCACGTTGACCTCGCATGACTGATGCACCATCAGTGGCCATCCCAGAAATCCATGGAACAGTTTTCCACAAGGGGATGTTAAGTTTGTTAAAGAGTGAA
This sequence comes from Neoceratodus forsteri, assembly GCA_016271365.2. Classification (NCBI taxonomy): domain Eukaryota; kingdom Metazoa; phylum Chordata; order Ceratodontiformes; family Ceratodontidae; genus Neoceratodus; species Neoceratodus forsteri. The sequence continues at coordinate 967,205,574 of CM028136.1, forward strand.
TCTAATGCTGCAATGTATCCATCGGCATCTGCTTTCCTTAGTAGCTCGGTACCAATAAAGGAGGTATTTGGAGTACCATCTTCACCAACATAACTGATGAACACATTCACAAATTCCCTTCACACTTCTGTCAGTGCTTCCGTCTATTAACAGTCCAACAGCAGGAGATTTTTTTATCTCTTTAGTTGTATTTGTGCAGACATTGCTGTAATATGATGCACAAACTCACTGCACCTCTTGTGATTTGTGTATTGTTCCATCACTTTTATATTATATTTGCGTAACAGTGAGGTATGAAACGGAAAGTCCCGAAATGGCCTATCCCTTGATGCCAGAAAGTAGGCAACATTAAAAAGACACCGCATGGATTCTCTCATTGCAACATTAAACTTTTGAAAACAAAAAGCCATAGGTGTGGATTCAGGTGCCCTTTGAGCCCTTTCAGCCAGAATGCATTTTACATGGGAACTGCTTGCATCATGAATTTTTATAGACTCCATTTTAAAAGTACTGCTACCAACAAAAAACACAGATGTATGATCTGCCAGATCGGGTTGCTTCCTACACACCTTGCAGCTCATAGTGTTGCTTTGTTTCTCATACTGAAGCTAGTCAAATTCCTGTGACCATTCAACCCTGAATTTGCGTTTCACTGAATCTTTTTTCCTGTTGGTAGGATTTATTCTGGGCAGAGAGCTTGAGGAAGATGAACCATCTGCAACGGAAACACTACTAGAAGTAGCAGAAACACTAGGAACCTGAACAATATCAGTAACCATTACTGCTGGTCTGTCAACATGGTCACGGCCGTCACCCTGGCTGCCCCTTCCTCCAGAAATAGAAAAAGAAACAGCAGCAGCAGTGTTACCAACTGGAGGATTTAATTTCACATGTTCCTTCTCATCAGCAACATCGACAATGTTACTGTCAGTGTCACTGATGACTTGAATGGTTTTGTTACGTAATTCTTCCACAGCACATAGACTGGGTTTAATAAAGCCAAAGGAAAACAAATTAGGTTGTTGTTTTTGGGGTTTTTTCCAGACATTTTTATTACTTCAATCCCAAAACAGTATGAAAAACAACGAGTGGTTGCCGGTGATGGTAGCAGCACAGCAGCAGACAGTTTTTGGATGCCTGCCTGAGCCTGACACAACCAGGAGGACTGGCTGTAGCCGTGACTGTGAGTGAGACTGATGGACTTGTCTTGGATGGACTGATATTTGTAGTACACAACCAGAGGCTGTCACTAATATGCTTGCACACAGGTTATAATAGCTATGCCTTTTTCATTAATTGTGTCAAGCTCTAATTTTTCTTTCTTTTAAGTTGGTCCCCTCAAAAAAGCCTGACACAACCTCAAGAGGACTGTCTAGAGTCTGGACAGCCAAACAACAAAAGACACAGTCAATAATATGCACACAGGTAGTACTAGTATGGGCGTTTCATTAATTGTGGCAAGCTTTAATTTTTTTTGTTTTAAATTGGTCCCCTCAAAAAAGTCTGACACAACCTCAAGAGGACTGGACGAGACAGGTGGATAGCCAAACAACAAACAACGCAGTCAACAATATGCACACAGGTAGTACTAGTATGGGCATTTCATTAATTGTGGCAAGCATAAATTTTTTTTTTTTTTAAATTGGTCCCCTCAAAAAAGCCTGACACAACCTCAAGAGGACTGTCTAGAGTCTGGACAGCCAAACAACAAAAGCCGCAGTCAATAATATGCACACAGGTAGTACTAGTATGGGTGTTTCATTAACTGTGGCAAGCTTTAATTTTTTTTTGTTTTAAATTGGTCCCCTCAAAAAAGCCTGCCTATCTGACACAACCTCAAGAGGACTGGACGAGACAGGTGGACAGCCAAACAACAAGAGACACAGTCACTAATATGCACACAGGCAGCACTAGTATGGACTTTTCATTAATTGTGGCAAGCTCTAATTTTTTTTTTGTTTGGCCCCCCCACCAAAAAAAACCTGACACAAACAACCACTAATATGCACACAAGTGGTAGTCCGGACTCCAGACTTTAAATTATTGTAGCTTGTATTTTTTTTTGTCAGTGGGCCCAAGCCCCAATCCCACCCAAAAAAGCCTAACAAGCAAAATCAGATACAGCTCCCCTGTACCACGTCCACAAAGCAGGGTCTCTGTCATCCTACCTCCCTTCCCCCAGTCGTCAGACTCACTCAGCACAGTGACTAATGTGCTAGCAGCTGAGCTGCAGCAATTGAAAACGCAAATTCAGAAAGAATATTTATTTGCCCACCCAATTTGTCCCTTTGCAGTAATTCAGAGCTTCCTTCCCCAATCCCCACAACAGGACCACCAAGCACCAGCCCCTCCCCCCAGTCAGCACGTCATCCCCAAATTGAGAAGTAAGCTCTTTTTAAGTATACAGATCAGGAGTAGAGTCGGACAGGCTCTTAAAAAAACAGTACTCGTAGTTTTTATTCACTGAGCCCTTAAAAGGGCTGTTGAACTTGCAGAAACTTCACGGCAAAGTTATGCTGTCTGAGAGCTCACACCAAGTCTCCCTCACCCGCTCACTGCCTGAAATCAATGGCGACTGCAAGGCGCGAGCGAATCCTTTCCCTATCTGTGCTGTGGCTCCCGACTCCTCCACTACCCACGTGAGCATCCAACTGCTCACCTCATGATGAGGATACTGGCGGCTGGTGTCCTACTGCTGCGCAGACTCGCTGGTGGGTGAGGTGCGCCATGCGCGCCAGACTGATGGTCTCCCAAGTCCCAACTCCTCCTCTGGCTCCCAGACATGTCCCTCCTGCTCTCTCTCATGGCCGTGCAGCTGTAAAAGAGAATCCCGCGCATGCGCGATGACGGCAGCTCAGCTCAATTCATTGACAGGGGATGCTGAGCTACTGCGCATGTGCGCCAGAGATGCAGCTTACTACTCACCAGAATGGCGAGTTTTTAGAGAAATCTGGTGGCCAAAATGATTAGCCAGGTAGCATTTGGTGACCTGGTGACCCTATTTGTCCCACCCTGCTGGCAATACCTCCTCCCTGTGAACCCATGTTGCCTCAGATCCTGAAGACCACTGGAAACAAGGTATTCCCTAATCCTTTCCTTCAGTAGTGACTGAAGGGTTTAGAAGGGTTCTTTCTGCATATCTTCCTCTCCAATATGGGCATGCTTGACATTACACTCGTACTGGGTAGCAATGACCAAGATATTGCAGGAGATCTTTAGTTTAAGGGATCCACTGACCTACAGTATGTCAGTTTTAAATTAGGGCTCAACCCACACATCATAAAGGGGAAAGAGGCTATATATCTTTGGCATATCTGTGTGGCAGCTCACACAAAAGCTATAACTCGTAAGTGGTTACAAACTGAACCTCCGACGGTCCAAGATTGGAAAACAGTTATGGAAGAGATAGCTGAAATGGAGCAGCTGACATTCAGGGTGCAGGGAAGGGAGGAAAAATATATTAACTGATGGACCAGATGGCAATTGGCATAAACCGAGGGAGAGACCCAGGAAGGCATGGACTGGGGAACTGCAGACTTTCAGGAGGAGATGGGGCACCTGCAGACAATACATCAAGGAACAGTCAGGATATAACAAGTGGAACTACTTACAAGGGGGTGGTGTATTTAGGTAAAGCACCGCTAATTCCACCATATCTACACTGACAGAATAGGAATATCAGGTATACCTATGGGCATCCGACCCCTCTTTCCAGGAGGACCCAAGGCTTGGACCTTCACTTTATTGCTCTAGGACCATATACCTGCACATTCATATGCTGTTAGAGGTTTGGGGTTACCCTTTTTTTAAATTGTTGTAAAACACCATACACAGTGTAAATGTTTGCAGTTCCCCTTCAGAATACACTTCTACTGGTTGTAAGTTGTTGCCATCACTAACTTGTATAGTCTGTATTATTATGAATATTGTCTTAATTAAGAAAGTATACAAAAAAAGATGGGAACAGAGGCAAACCACATGAGAACGAGGGTCCTGGACTTTAGCAGGGCAGATTTTAAAGAAATAGGAGATGGCCTCAGAAATAGCCTCATGGGAGGGAGGATTGCCAGAGAGGGGTAGAGGCACAGTGGGGAAAAATAAGGGAGGGCATAATTAAGGCAACCAACCCCTGAGTGAAGGAAGTGAATAAAAGCAGAAGAAAAAAGAGAAACCATTATGGTTCTCTAGGGAAGTGGCCAAGGTGGTCAGGGAAAAAGGGTGGCAGTCAGGAAGCATAAGGAAATGAAGAGGGAGGAAGATAGGGAGATATACCAAGTAAAACAGAGGGAAGCAGGAATGGCAGTCATGGGAGCAAAGGGGCAGACAGAGGAAAGGGCAGTCAAAGGGGTAGCTAAAGGGGATACAGCTTTCTTCGGGTACATAAGTGAGAGAGGAAAGCAAGGGGAGTGATAGTGAGGATGAGGAGGATGGCAGGGGAGATTTCATGGAAGAGGATCAAGAAAAAAGCAGACAGGGCCAGCCTGTTGGTGCAGTGGTAGCGCTACTGCTCCCGACACCAGTGAACGGATTTGGGAATGAGCCTGGGTCCGTCAGGGTCCACCGGGGCCGGGGAAGAGGACTGAGCATCTCAGGAGATGCTCCTCTTCTCCAGGGGATGGAGGGTCGTCACACTGCTCTGACACTGCAATGTGTGGATAAACAGGTGGCACTGCATGGTCAGCTGTGTAGGGTATGGGAGGGTGCTTGGTTGAGGCATGCATCAGCACATTACCAGTCTGGATGTAAGTCCTTGTGCAGGCATCCTCGGGGGAAGGGGGCAAGGGAAAACTAAGGAGTAAATCTCCCAAAGTCAAAGCAAGGTGGGGGGGGGGGGAAGGAGGGTACCTCTACCACTAATGCCGGCAAAGACAGCAAAAAATATATCTAAGAAAAGGAAAAAGCAGACATCCTGAAAAGATATTTCTGCTCAGTGTTCACAGTGGAGGGAAGAAGGGGAGACAGACCAGCAGGGAGCAGCAGGAACAAGGGGGGGAGGTGGACACAAGTCCATTTTCAGAGGAACAAGTCCTGAAGGGACTTGCAGCTCTGAAAGTGGACAAGACTATGAGACTGGATGGGATTCACCCAAAGGTACTAAAGGAACTTAGGGAGGTGCTGGCTGGCTTACTGACAGCCTTATTCAACAGCTCACGAGAAACAGGTGTGTTTCCAGAGGACTGCAGGAGAGCAGATGCGGTCCCCCTCCATAGGAGCAGCAACAGAGAGGAGGCTAGCAATTACAGGTCGGTCAGTCTCACATCAGTGGTGGGGAAATTTATGGAAACTCTGTTAAGGGAAAGGTTAATAGAGTATCTTGAATCCAATGGGCTACAAGACCAAAGGAAGTATGGATTCACCGGGAGGGGGTGCCAGAGGAATCTGATTCAATTCTTCATCTGGGTGACCAGAGAAATAGATCAGGTGAGGGCAGTCAACGTGGCCTACTGTATCTGGAATTTAGCAAGGCCTTTGACACTGTGCGGCACAGGAGACTAATAAAGAAATTCAGCAGCCTAGAGGAGGGATCCAAAATGGTGAATCTGGTAAAGAACTGGTTATTGGATAGGTGACAGAGGGTAGTGGTTAACAGCACTCACGCTAATGAGGGGAATGTGACCAGTGGGGTGCCACAGGGCTCAATACTGGAACCAGTCCTCTTTAGTGTTTACAAATAGTACAAATGGCTTAACCCTTTGAAAACGTTCTTGAATACTGATTGCGAGGCAAAGGATTTTTCTTTTGCGTGCTGACTTGAAAGCTGAAACTGCTGCCAAATGCACTTTTAAAGTGGAAGGTTTTAAGCCCAGGGATTGTGAATGTGCCAGGCAGTCCCAAACCACTGACAGATCTGCAGACATTGCTGTTACGTGATGAAAAGTACACCATCTGCTGAACCTTTTCCATTTTGATACGTAAGTTTTCTGGTTGCAGGTTTTCTGGCACTTTTCAAAACTTTGATGACCTGATTTGACAAGTTTAAGTTTTTGAAGAGTATTCTATCTCCTTTCAGAACCATGCTCTCAAACAAAGTGTTCTGAGATCTGTATGACTCACCTTACCCTGGAACATAGACAAGAGAGCCTGCCTCAGTGGTACACTTCCTGGCAGTTTCTGAGACATTATTAACAGTAGTGACTACCAGGCCTGCCTGTCCCAGTCTGATAATATAAGAATCATTGCTGCTGATCCTTCTCAATTTCAACAGGACCCTTTGGATCAGTGGGAATGGAGAAAATACATATAGAAACTTGCTTTCCGGGGAGGAAGAGATCATTCCATGAGACTGTCCTCAGTGAAGATTATTGGCAACAGAAGCGGTGAGTTTTTTTTTATTTTTTTATTTATTTAGTTTTTGTTAACCGGGTAGGTGCACTAGCCATAAAATGACTATTTTCAGGCACGACCCGGGAGAGTACAACAAAAGGAGAACAGCTGAACAACAGCAACATGGGTACAATAGTACAAATAGAGGAACAGTACAGCAGTGCTACAAAAATACAATGGGTAGAAACAACAAAAAATAATGGCAAGCATTATACAGATAATGGCAGTAAGAAATATAATAAGTGCAGAAACCATGGACCCAACCTGTGGAGTCAAACGGTTAATAAGATAGTAAGGTTATATAGAGAGAAATGTGAGGAATGTTCAAATATAACAAGAAAGACTGACAGAAGGAAGGTCAGGGGTGGTAATTGGCAAAACAACAGTGGATGGTCAGCAACAAGGTTCAAGAAGGAAGAGAGCTAGTAGTCAAGAAGTTATTTACAAAGAGAAGGAAAAATATGGGGAGCGGAAGAGGAGACAGTCTTGGAGCTGGATTAGAGCAGGAGTGACATTACTGGTAAGTCTCAGGAGCTTCAGGTTGGGTCAAAGCATGTACAAGCATCAGCTAAGGATAGATAACGACGATATTCACTTTTAAATCCAAAGTGAGACTGAGACAGCTGGAGGTTGAGTGGAAGAGCATTCCATAGCCTGGGAGCAGAGAACTGGAAGGCCCCTGTGCCTTTAGTTGTCTGACATCTCGGAACATAGAGCAAGGATTTGTCAGCTGATCGCAGGCCATGGGAGGATGGTTGAGGGACCAGCAACACCGCCAGCTGGGATGGGTTTTTTTCCCGGATGATCAAGTCCATTAGTGATCCAAGGTAGTATTGTCTACTGGCAGAGGGTGAGAGCCAATTCAGATCCTTATAAAGAAGGCAGTGACGTTTGAGTCGAGGTGACGAAGAGGCAAATCGGCATATATTGTTATAAGTTACGTCCCATTTTAGTAGGGAGGTTTTATGGGCAGAGGTAAGAATAGAGGCGCCCAGAGGTAAGGGTTGGAGCAGAATACCTCGGCAATTGCTAATTTGGCCGAGGGTGAAGCATGTAGTTTGTTTTGTAAGCTACCCTAGTTTCGAGTTTACAGCTTGCACGAGGACTGAATGGAAGATTAAAACTAGGGACGGGTCCAGGAGGATCCCAAGGTACTTGAAGGAAGTAACATTTTCAAGCGGAAATCCTCCTGGTGAAGAACCTCCAGCAAACTAGAACAGGTCTTAATCTTCTGTGCAGAACCTAGGGAGCATGGCTTTCGTTTTCTTTTCATTTAGTACAAGCTTACGGTCTAGTAGCCAGTCTAAGACCTTATTGAAGTCTGAAGTAAGTGATGTGTTTATGCAGGCAATACTAGAAGAACTAGTGTAGATGACCAGGTCATCAGCGTAGAGAATAGCTGAGCAGGATTCCAGGACCTCAGCTGCATTGTTGATAAAAATTGAGAACAGAAGGGACCCAAGGATAGAGCCCTGGGGGACCCCAAGGTTGATAGTAGACGTGTTGGACAGGGAGGAGTTAAATTTGACAGCTTGCGACCTGTTTGACAGGTAGCTATAGAACCAGTCCACAACAGGGGTAGAGAAATGGAATTTATGGAGAGTGGAGAGAAGCAGGGGATGGTCAACAAGGTCGAAAGCCTTAGTGAGGTCAATGAAGATGGCACCTGTGAGTTTTCCAGAGTCCATGTTGGACAGAATATCAGTAGTTAGTTGAAGAAGAGCCGTGGTGGTGCTATGACCTTTTCTGAAACCATGCTGAGTGTCTAGAGGAGATTGTAGCGTGTAAGGTAGTCAATGGTCTGTGATGCAACTATTTTCTAGGATCTTGTTAAGGACAGAGAAAATTGCTATAGGTCTGTAATTGGCCATGTCCTTTGGGTCACCTTTTTAAAGACAGGTTACTCTTGCAGATTTCATAGGTCTGGCACAGTGCTATGGATAAGGGATAAAGTGTAGATTCTGGCAATCGGAGAGGCAATGAGTGGAGCAGCCAGCTTAAGAAGACGAGGTTACAGTGAGTCAGAACCAGAGCTGGTATTGGCAGATATGGATCTCAGTAATTTCAGAATGTCCGCTCTTGATATAGCCTTGAAATAGAATGGTGGCGCTGGAGGAGCATCATACGATAGGGCAGTATGGTTGTCTGATGGTAGTGTGGTAGGTAGATTGGAGTGCGATCCACTAGGTTGTAAAGCCAAGGTATAATATGAAAGATCAGAGAAAAGATTGTTAAAACTGTTTGAGATGGTCCTAGGGTCATTACAATGTGCCCCATTTATGATCATTTCATCAGGAGTGACTGACTGCAAGGTACCGAGAAATGCTTCGACATGGGCCCAAAATTTCCTCGGGTCGCAGGCTGAGCTTTGTAGAAGGTCCTTGCAGTATTTGCTTTTAGCAACTCTAACTTGTCTCTTACATCTGTTCCTTAGTTCACGATAGACAATAAGATCTGACTGTAAGCCAGTTTGTTTGTAGCGAATCCAAAGCTTGTCCCTCTGGGCAGATTAGCAAGGAGGTCTTTATGCAGCCACCCTGCCTGTTTTCCTCTGACCCTCCTAGTAGTCTTGGGGGCATGTTTATATTGAATGGTAAGAAATTCATTTATGAATATCTGTAGAGCAACTCCACATCCTTTGTTTGATAGATACCTGCCCAGTCAATATTGGAGACATCAGAGAAATGCATCCTGGTCAATATGAGCTAGATTTGTAAACGTGATTAGTCTTGATGGAGGAGATGGAGGCGCAACCATAGATAGGATACAAAAAGTGGGTGAGTGGTCTGTTAGTGCATCTGCAAGGATTCCTGCTTTTGACACATGTTCCATACGGTTAACCATCACCCAGTCTAGGAGTGTACCCGTTTGATGGGATGACGTGGCTCTAGTTGCTTCAGAGATCAACTGGTGAAAATTATAACTAAGCGTGAGTGATTGCAAGGATATTTGAGCTGACCCTAACCAATTGAGGTTAAGATCACCTAGGATGACAGCCTCAGTTTTCTATTCTCCTATGTGATTTCAGATATCAGGTATGAGATATAATATCCCTTTCCTGCTTAGCTGGAACCTCCCCTTAGTCCCTCCCCATCCCATACTCAGCTTCTGGGTTCCAGTGCCCTAGGTGCATGATTTTGCACTTTTTGGCATCGAACCCCAACTGTCAAGCTCTTAACCATGCTTCAAGTTTCCCAAAATCCCTATGAATTCTCTCCATCCCATCCTGAGTGTCTACCCTATTGCAGATTTTGGTATCATCTGCAAAATGGCATACCTTCCCTTCTAGTTCTTCTGCAATATCACTTATGAAGACACTGAAGAGGACCAGTCCCATGACTAAGCCATACAGCACCCACTGGTCACTCTCCCCTCACTAGAGTGCCATTAACCACCACCCTCTGTTGGCTATCAATTAACCTGTTCCTTACCCAATTCACCACTTTGGATCCCACCCCTAGGCTTCTCAATTTCTTTATCAGTCTCCTGTGCAGTACAGTGTCAAAGTCCTTGCTAAAGTCCTCTGTGTTGTCTTTGTAGACAATGAAGGCCCTTTTTTGGCCCTCAGTGCCTCCCTGTCCATCTTAGAGAACCAGATTGGTCTTTTGTGCCTAATACCCTTGGTAACCATTCTCAAGCAATGTTTGCTTCAGGAATGGTCCCTTTAATTTCTCCCCACCTCTCCTCTAAACCCCTGATTTCTTCTACTCCACCGAAACCCAAATTCTTCACTTTAGATGTGCAGCGTTTCCTCCGCCCCCTTCTCCACCATGACACAATAGCATCCAAGCACCTCACTGTCACACAGGGTGACTGCCACTTTTTAAACATCCATTATTTATGATTTTATATTTTTTTGCATCCGTTGATTTTCCTGCCATAGTGGAACAGAACCAGTAAGAAAACCCTGCCAGAAGCCAGCACAGGGGTCCCGAGGGCAGGTCCTGCTGCTTGCTCGCCAGCTCCTATGCCAATCGCTTTCAGGACCCCCCAGCTCATTAGTGAACCAGCCTGTGAAGCCATCCACGCCTCCCTCACAGAACAGCAACCAGTCGGGCACATCTCTCAAATCAGCAGGAGGAACAAGAAGCTCGCGTCCAGGAGCAAAGACTTGCTACTTTTCCCTGCTCACCACATTGTTCCAGCCACTGCCAGGAGCCAACACAGGGGTCATGAGCGCAGGTCCTGCTGCCTTCTCACCCTTTTCCCTGCTGGTCACTTCCAGGTCCCCCAGCTTATCGTCGGACCAGCCTATGAAGCCGTGCCTCCCTTCCAGCACCGCAACCAATTGGGTGCCTCCCTGGAATCAGTGGGCGGAAATAAGATGCCCATGTCCAGAAAGAACAGGTTATAGAGCCCGTAAAGGTGGAGCCAAGGTTAATCAGAACAAAAAAGCTTTGATTGGCGGAAGCGTGACCTGCTTCCTCCTCAAATGCCTTCATTTGCTCTAGCTGCTCGGCGGATCCTGCAGCCGCGGAAACCGCCCACCTTACCTCCTTTGATTTCACCAGTGGGTTCCTTTTCTCCAGTCTCCCCAGCTTTAAACGTGTCTTGCGGTTGTCCAGAACATTGGGATGGCAGGCCAGGCAAAACCCACACGGTGAGGCATCATGACCGACACCTAGACAGTAGACGCAGGTTAGGTGGGGATCTGTGCGCGACATCTTCTGGCCGCAGGGGCACCGCCGAAATCCAGGAGAAGATTTTTCCTCCATGTCAGATGCGGCAAAATAGTAATCACTAAGTCGAACGAGTTTTAAAACAATTTTCGGTAGAAACCGATGCTTTGAATCCAGGGCCTACGAATTGCTGAAAGAGCACGAGGGTACCTGTATCTGCCAGCAGAAAGGAAGATCTGGCGTTATGGGTCGGAGCCAAGGTATATACCACCTGGGTGGGTGGGAGGAGCCAGCTTGAAGACTTCCGGCAAGATTTAAAGTGGAAGGGGACATGCCAAGAAGTGTGGATAGAACAACATATCCACGCTCCTAGAACAAAAACTTACTGCCTTTCCCTGCTCACATTGTTCCAGATGTTGCCAGGAGCTGGCACAAGGGTAGTAAGGGCAGGTCCTGCTGCTTGTTCACCCTCCACCCTGCTTCCAGTATCCCCCAGCTTGTCGGTAGACTAGTCTGTAAAGCCATGTCTCCCTCCCTGCACCACAACCAATCAGGTGCCTCTCTGGAATCAGCAGGCAAGACTGTCCTCCTCTTAAAGGCCTGTGTCATAAGCAGTCTGGAGAGCTGTGATCCAGAGCGCTAAGGGTCACAGTTCAAAGGGCGTCTTCCATGGGTATCATCCGTGAAGGTAGTTGGCGGCGGCCATGCTGCCCAAACCTCACTAGATCACCCAGCTATGTTCAGTACCTTAGACTCAGGTACTGAACACAAGGTATACTCTGCTAGTGGCAACAGATCTAGGCATTGCTCAGTGCCTCTAAGTTGTATTATTATCTGTATGCTGCTCTGTGACCTGTGTTTTGCATCCCTGCTTAGCGAACGTCTGTACCACTGCTCAGACACAGATTATATCTTGCACCATGTTAATAGCTAGTGTTGCCTCACTGCACAGGGGTAGCTCTCCCTATCTGGGTGGCTCTGCATTATGTGTGGGTGGTCCCCCTACCTGGCTGATCCCTATGTTATGAGCGGTTAGTCCTCCTCATCTGGGTGGCTTTATGCTATGTGTGGGCAGTTTTCCCTATCTGGGTGTCCCCTACACTGTTCAGAGGTGGTTCTCCCTATCTGGGTGTCCCTTATACTGTGCATGGGTGGTCCTCTCTGAGTGTCCCTATATTATTTGTGGACGACCCTCCTCATGTAGGTGACCCCTATCTTTGCTTACCCTATCCAGGTAGTCCATATATTGTGTGTGGGTGGTCCTCCCTATATGGGTTTCCCCTATATTGTGTGTGGGTGACACTCCTTATCTAGTGACCCCTATCTTTGCTTACCCTATTCAAGTAGTTCATATATTGTGTTGGGGATCCTCCTTATCTTGGTGTACCCTATATTGTGTATGGGTGGTTCTCCCTATGTCGGTGTCCCCAATATCATGCATAGGTGGTCCTCCTTATCTGGGTGAACCCTTTCTTTGCTTACTCCATCTGGCTAGTCCTTCCGGGTGACACCCAATTGTGCATGGGTGGTCCTCCCTATCTGGGTGGCCACTATCTTTGCCTACCCCTATCTGGGTAGGCATTCCCTGCCTCTCTACTTCAGGGTGCTCCACATTCTGTGGAACTACCAGCTGTCCTTAGTTTGAGAGCGCCCTGCATAAACAGTATCATTTATTGAGACGCGAGCCCCAAGGACAACTATTATCTAGTGTCTTCTTAAACACAGCATTCAAAGGGTTTTGTCTTGACATAATCTGCTGTCCTTTATTCCTACTTCTGGACAATTTGTTCATCGCTCTTATGTTAGGCACTGGACACAAACATCACATCTGTTCTCTCCGTTATGAGACTGTAACTGCTGCATATCGAATCAACTCTCCTTTACCAGGCCTAATAGCTAAAAAGTGGCTTTACCTGCTCAGTCACAAAGTGCAGTCTGGACTTGCTTCCTACAATAGTGTCCACATATTTAAAATGATTTGCATTTTGTTCAATAACTCAGGTGATACAGAGAGTAATTCTGGTCCAATTAATGTGACTGACCCATTCCTAGCAAGTAAACTCTGGGCTCATCCAAAAGGTCTCAGAATAATGCATTTCAGTGTCCAGAGCCTGATCTCTAAATTGGCTGATGTTGATGTAACCCCCCCCCCCAAAAAATGGTGGGCTTACCCGTGGGTCGTCTCCATGGGCACTGCGTTGCCCTCTGCCTGGTAAAGATCCAGCTTTTGTCCTGCCTCTTGAACCTGGCCATGTCCAGTGATATAAATAATAAATCCAATGTAAAGTACTGCTGTATTCTTGGTTCCTGCGTGAGCGTGCAAATTAATGCCGTTGCACTGTAGCTTTAAGAGGCTCAGTCCTGTGTACACAGTATGTAGCCTGAGCTGGGTCCGAGGGAACCAAAGTTTGTGACCAGCCAGGCAGCACTTCTACCAGTTCCATTGTACAGTCACTTATCATTGTAGATGAAGTTCTACTAAATGCTGTAAACATTTATTCCTAAATCTGAATTGTTGTGTATAAAATTAACTTTAATGTTTGAGACTGTTTACTTTCTGTCAGCCAGTGGCATGTTGATACTTTGACCTTGCTGCTGAACCAATCGGAACGCCATGGGTCTTTTTACTATGGCTGCTGGGAGAAACTGTGAACTATATGCTTGGCGCCCATTTTAACAATCTGAATGCTAGAACTGTGACTGACAGCCTGAGCAGCCAACCGGATTACTGGATTCCATTTTCCTTCAGTCAAAAGAGACTCTGAACAGTTAGTCTGCTTCAAGCTTCCAGACTGAGAAGGCGGCTCTGTACTTAGCATGGAGAATTCGGGGAGAGGCCTGTTCCCCTCTCCTCAGCCTGAAATCCTGCGTGGATTGTTTGGAACTGCCAACTGCTGCAGATAACTCTTCAAGCCTCCAAGCAGAGAAAAGAAGTGATTTCTACTGAGCTAAAATTCCAGACTGAAGGGTGTCAGCGTATCTGAAGATCACCAAGCAGTATTTCAGTAAGAGATCTGTTTGCCTCGGAGACTGCTGTCTGAAACTGAAGCCTGGGGCTACCGGAATTCTGTCCAGCCCATGTGCCAAAGGGGGAGACCTGAATCTCAATTCTGCCAGGTTACACACCAGAGACTGCACAGTGCAAGCGGGTAAGCTGTGTGGCCTAGCTAAGACTGTGCCAGAGTTTGAACTTGTGATGCCAAACAACCATGCTAAAAGACTGTTGCTGCGTTGTAACTGTAAGCTGCTTGGAGACCAGATCGAGGAGTCAGCTCCTGCGATGAAAATCATCATGGGTTGCGGCCACCCTTGGGAGGGACATCGTGAAGCAGGGGTGAGTCGTGTTAGCCCTGGTCCCTGTATGCTGGTCCTAGCCAAGAAGGACAAAACCTGCATCCTGGAACCAAGAACCAGACAGCTGAATCCGGTTTTGAGGGGAACCAGCCTGGCAACCATCTCAGATCCAGAAGTCCTGGTTCTGGTTCTGTGAGTAACAATAGGACTTGTCCCTGCAACACAAATTACAACATTTCCTTGTCATCTGATTTGCCTTTTAATCACAAGTTGTTGGTTAGACTGTTTTGCAGGCCATTGGGCCTGGGGGTTACAATTTTCTGTGTGGTAAAGTTCTGGTAACATTGCTACAGCCAAGAGCCAAAAGAGTAATAATCATTTATTTGTTTAAGGGCCCCAACCAGCTGCAATGCTTCAGGCCTGCAACTACTGGCGAGGTACCCAGTAGTATTAACTGGAATGTCCTGGAGGTTAAATGTGGATTTGCAAGTTTCTCAAAAACAAAAGCATTGCCTTAAATAAAATTTTGATTTACATCCCCTTCCCTCTGGTCACATTCCCCAAATAAATCCGTTTCATTGTATGAATGTTATATTGGTCTATGAGCATATTATTACCAAGTGCCAGTTATCGCGGGAAGTGGACAGGTGCATTGTTGTTGCTGCAAATCATTATTTACAGGTACACACGGTGTGTCCCAGAAGTCCAGACCCTGGTGGTAAGTGTGGTTCTTGTGAACATATTATTAGCACTCACCACTAATTGCACCACTGAATGCAAAGTAAAGTGTTCTATGCAAATCCATGTGTGGGACCACTGGTTGGGGCTGTGGGTAGGTACAACATCCCAGAGGGTTGTGCTAGCTTGTCATCAAACCCACTTAAAAGTCACTCTGGGTGGAGGCACCGCGCAAATAGTTCTATTGTTGGTATTCAGCCCCTTTATCCATTCAGATCGGAACCCAGGCCCCTCAACCTGCATTCTGGGCAGCAGGCAGGGGTAGTAGCCCACTGGGAGGTGGCACCCAGGTTACACTGAGGCCAAGGTCTCTGCGTACAACCAACGCATCTTGGCTGTTACTGACAGCTGGTTAAAACCATGCATCAGTAACTCTGAAACTAAGCTACAAAATTACATAGTCTGTTGTAGAGACAAACTCAAAGGGAAAGGTGCAGGAACTACTACTCTATGTCAGATCTGACCATACTGAGAGCTACTCCCCCAATTTTATTTATTTAAAATGTGGTAACTGGGAAAGGCACGCTTAGCGAGGCTCATTTCCGAGGTTGGAATGGAGGCTCTCAAGGAAGTGGTGCAACTAGTAGCTACCCTTAGCCATATCAGAAATAATAATAATGGGAGATTTATTTATTTTTAGATTAATCTCTTTATCCGCCATGTGATTATTACCCTCCACCTACTTCCCCAGCCCTGTAACCAGCACCCACAGGGACTTACTGTACCTCCACCCAAGCTCCTCACGGTTTACCTCCTGTAGGCGGGGTCGTCAGGGCCGCCAGCACAGAGAACAATCCAGAGAGGGACCTCGGCCCAACTTCCTTGGTTAACTCCCCATGGCACGGGTCTAACAGTGGGCACCACCTGCTCATAAACAGATCCGGTGTGGGGAGAGAGTCCCGTAGTCAAGCATGGAGCTCAGAGAGGCAGGCTTCATCTATGCTGCACCCAGCCAGTTTCAATTTTTTTCTGTAGGAGGGACAGATATGCAGAGCCATAGACTACCATAATCATAGACTACCTGGAGAGAAACAGACTCCAGGATAGTAAACAGCACGGTTTTATGGCAGGAAGATCTTGTCAGACTAATCTGATAGTTTCCTTTGACTGGGTGACAAAGGAATTAGACAAGGGCCATGCTGTGGATCTGTTCTACTTTGACTTCAGCAAGGCTTTTGACTCGGTACCTCACAAATGATTGCTCAAGAAGATGGAAGACCTGGGTGCAGCTAAAGTGAACTGGGTCAGTAACTCGCTAGAGGGGAGGCAGCAGAGGGTGGTGGTCAATGGGGTTAAATCAGAAGAGAGGGAGGTTATGAGCGGGGTTCCACAGGGATCGGTGCTGGGTCCAGTCCTCTTCAACATGTCCATTAGTGGCATTAGAGAAGGAATCCAGGGCAGGTTGTGTCTCTGCGCAGATGACACAAAACTATGTGGGAGGGTGGATAGTGACAAGGGAATAAAGAAAATACAGTGAGACCCACAAAAGCTAGAGGGGTGGTCAAAGGTCTGGCAGTTAACATTCAGTGCTAGAAAGTGCAAGGTAATGCACCTAGGGAAAAAGAACCCCAAGACAGAGTACTGGAAGGGAGGAGAGAGACTTAGCACTACAGCAGAGGAATGGGATCTGGTAGTTATAATTAGCAACTCGCTTAAGCAATCCAGTCAGTGCAACAAGGCCTGTAGCAAGGCTAACAGGATGCTGGGATGGTTTATTTCATTTGAGCGCGGTAAATTACCGTGAGCTGAAAGGACAGCACAGAACTGATGCGCGCTGAACATGCCGCACTAAACTGACGTGATACCTACTGGGATGTATTGGGAAGGTACTGATAGCAGAACAAAAGAGGTAACACTTCCCCTCCACAAATCAGTGGTGAGGCCTCACCTAGAGTACTGCGCCCAGTTCTGGAGTCCTCACCTCAGAAAGGACAACGATAGGTTGGAGACAGTGCAGCGCAGAGTGACAAAAATGATTCAGGGCCAGCAGGGCCGGTCCTATGAGGAGCGCTTGAAGGCACCGAATACAGTATGTACTCACTGGAGACCAGAAGGGAGAGGGGAGATATGATAGAGACCTTCAAGTTCTTTAAAGAGCAGCTGATGCCTTCAGGAGAACTTTAACAAAATGTAACATTCAGACACCGTTCAGCTTGTGTTTCACATTATTTCTGCATTCCTCCTCCCCGTTATTTATTACAGATGTAATCTGCATGAAAACAGGATGTTTTCTCCTGAAGAGTTCATTTATTCCTGTTGCTTTCTCCCTACTTGAAGTCATAATGAACTGCTTATGACATCACAGTTACTCCCATGACAACAGATTGTGACGTCACAACAGAGGATTATGACTTGAAGTAGGGAGTAAGCTATAGAGGCAGATGAACTCAAGGGAACTCTAAGAGATAAAGATCACGTATTCATGCAAATTTCCTCAGTAATAAATAATGTTGAGGAGACATCTATAGAATATGTATGGAATGCAAGCGGAATTGTACCTAAATATTATGTTTTTCAAAGTTTTCTTTGAAGCATCAGCAGCTCTTTAAAGCAATTAAAGTGAACTGCAGGGAACTATTTAGCCTGAGTACTAACTCGCAGTCACATGGACACGAATGGAAATTAACAGGAAGTAGGTTCAGGAGGGATGTGAGTAAGTACTACTTTATGGAAAGGGTGGTGGAACGCTGGAACAGTCTGTCGGCTGAGGTGGTGGGTGCAAAAGCAGTCAGGGGATTCAAGCAGGTCTGGGACATAATGAAGGGAATAGTGGTTACTGGGGGGGGGCGAAAGAACCAGGGAAGAGAACAGAGAGATGACGGGGAGGGTTAGTACCCTGGAGGAACAGTAGGTTCCAGAGATTATGGGGAACTTGGGAAGACTGGATGGACCTCTGGTCTTTTTCTGCCGTCGTTGTCTATGTTTCCTTGTCACAGACATGCCACACACGCTACCGTGTGTGAGGTGTCAACAGCCACCGTCCCGCTAACCCCTAGAGTGCACTGGTTGCCCCCAAGCCTCCACCAGGAGTCAGATCAGTGCTGAGAACCCACAACCCTCCCTTCCAGAGGAGAGCCATCCTCCGGATGCTCAATCCTCCTCTTCCCGGCCAGCCTCCGGCGCACCGAGCCTGTCTCCGAACCCAGGTCTCTGGCATGGCAGCAGGTGAGCCATGGCTGCCTCTGCCCTCCGTGCCACTGGGCCAGCAGAATAATGGTAGATTTTAATCTAAACTGGCTAAGTAACACTGCAGTTTATTGAGTCACCTTGGATAATCATGACCTTAAGCAAATCCTCACTGCACCTACTAGACTAAATATCAAAACAGGAATCACACCCTCATTGATTGGTTATTGGTGAGCAACACTGACCGAATCAGGCTGCATGGGCACCTATCCAACTCTGTCAGTGATCACCCCACTATTTACTGTCTCTGGCATAACAGGACAGCTAGCAACCCCATCCCAAAAGATGTCACATACCATAACTGCAAAGGTTTCAGTTCCCAGGCATTCTTGCACGATCGCTTGAGCATTGACTCGTCCTTTATGGATGCCAATACCTGATGTTAACTGTGCTTTAGACTTTTTTTATCACAGAGTTCGTGAAAGCACTTGATCGCCATGCCCCCATCACCAGATGCAGAGTTAAAAATATAAACTCTAAATGGCTTTCCAAAAGCATTTTCAAATTAATGAAGGAAAAAAACACTGTGCTGGGGTGTCTTTAAGAAGTCTAACTCACACTCTGATTGGGTTGCTTACAGATTTTTTTTTTTATTTGTTAACTGGGTAGGAGCAATGGATTGCAGGTCCTTTTTCAGAGCACATGCTTGCGGAATAACAGCAAATGTGAACTTAATATGGCCAAAAAAAGCATACCTTAAGACGCAACAAACAGCCAACCTGAGTGACCCTAAAAAATTCTGAAACTGCATTAATGACTTACTCAAACCCAGAACTGCCACCACACCTCTGACCCTCTAAGTCAACGGCCTCAAGTATATAAATCCAAAATCAGTTGTTGATGTAATGACCACTTTTGTAATTTAGAGAAATTCAGACACTCCATGAGTTATGAGGTATGACCTCCTAATTCAAGTACGCCTAGCACAGTGCCATGTCATCTCAATTTTACTTTAGAAAAAGTCACTGTCAAGGAAGTCTGCAACCTGCTGAACCACCTACAAGCAAACAAATCGGCTGACAGTGACGGTTTACTTGCCAAATTTCTCAAAGTTCCTGTGTCACAAATTGCCCTACCTATCACCAAAATTTTCAACCTATCTTTTGAGACCAAAATAATCCCTGAAATCTGGAAACTGACTTCCATAATACCCCTGCACAAAAAGGGAAAGCAAACTATCCCGGATAACTACAGACCTACTTCCAGTCTATCGGCCTTGGCAAAAGTAAAGGACAGGATAGTTCATAATCAACTCACTTTGTACCTAGAACACAAAAGATTAGCTTGTGAGGAGCAACGTGGTTTCAGAAAGGACCACAGAACTTGCACAGCATTGGTCTGATTCATGGATACGGTCCACCACGTCATAGACAAGGGCTTGATGACTGGCGCCATCTTTGTGGGTCTGACCAAAGCCTCTGATTTAGCAGACCATGATCTGCTCTTACAGAAACTAACCAATCTGGGGCTGGGGCCGGGGAGGGGGGCTCAACAAATATGTGGTTCTCCATCTGCAAAACAGGTCTCGTGTTGTTAAAGAGCAACTCTGTACTACAACAAAAAAAGCTTAAAAACATTACATTTACACCAATTATGTTTTAACGTTGTTTTCCAGTTATTTATTTTCTTTACTTTCCCTGCTATTAGCCTACTAAATATTGTAGGCAACGCAGCACTTACTTCAAGGTGTCTTTCTAAATGTATCTGACATTCCTCTGCTAACCACACAACAGTCATTTTGTTGCATCAGTCTGTTGCAATGGTGAACACTAGGATGTCATAAAGGTATTGTGAGGTTAACAGGGGATAGGCAAACGTTGTTTATTTAACCAGACTACCAAGACGTGTTGTAAACCTTGGAAAGAAACAATGAAAACGAAAAAATTTATTGTCCAGCAAATTGTAATAGCTGAAATGTCTTATTTATGAAAGTACATGCCAAAGTGCAGAGTTGTTCTTTAAAGTTGGCAAAGACACGTCCAGGGCAAATACTATCACTTGCATTGTTCCTCGGGGGTTTTATCCTAGGCCGTCTGTTTTTTACTATCTCCATCAACAGCTGCCAAAAATCTGCAAAACTGCCAAAACACTGCAGCAGCAGATGATGCAGTAATTTACGTACATGGGCAGGACATCAACACTATAAACAAAGTCCTAGGACACAACTTCCTTTCCCTGCAAAGGTGGTTCATAAACAAAAAACTGATCCTGAACGTCCCAAAAACAAAAGCCATGTTACTCAGTTTTGCCCTGAAGGTAGCAAGATCTTCTCAAAAACTGAGCATCTCCACCCTAGATGGTGTCCAGCTAGAAGTAGTTAAGGAATTCAAATACCATTGACCCCGTCTCACCTGACAATCATATGATAAATACTGTCAGATTTGTACACCAAAAACTGGGACTACTTTACAGAATTTCAAGGTATTTGGCATCTAACACAAGGATCAGCATCGCCCAAAGCAATATTCACCCGCTGATCGAATATGGTTCTAATAATGGTTGCTGCCCCCCTTACCGTATGGACAAAAGAAGAGGCTTAAGCTACAAAGCTGCCAGATTTGCATCTTCCCAGGTCCTGAAGTCCTATCACTGTGCCAATGTCAAATGTCTTGGATGGTTAAAACCTGAGTACAGAAGCCAGTTAGCCTTAGCCAACTTCGTGTTTAAGATTCTACATGGGGGAGGGGCAATGATGAGCAGCTAGCTGTGCAGACGTGGGTTCCCTGAGCTCCACTCCACCCCGCGAAATAATCCATTTTCATTCAACTATCTAAACATAAATCTGCACTCATCAGCAAGTGGTTTTGCTTCTTATCTAAAGATGGATTAGTATGTGGTGAATGGAGGCTCCAAATCCTAGCGAAATGCCACTAAGTCTGGGAAGAAGCAACAGGGTGGGCCTCCAACCATAGGCCCCAAAACCATCACACTATCTGCTGCCAAAATGGCTATACTAGGCCACATGGTCATAGGTCAGGTTCTAGCTGCCTTATCTTCCAAACTGGACACCCTGACTGAAAAACTGGCGGATTTAGCATCTCGGGCAGCTGGACAGGCTCAGCGGCTGGATGAAGCCGAACGTTGCATATCTGACTTAGAAGACCAACATTCTAACCTGCTAGGAAAAGTGGACCACCTTGAGAAGGAAATCGCTGCTCTCACTGAGCAATCAGAATAATAAGAGAATTATCACCGTAGATCGAACCTAACATTCCGTGGTTTACCAGTGGGCAAAGAAGGGGACAGTGTCTTCTAGTTCTGCGTTGACACCCTCCCCATACTACTGGGCCTGCACCATAACGGCTCTTGGCTGAAGAGCGAAAGAGTGCATCAGGCTTTGGCACCTCGGCTGCCAGATGATCAGCCCCCCTCGACAAATTATTTTTCAACTGCATCAGTTTCCAGACAGACCGGCAATTCTGAATGCTTACCGGGCCAAAAAGGAATTGGTGTAGGACAGTCACCATCTTTTCATCAGCCATGACTTTTCTCAACCGCTCCAAAAAAAGAGGTGAGCATTTACTCCAGTGCTGAATGCTCTTTGTGAAAGGAAACTCTAATTCATCTTTACTTATCCAGGTGTGGTGCATATTAAATAGGAAGGCGCGGTCTTTTCTTTTCTACCAGATGGAGAAGGTTCAGCATTTCCTTGAAGAATGGGATCACAAAAATGGATGTTGAGTTCTCTCAGCCTGGCCTGTTGCTGATTTAAGACTGCTGGGGTCCCTGAACCCTGCTGGGACTCCTTGCCTACTGGGCCACTTTCATCGTTTTTAGACTATAGGCCTGCAAATCTTACCCCCACTGGCTGTGTGGTTTGGTGTATTCTTTGTAGATCTTCCTCCCCATCCCCATGTTGTTGTTGTTGTTGTTTTGTTTTCCTTTTGTCTCCCATTTTTTTTGTCTTTTTACAGGTTTATCCATGAGGCTTGGAGGGTGAGTGGCAGCGGAGAGGAGAAGGATCATCATCCTGCATAAGAACAGCCCCTCTGGTCAGCTATGGATCAGAGGGACCTGCTTTAATCCTCCTCATGTTTCCCAGACAACTCCTTACCAGCTATCTGGGGTCGGACTGTATTTGGACTGACTCTAGCTTCAAGTACTTAGTTTGTCCTGGGGGGACACGGGGAGGGTTTGGAGGGCCAAGGAAATCTGTCCGGCTGCTGTTCAGGTGTGTAGAGGATGGGTGGATTGGGCTGCTTGTCTGTAGTGGGACTGGGAAACTTGGATGATCCCTGCTGTGCTTTTACTGACCCTCTGTTTTTCCCTGCCTGAGATTTAGCCCCAAGCCATTTTCTGGGAAACCCTGTGACCCGGGTGGTTGTGGGGAGCCAGACATTTTCCTCACCAGTCAGTCGGAGTTTGCTGCTATTCTTCAGCTGCGAACTACCTAGGTAAGGGCTGGGCTCGGGCTCGAGGTGTTCAGCACATGTGAGGACGGACTGGTTGGGACTGTAACTCTACAGCTCAGTTATGTGTGTTTCATCATCATTTTATTTATAAAAAAGGGGCCCTTCCAGAGCTCAGGGTGCCTGAACAATATCCATAAAAACAATTCAACATTACAAACACGATAATACAGATCCATAGATAGCAGGAAATCAGGTACCATTAAAAGCTTGAAGAAAAAGATGTGTTTTAAGGTTAGCTTTAAAACCCTCGATGGTCAGGCTATCTCGTATCCAGTGAGGTAGAGAATTCCACAGGGCAGGAGCCATAAAGGCAAAAGATCGCGCGCCAGATGTTTTTAGCCATAACCTGGGAATCTCTAGCAATCCCTCATCAGAGGATCGGAGTGCACGGGAGGGGCAGTAGGGATGCAGGTAATGGGGTCCTTAGCCGTGTAGGGTTTTATAGGTCAGCAACATGACCTCGAAGGTTATCCACCACTGTACTGGCAGCCAGTGCAGTTCACACAGCACAGGTGTTACATGGCTTGATCTAGACATTCCAGTAAACAACCTGGCCATCGTGTTCTGCACCAGCTGCAATCGGTGGATATCTACACCTAGTAGCCTAGGTAAAGGGTGTTGCAGTAGTCAAGCCAGCTGGTGACAAAGGCATGGAGCAGTGTGGGAAGATCTTCAGCCGGGATCAGGTGATTCACTCTGGCAATGTTTCTTAGATGATAAAAAGCAGATTTCACCACTACAGAGACCTGCCATTGTAAGGTCAAGCCTTCATCTAAGATCACGCCAAGATTTCGGACCTGGCCTAAAGAATATAATGGGGTTCCCCCAAGTGTTATTCCAATGGGTTGTCCTCCCCATACCCCGGCCAGTCCACAACCAGGGTCCACAATTAACACCTCCATTTTTAACGAGTTACACCTCAGCCAGCTAGCACTCATCCAGTCCTGTATCTCAGTCAGACTGTTGTTAAAACACCGAGACAGTATCCAACTCCTGCTCAGGCTCAGGTTTGTGTCCCCGCATACCCATTCTGAAACTGAAGGTGGGTGAGTTTACCCTTTTTCACCTCATATCTACACTGGCTATATGGGGACCTTTATATGTCTTTTTTTGCTACCATTCTTACTGGCTCCCTGCCACCCTTCTTGCCGGTCGGGTGGCAGTACACGGTGCTGTCTCCCTTAATTGACACCATCGGATGATGGGATCTGGTTACACAGGACCCTAATAATTTGGCACTTTAATTAGAGGTCTTTTCCTCTCCAATACTTTCTTCATTTTAACTCCTTGGAACCGTCGCTGATCATGCATGATCCCTCCCCCCCCAACATGACTAAACTTTCTATTGCCCCTTCGCTCGCCTCTTGTTGGAGAACTGGAGTGCATTCTCTGTTGAGGAAGGGTAGCGACTAAAAGTGGCTTCTTGCCTTTTGGTTTGGTTCTAAGATTCTACATGGAAGTGCACCACAATTCCTCACCGTACTCTTCATGTTTGTTGACAATCCGTCTTCCTGCTCCTCTGTAAACAACTTATTAAAAGCACTGCTCCTGCGCATGGGTAGAGGCAGAATTAATTCAGCTACAAAGCAGCATCTTTCTGGAACACCGTTCCACCTTCAGTTACAGCAGCTGCAACCCCCAAAGCTTTCTCTGCTAAACTGAAATGTCATTTGCAACAATCTAATGTCTGTACCTGCTTTGAATAACTTACCAATCTCTGCTGATCTACTGTACATGTTTGAATGTTAATACCCAAGCACCAGGTCACTTTATCATGTATTGTATATCTGTGTAACATGAGCCTTTGACTAGTGCTCTTTAATACCTGGGTCGTGCCTGAAAAAGGCACCTTGGAGCCAGTGCACCTACCTGGTTATCAACCTAAATAAATAAACAAATCAAACTAACTTGTCCTTGACTAGTTTTCTACCTGATTAAAGTCTGCTTGCCTGAAATCCAGAACCACGGCTTTTGGCAAGGGTATATTGATACCCATGGCCAGTTCAAACCATATGGTGTTATGGTCACTGGATCCCAGTGATTCCCCAACCCGCCCTTCACCAACCATTTTGGTGCATACCATGATGAGAATGGCAGCATGTCTTGTAAGTTCCCTGACCAACTGCACCAGCAGGTAGTCCTGCAACATATCTAGCAAAGGGAAGGAGGGGTGGTCAGGGCAGTGCAGGTCCTGGGTTGGTGAGCAAGGCTTCACAAAAGCCCCATCTACCCTTTTTCATGTTCTCCCTTTTCCCCATTCCCTGCCACAGCGAGACGTGAGTGTGCATTGTGTGGAGGCACATGTGCACCACATAGCCACGGCTCCTCCCTTCTATGCCACCCATACTTGCACTCCCCCGGACAGGCGAGCAGTCCATCAGATGCTCGACCCTACCCGACCCCAGCCACCTCCCAGCAACCCATGCTTATTCTGGAACATGACCACCAGTGTGACAGGAGGTGAGGCGTTCAGTGCCTCTGCCCTCCACAGCACAGGGCCAGGCCTTAGGAGGTGCCTCTGAAGTGGTAGCCCAATTATTTCTTTAGACGCGTATATTAAAGTTTATATATATTTTTACATGTTGGTGTTAAAATGGCTGTTACCACGAGGCTCCTTCTCCTTTCAGTGGTGGGGAAGGGGAACATTTAATGTTTGCACTGTTTATTGTTGCTCATGGAGCTAGATAATCCCTACTTTCTGCTCTGATTTTTCTTCCGCTGTCTTTTACCTGATGGATGTTAATTATTAAAGAGTTTTGTATTCTGTTCTTATTATAGTTACATGCTGCCTATTTGGGGCAGATGCAGAAATGTTCAGAGGGGAAGTGCAATCGTACATTGCTTAATGTCTTAACTGACATGTTTTCAGTGCTCTAGGTATATTTTTACTTTAGTGATTTATTGCAAGAACTGACTCTAGTACAGTCTTGGGTGACCATTCAACATACAAAGGACAATATTAGTGAATACAATATTATTGAACCAGTCAATAAGTTTGAAGAGCACACAGGCATTCCTATGGAGCATATAGCGTAGGGCGACCAAAATGATCCAGGGCCTGGGGGACAAACCATATGAGGAGAGATTACGGGAGCTCAATATGTATTCCCTGGAGAACAGAAGGGAGAGAGGGTAAATGACAGAAATCTTCAAGTATCAAAAAGGTATAAACAAGGTTGGAATGAAGGGCATTTTTCAATTTAAAAAGGGAGGGGACCACAAGGGGGCATAGTCTGACATTAGTGTGGGGGGGGTAGATTTAAAAAGGAAATTAAGAGGCAATTTTTCGCAGAAAGGGTGGTTTCAAAATGGAAGGAACTGACAGAAGAGGTGGTCTCACTGAAAACAGTGGGCAGTTTTAAAAGAATCTTAATTGGATTTGGAAATTGGAAAACTGGGAAAATTGGAAAAATAAAAGTGTGGGACAGGGTAACAAAATCTAGCCAGAGCCTATACGGCTGCAAAATGATATTATCGATAGTAGTGAAGAAAAAATTACTCACCTTAGTAATTGCTTTTCTTCTCATGGAGTCTTGCTATATTATAACAATAGCAGTCAGCCACTGCAGCTGAACTGCCCCGGAGAGGAAGAAGTTAACTCCAGAGGATCTAGAGTTCTGACAGCCGGCTTGTGCCAAAGTTTCATCTGGGCAGCTTTCAAATGAAACTGTCAGATCTTACGAAGCTAACACTAAGCAACAAGTCTGTGTGGAAAGCTCACACTAGCCAAATGGCTACCTACTAGTAGTAATAACAACAATATAAACAACAATAGAAACACCAATAACCATAATAACAATGAATAATGGTATTATTATTGTGTTCCCCCCTTGACAAGCACCATTAGGACCCCCTTCCCCAAAGACTCCAAGTCCAGGAAGGGGCCAATATATTACCTAAGCAGAACAACCCTAGTTCCCTAACCCTAAAAAAGAGGTAGGAAAAAAACTACAATGGCATGACACAGTGCTTGCACTAATTTGCCACCTACCCAAGTAGAAGTTCTGAGAGGGGCAGGAGAGAGGGTGGTTATAATATAGCAAGACTCCATGAGAAGAAAAGCAATTACTAAGGTGAGTAATTTTTCTTCAAACACCATAAGTCTTGCTATATTATAACAATAGCAGATTACACAGCAGTACCTCCATGGAGGAGGTCAGGACCTACTTAGGAAATAGGCTCTGAAGCACAGCTGTACCAAACCGAGCATCTCTCCTGGACTGGACATCCAGGAATAATGCTTGTAAAAGTGTGAACTGTCTTCCAGGTAGCAGCTTGACAAATTTCCAGAATGGGAATGTCTCTAGCAGCCACTAGAGACGCAGCTGTACCCCTGGTGGAGTGGGCCCTCAGTCCTGAGGGGGGTTCTCTACCTAGTTTTTGGTAACAAAATTGGATACAAGAGACAATCCACCTTGCAATTGTCCTCTTAGTGGCAGGTTTCCCTTGCCAACCTCACCATAAGTAAGGAAGAGTTGGAGGGATTCGAACCTGTGACCCTTGGTGCGTTCCAAATAGTAGCTTAAGGCTCTTTTGCGTCAAGCTGTGCAGTCTCCTCTCACCTGAGGAAGAATGCTCAGTGAAAAATACTGGGAGAGAGATGGATTGGTTCAGGTGGAAATCTGAAACCACCTTAGGCAAAAACTTTCTATTAGTCCTGAGGACTACCTTATCTCTGTGGAAAGAAATAAAATCTTCTTCCACTGACAGGGCCTGTAATTCACTTATGCGTCTGGCAGAAGTGATAGCCACTAGGAAAACAGTTTTCCAAGTTAGATACTTGAGCTCTGCTGAGGACAGAGGCTCAAAGGGAGGTTGCATTAACTGAGCAATGCAAACATTCAGGTCCCAGGCAGGAGCTGGTTCCCGAAAAGAGGGGTTAGTATGAAGTAACCCTTTAAAAAACTTGGAAAACACAGGGTGAGAAGAAAGGGAGGCAGGCTTCCCTGCTGACACAAAAGCAGAGACAGCTGCCAGATGAACCTTCAAGGTAGCTGGCCTAAGGCCTAGGGAATTTAAATGGACCAAATAGTCCAATAAAATGGGAAGATCAGCGGATTCTGGAATAATCTGCCTCTCAGAGCACCAGATGGAAACCTCTTCCACTTAGAATTGTAAGTGGCCCTAGTGGAAGGCTTCCTTGAAGCCTTTAAAATATCCAGGACACCTTGAGAAAGGTGTAAATCAGCAAATTCTAACTCCTCAAGAGCCAGGCCTTGAGATGGAGGGATTTGAGGTCCGGATACCATACTCTCCCCTGTGCACAGGCCAGCAAGTCATGGACTCTGGGCAGGCTCAGGGCAGGGTGGACTGTCAAGGACAGAAGCAGAGGGTACCAGGGCTGTCTGGCCCAATCTGGGGCAATCAGAATCACTTTTCAGGGTTGAGATCTGATTTTCACTAGTACCCTGACAAGAAGAGGAAAGGGGGGAAAGGCATACAAGAACTTCCCTTTCCAGTCCAACAGAAAGGCGTCCAGGGGACTGAGCCCAGCACTGGAGGCCTGCAACAAAATAGAGGAAGTTGGTGGTTGTCTGGGGCTGCGAAAGATCTATCTGAGGGTGCCCCATCTGGCAAAGACAGACCCCAGCACCTGTGGATTCAGAGCCCATTCGTGATGGCCCTGAGAAATCCTGCTGAGGGCATCCAGCCAGGACATGGTCCTTCCCTGGAAGGTGAACTGCTATCAGGGAGGTGTTCAGGAGTAAGCCAGAGACCACAACTTCATTGCTTCGGTGCACAAGGCTGATGACAGAGTGCCCCTTGCTTACATTGATGTACCACATTGTTGTGGTGTTGTCTGTCCTGACTTGAACTACTTTGTTCTGGACAGAAGCTGAAAACGCCTGAAGAGCTAAAAGGACAACTCTGAGTTCCAAAAGATTGATGTGGAGCAGAGATTCCTGAGGAGACCACACTCCCTGAGTGGACAGGTCGCCCAAGTGAGCTCCCCACCCTAACAGGAAGGCATCCGTGGTGAGGGTGAGGGAGTGGGAAATGGGAATGAAGGGAACCCCTTGTTTTAGATTGCTTCGGTCCTGCCACCAGTGGAGGGCCAGGATCAGAGTTTGAGTCACTGGGACCAATTTGGAAAGGGGGTCCTTCCTTTGAGACCAATAGGCCCTCAAATGGAACTGAATGTCCCTCATCTGGAATCTTGCTCCTTGCACTACAGCTGTGGAAGCAGCCATGTGCCCCAGGAGTTGCAGAAAATGCCTTGCTGGTCGAGAGACTCGCAGGGTAAAGGAGGATGCCAGGGCAATGAGTCTGTCTACCCTTTCCGAGGGAAGAAATGCCCTGGCTAAATTTTGTGTTCAATTCTGCACCTATGAAAGTTAGGACCTGAACTGGTTCCAGAACTGACTTTGGTAAATTTAGCAGGAATCCTAGGAAGTGAGAAGCTGCTGGGTGACTTGCAAGTGGGATTTCACCTGATCTGGAGACTGACCCACAATGAGCCAGTCGTCCAGGTAGGGAAACACAGCAACCCCTTGCCTTCTTAAGTGAGCCACTACCACAGCTAGACATTTTGTGAATACCTTGGCGCAGAGGGTAAGGCAAAGGCATTGCCCTGAACTGGTAGTGGCCTGAGGGCAGTTCGAACCTGAGGTACTTTCGGTGAGAAGGCCTGATCAGAACATGAAAATAGGCATCCTTGAGGTCCAGGGAAGCTAGCCAGTCCCCTGGCCTTAGAGAAGGCAATATCATTGCCAGAGTCAACATTTTGAACTTTGGTTTCAAAAGATGCTTGTTCAGGTACCTTAAATCTAGAATGGGCCGCCATTCTCCTGTCTTTTTTGGGGTAAGAAAGTATCTTGAATATAGCCCCTTGCCCTGATGGCAAGGAGGGACCCTTTCCACTGCTTTGCAGTCCAGAAGAGAAGAAACCTCTGCTTCCAAAGCAAGGGCTTCTGAAGGATTTACAGGTGAAAATGTCTGGCTCTCACCTTTGGAAACTGTTTGAAGCTGAGAACCAGACCCTGGCTATTACCTCAGAACCCATCTGTCGAAGTTAGGACAGCCAGTTCTAAACTGAAATAAACCAACTTGCTACTGGTACAGGAGAATCGGCCCTGGGCACCCCATCAAGGGTGCCTGCTTTGCAGCAGCCTTAGGCTGAGGGGAGGGGGACAGTTTACTTGTGCCTCGTCTACCCCTGCCTCTGAAGAAACCCCTCTTGCAAAAGCAGAGGAGGCTTGAAATTGGTAAAAAGGCCTGTGGAAAGGCCTGCCCCTACCTCTGGGAGCGTGCCTTTGTGGAGTGGCATGCCTCTCCTTAGCCTGGGCACTTTTGTAGGTAGTTCTGTATTCATCCATCTTTTTCATATAGTTTTCTGTTTGTTCCCCAAACAGAGAATTTCCCACTACAGGAAAATCCATAGCCTTTGACTGAGTATCCTGGGACAGATTAGTGCATCTGAGCCATGCCAACCTCGGAAAGCTACAGAAGTGGCCATGACCCTAGAGGAGACATCATTAACATCAACAGCAGTATGAAATTGAACTTTAGAGGCTTCAATGCCATAAGCAGCCACCTGTTCCAACTCACTAGCCAGCTGGCCATGGGCCTGCTTGGCTAACTCAATATTGTGTCCCATCTAGATTTCTGATATCTAGCTACATAAGCCATATAATTTGCCTGCCTGAGTCCCAAAGAAGCTGCCATATACTGTTTTTTCACCATGGCATCAATCTTCCTGGAATCCTTATCAGGAGGATGTGAGGCCAGGGGAATATTAGCCTTGTCACAGGCTGCAGCTTGTACCACACCTACTTGACTACACTGTTCAGTGAGGAAGTCTGTATCAGAGCCTGACAAAGTATACCTTCTGTCCATTTTTTATCTACAGGAGGGACAGAATGAGGATTTTTAAAATCTTTGTTGTTTGCTTCTAAATACTTATGCAAAGGAATAGACAACCTCCTAGACTCTGGTATATCCATCATTTCTACATAATCAGGCTCCTCTTGCTCATCCACAGCCTCCTCTAAAGGAAGCTGGAGGGTTTCTGCAACCTTTTTGTAAAACATAAAATGAGAAGGGGACTCAGACAGAATAGGAGGAGATTCTAAAGGTCTGTCTGAAGAAATGTCCGGTTCAATGGGCACGTCCAGACCCTCCCAGCCACACATATATTGATCAAATTCCTCCTCCCCCTCCTGTGGTTCATAAAATTCCTCAACATCATACTCCTGAACCACTGGAACTGAACGAACCAACCTTTTACCAACTGTTGGTGGTTCGACAGGTCCCTGAGACAGTGACTGGACAATCTGAATGGCTTTAGCTATCTCTGCAGCAGTTGGAGAGACAATTTTGGACTCCAAACCTACTGATTTCTTTGTCTTTTTAACTGGGACTGGTTCATCTGAACCAGCCTTTCTTTTGCCCGAGGAAGTCTCGCCCTGGTCAGAGGGCACTCCCTCTGGTCCAGTGGGTGCTGGACCGGGCTGGCCATCCGGGTCAGCGGACTTTTTGGCCTCTCGTTCCCTGAGCCGGCCCAATCTCTTTTCCAGGGTGGCTGCAGGGAAATTTTTACACACCTGGCAGTCTGACAGGAGGTGGTCAGCCCCCAGACAATAGACACAAGTGGTGTGTGGGTCAGCCTTGGCAAGACTTCCCCACAGACATCACAGTGTTGAAACCCAGTGGGCCGGTTTTCTTTTGCTTCTCAGACATATTGCCAGCCTATCCAAAAACTTCGTCTCTTTGATGGCAGTGCCAGGCAAGACACCCGATGGGTTCCTAACCGTACGGGTATTTGAAAACCTATTTAAAACAGGTTTTTTAGAACCGATAAGAACCGGAACCGCACTCTAAAAGCCCAACCAAACACTTCAAAACGTTAAAATCATAAAACCGATCGGTTCAAAACCGAACCGATAATTGAATTTCCACACAGACTTTAAATTTGTACTTACGGTTTACCAGATAGAGCTTTTAACCGAAATGCGGTAAAATAAATACTTTTGGCCGGTTCAAATGAACCGAAAAATACTCGCTTGAACCGAGAATGAACCGAGCTGAAGGAGCTGATCTCCGGAGCGACTGTTCAGTGGAGCGGAGTAAAGAATCTGACAGTTTCATTTGAAACTGGCCAGATAGAGCTTTGGCACAGCGCCCTCGTGCTGTAGAACTCCAGATCCTCTGGAGTTAACTCCTTCCTCTCCGGGGCAGTTCAGCTGCAGTGGCTGACTGCTATTGTTATAATATAGCAAGACTTCATGGTGTTTGAAAGGGGAAAAAAACATCTAGCAAGATGAAAGATTTGTGCCACAGTTCCTGGCTGACACAAACATGTGTGTTTGTATGTGTGTGTGTGTGGGGGGGTATATAGATTGTATGATATCCAAATGTGCACAGACTTTTATACTAACAGGATGTATAAAAAACTATTAAAGCAACACAGATCCAATAGCAGAAGCACAGTTGTATGTGCGCTGAAATTTCTGTTTGAGTCCCACCACTGCCACTTGTATACTCATTCATAACATACACACAAGTGCATACTCTACCTTATACTGCACCTGCTCCTGTGGATAAACAGAGGGCTGCATTCTCCGGAGCTATAAGCCCCTTACCTTTCACCAGCAATAAATACATACTGAACCTGCCTGTGTCATGCCTGGCTCACTGGATAAACAGATGGCTTCACTCTCTAGTGCAGTCTGACCCTTACCTGTCACCAAAACTAAATTCATCACAGTATGGAGAACACCTACCCTGTCCCTGTGGATGAACAGGAGTCTGCAGTCTCCAGAGCTGTCAGTCCCTCACATCTCACCATCACTAAAAACCCCATCACAGTTAGGAAAAGCCTGCACTCTCTCTACCCACACTGTACTTATCTCTGTGGATAAACTGAGGGTTTCGGTTTCCAGTGATGTCAGTTTCTCACCTTTCACCAACACTAAATCCATTATATTTTAGGGAAGCTTGCACTGTATCTGCCCACTTTGTACCTGTTCCAATTATCACAGGGCTTCAGGCTCCAGAGCTGTCAGTCCCTCACCTTTCACCAACACTAAATATGTCACAGTATGGAGAAATCTTGCACTATACATGTATCAGTGGATAAACAGGGGTATCCAGAGCTGTCAGTCATTCACTTATCAATATTACGACGTTCATCACAGGGTAGAGAAAGCCTACACTGTACCTGTCCCTGTATGAACTGGGGGCTCAGAGCTGTCAGTCCCTCAACTTTCACCACGGTTTCATTCATGTCAGTATGGAGAGCCTGCACTGTACCAATCCCTAGGATAAACTGAGGGCTCCAGAGCTGTCAGAGTCTCACCTTTCACCACCGCTACATTCATCAGTGTGGAGAAAGCCTGCACTGTCCCTGTGGATAAACAGGGAATGCCAATGCAGTCAGTCTCCCACCTTTCACCACCACTATATTTTATCACAGTGTGGAGAAACTCTGCACTATACCTGTATCAGTGGATAAATGGGACTCAAGAGCTGTCAGTCCTTCACCGATCAACATTACTATACTCACCACATGGTGTCTCTCCCCACACTGTACCTATCTCTATGGATAAACTGAAGGTTTCAGTTTCAAGTGATGTCAGTCCCTCACCTTTTACCAACACTAAATCTATTATATTGTAGGGAAGCTTGCACTGTATCTGCCCACTTTGTACTATACAGGAAGGAACTGGCAGGTAAAATAAAAGAATACCATTAAGTGACAAGAAGGCTAAATGTAAACTATCAGGGTAATCAAGGGTCAACTTTGCAGCAGAAAAGTTGTCAGGAGCTTCTGACAGAGTTCTGCAAAGACACACACACTCAGATCCTTCAGTGCCAATTTGCACATATTTCTTTTATACCGCAATGATTTTCCAATTTGCAAATTTATTCTTTTCTATTACAATATAAAAAATATACAGCATTCCTCCAAAGTACTTGAGAGCCTTGGTTTTGAATTACAGGGGCTGAGTTCTGAGTTATAAACCTCTATCAAAGAGCTATACAAGCAGGAGGGCATGCAGAGCTGTAGCTGGACTGTCTGGAATTTGACACTGTAGTGTGCTGAATGAGACACTGAAAGCTTCAGAGGAGCTTCAATAAGGGAAACTCTAGTATACTTGTATGTTTCTTCTTTCCAGCCATAAAAACAAGCTGAAACTAGTAACCATGTTATCACACAAGTCCTGTTATGCACAAATTAAGACTGAAATACATGTAGTGTTACTGTGAACCTCATTCCTCACTGGGAAACACTTATTATCAGAGAAAAAACAGTGTGGTAAACAGACTGCTGAGTGGAGGGATTGCTATAAAACTCCAATTTAATGAATCCGTTAGCAATCAGCTGAGGTCCATTTTTCTATGTGATTGTAAAACATCTGCAGAGCTCCGCGCTGTAGCCGTACAACGGAGAGTCATAACAGGAGGGAGAAAGGAGAGGGGGAGAAGAGAGTGAGGGAAGATAACTCCGAGCGGAAAAGGGAGGGGTGGCAGCTCCAGTAAAACAGAGTGAGCTGCACACTGTAGCAGACTTGATAGACCACTATGGTCTGTTTCTGCTGGCATTTTCATATGTTCATAAAATAAAACTTCCTCATATCCCTTTCAAACCTTCCCCTGCCAGTTCCACCTGTGACCTCAGGTTCTTGGCTCTATATTCCTGCTAAATAGTTCCCCACAGTTTATGGGGAATAGCACTTTTCATTTTGCAGAGCAAGGGGTCTGATATTTAAGTTCTGCTTGTTTTAAGACATGGAGGTAGGCTGCATAGGCTCTGTACTGCTGCTGTATTTGCGGTGCATAATTTGGTCAAAGTAAATTTGCATCTCATTGTATGTGGTTACCTTCTTCCTCCATGCAGTCAACATAATTTGGTTCCTTGACTATGTATATCCTGGGGGTTCTTGTCCTCTTTGTGCATTGTCTTGCACTTTTTGGCACTGAATTTCAACTGTCAAACCCCTGAGCATCTCTCTAGCCTTTGCAAGTCTCTCTCTCTGCATCTCCCTAACTTCTTCCTCACAGTCCATCTTCCCACAGAGCTTAGTGTCATCTGCAAAGAGACACATCTTCCACTGGATTCCTTCTCCTATGTCACCGATGAACATACTGAAATGGACTGGACCCAGGATCAATCCTTACAGCACGCAACTGGTGACTTGTCTCTCTTCTGATTTAACTCCATTAACCACAACCCTCTGCTGTCTCCCTTCCAACTAATTCATCGCCCATCTAACTGTGTCCTTCACAGCACCCAGATCCTCCAGCTTCTTCAGCAATCTTCTGTGTGGCACCAAGTCAAAAGCCTTGCTGAAAATGAAGTGGAGTAAATCCACAGTGTGGCCCTTATCTAATATCTTTGTTACCCAGTCAAAGAAAAATATCAGGTTGGTCTTACACAGCCTCCCTGACACAAACCCATGCTGTTTACTACCCTGTATACTGTTTGTCTGTTTACTATCCTGTATACCATTTCTCTCTCAAGGTAGTCCACAAGGTCCTCTTTGATCAGTGACTCCATCAGTTTACCCACTACAGAAGTAAGGCTGACAGGTCTATAATTCCCCCGTTGCTCCTTGTCTCCCCCACCACCCCCCCCTTGTGTAGCCAGACTATATACTCTACCCTCTAGTCTTTTGGAATTGCCCCTGTCTGAATTGACCTATTGTATAGCCTACTACGGGTTCAGCCAATTCCGCAGCCAATTCCTCGAGCGCCCTTGAGTGGATCACATCTGGCCCTAGGACTTTATCTACCTTTAGTGCTTCAAGCTCCTTCTGAACCCTTTCGCTCATGAATACCGCTGCCACATTTCAGGAATGCTCCTAACAGCCACCTTGATGCCACTTTCAGAAAGGGGCCCACTGCCTTCCCTTGTGAAGACAGAGCAGAAGTAATTAAGGATGGATGCTATTTGTACATCTTCCTCTAGCTTCCTCCCTCCTCTTGTAGCCTATCAATATCCCTTTTCTGCTTCTTTTTTCCTTAATATATCTGAAAAATTGTTTTTTCCCCACCCTTGACCCCCTCTGCAACACACAGCTCTGTGCCTTCCTCTGCCTCCCTGTCTTCTTTGCTCCCCTAGTTTTTATCTGGTACTCTTCCCATTCCTCCTTCCCCTGCTTTTCCTTGTACCTGGTGAAAGGCCTTTTCCGAAAACCACATTGGACTCTTGTACCTGTTTTGTAACAATTCTCATGCAGGACTTTGTGGCCTCAAGAATGGTCCCTTTAATCGCCCACCATCTTCCCTTCATACCCCCAATGCTGTAGTATTAGTATTAATAGTGCTACAGCCCCTTTCCTACTTGTGTGTCATCAAAACACTGTTTTTAGGGGCAAGGCTATGGCGGATGCACAGCGGCTCTGTAAAATGCGGGAGGTTGTAGGATTGGTAAACATGTAAATAATGCCTTTACAAAAAAAAAAAAAAAATTTGGAAAAGGGTAAGGCTTTAAAACTAGTGAAAGTCCTTTTTTATTTCTGCTCGACTCCAACCAATCAACACAAACATGCCAGGAATGGACACTGGTTAAAAAAAAAAAAAAGGTAATGCATCTAACCACACAATTCACACAATGGACACACTCTTACTAACATAAATCCAAAATCTGTTCCACTCACAGTATATTAGGAAATCGTATCCTAAAGGGATGGTGAAACAGCTACATTTATGCAAGATTGTTTTTTTGCTGGGAGTTAAAGCCCAAGTATGCAAATACATAAGATAATATTCTTCATACTATCCTCAAGATTGCTCTTTTCACTACAGTTTAAGACTGAATACTACAAGAAGAAATAATCCAAATAAATGCTTGTTTATGTTGAAAGTACTTGATGTTGTACTCTAGAGACACTTTATAACAGATCTGTCTGACCCGTTAAATAGATATGAACAGCACACACGTAGTCCGTACTCCCAAAACATCTATAAAGACTAACCCTATGGCTAAGTGTGGTTGCTTTTTTCAGACAGACTCAATTTTACTGCTGTAATCAGTTTATCACTGAGATGGTTACTGTGTGCTTAAAACTGGAGAGATATGTATAGGTTCCACCCCATTACTATAACCTGAAGAAAAACACAGGCACCGTATAACTGGAAGGAAAGCACAACCGGTTACATTCTTAAAATACCCCACCAAGCAGACGATCCTGACCAAAGCCTGGGCCACTCAGAATGTAATGTACAATGGTTAGCAAATCAATGTCAACTAAGATGACCCCCTCCTAGTCTTCTCCAGCAAAGAAAATGGGTACTCTCTGTGACAAAACAGCTGAAGGAGAAGGGAATAAAGGCTGAACTATGATTTCCTGCAAAAATCCAAATTCATCAGGACATAGGCATTAAAATCTTCGAGAATCTGCTCAGCACTGCAAAGGTCATACAAACGTTTGGTATCCACTTACCGAAGATGGATACATAGGTGCATGGGAGTGAGCTGGTGCATATGGCATGGGAGATGCCTGGCAAACCTCCGATGGATAGCAATGGTAACAGGTCTGACCCAGTTCCTGATTTAAAGATGGATTTAAAGACTGTGTACAAAGCACTGACCTGTCATAAAAAGGACTGCTGAAAACGGAGGTAAATTTCAGTGGGCTAAATGCTTACAGTTACAGACAGGTCAGTACATACTGTAGCTGGGGAAATATTTGACTGTTAGAAGAGGGCCCCCTGTTTTTGTGTTGTTTGTTTTTATGGTTTGAAGCATTGTTATGTTTCCCCTGATGTAAATTCCACACCCACAAGGAGACAGTTTGGTCATCAGTCTGACCTTTATGACTTTTGGGCAGAAACGCTTATTGGATGTAAACCAGCGCAACTTCAGCCTCCTTTATTTGAACTTTAGGAGGAGGAGGAGGAAGTATAGCCGAGAGGTTAGGACAACGGCTTTGAATGTGCTTGGTACATCTCCAGTAGACCTGGGTTTGAGTCCCACAACCTCCACTTGCATACTGTGCGACTCTGAGCAAGTCACTTAACCTCCCCAGGGCTCTCAGGTCACCCCTGCAGAAAGGTACTTGTGCCTAGTGGGCCTTACCCAGTTACCAAAGAATGAAAACAAATAAATGAAATAAAGTGAGGTGAAGGAGCCATGGGGTGTGCCTGGCTTCCCTTTTCCCCTGCAAAGTTGTCAATATGGATGCAGCCCTTGATGAAACAGCATCTCAAGCACTCTTCTCCCTTCCCCACCCCCACAGAGTGAGGGACTGCCAGGGTGGAATCGTCTGCAGTGTGAGGGGGAGGGGCAATAAGCCCAGAGGGACACCACTGCCATTTTGTGGTGGGCACATGGTGAATGCAGCAAGGGACTTACCAGCCAGTATGGATGTTCGATGTTTCTTCACCCCAAATAGAAACATATAAAAACAGACTTCAGCAGCAGATAAGGACCGCTTGGCCCATCCAGTCTGTCAATTTCCCTACCTTTCAGATAAGCTGCAGATCCTAGTTAACCAACAGCCTACTTCCTCCTACCCCCCACTAGAATTGCCTTATGCCTGTCCCATGAATTCTTGAATTCCCCCACTGTTTTTGACCCCACTGCCTCCGCTGGAAGGTTATTCCATGTGTCCACCACCTTCTCTGTGAAAAAATACTTCCTTACATTGCCCCTGAGCCATCCTCCCTCTATCTTCAAATTGTGCCCCCTTGTTCTTGCACATCTCTTTTTCTGAAAGATGCTACCCTCTTGGACTTTGTTGATTCCCCTGAGGGACTTGAATGTTTTTATCATGTCCCCCCTCTCCATCCTTTCCTCTAGGGTATACATATTAAGCCCCTTTAGTCTCTTTTCATATGGCTTCTGGTCCAGACCCTGCACCATTTTAGTTGCCCTCCTCTGGACTGCCTCCATCCTGTGTATGTCCTTGTGGAGATGGGGTCTCCAGAACTGCACACAGTATTCCAGATGGGGTCTCACTATCTGTCTGTACAGAGGGAAAACTTCCTGTTTTCTACTGGTGATGCAGCTCCCTATGCATTCCAGTATCCCCCAGCCCTCCCTACTGCCTTTTTCCATTGCTTGCCTACCTTTAGGTTGTCTGATATGACTACCCCCAGGCCCCTTCAATTTTTGTTGTTGTGAGTACCCCCCCCCACACACACACACACACTCCCCATTGTGTACTTTTCCCCTGGTTTTTTGTTTCCCAGGTGCATTATTTTGCACTTCTTTGCACTGAATCTAAGCTGCCATACTTTGACCAATCCTATAACCTTGCCAATTCCTTCTCATCCTTTCCACCCCCTCCTTGTGTATCAACCCTGTTGCAGATCTTTGTGTCATCTGCAAAGGGGCATACTTTTCCTTCCAGCCCCGCCACAATGTCATCTATAAAGACATTAAAGAGGCCAATTTCTTACCCAAGCTACCACCCTGGGACCCACTCCCAGGCTGGCTAACTTGTTTATCAATCTTTTGTGTGGGACTGTGTCAAATGCCTTGCTAAAGTCTAGGTAGGCTCTTCCACAGCCCTTCCCTGGTCTACTACTTTGGTTACCCAGTCAAAGAAATTTATTAGATTCATCTGACATGACCTTCCCACTGTGAATCCATGCTGCCTTTTGTCCTGTGTCCCACTGACCTCTAGGTACTCAACAATTCTTTCTTTCAGAAATGATTCCATAATTTTCCCTACAACTGAGGTCAAACTAACAGGTCTGTAGTTTCCTGCCTCTGCCTTGCTCCCACTTCTGTGGAGAGGAATAAAATCTGCCTTCCTCCAGTCCTCATGTGCCACACCATCCTCCCATGATTTGTTAAAAAGGGTAGTCAGTGGCGTCACTAGTTCTCCTCTTAGTTCTTTTAGAATTCTGGGATGAATCCTATCAGGCCCCATTGCTTTCTCCACCTTGAATTTTACGAGTTCTTTCAAGACCCTTTCTTCTGTGAATGGACTGGTATCGACCCCCCCCCCCCATCCAGAGTACTTCTATTGTTTGATTTAGGTACCTCCCCCTCCTCTTCTTTTGTGAATATTGAGCAAAAGCATTTATTCAGGATCTCTGCCTCTTCACTGTCACCCTCTTCCCATCTCCCCTCCCCTTTATTAACCCTCACTATCCTTCCCTTGGTCTTTTTTTGCTCTCTCGTGTACCTATAAAAGGTTTTATCCCCCTTCTTAACCAAGTTGGCTATCTTTTCCTCTGTTTGGGCCTTTGCTATTCTGACTGCCTTCCTGGCTTCCTTCTGCTTTAACTGATACAGTTCCCTGTCCTGCTTCTTCTGTGATTCCTTATACTTCCTGAATGCCATCTTTTTCTCCCTAACCTTCCCCACCACCTCTCTTGAGAACAGTGTTTTTTTCCTTCGTTTTGTTTTATTTGTTTCACACAAAGGCTTGTTGCCTCTGTGATGGCAGTTCTGATTTTTCCCCATTGTTCCTCCACCCTTCCTTCCTGCCTATTTGCTAGTGCATTTCTTATGCACTCTCCAATTTTGCCAAAGTCAGCCCTCCTAAAGTCCAGTTCCCTCACTTTTGTATGGCTTGACTCTATGGCTGTGTTTATCGTGAACCACACTGTTTGGTGGTCACTTGTTCCCGGATGTCTAACCATTTGTAAATCTGAGATCCTCTCTGCATCCCCATTTGAGAGTACTAAGTCTAAGATTGCTCCTTACTCAGTGGGTTCCAACACTAGCTGTCTGAGGCATGTCCCCTGTAGGGCATCGAGAAGGACCCTTCTCTTGGATGTGGCTGCAGCAAATGTGTTCCAGTTAACACCTGGTATATTCAGATCCCCCATCAATAATATCTCCCCCTTTTTCTGCCATTCTAAGGATGCCTTCTATTATTTCCTTGTCTTTTTCCTCCCCCTGAGATGGGGTTCTGTAAACAATAGCCATGCGGATTGTGGTGCCATTTTCTGTCTCCAAGGTGACCCACAGTGCCTCCTCTCTTCCCTGTTTACCCTTTAGTTCCATTGCTTTGATCCCTTCCCTTATGTAGAGGGCTACTCCTCTTCCTCTTTTACCCTCCCTGTCCCTCCTGTAGATTGTGTACCCTAGTATGTTGACATCCCTGTCACGGTTCTCTGTGTACCATGTTTCTGTGACTGCCACAATATCCAGCCATCCTCCTTCCGTCAAGGTCATTAGTTCAGGAAGCTTCTTACCTCGACTACGGGCATTGGTACTCATCGCCCTCCATTTTTTGATGGCCATACCCCTTTTAGCCCCATCCCTGCCCTTACTGCCTTTGCTTTTTTCTCCATGGACCCCTGTCCTGCTTCCTATTGACTTCTCTACCTTAGTGTTTACTTCGCTAACTACCCTGTTTTGTGGTTGGAGGCTGGGAATTCCCTGTTCCTTTTCAGTGCTTCCCCCTTGGCTAGTTTAAAAGCTTTCCTATGAAGCATTTAAACCTATTACCTAAGACCCTGGTTCCTCTCCTGGACAGATACAAACCATTGTGCCAGTACACACCTGTATGCCTCCAGGTGGACCCCCAGTCCCCAATGAAGCTAAAACCCTGTGCTCCACAGCAGTTTTTCAACCATTCACTGAATCTCATGGTGCAGAGTACCCTAGCCTCACTCGTGCCATAGACAGGCAGAACCTCCGAGAAGGTTACCGTGCATGCTACTTCTCTAAGGC
The DNA here is from genome assembly GCA_016271365.2 of Neoceratodus forsteri. Lineage (NCBI taxonomy): Eukaryota > Metazoa > Chordata > Ceratodontiformes > Ceratodontidae > Neoceratodus > Neoceratodus forsteri. Next base: position 967,246,727 of record CM028136.1, read on the forward strand.
CACTCCCCAATTCCACAAACTCCTCCTGCACTGCTCTGATCCCATTTCCAGCTAGGTCATATGTCCCTAAGTGAACAATGATGTCCAGCTCCCTCTCCCGTGCAGCTGCTTCCACAATCCTAAGGATTCATTTCTTGTCCCTCCAAGCCATGTCGCAGGGCAGGCACCTTACCTTCCTCTCCCCCCTCCCCTAATTCTACCCCCCTAACAATCGAGTCCCTCACCAGAAGCAGTTTCCTTCCCCTGTGGGGTCCCATGCCACCCTCCTTTAGGTCTCCCTTATGGAGGCTCCCAGCATCCTCCTTGGTCTCCACTGTGGGGGTGCCTCCATAGAGGAACCACACTCCACCAGAACAGCATATGAATTGTGGAAAGGTACAACTGGAGGGATACGCCTCTGTTTCACCACCCTCACCCTCCCCGAGCCCACTGTGGTCCAAGTGCTCCTCTTTCTTGGCAGCCTTGGTGGTCTTTAGGTGGAGGAGGAGGTTTCCCTACTCCTTGCCAGTTCATCCTGGAGATGGGCAACTGCCTCCCTCAGAGCAGAGAGGAGCCTACAAACAGGGCAGCATCGCAGCCTCCAGAACGTCTCTCAGAAGACTGCCACAGTCACTACCCCACAGCCAGTGCATTGCACCACTCCCCACATGTCTCTCACCCTTCCTGTCTATATTTTATTTTTGTCTTTTTTGTTAGTGTATGGGTGTGTTTACCCCCTATGCAGTGTGCTGGGCTGCTTAGGATAGGACAGGTGTATGTCCTTTGCCCTTTTGGGGAAGTGATGTCAGAACCCCAGTATAAAGGAAATGACTTCCTTGGGGTGAGGGGCAGGGTGCCCTCCAGAAACAATCAGCTACAGCTCTGACCCACCACCCCAGTGAGTGCTTTCCTTCCTTTCAGTAAGACAGCCTGCACAACAATCTACCAGAAAATATACCCTGCACAAAACAATTTCAATGGTCCCTATGAGCCGATCTGCTACCACCCAAGGATCCTATGTGATGCTGGGTTAAACACTGGCCTGGATAAAAGAAACTAAAGGGTGCATAGCTTCAGAACTGGTTTGTGTGCACCTGCTGCAAAGACTGAGTAGTTATATACAGACTCTGGCATGAACTGCAGGACACTCAAAACAGAGAGCGGGACACTACAACATCAGAATGTTGCAGGACTGCGGGGGGGGCTGTGCGGGGCTGTTCAAATTTACAAGGGGAAAGGGCAGTATGGAATTTGTTCATTACAGTTTAGTTAAAGGTTTAGAAAAGGGAAGCAGGGGGCAGTCACAGAAGTCCACAAGGCAACACTAGAAGCCACACAAATAGACTGATTGAGGCGCATTCATTCAACAGACCTAAAGTGGGGCAGTAGCTTCCACAGAAGGGATCTCTTCCTTTAGGAGGTATCCCAACGAAAGCCATCCTTAGACACAGACACATCACAAGTGAATACCTGATGGCACTCAACATTTTTACTGTTTATGTGTTTACAGTTGTCCGTTTCTTGTTCTATGCACTTTCTCATTTGTTCAAGGTACAAAATACTGTCTGGAGAGCAAGTACATCTGAAGTTACAGTGTCACTGAACATGCATTAGGGAACTCATTCATTTGGTTATTCTCCTCATCTACAATGGGGTTCAGTGCCAGAACCCTCACAAAATTTGTACTTTTAACCCTATAATCCCTAAAAACAATGATACCATCTACACCTCCTCTCCCAATGGTTTGAACACTTTAATAACCCAACGTCAACACCACTCCCCAAAGTTTGGGAATGTGGGAGAGCTTAGAAAAAGGGGTAACTCAGACTAGTATACAGAAGCAGAGAGCTACAGGAAACCAAATGTACATGACTCGATGGGTTCAGGCACCCCGTCTCTCATTTAGTATAACATTATTGTCCCCTTAGAGTTACTGATTACCCTGTACACAACGGGCTTGTGGAAACATTTTAAAGCGTTTAGCTTAGCTCTTATCTGCCAGCAGTGAAGCAGAAATTACCAGTCTGGTTCCTTCCCTTGCACAAGGCCCTCTTCGGAACACATGAACAGCAAGAAATCCCAAGAAACCCCTGTGATGCCGAAGCAACCATACTTAGGGGACAAACAAGGATCCCTGGGGTTATACCAGGAAGAAGGGCAGGATTTAAGTAGGGAGGAAAATGCTCCCTGAGCAGTGTTGGATGCTCTGTCTGACCCTATGCCCCAGCCCCAATGTGTCTACGGGATCTTTCCTCTACCTTGCTGAACTCTGTGAGCCTGGTTTCCCCTTTCACCATAGGGGCACGTTCCTCTTGGGTGGCACAAGTGAGGGCCGTGCTGAGCACAGCCAGAGCGAGGATGTCATGACACAGACCAGCAATGTCAGTATTAAAACAGAGGTTAAAGGATGGCCTGTACCCAGAGGACAGTCAGTTGGGTGGGTAAATACTGAATTAAAGAAAAAAACATGCCTATTTTCCTGGGAGTCAGACAAGCTAGAGGTGGAGTATGAATGTTTAAAACTCAACCCTGAATTACTGTACATCTGGGCACTGATTTCAAGATTGTCTTCCCTACAGCATAGAAACATAGGATTTGACAGCAGATAAGGACCGCCAGGCCCATCCAGTCTGCCCTTTTCTCCTTTCCTATCCCAAAGGCCTCAGATCCTACTTGATCTTCAGCCTCATCTCCTCCTTTAAATCCCCAGGGTACTCCTATGTCTATCCCATGTAGTTTTGAATTTCCCCACCACCTATGTTGGGAGGCTGTTTCATGCCTCCACCACCCTTTCCATGAAGAATTACTTCCTCATGTTGCCCCTTAGCCTACTCTCTTCCAGAATCATGTCATGTCCTTCTGCTCTAGAGCATCTTTTCATCTGAAAGATTTTGCCCTCCTGTACCTTTTTTATTCCTTTTAGGTACTTGAAGGTCTCAATCATGTCACCCCTCTCTCACTCCTCTCCTCCCCTCCATGGTGTACATATTGAGTTCCTCCAATCTCTCTTCATATGATCTCTGGTGTATGCCCTGCTCCATTTTTTGTTGCTCTTCTTTGAACTGCCTGAACCATGTCTATATTCTTTTGGAGATGTGGCCTCCAGAACTGGAAACAGTACTCCAAATGAGGTCTCACCAAAGACCTGTACAGTGGCATTACCACCTTCCTCCTTTTGCTGGTGATACCTCTGTGCACCCCAGCATCCCATTGGCTCTCCCCACTGCCTTGGCACATTGCTTGGCCACCTTTACGTCATCAGATATGATCACCCCTAGATCGTTTTCCTGCTGTGTGGTCTCTAACAACACTCTCCCATCATGTAATCCTCCCCTGAGTCTCTGCACCCTGGGCTAAGTGCATGAATTTGCACTTTTTGGCATTAAATCTCAGATGCCACATTTTGGACCATTCCTCCAGTTTAGCTAGATTGCTTCTTATTTTCTCCACCCCTCCCAGACTGTCTACCCTATTACAGATCTTGATGTCATCTGCAAAGAGGTATACCTTTCCTTCCAACCCCTCCACAATGTCACTGAAGCTATTAAATAGTACTGGCCCCAGAACTGATCCCTGTGGCACCCCGCTTGTCACCCTCCCTACCTCAGATTTAGCTCTGTTTACCACCACCCTCTGTGTTCTATTCCACAACCAATTCTCAACCCAGTTCACCACCCTGTGACCCAGTCCCAGGCTACCCAATTTGCTCACCAGCCTCCTATGTGGAACGGTGTTGAACGCTTTGCTGAAGCCAAGGTAGGCTACATTCACCGCTCTCCCGAGCCACCTCCCTGGTCACCCAGTCAAAGAAATCTGTCAGATTTGTCTGATGTGACTTTCCTTATGTGAATTCATGCTGCCTCGGATCTTATGCTCCACTGGCTTTAAGGTGGTCCACTATCCTTTCTTTAGCAGTGACTCCATTATTTTCCTCATCACGAAGGTCAGACTGACAGGTCTGTAGTTATCAGCCTCTTCTCTGCTCCCACTCTTGTGGAGACAGACTACATCGGCCCTCCTCCAGTCCTCTGGAACCTCCCCCATATCCAGCAGGAACTGCATACAAGGTACATCATATCTTTAGTTGTGGAACTGATCCCTGGACTAGGGATGGTTTCCAGATCATACGCCCAATTGGGGGAGTACAGGGAGGCATTTCTATAGAATGTGTCAATGTCATACCCTGCAGCTGGGCTGGAGAGGGGTGTATTAGGGTCCTGTTGAGTATTCTACGGGCTGATGCACAGTCCTAAATTAAATGTTCCCCTGACATTCTAAAAACTCAGAATGCCTATCTGCTAGAGGAATGGCTTTACTGCATGTCAGACAAGGCCTGAGTCCAGCTTTAGTGTTCCCCTTCAGTGATTTCAAGAAGAGGGAACAACATGTGAAACACAGATTAGTAACCAGGCAGAGGTGCACAGAACTGAAAATGCAAACCGATAAAACGCAGCCTTTCTGCAATGCCTGTTGCTGCTCACAATAGTTAAATGCATCTTTTAAAGAAAAAGGTTTAGCAGTAAGAAACACTTGTAAGAAAATGGGAGGGGCAGAGCAAGCAAGCATTTGCTTACAATTGTCGTAAATATGCAATAAAGAAAAATACAGATATCTTAACCAGACCTAAAATCTCCTTAAACCACATACTGAGCTTTCCTATAGAGAATTTAAAGATGAAAAATAGACCTTGAGGGTCCTAGACAGGCCTGAGGCAAAATAAAGAAAAAGGTCAGCTGTGCTGCTAAAAAGGACCGTTATCTCCGGAACAACAACTTATCAGCCAGTTCGCAGCCCTGCTTATTTACAGTTATTGGTCCCAGAGGAAGTGCACTTCAAGGCAGGGCGTGATTACTTTGTAACGAGTTTGCCAGAAATGCTAAAGGAGGTTCTAATTTGTAACAAAGTGCTATTCTATGCACATGGACCCTCCCCCCAACACCTTTATTGTCCGGCAACGAATAACCAACTTCCACCCTCCAAATAAGTAATAAAAATGGAAGCAAGCTAAAAGAAAAAAAAAAGAGGAAAGAAAGAAAGAGAGAATTGCAGACAGAATGTGTTGAAATATCAGTCCTTATCCAGTTCAGCTGTACATTAGGAGACCCCTAAGTAGTCCCAGTTCCCCTGTGGTGACTGCACAGAACACAGGTTTCAGGCGCAGACTGGCACTCTCAAATTAACACTCTTTGGAAGAAAGTGCTTTGCACCTGTCACAGATTAGCAACAAAAGGTCAAATGATGCCTTTTACACCAAGAAAACTTGCATATCATAAGCTCTGTTGATGTGAGTAAGTTCCAGGTCAGCTAAATACTGCTAAATGTGTGCCGTGGTGAACAGCAAAGTAAGGATTAGACATCAGCTAAAAGCTGTCGATAAATCTATTACTCAGGATATGTATGAATGGAAATAGCTAAGGCAATCTCTGCCTTTTAGCGAGGTAGTTTTCCAAAAAGGGAATTACACAAAGTGCTCTTCTGTTTTTGTCAATATGTTGCCAGGTTTTGAAACACCATTTTTCACCCACACAATAAAAATCTTGACAAGTAAGCAATAGAGAATCACTAATACACTTGCAGCTGCACTTCAATCTATAAAGTTTCTTCAAAGAAAGCAAAGGGTGGTGGGAGGGAGTTGGCTGGCGCTGCGAATTAATGTCAGACTGTGTGTTTGCCCTCTTGGACACACTGTACGATCAAACTCACCAAGATAAAAACAAACTGACACGGAGTCTACTTTGAACAGTTTAAAATGTCACGTAAGAGGTGAACAATTTCAGCCTAGCTCTTCAAATGAAATCGTACACACTGCAAACTGCTAAATGTGAGTGGTCAACTTTGTTGTTTTTTTTTTGTTTTGTTTTAACTGAACAAATCCTCAACACTTCAAGAGAATTATACAGTCAGACAGGGAAGATGGTGCTGTTGAACATTCTGATAACCAAACATTTCAGGAAAATATGCTGTTTTCCTTCACACAGCTCTGCTGAGACTTTTCTCTGTTACGACATATGGCATATTCAAAATGCAGAAAAATGTTTACAAATCTATTATTTGTAAGGGGATTTGACAATTAAATGTGTTTCATATTTGACATATAGCATACTCTTCTCAGCCACATGTTTTAGAATACAAATACATGCTGGGGGCCCCAATCTCTGTCAAGTGAACCTGTTAAAAGATGCTACTGGGCAGGATGGATTGCAGATGTGCAGGGCGTTTCACTAGGATAGGGGTCAGATGCATTAGACAGATAAACAGACAAATAATCAGAAAGTAAAATGAATCATACTTCAGGATGGCAGTAACAAACACACATTGTCAGAATTACAAGAGAACACAAACTCCTTCCTCAAAATGTTGCACCCCTCAAATACATAGGCAACTGAATACCGAAATCATTACAAATACACTTTAAAGAGCCCCTGACACCATTAGAAAAACGTGAATAAAATGTGAGATTCAGACACAGTTCGGTTTATATTTCATGTATTTTCTATAATCATTTCCCTTTTTTTTTTCTTTATTACTGGGGACAGTTGCATGAATGAGGATTACTGTCCCTTAGACTTTATCTACTCTTTCTGCTTGCCTACCTACATCTGACATCCGAATCCCCTGTTTATGGCATCATAATCATCTCCACAGCAACAGACTGTAATGTCATAAACAGAACTGCAGTATCATGTGTAGGCAAGCAGCCAGAATAGATAGGGCAGCAATTCTGTTTACATGCTAATGTCCTTAGTAATAAAGAAGTAAGAGTGAGAATTACAGAAATGATTACTAAATATAAGCTAAATTGTGTCTAAATATTACATTTTTTGAACGCTGTCACAATGGCATCAGGAGCTCTTTAATGCTTAAATGGACTCAGTGTCCCATTTTTAAATTAAGACAGCTAGTATATATGTGAAAATAATCTAATTCAAGTGTCATAGAACTGCAGTACTGTACATTTTAATGTACAGTAAATGTTTCCAGGGTCTAATAAACAATGCCTTTTTATCACTACCCTCATGAAACTGCTGACAGTGGTATAAAATTAGTGCAGCAATGTGACTTGCACATTATCTGACACATTGCCCCAAAACAAAAAAATACATTTATGCCTCATTTTGATTCAGCTCTTGTTGGATATTTAAGCAGTACTTTACCTGTCCTATTTATTCTGCTACCTAAAAGCAGTGTTAGAATTACAGGGAGGCTTGCAAGGGCTTGCCCCCCCCCCCCAGCTCTGAAGTGAGCCCCAGTAGCTCATGCATCACTACCATTGACTCATAATGAAAAGGGGGGGGGGGGCTCAATTTAAAAACAGGGTCCTTATGGGCTCTCCTAGCTGCCAAAGCTCATAATGTTTAATGCCAATAAATATTCCTGACAAATGAAGATAATTTGACATTGTAAAGAAAACTTTAAATGAATGGAAACTCTTCTGTATTCTCATCACCAGCTGGCTAAAGACAAGTGCTTCTCTGTAGAGTGAAGTTTACCTTAAAGTGTCAGCAATCTAAGGGTGTGGAGTAGAAACAAAGTAAAAGATGGATGCCCCATTTCTAACATTGAAAATGATGTTCACCCAAGCTATTCTAATCTCTGACCAAATGAATCCACTGTGATCTAAGAGTTCAAACATTCTCAGATGATAAGTGACCAATTCCTTAAAAATCTAAAGCCCTGCAGAAAAATACTGAGAGCTATTTGTGAACTCACAGAAAACGTTCTGCTAAAGACTCAGTTTCTAGGATTGAAAAACCCAAGTTCTGTTTATTAGCATTCGAATATTTTCGGTGCTTAACTTTTTTGGGGGGGTTTGACCTTTATTCTCTTTGGTGGCACGTCGTCTCCAAATGGCTAGGCCATTAATACTGTACCTTCACCTCAGTCTCTCCAGTGGATGTATGCCTTAGTGGGGGTTACTCAAGGCACAGACTACGGATCAGGACACACTAGGAGTTGGGGTTCACCACTCGTTGTCCCGTTTACCATTTTGTTCCCTTTTTGTCCTTCACCCATCCTTTACATGAGCCACAAAGCTGCACTTTGCTTTTACTGAGCGGGTCCTGCAGACCCTTACACTTATGCCACTGTTACCTGGCATGTAAGGGGTTATCCCGTAGAGAGAAATCACAAACATTCTACTCCCACCCCAAGTTCCTACTCAAACTCCATCAGTTCAACATACAAGTCCAGAATACAGACTCAAACCAAAGTGTCTGCCACTTAATAAAGTCTTAACAATAAAACTAACCTACATTTAAAAAAATGCAGAGTAAAACAACAGGAGGTAGTTTCCAACTAAATTTAGGAAAAAATAGCCAAAACTGACTCATTAAATCAACGAATTTGGAAAAGCCTAGTCCAGGGTGACCAGCTTCTTCTGTGGTTGAAAAGATCTGAAGGTTAGAGTGCAGGGGGCATGAGGTCACTGCACAGTGCATGAGCAGATATCTGAACTACTACAAACATTCTGGGGCCAACACATGTGCAGACTATCTGTAAATGTGTGAAACATGAAAACATTGCTAGAATGTTAAATTACTGAACATTTCAAAATAAACATGACTTTCTCATTTAATGCAATGAGCTGCTTGATTTTTTTCTAGTGCAAGCAAAAAAAATGTTGTTAGCTTACATTGAAGTCACCCGAATTGAATACGACACAGAAATGGTTATAGTAAAAGTGTGGGATCCCGTAGTCTGCCACCTTATCCCATCATTGCAAGAGACAGAACAAGCACTGGACTTGTAAGACAATGTGTTTGAACCACTTCATTGTAAGAATCCCTTGTTAAAGTCATTTTCAGTTAGAGCACCTTTTTGTCACTCAAACAATTTAGCCTGAGAGAGGCTTTGTCTTTCTTGTAATTAGCCCCCCTTGCACTAACTGCGAATAAAATCTGATCAGCAGTCCATCTAGACAGAGAAGGTCATAAATCAGACGGAATGGGCTCTACATGCAGTTCTGTAAGATGCTCAGAGAGACATAACGCTCAGAATTGACGTGCAGTAGTCAAGACCTACTCCAAGAAATACTGTACAAAAACAACAATCTCTGCTTGACAGGCTAGATTTATCTCCATACTCTCTAGTCCAGTGAAAAAGCCATTTTTTACTCCACAGTCCCTGAAGCAATTTCAGCACCAAGGACAAGTCAGCAAGGCTAACAGCTGCTCACGCTGCAGTCTCCTCTAGTACCAAGCAAGGCTGAAATCATTTAACTAGTAGCTAATTGAAACTGAGCCAAATAGAAGTTTTCTTTAAAAGAGTGCACTGAGTCAGGCTTCAAGCAATATCAAATAAACTGACCACCACCTAGGGTATACAATAAAATAGACTGTTCCATTCTGCATAGCCAACGACAGTAGGAAATCGGTTCTAAAAATAGAATTACAACATTTGGAAAGTCTGCTCCTCGTTGACACCATCACTGTATAGATTTGTACTCAGACTGCTTGAAAACATAAAGGTTTCCCTTTTCAGCACTATCTGTTATTCAGAAAAAAGTTTCATCATATAGTAGCACTGATATATTTCTAACATAATTAGATTAAGCATCAGTATACTTTAATTTCTCCAGGATATTTTTCATGACTCAAGTCATTAGAGATGGCCGCCACTTGCAATGTTTGTAAATCCCTTCCCTCTGAGTTACTTTTTTACTTTACACACTGGAGTCATACTGTGACTGTATTAGTAGGGTACTAGAACTCATTTCTCTTGGTAAGGTGGCTGTTTAAAAATGGCAACGTACATCCTAATGAGGAGGGCAGGAATGTGCTGGGATAGTTGGGCACAACACACAGCTAGTTTAAACTAGTCCGGAGGGGTGGGGAGAGCCAGCGTGGCAAGGAACACAACTCATGTCATGACCCAATTGGACCTTGCTGGCCTCTACTTATAAAAAGATGGATCACAGACCACCAAACCAAAGAGAAAAAAGTTAAAGGGAGGGCGCATAGGACCAGTTGCTAGAGGATGACAGGTACCAACCCAGGGAGTTTGGGCAACAAAATGCCAGCACTTTAGGCACTGGTCATGGAAGGGAACCTTGCCCTAGTGGCTGTCACCAGGATGTGGGCAACCCTGAACCATGAATGGGACATGACTACACCAGGGTATACTCTGCTTAGGAAAGAAAGAAAAAGGGGTAAGTGAGAGTGGTAGCATTGTACATTAAAGAAGGGATACAGGCAATGGAAATGGACAGCCTGGGAGACTCTGGGAAAGCTGGAAACCCCGTGGGTACTAGCATCAACAGGAAATGGAAAATACATTAGGAATCTAGTTGCTAAAGACCAGTTGACCAGGACTGGGGGTGGATATGGAGTCAGAGGAGATGCTGAGAAAGATGCCCAAACTAGGGGAAGCGGTAGTTGAAGGGACCTTTATAATGCCAGATGTGGTCAGGAAAGTTACTATTGCGGCACATGTAAGGAACCAGCTCCTGGCAGATGCATGCAAGGATGTATTCCTAGTACAACTGGTCCAAGACCCAACAATGGAAGGGGCCCTGCAGGAGCTGGTGCTAACCAACACTAAGAGGATCCAAAATGTGGTTGGTAGTTCAGGAACTGCTAGGCTCTAACAGACATAGGACAGTGAGGTCAGAGATCCAGGTGGGGACCACCAAATGGGAAAATACAATGAAAGTATGGGATTTTAGAAAGGCAGATTTTGACAGAATGGAGGGCCTGCTGAGAGAAAGCACAGAGGAAACAGGGCAGACAAAAGGGTAGAGGGAAAACGGGAAGCAGTTAAAAATGAATGCTGGAAGCAGCAGTAAGATCTGTTGGGAGGGTAACACAGGGCAAAAGGTCAAGGGGCCCAATCTGGTTCACCAAAGAAGTAAAGAATGCAAAAACCAAGAGGATGGCATTCAATACAAGGGAAGCCTAAGCAGGATAGACAGGGAAGAGTACCTAGAGGCAGCAAGGGTAGCTAGCAGAAAGGTCAGGGAGGCCAAGGTGGAGACAGAGCTCAGGCTGGCAAAGGCATTCTTCAGATATACTTAGGAGGAGTAAAAGGTCAAATAGGGCATAGTGAGGCTTAAGAGGGAGGACTGCTGGGGGGAGAGGGACAAAGGTAAAGCGGAGATACTGAACAAATACTTTTGCTCTGTATTTACGAAGGAAAAGGCGAGTCCACTGCCAGAATGTGGCATGAGAGCAGAAGGAGAGCGGGACAAGTGCACAAGCAGCACGGGCAGTATAATGAGAAAAAGGGTGATGGAAAAGCTTAAAGAGTTGAAAGAGATAAATCTATGAGACCTGACAGTTTGCACCCCAGGATGCTTCAGGAGGTGGCAGAAGTAATAGCAGAGTCACTTGCAGACATATTCAACTGCTCACTGGCCACGAGGGTGGTCTGTAGAGAGTGGAGAACAGCAGATGTGGTCCCTCTGCACAGGAGTGAAAGGAAAGATGAGCCAGAGGATTACAGACCAGTCAGCCTGATATCTACTGTGGGAAAGGTATCGGAGCCTATACCGAGGGAGGAACTAGAAGGAAACTGGCTATTGCACCCAAGACAGTACGGGTTCATGAGGAGAAGGTCTTGCCAGACATATCTAACTGACTTTTCTGACTGGGTGACCAGGGCCACTGATAAGAGTCAAGCAGTTGATATGGTTTACTTCAATTTTAGTAAGGCCCTTGACTCAGTCTCCCATACGAGACTGGTTAAGAAGCTAAGGCACTTGGGGTGGAGGAAACAGTGTTGACTTGGGTGGTAAGCTGGCTGAGGGGAAGAATGGAAAGGGTAGTACTAAGTGCGGAGTTATTAGAGGTAATTGAGGTAACGAGCAGAGTACCGCAGGGATCAGAGCTCAACCCTGTCCCATTCAACGTGTTCATTTGTGACACAGGTAAAGGCATAAAAGGCAAGGCCTGCCTCTTCTTGGACAACACAAAGATCTGTGCAGAGGTGGACATGGAAGTTGGGATAAGGAAACTCAGGGAGGATCTGGGCAGCCTGGAGAACTGGTCAAAGATCTGGCAGCTGTGCTTCAATGTAAAGAAATGCAAGGTAATCCACATTAGGAAAAGAAACCCAAGGGTTCCGAATGAAATGGGGGCAGTGGTCCTGGAAAGCACCAAGGAGAAAAAGGGCCAAGGGTTTTTAATATCAGAAAGCCAGAAATCCACAACATACTGTAACAGAACTGGGTGAAAGGGAACAAGATGCTGGGATGCCTAGGCTGGGAAATAAACAGCAGGAGTAGGGAGGTAATCCTCCCACTGTACAGGTCACTGGTGAGACCACATCTGGAGTACTGTGAAAGGTACTGAAGTCCATAGCTGAGAAAAGACTGTGACAAAGTGGAAGCAGTACTGTGCAAGACGATGAAGATGGACCAGGGGGCAAGTCATACGACGAGAGGCTGCAGGACTTGAACATGTACACCATCGAGAAAGAAGGGAAAGGGGTGACATGATAGAAATGTGCAAGTACCTACATGGGATAAAAAGGCTGGATGCCAAGGAAATGGTTTCCCTGAGCTCAGATACAGGGATAATGGGGCACTCACTTACATTAGCAGGGGGGAAATGCAGGAGAGATGGTTGTAAACCCTTTTTCCTGGAAAGAGTGGTGAACAAATGGAATAAGCTACCAGAAGAAGATAAGAGCCAAAATGGTATATGGGCTTAGTCAGAAGTGGAGGGTAGAAACTAAGGGCCGGGGAAGCCTCCAGGGTTGGAGCAGCATAGTTAGGGTGGGCAGGCTGGATGACTCTTAGGCCTTTTTCTGCTGACAGTGTCTATGTATTTGTGCATCTAGAAACAGCAAAGTACCACACCAAAGTGCTGAGTGTGGGCAGAGGGCAAGGACTGTTAAAAAGTTTAAACCCCCATATTTCAGTGCAGAAGTGAAATACAATAAAAAAAATTGATATGTTGATGTTTTGCCAAAAATACATTATTACTACAAAATTATATGATGAGATTTTTTTCACTAACAAATACTGCTGTTTTAAATACTAATAAGTCTTATTTATAATTAACGGAGTCATCAGGTTGATATCCACAAGAAATTAGGATTCTGAGGGTCAAAAATATAAAAACCATGGGCCACCCAATTGCCCACTGGATAGTGCATCAGGCTCCCATGTCAGCAATGCAGGTTTAGGAAAGAACCCCAAACACTGGCAACTGCGCAGCCGGTGACTGAGGAGTGCTGCCGACAGAACATCCTCGATCGGATGGGTTGGGGGGGCCCTTCCGTGCCATCAACGACCCCTGCAGTAGTACCCTGAAATGCTGGAAAGGCCCCCAACAGCTACAGTGTGGTAGTGAGCACCTCAGCATGGTGGGCAGGCAGCATTACAAGGGACAAAATAGGCTGGCCCGGTTTGAATGGCACTGCAAGTTGATACACATAGACCCCAACCCATGAAGTCTACCACCTGCCTTGGATCCTAAATAAATCACCAGGGAAGACCCACCTTCCCGAAGACCTGCCATGGTTGGAAAAAATGTGGAAGCTGGAAGAAGCATTATAGTTTGTGACAAATGGGCTGGATGATTGCCAGAGGTCTAGAGGAAGGGACGAGGGCCAAGTCAGAGAGAACGCTTGACTGCAAAAAAAAAAAAAAGATTACAAATATTTATAAACAACAAAAAAAATCATCTTATCCTGCATTAAATTAACTTTAACACCATAAATTAAGTTAAATGATGGCTAGATAAGTACCTAGAGGAAAAAGGAATAAATTATGCTCACTGAGTCAGCACAGGAAATAACTTGATGATCAAAGGCCTCCTCTCATTAATTTTTTTGGGGGCTATTCTATTTTTCCCCCTTCTCCCCAGCCAGCCCCATTCTGCTTGGTCACTAAAGCACCAACTCTTGCCATTGGAAGGATCTGGTTGGGAGGTGGTCCCTGGGTAGCCAGGTGTGGGGCATGTGAGTGGATGGTGTTATTTAGCTGGTTGGGATTAATTTCTCTTTGCTCCCGGAACTCCCTAGGACATCAGTGGCTTGGGTGTGCAAGCATGCATGTGCATAAGTGGACATGGTGCAGCACCAGCCGACGTCCTCTCACCCAGTAGCCGCTCTGACTGCACTGCCACCTGGGGTCAAACAGGTAGCAGTAGAGCAGTGGAGCCACTGCCCTCCCTCCTCGGAGGGGGAAGCATCCCCTGGGATGCTTAATCCTCCTCCCCCCCCCCCACGGGGCCTGATGACTCAAGTTAGCTCCCGAACCTGGGTCGCCGACATCGTGAGCGATAACGCTACTGCTGCACCAACAGGTTGGGTCTTCCATTCTAATTGTTGAATGTCTGTATGTAACCTCTGTACTGGCATACATAACTCTCAGAAGAAACTACTTTAAAAGACAGTTCACACTCCAACACTCCAGAGTAATTCTTCCTCCACACTTGGCACATGTTGAAAATTAACAGAAACATGTGTCAATACCTATGTTTCCATGCAATCTGATTTTTGTATTGCATCAAGAATCTGGCCATGGGACCTCACTGCAAATTAAAAGGGGATAAATGTCTCTCTAAATGCACTTCAAGCCTATGCATGTACGTAGTGTGACACTCAAGTCACTTACATGTCACTCCTGGATATACATGGGGTTGAATCACCAGTGAAACAAGTCAGGTGGGGTCTCAGCACAGTTCTTGGGTGACAGGCATAAATATTTTGTGACTGTTACCAAGAAAAAGCACCACACATTGTACACATTCTGTACTTCATGGCTTAGGTGTGATTCTGGTTTCCCTATGTGTGGTCAGGTGTTTATTCTTTTAACACTCATTAAAGTGGGCCTGTATTCATACTAACATTAATATAAGCACTTGAAGTCATGTTTGATTTTGAAAATACTTACTACTTAACATCTATGCACTTAATCCAACATGTATTTCCTAAGATTTATTTTAACACTGTTCTTTTTTTAGCTGAACATCACAACTTAGCTTTTCTTCCTCAATTTTCTCTGATGGACAACCAATCATTTTGAAGCTGTTTCTTCATGTGAATTTGTTACCGTTCGGGATTCAGGTCTGCTCACTCAGTTATCTTTGAAGGGAGATGTTGAACTCTCCGAGATACATTTAAAGCTTGGTCTTCACAGGTGAATGACAGGCTTTCAAGCTGTATACTAATTAAACAAAACTTCTCATTGTTACTTATCATCCTGGACTCTTGATACATCTTTACTTTGAAGTCTATGGCAGGACCATCAGAGAGCTCAATGTATGTTATAGTTTTAAAAAGCGAGGAACAGTAGACTCATCTACAGTACTTATCAACAAGAACGATGTATCTTTTTGTCATTAATCTTAGAATTTACAGCAAGCAATGTGTAATAAACACGCATTATAAAACTAGACTCCAGCATCCAACCTCCTGATTGGCAGGTAACTATGTGATACCACATGGTATTCACATGGCTCGTGCACCCAGCCATTGCTAGATGCAGGGGGGCATGAAGGGAAGGACAAAGAGTTTTTAGGAGCAGCTCTCTACTATAATAAAAAGCTTTAAAATACTAGATTTACACCAATTATGTTTTAACTTTATTGTTTTCTAGTTATTTTTTTTTTACTTTCCCCTGCTGTTGGTCTACTAAATATTGCAGATAATGCAGCACTTATCTCACTGAGTCTTTCAAAATGCATCTGACTCTCCCCTGCAAACCACACAATTGCTGTTTTGTAACACCAGTCTGTTGCCATGGTGAGCACTGTGATGTCAGAAAGGTATCACGAGGTTAACAGGGGAGAGACAAATTTTTTTTTATACAGACATTTCAGACAGACTAACAAGATGCGCTGTAAACCTTGGAAAAGAACACTGGAAATAAAATAAAAAAATGTGTTCTCTAGTAAAGTGTAATAGCTCAAATATCTTATTTATGAAAGTACATGCTGAAGTGCAGAGCTCCTCTTTAAAGAAAAAATGCTGCCACGTCGTCTTAACACATTTCATAATTATGGTAAGGCACATCCTGAGGTTTGGATACCGACCGGTAATCCCACACCTATGGAGAACCGTGCTAGCCTTCTGTTCATGTAGTTAGGTATGCAAAGGGGGCTTTACCTCATGGTAACAACCCCCAACGTCTTACTGCTTGAATATGGTCTTGTCCAGGCTACGTTCATCCTTTCCCTACTGATGAGGGATGGCTTGACCAACCTGCACTATATCCACCCCAGACATGCCTGCACTTCAGTGACTGGCTGGTGTGAGGGCACTGTTGATTGTAAAGCACTCTGAGATGCTTACATAAAAGGCATTATATAAATAAATGATGAGCCTACTCCAGTAATTCTCATGGTAACAGTTGTGTAACCATCAAAGTGTTACTCTTCAGCCGACCCATCGCTGCAGCAGTAGCACTGCCGCTGATGACACAGGTGACCCGGGTTTGGGAAGAAGCCTAGATCGTCGAGGGCCAGCTTGGGGGGGGGGGGAGAAGGACTGAGCAACCCACAGGACACTATCCTTCTCTGCAGTGTAAGGTACCATCCTCTGCTGCAATACTGAAATCCAGGCTACCAGAGGTTGCAGTGTGGTTGGAGTGCTGTTGTAAGGGAACAGCGTCGCTGTTGTCAGGGCGCTGGCTTCTTGACGTCCCTTGCTGCAATGTCCTGAAAGGGGACCAAAAACAATGAAAAATATCCTTCTGCTAGTCAACAAAGGACCCCAGTGCAGCCGGTGGCTGCATCTGCCTATCTCCTGACAAAAGCAAAGCAGCTTGGGGGTTAATCCCCTCCACCCCATCCCCGCCTGGGGGGAGGGGAGAAAGCTGAAGCAACTGTTCCAGAAAGTCTATACCTATAAAAGAAACCAACTGGAATATAGATTCACTCACCAAAGTATACATGCTTCTCATAAGTATTTTACTTTTAATTTTTAATCCTCTTTTTATTTTTCACATAGCTGTTTGTTCCATTGCCACCTACACCTCACATTGGGCACATAACCAGCAGCTCCTGACCCTGTCAGCCACGCCCCCACGTCATTGCACTGGTGGGGATCCGCATGGAGCAGAGTCCAAGAGCACTGGGGGATGTTACACATGGCAATGGAGAAATATACTATTTTTCTATGTTTTCTCCCCCCAGTCCCAGAGCTGTGGCAGGCCGGAGGGTGCATGTGTATGGAGGCACTCATGTGCTCCCATAACCACAGCCTCCTTCCACCCTCCCTCCAAACATAGCGTCAGCACCCCCAGACCTCTGCTCTAATGCCCAGCCTCCACTGGGTGTCAGCCAAGAGCAAGGAAGCATGCCTCCCCAGTCTGGGAAAGGACAGCAGCCCAGCGACCACTTCAATCATCTCCCAGCCTTCCCCCCCATTAACCCCAGTGGCCTTAGCTTGTTCTCAAACTCAGGTCACTGCTGTGGCGCAAGGTGTGGTGTCCAGCACCTCAACCTCAGCACCACTCAGCCAGCTCTATTTTTAAGCCTCTTAACATAAGTCAGAGTTGCTACAGACCCAATGTTTCAAAATAAAAATATAATATATAATTGAGGTGTCTGTTATGTCTTCAAGGTTGCCCTCTCAGTTGAATCATTTTTTTAAAGCAGCATTATTTGTTAGTTGGCAAAAATTTGTATCATACAGTTGGGGCCAAAAAACTTATTCCTGACACCCGTTGATTCATAATCATTATCTTTTCAATTTTCTCACATACTGAAAAACAGCTTTTATAACTATTTTTGAGATTAATGGCTCGCATCATTAAAGATGGCCGCCACTCTATTTAAAAAGCTCTTCCATTCAGGATACCTTTTGACTATAAATACTGCGTTTATACTGTGGATGTAATATGACGGTGTAAACACGTGTTTCTGATTGTAAATAACAGCAAACCACATCAAGATGTTTAATCTTTTCCTGATGCGCACTACAATGGAAAAAGAACGTTAAAAAACTTCTAAATCACATCTACTGTATCAGTTCAGGAATAAAGGAAAAGAAAAAGAAAATTTGGTATATACTGGTATTGAGTTTTTGCCGGAAATACATTATATTAAAAAATGCTGCTTTAAATATAAGTGCCACTATAAACATAATTTTATAGGAAATAAAATTATAAAGGTAAACACATCTTCCTGCATTATCCTTGTTATCGTTTATCATTTGTTGTAATTACTCAGCAGAAATTCCTTGGCCAGATATATATTAAAAATGTATTTTAGCATTATGAGTTCTTAATAAAGAGAATAATAAAATATGTACAGCACTGTTTGAACAGCCTTGTGGAAATGTATCAGAAATATTGTGTGTATATAGCCTTCACACAAAAAAAAACTATGTTAATACAATATTTAGGGTTCAGGCTATAGTGAAAAAAGTAGGGAAATGTGGTTTTAGGGTTTCCAACCCCAAAACCCCACCCCATCCCTAAAACAAATTAGGGGTGCAGTCTTCCTTGAGGTTACACAGAAACACAGAATTTGATGGCAGATAAGGACCGCTTGGCCCACCTAGTCTACCCATTTCCCTACCTAATGGATAAGCTGCAGATCCTAGTTAACCAACAGCCTACTTCCTCCTACCCCTCACTAGAATTGCCTTATGTCTTTCCCATGCATTCTTGAATTCCCCCACTGTTTTTGACTCCACGACCTCCTCAGGAAGGCTGTTCCATGCATCCACAATCCTCTCCATGAAAAAATACTTCCTCACATTACCTCTGAGCTGTCCCCCCATCTTCAAATTGTGAACCTTTGTTCTTGCACATCTCTTTTTCTTAATATATTAAGCTCATTTAGTCTCCTCTCTTCATATGCCTTCTGGTGCAGATCCTGGTGCAGCCTGCTTTGGGGTTATCAACCCTAACGCTCACCCCATTAGGCGAGTATGTTTCTTGAGTGGATACAAGTGTATACAATGGGGTGAGCTTTAGGGTTGACAACCCCAAATAAGACTGCACCCCTGATTTGTTTTAGGGGTGAGGTTTTAGGGTTAGAAAAAACTAAAATTGCATTTCCCTACTTTTTTCACTTTAGCCTGAACCTTAAATGTTGCATTAACACGTTTTTTTGCAAAGATTGTCCTTATTTTTTGAGATAGTGTAATCATATCCTTATTTGCCTGGGGGAGCCATCCATAATTCTTCAGATACTGTAATTGTATCGTTATTTGCCTGTGGGAGTGCAAGGTACTCTGGGCTCTGGGCTCTCATGCCTCCATAGATGCGTATATGTATGTTGATGTGGGAGCACAGAGCCCCCCCCCCATTTGTAGGAGAACAGCAACCAAATTGTCAGCATAGCCTTCTTATTACCCCACATCATGAACCCCACTACTAAAAATGTTCAAATTCCCATCAAAACGTTATTCCATTCCACTGCAAGGTCACTCTGCACCAGAGGTGCAAAAAGACATTTTTGCCAGGATTTGAACAATGACAGTTATTACATTCATGAGGTGGTATAAAGAAATGGTTATGCTGAAAATTTGGAGTGAAAATATTTAAACTTAAGAGTGAGCGTAGGTAAATTTCAACAGATTTGCATAACTTTGCCACTGTAACGTGTTCTGACCCCAAATGTTCAAGATACCCTTCTTATGACCCCACCTCATGAACAAGGGTGGTGAAAATGTTCAAATCCCACATGAAAGGTGATTTCACCAAGTGACCATAAAATTGCCTTTCCAGTCAGATTTGTGTAATTCCACAAACATTGTTCATGAGGTAGGGTCCCAAAAAGGCCATGCTGAACATTTGGTGTCAAAATAGTCAAAAATGGCAAAGTTAACCAAAGTTGAAAACCCTACTGAAATACATTGAACCTTACTTCCTCATAAAACAGTCACCGGTTCCAGTAGCAAGATGTGTCTTCCCATCGGAGAGTGGATCTTCATTATGGGATCTGCTCAGGTGAGCAAGGGTGTGTGGAGGGGTAATGGGTGGCCAGTGGGAGGTTGGGGTGGGGGGGTCAGATCAACAATTGACCTTTTTTTCTTTTACAGGTTTAAAAAAAAAAGAAGATATTAAAGGACCATTTTCTTTATTACAGAGCTGACAGCCATCGGGGGCAACTAGACACCAGAGATAAAGCCTACAGTTACGGGGACAGTGAATGGAGGGTGGGGGGTGCCACTACACACCAGGGCTAAATGCTTTAATTATGGGGATGGTAAATGGAGGGTGGGGGTGTCACTAGAGACCAGGGATAAAGTACATAATTAGGGGGATGGAGATCAAGGGGGATGTCACTAGACTCCAGGGATAAAAGACATAATTACAGGGGGTGCCAGAAAGCCGTCTTCTAGGCAGGATGCACTTCCTAGCACCTCCGCCTTTCGTGGTTCTAAATATTATTAAAATTCAGCCCAAAGTGCAGATCATGTCTATCTTAGTGGCAGAGCTCGATGCAGGAAGACTTCAGGATCTGTGAGATTTAATTTTTAATTATGGGTCAGCAGAAAGCACAAACTTCAGGGCCAGTGAAAGGTCAGCAGTGACCAGGCCCCAGTAAAGCCTTGGAATCAGCCGGTGCGAGTGGTGGAGGTGCTCAGGGAGGATCGGAGTCACCCTGGAACACCATGCCTGAGTCCATGCGAGCGATGGACGCAAAAACTGAAAGAACATTGAAAAAATTAGAAACTCGTGATGCAGCCATCCAGAAGCTTATTGGAATGGTGGCCGATGCCGAGAAGCGTTCCATTCCTATCATGACCACCATCAATACACTTACTAAAGAAAATGCCCAACTCAGAAGCAGATTAGAGGCTATCAAGAATGAGATCTGTTCTGGAAATATCCAACTTATTGGAGTGCCCGAGGGTGTGGAGGAGACTTCCTTACTGGATTTTCTGCTTTCATGGATGCAAGAACAACTGCTCTTACCGGACGATTTCCAGTGGTCATCCTTCACTAAGGCCTATAGAGTGAATCCTCGGGTTCATGTTGAAGCTCAAAACCAGGCACAGACTATTTTGCTAATAACAGCTAGTTCATTGGTTCTGGATGTTGTAATATGTGTTGGCTAGAACCCGATACCCGCTGCAGATTTCTGGATCGGATATCAAGTTTTTCCCTGACTTATTTCAGACTGGAGTGCGGCGTAATGCATTTGATGGTGTACGGCAGAAGTTGCGGGCCCTGGGAATTAATCATTCTTTTCTGCTGCTGGATTGACTTAGGGTACTTTATGGGAGTAAAATTTGGTAATTCAGCAATCACCAGGATGCTGGTTGGTGACTGGGAAAGGTGGAAACAGAGTTCACCAGCAACAGAGACTTTCCGGATCCCAATCATTCAGACTCCGAGTCCGAGACCTGATTGCATTATTTGTGAGTAAAGGCATGTCAAGAGATGGGGGCTTATTAAATATGCAGCAACTCTATTTTCTTCATATAGGCTTATTAAATATACAGCGACTCTATTTTCTTCAGATGGACAATAGTTGATATGGACTCATGAGGGGCCATTATGTAATTCAAGTTGGTATTTGAGTTTATTATAATATTGTATTTCCCCTGAGATGTATGCTGCATGTTTTGTGACCCACTGTTTTGCATGCTCTGCTGATGTTTGTAATGTTACTCCCTGTTAAAAGTTCTGTTCTTCAGCTACCATTTTGTTAATTAGGGCTGGCTAAGTTACGCTGGTCTCAACTAAAGTTTCGTTTTTTGGAGCCACAAGGGGAGTAGGAGGGTTGTTTAGGGGGTGTGCAACTTTTGGGTATATTCTCCTTATTTTCAGCACTGGTTAAACAGCAATGTGTAGTTGATTGCATCTCTTTCTTTTAGTATTTCTCCCTTTTCGGGTTACATCAATTGCCGTTGAAGAGGCTGGCAATTCTTGGAAATTAATGGACTTGATTCAAAGACTTTTCTAGATAACCCCACCTCCTCCTGTACAAGATGATAGGGTGATCTATATGTATATACTCCATATTGTTTCTATAGCTGGTCTATTGACCAGCTGAAGATTACTGTTGTGCCCTATATGAGGAATGTAATCGTACACTGTATGATTATATTCAAAATCAATAAATAGAAAGTACAAAGAAAAGACATAATTACAGACACACTAATCGGAGGGTGGGGCTGCCACTAGATACCAGGGATAAAATACATAATTGCAGGGATGGCAATCGAAGGGGGTGCCACTAGACACCAGGGAAAAATAAGAAAAATCACAGGGATGATGATCTGGGGGGGGGGGCAGACACTAGACATCAGGGATAAATTAAATAATATGGGAATAATTACAAGGATGCAGTACAAAATCCTTTTTTCATTTGTAGGAACCCTTTTCTATATCAAACGAAAAAAGGAAACGAAAGAGAAGTCCTTCAAATGAAAAAAGAATAGCAAAAGTCCAAAGTCTTTTTCTATTTGAACAGAATATGAAGGGATCCTTTTTCATTCAAACAAAAACAGACAAACCAAAAAACAGTAAAAAAAAAAAAAAATCCTAAGTCCAAAATCTTTTTCCGTTTGAAGGGATCCTTTTTCGTTTGAATAAAAAAGCCCATACGGAAAAAGAGAAAGTAAGTTGCGCAAAACGATTTTAAACAAAAAAAAAACATTTTGGGGTCACTTTTCCAACAGTTAACTGCAGAATCCACCTAATGGAGTCCTATGAGCAAGATACATGTCTTGCTCTCTCTCTGCAGGATGTCATATTTAGGGGGTTTGAATTTTTGTTTCCACAGAAAACAGAAAACAAGATGGCGGCAAATGAAAAAGGATTTTTCTAAATAAAAAACAACTGGCTCCAAATGAAAAAGGATCCTTTTTCTTATAGACCAAATTCCTTTTTCGTTCCAAACATCTATCCAAAAGACTGTACTGAGCATGCTCAGACACCGAAATTTTAAAATGTAATAACTTTAGAAAGGGTTCAGTTTTTTTCACCAAACCAGTGAAAGGCACATCTGTGGGCCAAGCTCTTTCTACCCAGAAAATTTCAGACCAAAATTTCAACCTGTCTGGCAGCAAAGCAATGACAAACAGCTAAAAACAGCAAATTTATACGTTTTTGCACTATCCGCATCTCAAAATCTGCACATCTGACCAGAACAAAACTTGGCATGTTATGAAATCTACACAACAAGACCGTGTATGCACAATTTTGTGCAAATCTGTTGAACAGCTGCGAAGATATTAAAGTTCGAAATATGAGGTTTACCACAGACACCCCTAATCAACCCTAAATATAGGGGCACTACCGTGCCTCTATAATGTATATTCTTTGCAAAAAAAACAGCATTAATGCATCAGTTAGCATTCAGATTAAACTGACAAAAGTAGGGAAATGTGGCATTAGGGTCCAACCCTAACTCTTCACCCCCACCCCCAAGCAGGAAAAGGAAAAAACATTACTGTTTTCACAGCCCTGACTCTTGGCCAATGAGGGGTGGGGTCTTCCCTGGTGTTCTCAATCTTAACGCTCACCCCACTGTGATATAGCCTTTAAACATACAGAACTGTGTCTCCCCACATGTAGCCAAGAATCTGTTGGCCCTGCCTGAAGAAAACATATCCCATGTCATCTTATTTGATCATGGAATGAGGTGAGAATTAGGTTTAAGAACCCCAAGGAAGACCCCACCCCTGATTCACCAAGAGTCAGGACCACAAAAACTGTAATTTTACTTCCTCTTCCTGCTTGAGGGTAGGGGTGGGGAGTTACGGTTGGAAACCCTAACGCCACATTTCTCTACTTTTGTCAGTTTAATCTGAACCCTAACTGATGCATTAAGATAGTCTTTTTTCAAAGAATTTCCTTAAACATAGAAACATAGACTTTGACAGCAGATAAGGACTGCTTGGCCCACCCAGTCTGCCCATTTCCCTACCTATTTGATAAGCTGCAGATCCTAGTTAACCAATAGCCTAATTCTTCCTACCCCTCACCAGAATTTCCTTATGTCTTTCCCATGCATTCTTGAATTCCCCCACTGTATGTGCCCCCATGACCTCCTCAGGAAGGCCGTTCCATGCATCTACCACCCTCTCCGTGAAAAAATACTTCCTCACATTATCCCTGAGCCATCCTCCCTCTTTCTACAAATTGTGCCCCTTTCTTCTTGCACATCTCTTTTTCTGAAAGATGCTACCCTTTTGGACTTTATTGATTCCCTTGAGGTACTTGAAAGTTTCTGTCATGTCCCCCCCTCCCTCCTTTCCTTGAGGGTATACATATTAAGCTCCTTTAGCCTCTCTTCATATGGCTTCTGGTGCAGACCCTGCACCATTTTAGTTGCCCTCCTCTGGACTGCCTCCATCCTGTCTATGTCCTTGCGGAGATGGAGTCTCCAGAACTACACGCAGTACTCCAGATGGGGTCTCACCAACTGTCTAAGTGTCATTTGTGGGTATCCTGTCTGTTTTGGTAGGTACTTTATTTTCTCTGTTAAACAACTGAGTATACCTTTTGCCTAATACTTTATAGTACATTGTATCTTTTTGCTCAGTCTCTAATTTTTCTCTTCTTTCTCCAATGTTTTAGAACTGTTTAGTTATTGTGGCAGAGGTGTGGTACTGTGTTCTTTCTTGTAGTTCAAGGTGCTTTTGGAACTGCAGATTTCTATTGGTTTAAACAATTACATTTTTCTTTTCTATTTTAAAAAAGCTACATCAACTTGGTATGTTGTCACCTGTTTGTTGTTGCTAAGTAGCAGATGTTTTTTGCATTGTGCTCTGATTCTGTGATAGAATCTGTATTAGTAGAAGGTAGATTATTGTGATTGTAGTTACCTTTTGATTGTAAGCATAAAGAGCTTAGATAGAAGTGTATGTATTTTCAAATATTACAGGGGAACAGTGGCAGGATTTTTAGGACAGTAAATTAATAAAAAGGGAACTAGGAGAGCTTCAGTAGCAGACAAGTAGTGGAATTGCAGTATAATGTGGGGAGTGGTGCAATGCAGTGGCTGTGGGGCAGCCATATTCAGGCAGACCTTCTGGACACTGAGGTGCTGTCCTATCTGCATGCATCTATCTGGACTGTGGGATGAGGTAGCCAGACTCAGAGCGGAAGTAAACTGGATCAGGAGTACCATCACCCCTATCCAGGGACCACCCAGTCCAATGCAACTGCCTCAAAGGATGCCGAGAACGAGGAGCACTTGGATGACAGTGGGCTCAGGGAGGGTTACAGCAGTCAGGCAGAGGCACATCCCAGATCCTATTCCACTCAAGAACTCATATGCCACACTGGCAAACGAGGACAACCAAATACAGGTACCCAGAGAAGTGGAAGGAAAGGATGTGGAGGTTAGCCAAGGAGGTGACCTCAGCGGGGAAAGCAGTGGACCCCAGAGGAGGAGGAGGAAGCGAATCCTGGTGGGGGACTCCATCATAAGAGGGATTCAGCTAGGAACACAGGAGGGGGAGGACAGGGAGGTGAGGTGCCTACCAGGTGCCACGGCATGGAGGGATGGAAGGAAGATCCTGGGGATCACTGGGAAGGCAAGACGGAGGGTGAGCTGGATGTCATTATCCACCTAGGTACTAATGACCTGGCAAATGGGGAGCCAAAGAAAGTTCAGGAAGAGTTTAGGAAACTGGGAGGGGTCTCAAGCAAGTAGCTACTTCTGTCACTTTCTCAGAAGTACTACCTGCGAGAGGCAAGGGAGAGCATAGGAGTGCATGCACCAAGAACTTTAACTCATGGTTGAAGAACTGGTGCTGTGAGGAAGGGTTTGGATTCATTGGTGACTGGGGACCCACCTGGAGGGATGGAAGTTTGTTCAAGCCTGACGGCCTGCATCCATCCTGGAGGGGAATCCAAGCACTCAATGATAAGTTTAAA
Source organism: Neoceratodus forsteri (assembly GCA_016271365.2). Classification (NCBI taxonomy): domain Eukaryota; kingdom Metazoa; phylum Chordata; order Ceratodontiformes; family Ceratodontidae; genus Neoceratodus; species Neoceratodus forsteri. The sequence continues at coordinate 967,272,447 of CM028136.1, forward strand.
TGCTACATTGACAAGCATTTAAACTAGCAAAGGGGTGGGAGCCAGCAAGGAGGGTACCTACTCACACCCCCACAGCTAGCAGTGGAACCAGTGAACCAGAGGAGGCTATCTCTGCAAAGCAGTGTGCAAAAGATGGAGATTAGTGCCCAAGAGGTGGATAAGCAGAAAGGGGCAAAATTCAGCAGACAGGCAGACAGCAAAGAGAACCAGGGATAAATGACAACCAAGGAAGGGGCTGGAGTAGAACAGTGAGACAGTCTAGGAGGTCAAATCATGGAAAGCCATGTGTGCAAATGCCAGAGCCTTAGCAACAAGATGGAAGATCTGAGGCTGTCATGGTGCAGTCAGACCTGGACATTGTGGCCATCACTGAAACCTGGTGTAATGATAACCATGACTGGGAGATGGCCATACCTGGCTACAACATATTCAGAAGAGACAGAGCAGGCAGGAAGGGAGGAGGAGTGGCACTGTATGTGAAAAATGACATAAGGGCCACAGAGATCCAGGAGGAACAAAATGGAGGGGAGATACTGTGGGTTAAGCTGGAAAGGAAAATGGGGACAGCCATCTGCACAGGTGTGGTCTATAGACCACCAGCCCAGGAGGAAGAAACAGATAGGGAGCTGATGCTAGCCATTCAAAGGATAGCAGACAAGGGTGAGGTAGTACTGGTTGGAGACTTCAATATTCCAGACGTGGACTGGAGCATCCCAGCAGCAGCATCAACTAGGAGCAGATTTATCCTGGACTCCTTCAGGGTGCCTTCCTCAAGCAACTGGTCATGGAACCAACTCGGCAGAAGGCAATACTGGACCTTGTGCTCACAAACAGGGACAGTGTGATGGGGGTAACAGTGGGGGAGCACCTGGGAAACAGTGACCACCAGTCATTGTGGTTTGAAATCACAGAAAGAGCAGAACCAAACCACACAAAAACATGTATCCTGGATTTTAGGGGGGCAGACTTTGGGAAAATGGGGAGATACTTGAAAGAGGCATTAAGGGGAATGGGACAGGAATCAGGGGTTGAGGAACAGTGGGCAGTATTTAAAATGGGGATTACAAGAACAACAGAATTATGTATTAAGCAGGTTAGCAAGAGGAAAAGGAAGAGGAGACCATTATGGTTTTCCAAGAGGGTAGCAAAGAAAGTGAAAGCCAAAAAGATTGCATTCAGGCAATACAAAAAGACACAGGCAGAACGGGATAGGGAGAAGTACCAGGAGAAGCAAAGGGAGGCAGGGAGGTCAGTAAGGGAAGCCAAAGCTCAGACAGAAGAACACATTGCAAAATCAGTGGGTAGAGGGGACAAAACCTTTTACAGGTACATAAATGAAAAAAGAAAGACAAAGGGAGGGATAGTGAGACTGAAGGGGGAGGATGGGGGCCACATGGAGGATGACAACAGTAAAGCTGACATACTGAACAGGTATTTCTGCTCAGTCTTTACTGAGGAAGAGGAGGGTAATGGGTCTGAAGGGATTACAAGGGGTGAGAATGGTGCAGAAATGGACACAAGTCCCTTTACATGAGAAAGGGTCCTGAAGGAACTGGAAGTAATGAGTTGATAAAGCAATGGGGCCAGATGGGGTGCACCCCAGGGTCCTTAAAGAACTAAGAGAGGTGGTGGCTGAACCTCTGGCTATCCTGTTTAGCCGATCACTGGAAACAAGGGAGGTACCCAAAGACTGGAGGACAGCAGATATTGTCCCCTTATACAAAAGTGGGAACAAAGAGGAAGCAGGGAACTACAGACCAGTCAGCCTCACCTCGGTAGTGGGGAAGATCATGGAAGCACTACTGAAGGAGAGATTGGTGGAACATCTGGTTGTCAATGGACTACAGGACCCAAGGCAGCATGGTTTCACCAGGGGGAGGTCATGTCAGACCAACCTCATTGAATTTTTTGACTGGGTGACTAGGGAGGTGGATCAGGGGAGGGCAGTGGACATGGCCTATCTGGACTTCAGCAAGGCCTTTGACACTTTGCCACATAGAAGACTATTACACAAACTGGGGAATATGGGTGTGGGCAGGACAGTAGTGTGGAGGGTAGGTAACTGGCTGGGTGGCAGGACACAGTGGGTGATGGTAAATGGCTGTCACTCCATAGAGGGAAGAGTGACCAGTGGGGTACCACAGGGATCAGTGCTGGGACCGGTCCTATTCAACATCTTCATCAGTGACATGGCGCAGGACCTAGAAGGCAGAATTTCACTGTTTGCTGATGACACAAAGCTCTGTAACAGAGTAGACACACCAGAGGGTGTAGACAGAATGAGAAGCGACCTGCAGAAACTTGAAGAATGGTCAGGGGTTTGGCAGTTGAAATTCAATGCAAAGAAGTGCAAGATAATGCATATGGGGCACAAAAACCCTGGCATAATATATCAGTTGGGGGTGAGGATATAGCATGCACCAAGCAGGAAAGGGATCTTGGGGTTATCATCTCTGATGACCTCAAGGTAGAGAAACAATGTGACAAGGCAGCAGGTAAAGCAAATAGGGTGCTGGGATGTACAGGCAGAGGGCATTACCAGCAGGAAAAGGAGGTCATAATTCCGCTATACAAGACACTAGTGAGGCCCCACCTGAGTACAGTGTACAGTTCTGGAGACCATACCTACGTAAGGACATAGACAGGGTAGAGAAGGTTCAGAGGAGGGCAACAAAGATGGTGCATGGATTGCATCACAAGTCCTATGAAGACAGGTTGAAGGAACTGAACATGTACTCCCTGGAGGAGAGGAGGAGAGAGGGGATATGATAGACATACAAGATCTTACTAGGAGAACAGGGTAGGAAAACACTATTTTTAAGCCAAAAGATGTTCCAGGACTAGAGGGCATGGGATGAAGTTGGAGGGAGGACGATTCAGAGGAAACATGAGAAAGAATTTCTTCACAGAGACGGGTGGTGGACAAGTGGAACACCCTGCCAGAGGAAGTGGTGGGGGCTGAAACAATCACGGGATTTAAGAATGCATGGGATAGACATAAAGGAATTCTGGAGGTCAGGGGTAAGGTGCAACAGACTTCTAGGAAAACAAACTGAACTTACAAGCTCAAATGGGCAGACTGGGTGGGCCATAGGCCCTTATCTGCCGACACTGTCTATGTATCTATGTATCTATGTATCTATACAGAGGGATAACAACTTCCTGTTTTCTACTGGTGATGCCTCTCCCTGTGCATCCGAGTATCCCCCCAGTCCTCCTTACTGCCTTCTCACATTGCTTGCCTATCTTTAGGTCATCTGATATGACTACCGCTAGGTCCCTTTCCATTTCTGTTGTGGTTAGTACCTCCCCCCAATTGTGTCCTCTTCCCCTTACTTTTTGAGACAGTAGAATTGTATCCTCATTCAAGCAGGTCCCTTCAGGACCTGCAGGGACACATCCATCAAGCTAGTGTAGCGCAGGGCCCTCTAGGCCCTGCACGCCCATCCCCCAAGAAAAGCAGTGTATGTGTTTTGTTGTAATTTCTGTGGGGCTCCACTTCAAAGGAAAAAATATAATAAGTATCCCTCTTAACTGCCAGCGATTCACTGTATATGGGCAAAAATGTGGTTTTTCACTTCGTTACCAATAAGTCAGTAAATTTTTGTTGGTTTGGTCTGAAATTTGTTATGGCGGTAGTGGAAAATTAGATGCACCTTTGGTGTATTTTTGATGATGATTGTGCTTTCACCGTGGATTTGGCACCATGGCAAAAACTAGAGGTAATTTTGGGTTGCAGTACGTACCCCATGAATGTTTAGTGGGGGATTACGTGTTAGTGTTGTACTACTCATTGATACCTTTATATACAGTGTGTGTGTGTATATATATATATATATATATATATAGTCCCTTAACTCCAATTATTGACAGACTTATAGCTTGTTAAAGTTGCTATGTTATTCTATGGGAATTTTCATGTTTTAATTTTTTTTTTATATATTTAACGTTTATTGACACACAAAGAAACATCATGTTTACATTCAAATAACAACACATAAAAAAACAAATACAGGTTTAAAAGAAAAGCAACGTTCCTCCATTGTCTATTACAGGTACATAAAAAGATTCATAAAAAAAGAAGAAATACCTAGCATTTCTCTATTAGCCTGCTTTCAAATCCGATTTATAGAAAGAAAAAACAAAGTAGCGTTTGACTCCCCAGCCCAGGGCACTCTCAACACTGATTAAATTCAAACTGTATTGATGGAAGAGAAAACAAAAAACATCTGTCTCTCACAAAATTTGTGGGTGGGACCAGATTGAAGTATCATGGAATCCATTGCTCATCTAGTGCCAAGTAATAGAACACCCATTGTTGCCATCTTAACATAAATTTGTCTAATTTGTTTTGTTGTTTGGCAGCAAATATTTCCAGCAAGATAGATTTCAACTAAAATGTGTTGCCACGACCCCAGTGTCGGTGGATCCAGCTTCGTCCAGAAGTGGGTTATTGCCTTCTTGGCTGCCTAGATGTCCAAATTAAAGACTTACAGGACAGGTGGCAATTAGAAGGGGGTATCGACATTAAAATAAATGCAGGGGGTCACATTAAACAAGTTGCCGGTTAAGATATCAATCTTAGTGATGACTTCCATCCAAAACATACCTAATACCAAACAGAAATAAAAGACGTGGGCTTGGTCAATTGGATGGAACCCACATGTCCTCCAGCAATTCCTGAAATGCTGTGGTAAAAATTGTATGAGTTTGGCAGGGCTACGAAAATAAGGGGAACAGCATTTCCATCCAAACTCATGCTGTACGGTAGAAGAAGTGATTTTTAGGGGTGGGATAGCATACTTTGCCCACTCTGGGTAATCTATATTAACTTGTAGTTCCTTATTCCATTTATCCAGAAGCTAACCTGTCAATTCTGGTTTTAATTCCCTGCAGTCCCTTGTATGCATTGCCAATAATGTGACCCCATATGTGGTCTGTGTGAAAACCCAGAATCGTGGCCATTAATATCGGCAGTACCAAAGGGAGTTTAGTGTATTCTTTATGTTTATGGAGAAAATACATTCAGACCTGTAGATACCTAAAATATTCTCTACCTGCAAGTCCACAGTTAGTTTGAAGGCCCTTAAACGGAACAATGCCATTATGGTCCAGAAATTGGTATATATACAGTTAGTGACTCCATAATTTCTCCATCTTTGAAATGTAAGGTCCATCACTATGGGGCTGAAATCGCCATTTGTCATCAAAACTCTACAGAAATAGGAAATTAATTTGAAACTGGGATGATGTTTAATTCTATACCACACCTTAATGGTCTGAGCTGTAAAACGCGTAAATTGGGGTAATGAAGGGGCACAGCTGCAAGCCAAGAAAAGAATAGGACCTATATCAAATAGATCAATAATTGCCATTTTGCTATTTTTCCAAAAGGGGGTAGCTTGTGGGAGAAACCAAGTAAAAATTATAAGCAAATATGTAGCCCAGGCGTAAATTAATAGATTGAGGAGGTTCAGTCCTCCTTCAGCTAATGAAAGTTGTAGGATAGAAAATCAAATTCAAGGGTGTTTTCCTCCCCAGATAATATGAGAAATCCATATGTTCCAGGAGAAAGTAGTGTGATTCCAGGAAAACATGAAGTGTTTGATACAGATACAAGCTGGGAAGAATATTCATGCGTATCGTTTCGATTCTGGAGGAAAAGGACAAAACCAGTCTCCTCCACAGATCTAAATCTTCCCTAATCTGGACAGTTATTGTTTTGTAATTTAATAGGCTAAGGTTTCAAAGATCTTGAGACATAGTGATCCCTAAATATTTAATCTTGGTGTTACACGATTTCCATGTTAAAAGTTGCTTGTAATCTGGGAGAGGGGGAATAATTATATAGTGGCAGATCTGTTTTATGCAGATTAAGCTTAAATCCCGAAAGGTCACGGAAAGTTTGTATTAGGGACCAGGTTACCAGAATCAAGCGTTCAGGGGCTAAAAGCATCAATAGAATGTCATCCACATACAATATGATTTTATAGTCAATACCACCCACAGGTATCCCTTCTACTTCAGAGTAAGTCGTATGGCTATAGTTAATGATTCCATAAACAGCGCAAACAGTAGTGGGGACATTGGGCAACCCTGTCTAGTTCCTCGATGTAATACTTTTGAGTAAGAAAAATTACCATTAACCTGAATATATGCAAACGGACGGAAGTATAAATTTTGAAGCCACGTAACAAAAGAGACTGGGAAGTTACAGGCCAAAAGGATGCCACATAAAAATTCCCAAGACACCCTGTCAAATGCTTTCTTAGCATCTAAGCTGAGTAAGGTTGTGGGAATTTTATGAGATATTACTTGTTCAAGTACGAGGATGTTGAGTCTAATATTGTCTAGTGTATGACTTAGCCTGACAAACCCTGCGTGATCTGGGTGAATTATAGTAGGGAGGATTGTATCCAATCTATGGGTCCAAACAGCCACGTACAATTTATAATCAGTATTTAGAACTGAGATGGGTTGGTAAGAAGAAGGATTAGATAGATCCTTACCCAATTTCAGAACTGCAGTAATAGCGTAATTCCAAGGGGGGACTCATCGGTTGCCACCCTGCGAAAAATCTGCAGTAATATGGGGTGAAGAGTTTCAGAAAAAGCCTTATACCACTCATTGGCACAACCATCTGGGCCAGGGCATTTCTTTCTTTTAACATCTTTTAACTGCTCCAGAAGCTAGACACCGGTAATCGGGCATTTAAGAAGTCCTGCAAGGCTATTATTAACTTAGGAAGAGAAAGAGTACATAAATATTGATAAATTTTGTTGGAGTCAGCCGGAGATGAGTCCTGGTATAGTTGTTCATAGTAAGTTTGAACATTTTTTTAATCCTATTTTTCTCGTGAGTTAGCTGTCCAGTAACCGGATCTCAAAGTTGTAAAATACAAGCTGCATGGCACTGTGAGTGAAGTTTGCATGCTGGAGTCTGAGAACCAGTTGTTCCATAAGCTTAAAATATTTTCGCTCCATTTGGCATTTTTTATGAGAAGCATAGGATATAATCTCTTATCTTAACACTACTTTTAAGGTGTGCCACAATACAGATGCTGAAACAGACTGGCTATTCTTTTCACTAATAATTTGTGGGATATGAGTGTTAATTACTCATGTCATTGTCAGTGTCATTCACTCAAAATACCACCAACAGCTTAATCTGGTTCAAGGTCAGTTGGCATTCATCTGTATCCCCCTCCCCCGGGTCGTGCCTGAAAATAGGCAGGATTTGTCTAGTGCACTTACCCAGTCAACAAAAGCTAAATAAAATAAATTAAGTCAATAAATTGTTCATTAGATAACAAGGAATTATTTAACCACCAAAAGGAGCAATTAGTTTCCTTTCCAAGGTTAACTGTAAGCATAATGGGACGGATGATCAGAGAGCATTTGGGGGCCATAGGTCAAGTCTTGGATCAATTAAAAATGTTCGCAAGTAGTAAAAACGTAGTCTATTCTGGAGTAAATATTGTTTCAAGGAGAAAAAATGTATATGCCTGTTGTGTGGGGTAAGGTCAGCGCTATATGTCAATGATCCCCAAGTGGGCTAGATTCGTGCAAAAATACTGCTGAGCTAAGGAAGAGCGGTGTCTGTTAGGATTAGATGTATCCAGGTCCACTGACATCACCTGATTTAGGTCCCCCCCATTATTGAAACCCCCTGTAAGTGGTCCAAAAGGATCCCAAAAAAAAGTCGCAATACCAGGGTCATGGCATTAGGTGGAAAATATACATGTGTTAAGGTCACTTCCTGCTGGTGTAGGGTACCCTGGGAAATGACATATCTACCTTGAGGCTCAGTATACGTAAGGATTAACCCATGGCAGGGCACAAGTTTACTGAGAATTAATCCACACCTGGGCGGGGGTTGTGAGGCATGCGGCTGCAGGCTGGGTGACTTCAACCACCCAGGCATGGATCAATTCTCAGTAAACCCATGCCCTGGAGTGGGGCTAATTCACTTATACAATGGACAACTTTATTTTAGAGGTTTACCTAAATAAATATTTTAAAAAAATAATGTCTACATGCATTTGTAATAAAATAGTTCTTCCGCATAATGGATTTGTTCTACTGAGGATGCCGTAGTTGTAGTTCCCCTCTAGGTGGCTCTGTCCTAATGAGGATGCCTTAGTTGTAGTTTTTTTTTACATGTCTCTCTGGTGGAGTGATCTAACTAGGTCACTTTACATTGCTGTCAATCAGGATTTTGTAGTCTGGCAACCCAACTGTGGGTTTGAAAATTAATCTATGATTGGGTGGACCTGTTCTGATGAATCAAACTATAGGATTTTCAGAACCCATCTTATAAGTAAGGATTAACCCACTCCAGGGCATAGGAGGCAGTATAGCACAGTGGTTTAAGGCTCTGAGCTGCAAACTTGGAGACATGGGTTTGAATCCCACAGCCCCCACTTGCATACTGTGTGACCCTGAGCAAGTCACTTAATTTTCTTGTGCTCCCAGGTCACACCTGTAAACAAGATTCAGCTTAGTGTGTCTCTCCTGGTTAAAAAAACAAAAAATCACAAATAAAATCACACCTCCAGGGCATGGGCTCACTGAGAATTAATCCATGCCTCGGGGAGGGGGGGGGGTTGTGAGGCACAAGACCACAGGCAGAGTGACTTCAACCACCCAAGCATGGATTCATTCTCAGTAAACCCATGCCCTGAAGTGCGGTTAATTCATTTTTAAAATGGGCAACTTTATTTTAGAGGTTTACCTAAATAAATATATATTTTTTTAAAAACACACGGTCTACATGAATTTATAATGAAACAATTCTTCCGCCTAATGGGTTGGTCCTACTGAGGATGCCATAGTTGCAGTTCTCCACTAGGTGGCTTTGTCCTAATGAGGATGCTGTAGTTGTAGTTTTTTTTACATGTCTCTGATGGAGTGATCTAATAAGGTCACTTTACTTTGGTATCAATCAAAATGTTGTAGCCCAGCAACCCAACTGTGGGTTTCTTGAGAATTAATCCATGGTCAGGTGACCTGTTTTGAGGAGTCAGAATACAGGATTTCTGCAACCCATTTTAAACGTTTTTTTTTTTTAATTAACAAAGGGATTGTGGTCGGTGTCAGGATGGCGACTCCCCTTTTCTTCCCAGTAGTACAGGAAGAGGCATAGACGTGATAGTATCTCCCCCCAGTTTAACTTTAAATGTTCCGAGGCAGATAAATGCAGTTCCTGCAAGAAGTATAAATTGGCTAAATGTTTTGTTAGGTACTACATGGTTCTGGCCCTCTTAATTAGATTATTCAATCCAGTAATATTTTGTGAGTGAACTTTAACTGGTGTGTTATATATTATAAGGATATACCGAACTCAAGAGAGTAGAAGCACCCTGTGCCAGAGAAGCCACACACCACCACTTCTAGAAAGAACAGGTTTAAGGATAAGCTGTAGCATGGCTGCCCCCTCCACCATCCATCCTGTAAGACTCAAGACAGCAGGATAGTGAATGGGAGATGTCCCAGCAGCAAACCGCCTCTTCTCACAAGTACTCTGGGTTCCGAACCTGTAAAATATATCAACCTGTATAAATAAATGTGTACCTAGTGCACTGATGTCCCTGTGTGATTATTTTATTAGAAACCCTAAGAAGCTCTCAGCTCAGCTTTGCGGCATGGGAACATGAAACAGTACAACAATTGAACACTATGTGGAGAAATGGTCAAAAACAGTGACCAAGAAAAAAAAACAAAGAAAAGGGGTAAGGGTAAAAGCACTCGTGTACTCCACAACAAGGGAATGATAAACAAAATAACTTCCAGTTTTGGGGTGAGTCATCCCTCCCACCCCTGAGGCTCACTAGGTGGGTACCAAACTGATAGACCCACTACTAAGATGGAGGAAGTGCCAGAACCATACAGGGTCTGGGCCTCCAGTGGGACACACAAGTCCTAAAGTAAAAACAGATAATCTGGAAATATAAAAAAAAACAGGGGAAAGGAGGAAATCAGCTCTCCAGTGGTTGTGTCACAAAAATCTCTACATCTCTCTCCTCCAGATACATAAAATACCAGGAATTATCTTGTTCCTGGTGAAATATTATGGGAGAACCACAGCCTGAAACTAAGTTAATGCCCAGCATGAGTTGGACAAAGAAATAAAAGATATTAGGTAAAGTGAAAAACCAAGCCCTAAAATAAAATATGCCCTAATGTAAATTCTAAGTACCATAGAGCTCTGCAATTCCCCTTGGGCATATATACAACATGTCTTGGTATTCAACGTAGCAGAAAATAGGTGAAAATAATGTATCTTGACTGACAGGGTAGAACTACTAACCCTGCTTTAACAACTATAGGTATAAGCGTCTCTTCCGTTTTGCCTTGTACCTAACAGAAGTGGATCTAGAGATTCAATTTGTTAGTCTGCCAAGCTAACTGTAAAAGCTGAAACTAGTTGCACTCTTTTGAAAAGATGGGGGAGGGGGCAGGAGAGAGTGCAGAGGTAGCAGAGAGCCCTTAAACACGGACAACAAGGTCCCATTATTTACAAGTTTAAACAAGTGGCGGTAAAGGTTAGAGTTAAGTAATGCAGCACCTTTCATTGTTTAATGTTAGGCAAGCTGCTGCTGTATCAGTAAAGCCACGGGTGACATGAAAGGAGAGCACCTGTTTTGGCAGTCGGAGAGGCACGCCCTTGTCCGACGTCACCCACAACGGCCCAAAGAGTGAAAAAGTGAGTTAAAACTCTCCAACTTAAATGACGACTTACTGAACTTAAATAGGCCTCTCTAATTTAAACAGGACTTTGTGTTAACAGGGCTTAGTCTCACTAATTGACACGAGGTCTAACACAGCAGGGGTTCTATAACGGAAACAAAACCTGCTGATACTGAAGCTGAGCCTCTCTAACTTAAGTGAGGTCACATAAAAAACCCAACATGCCTTTCTAATTTAAACAAGGCATTATACTGACAAAGCAGAGCCTCTCTAATTTAAATGAGGTCTCATGGAGCTGGGCTTCTCTAACTGAAATGAAGCCTGTTAATGTTAAAGCTGTGACCCTTGAATTGTAACAAAGACTGTGCAGTGCGGCTGCAAAGTAGTACTGAGTAGGTGCACAGTAAGTGAGGAATTTAATGGTGTACCACATCTTATACCGCCAATTTAAAAATTGGTGGGCAACCTCTGCACCACCACTCCCCCACCACACCTACCTCAAAGATATGTGAATCCTGTTAAATGGATATCAACAAATAAGCACCAGTTGAAAACAATAATTAATATGTACTGTAGTCCTTACCTCTGTTGTGGCAATAAACTGTCCCAAAAAGAAACAGAGATCCTTACTGTGACCAGTGTTCCATAGACTGGTGGAACTTGACCGAAAAAGGATAGAGTTACCAACCCTGCTTTAACGACTGTAGGCAGAAGTGGTTTCTTCCATTGTGCACTGTAACTGATCAAAATGAATCTAGAAATTCAATTTGTTAGTCTGCTAAGCCAACTATTAAGGCTGAAACTAGCGGCCCTCTTTTGAAAAGGTGGGGTGGGGCGGAGGGAGAGGAGAGCCCTTAAATAAGGACAACAAGGTCCCATTATTTATGAGTTTAAACAAGTGGTGATCAAGGTTAGAGCTAAGTTACACAGCACCTCTCATTGTTTAATGTTAGGTAAACTACTGCTGTATCAGTAAAGACACAGGTGACATGAAAGGAGCAGCAGTTTCGGGGGTCAGAGGGGCCCACCCTTGTCAGATGTCTCCCACAATGGCCCAGAGTGTAAAAAAGTTAATTAAGCCTTTCTAACTTAAACGAGGACTTATAGAACTTAGACAAGCCTTTCTAATTTAACAGGATGTTTTATGAACAGGGTTTAGCCTCTAATTGACATAAGGTCTAATGGAGCAGGGCTCTATAATGGAAACAAAGCCTGTGAATACTGAAACTGTGCCTCTCTAACTTAAGTGAGGTCACATAAAAACCCAACAAGCCTTTCTGATTTAAACAAGGCATTATACTGACAAAGCAGAGCCTCTCTAATTTAAACGAGGTCTCATGGAGCTGGGCTTCTCTAACTGAAACAAAGCCTATTAATGTTAAAGCTGTGCCCCCTTGAATTGCAACAATGACCGTGCAGCGTGGCTGCAAAGTTGCACTGAGTAGGTGCTCAGTAAATGAATTTAATGATGCGTCACACTCTATATCGCCATTTTAATAAGTAGTGGGCATCTTCTCCCCCCAGCCCCCCCCCCACCACACACACACACACACACACCTACCCCGAAGTTATGTGAATCCTGTAAACTGGACATCAGCAAATAAATATCAGTTGAAAACAATATTAGTAAAATGTACTGTAGTCCACAGCACTTTGTTGTGGTAATAATCTGTCCCAGAAAGAAACAGAGATCCTTGCCATGTCTGCTGTTCCATAGACCTGTGGAAAGAGTGAAATGAAACTGGTGTCTTTGTCCCGTATTCAAGTGCAGTAAGGTAAGTCAACTAACTGGCATTACAAGAATGTCAAAAAGTCCTCCATATAAGGAAGAGCAACAATTCCTACTGGGTTCCAAAGTCAAACTGAACCAAAGTTCAAGCCTCGGCCAGGGAAACAGCTCAGCGGTGCAAGCAGAGAAACCACATCAAATAGGAGAAACCCAATTTAATGCTGGGAAATCAAGGGGGATCCTTGTTTCTCTGAAAGGAGTGGCAATGAGATTTTATAGATGCATGCACCTCTGTGTTTTATTTGTAATGCTGTTCTTTTGAGGGAGTAGTTTGCCAGTAGCTGGTATTGTCCATAGCAGAAGTACGAGGTGCAGAATTGTTCAAGACTATTATCTCATGATTGCCCATATCCACCAATGCTTCCTCTGTGGTTTCATATTACTTCAGGCCTGAGTCAAAATGAAGTACCAAACGGGCTGGGTACGGAGTCCGAAATGTAATCTTTTTTTTACCCATTTTGTTCCCTCCGGTCACAGTCTGCGAAGCCTCTCTCTGGCATCCTGTCTTTTCGGTGTTGCCCGAAGTCTTCCTACCTGAGCCTCCTCTCTCCTCCCTCTCAACCCACACAGCTGGCACCCCCAGCTTAACCCCTCTGGGGTGGGGTCGGCCCTCCTCTTGGGCGCTCTATACAGTCAGTCTCCGGCTTGTGGGTGAGAGCCCGGGTGGAGGACACTGGAAAGCCAGGCAGGTTAGACCCGGCAGTGGGCATGGGGACAGGTGCCATCACCTACCCTGCAGACCGGTGTTTTCCCTGTTCTGGTATGCGCTGCCCCTTCCCGTGCATGGTGCACATCCCTGATGCTATAGCGCACAGCAACCCTGCAAGCGACAGCCACGCTATATACATGCTGCCCTGTGTGCTGCAGCACCCCCGGTCTCCACTGGGAGCTGCTGGCATGCCGAGCAGTGTCCCGTCCTCCCCCCCCAGGGAGGAGAGCAGCCCAGTGGGTGCTCAATCCTCACCCGCCCCTGCCAACCCCCGGCGCCCGAGCTCGCTCCCGAACTCGGGTCGCTGGTGTAGCGCGAGGTGTGGCGTCCAGCGACTCAACCCTCAGCGCCACCGGGCCGGCCCTGAAATTTAATCTTTTTAGCCCTCAGCGCTTGTATAATTGGTATGTATGCCGACCGGAGTTTCATTGTCCGCGGCGTGTAATCATTATCAAGTAAAATCCCTGTCTCGTCACAACGCACCTTTTGTTCATTCCAGGCAGCTTTCAGGATCTTTTCTTTTATGGAAAAGTTCCAAAACCAGACTATCACAGATCTTAAGTGTACTAATGGGTCCTGAGGCTTTGGGCCCAGTACACAGTAAGCTCTCTCAATATCAATCAGGAGATCTGGACCCAGTTCAAGCGAGATGCGAAAAAAGGAATCCAAGAATTCAGATATGTCAGACCCCTCTGTGTTTTCGGGTAGATCGTACAGACGTAAGTTGTTGTGCCTGGCACAGTTTCCCACGTCTTCTTTGTGGGCCAAAATGAAAGATTGGGTCTCCATTACCTCCTGTAAAGTAGTGTTCGTGTCATCTAGCCTGTTATCCATAGAGGTAGTATGTCTTTCCAAGTCATCGGTTTGTTGTTCCAAACCTACAATGTCCTTGTGTAAAGCTTGTAATGCTCATTTGATGTCAGCTCAAAAGGACTGTATTTCTTGGTACACTGTCTCCAGTTTAACTTTTTTTATTCTTATTTTTCCCTGGAGTAGCACGGGTATCTTGAGTTTCCTCCATAGCATTGAACGGCGGGTCGGCAGCCTGGGACTGCTCGGAGTCACATTTTGAAGGCAGGAAACAACCACGTCTCTGGACCAAAAAGTCAGCTTTCCCTGCGTTGCTTGCATTGTGGCACTTTATGAAATCTCGAATGCTCGGCTGAAGGAAACTTCGGTAGTTTTAACAGCTTTAAAGAGCTACTGATGCCTCAAAGAAAACTTTGAAAAATATAATATTTAGGTACAATTCTGCTTCTATATATATTCTATAGATTTCTCCTCCCCATTATTTATTACTGAGGAAATCTGCATGGATACAGGATACCTGTCCATTAGAGTCCATCAGCCTCTATAACTTGCTCTCTACTTCAAGTCATAACCTTATGTTGTGACATCACAGTCTGTTACCATGGGAGTAACTGTGGTGTCACAAGCCGTGCATTATGACCTCAGGTAGGGAGAAAGCAACAGGAATAGATTAACTCTTCAGGAGCAAAGATCCTGTTGTCATGCAAATTACATTAGTAATAAATAATGGAGAGGAGAAATACAGAACGAATGTGATATGCAAGCCCAACTGTGCCTAAATGTTATATTTTGTTAAAGTTCTCCTGAAGGCGTCCGTTTCTCTTTAATGAGGTTTTTGATCTAGAGGGGAGACGGAACTCCAAAACTATGTCACCGTCTTTGAGCTGACATCAACTGAAAGCCCATGTTTTAATTTTTATGTTTTTTTTTTTTTTTATATGGCCCCTACATTTTGGGGGGGCATTATGTGTTAGTGTTATAGTACTCATTGAGACCTTTTTTTTCTTTTACATATACTATATATAGAGAGAGAGGGAGAGCGATTTTCTCCCTTAACTCCACAGAATGACAGAGTTATAGCTTGTTAAAGTTGCAATGTTATCCTAAGGGAATTTTCATTTCTTAATCTTTATGTTTTTGTACATGGCCCCTAGAGTGTTTGGGGGTATTATATGTCAGTGTTGTTGTACTCACTGAGGCCTTTTTTTCTAATACACAGATTCTCCCTTAACTCCACAGAGTGGCAGAGTTATAACTTGTTAAAGTTGCAATGTTATCTTGAGAGAATTTTCATTTTTTAATCTTTATAGTTTTTTTATATGGCCCCTAAATTTTGTTGGGGGTATTATGTGCTACTGCTGTACTACTCATTGAAACTCATATGTATATATGTGTGTGTGTATATATATAAAAAAAAAAATATATATATATATATATATATATTGCCCCTTAACTCCAAAGATTGACAGATGTACAGCTTGTTAAATTTGCAATCTTATCCTATGGAAATTGTAATTTTTAAATGTTTATATTTTCATATGGCCCATGAATTCCTTTGTATGGTATTACATCTTAGTGTTGTAGAACTCAGTAAGACCTTTCTTTTGATAAACAGACTGACTGTCCCTTAACTGCAAATATTGAGGGAGTTATGGCTTGCGAAATGTGGGTGGGGGGAACTAAGTCCAAATTATTTTTTTGTACGAAGGAATCCTTTTTCATGGGATTGTGTTGTTCTCATAAAAAAGGATTCCATCATATGAAAAAAAGAATGTGAAGAAAGACTGAGTCCAAATTCTTTTTTTTTTAATGAAGGAATTTATTTTGTGAGATTGTGTCATTTTCATGAAACAAAAAGATTCATTCAAACGAAAAAAGAATGTGAAAAAAACTAAATCCAAATTATTTTTTCATATGAAGGAACCCTTTTTCATGAGATTATATCATTCTCTTGTGAAAAGATTCCTTATTATGAAAAAAGAATGTGAAAAAAAATTCTAAATTATTTTTTGTATGAAAATAATCTTTTTTCATATGGCCATACAAAAGAAAAGAAAACTGTCTCAAAAAAAAGATTTTTAAAATGTGTTAAACACACACTTCTGGGTAATTTTTCCAAAACTCTAACTGCAGAATCCAGCTAATGGGGTCTCGATTAGCTAGATACATGTACTGGTGTCTTTCTATGATATTATTCTTATGGGTTTTCAAAAAAAATACTTTTGAAAACAAAAAAACAGAAACAAGATGGCAGCCATATGAAAAAATATTTTTTCTCATGAAACAGGATTGCTCCCCATATGAAACATGATTGGTCTCCATATGAAACAGGATCTTTTTTTGTAAGGCCAAATTCTTTTCTCATATGAAACAGCTATCCAAATACTCAGGACTGAAATTTCAAATCCTTTTAACTCTGGAAAGGATTAACAGTTTTTCACCAAACCAATGAAAGGCATCATTCTGAGCCAAGCCCATTCTACCCAGAAAATTTCAGCCACAAATTCCAAACCATCTGGGCACTAGGGGATGACAAAAAAAAAAACAGCAAAAAAACACACATTTGTTTCCTTTTTTTCACTATCCAAATCTGGGAATCTGCACATCAGGTGCAAATGAAATCTGGCACTTCATGAGATCTTGCCCCCAAGACCACGCATGCAAAGTTTCATGCAAATCAGTTGAATGGTAATGAAGCTATTAAAGTGCAAAGTTAGGGGTTTAATATTAAGCAGCCTATTCAACCATAACTATAGTGGCGCTACCGCACCACTATAATATAAAAACCTGAAACACAAAAGTTTCAGTAACTTTTCTGGTTTATGTATTACATGTTAAATTTATCAAGAGTCAGTAAGACTATTTGGAAATGATTTGTAGGTGGGTGATTTAGTAATCCGTTTTTGAGAATTGTCTTCTTTTAAAATACTGCAGCACTGCAATGCCTAGATGAAGAGATACATTTTGAAACATTGGCTCTGGCTCTTTAGCAGTTAAACACAGAAACAGAATATGTCAGCAGAAAAGGACCGCTTATCCCACCCAGTCTGCCCAGATGTTTCCTGCCTAATCTGCCTCCGCAGACTCTAACTGGTCTCCAGTGACACTCCCACCTCCCTGACTCTTTTCTAATATAGCCCTTTGTCTATCCCACACATACTTGAAGCTCCCAATTGTTTTAGCCTCCACTACTTCCAGTGGCAGTCTGCTACAAGCATGTACCACACTTTAGTGAAGAAATATTTCCTCACATCTCTTTTAAACTCCACCACCCTCCCGCTTCATCACATGCCCCCTGGTCCTGGTGCTCATTCACATTTGAAAGAGACTCCCCCCTGCACTCTGTTCACCCCGTGGGGTACTTATAAGTCTATCATGTCACCCCTCTCACTCTCGCTCCTTCTCTCTCTCTCTCTCTCTCTCTCTCTCTCCTCTTCTCTTCCAGAGTGTACATGTTGAGATCCCTCAGTCTCTTCTCATGCAAACCCCACACTATTTTAGCTCTGACTTATGTTAAGCTACTTGAAAATAAAAAAAATATATATATAAGAGAAATATATATACTAGGGTATACTAGGGTGAGTGAGTCTATATTCCAAATAGTTTCTTTTGTCAATAAACTAATAAATAAAAAAATAAATAAATAAAAAGAAACTCAGAGGCCTATGTGGTGCAAAACTCGAATTCCATTGGTCCTCGACAATGAGTACTCTTATCGGCAGGGGAAAAGAAAACTGAGGCAGCTGGAGCCAGCACCACTAGGTATCATATCAGTGCACACAATGCCAGGTTTGGAGCCACATGCATGGTGTGTACTGCGAACCAACATTCACTGATTGATATGGACTCTTGACATCAAATTCAGTGATTAATGATAAGCAACATGTCTCTAATATTTAAATCAATATTATTAATTTGTTTTGCACTATTTACTTTTCATTGCATCGCTATTACTGAATATAATATTATTTATAGTATTTTATATGCCACAGAGCAATATGAATGTCATGGCATTTTATATTATATACTATTTATATCCGTGTTTAAACTGGAGACACACCAACTTTGTGGAGGCATATTTATTTCAGTAACAATTGAGGTCTGTTTTAGGCAACACTTTCTATGAGTGTTTGTCTTTTAATGACACTCAGAATAAATTATAATTTGGACTAAAAGAAGTTGTTTTCCTTAAGCAGACTTGAATGTATAGCATTACGTGTAAGAATCTGAACTGATAAATTTTCATAAAATGGTTTCCTTATTTCACTTTGAACAATAATTTAAGCATCAATTAAATTATTGATTTCAGCTTGTAATGGTAATAGCTTGACAATTAGTGTACCATATAAAAGTTGGTCTGTACCTCGTTAGCTACCCCCGAAGAAGACCAGCTGTCAAAGTGCCAGGGCCTGAAGACTAGCAGAGACAGCTAAGAGATTTGCATGTATATATGACTCTTTTCTGCACTTATTTATTTCATTTTGTTAACTGGGTAAGCCCACTGGGCCCTCAAGGTCCCCTTTTCAGGGGAAACCTGGAATTAGTTACAGAGTCCTACTGAGTTCAGAAACATTTAGGTGATACAAGACAGGTTTTGGGAACAAACATGGCGAGTCCAGAGGTCTAAACCTTTGTGACTACAAGATAAGTTTCTAGGTAAAATCAAGGTCAATCCATAGGTCTAAACACTTGTGACTATAATCTATGGCATTACAGCACACACTCCTGAAGGCAAGGAGGAAGCAGCAACAGGGAGCAGAGTAAATTAGTACAGGTTACAAGTTACAATTATAAAAGAAAACATACATGAAACCTCATTGGCCAGTATTCACACTGCTTAGTTTGTGTGGTAGTGCTCTTATCATGCTGGGGCATGATTACCAAACTGAGGGGTAGGCTTACTAGAGATCTTATACCGGGATTCTCCCTAGCACATACATTGGTTGTTTTCCAGTAGATAGGCTCCGAGTCCTTTTCTGACTTTTTGCTCTTATTTTGCACATGGAAGGAAGCCTTTTTTACATGAGATAAAGGAATAAAGCATTATCTTTAGCAGCTAGAGTGCCCCTATTTATGTGTCAATGGTAGAATATTTTGGAGAGCACCTGACTTAACTGGGGTATGGCAAAACTGAAAGGATCTGTATGGTGTGCACTGGCCCCAAAAATACTGCCTCCCATGGGTCCTACTGCCTCCAGACCTACTGTAAGGCCAAAAAGTGAAGCTCTATACAGAGGACTGATTCTTGAAAGGTGGTCAAGATATTTGTCCACAATACCTAGAAGACTGTGCAGTCTTCTTATCCACTGTCTCTGCTGGTAGGTGGTTCAAATATTTCTGTATGTCAATATTGTCGATACCCTTCATTAAGTGGAACACAGATCATGCCCCCCCCAGCCTCCTTTTTCTCCAGGATGAACATGTTAAGAGCCTCCAATCTCTCCTTAGTTTTTATCCTCTGATACACCTGATCACTGAGTCAGCTGACCTGGTTACTCCCCAAAAAAGATGATAAGGATAGTTTGGCACAATCTTCCCCTCATAAATCCGTGCTGAGAGGAGGCAAACACTTTAGCCTCAACCAAGTGATCCATTATTCTGACTTTGATAATGTATTCCAATACCCTCACCAGCACTGATGCCAAGCTGACCAACCTATAATTCCCAGAATGCCAGCTTTCGTGAATTTTTTTTTTTGTGTAATCTTTTTTCCCCTCCATCGCGCACTGGCAAATGCTCCTCCTTCAAACCACCTAGTACCACCAGCGACCCCTTCCTGCAATTCCCCCAGAGCTGCCTGCCTCATATTTGCAGCCTTCCTTCGGGTTAGCCCGGCATATCCCTTTGCCAGGAGGGTCTCCCTCCTTCGAGAGGGAAGGCACCGGCCGGGGGACGCCAGCACATTATTTTCTTTCTTGCCTGGGTGCTGCAGAGGCAGACGTTACTCTGCCGGGATTGCTCAAGGGCATCGTTGGGGATGGCCGCCGTCATCCGGCCGATCCCAGTGCAGTTTCCGCTTTTTCTGTGGTGTTCCCTAGTGTGATCCCTCTGCTGTGCTCCCGGTCTCCACCAGGGGCTGCTGCAGAGTTACCATGCATCCCCAACCCACCCCAGGGGAGGAGAGCAGTCCCACAGATGCTCAATCCTACCCCTTCCCCTGCCGGCCCTGGCGCCTGAGTCCGTTCCCAAACCCAGGTTGCCAGCGTGGTTCGAGATGTGGCATCCAGCACCTCGGCCCTCTGCGACACTGGGCCGGCTTTGTGAAGATTTTGACCACAATGGTCATTTTCCAGTCCTCTGGCACCACACCTAACCAGACAGAACCCCAAAAGATTACTGCAAGCAACCTCGCAGATTGTTCCTTTAGCTCAACTATGATCCTCAGGTGTATCCTGCACATTTCTTGGGAATTACCAGACTTAATCTTCACCAAGCAGTCAGTTGCCAGTGCAGGTGTTATGTCCTCAGGTTGTACCATATCTACCTTTGATGTCATGGACCCACCCAAATGAGCACCCAGGGCCCTTTGGTAAACACAACCACGAAGTACTCATTCAGCATCTTAGCCTTAGATGAGGCTTCTCACTCTTGATGGGTCAAAGCTTGAAGAGAAGGAGGCTGTTTGCAGCCTAGGCACTGTCCTAGACACACAGCTGATCTTTACTTCCCAGGTGTGAGCTCTGTAAGGAGTAGTCACTGTCATCTGAGGAATATAGCCAAGTTCCATCCACTGATGCAGACAATTTGTGTACTCTGGTACGAACTTTCGTTAACTTGCGGCTGGACTACTGTAATGTGCTCCATCGGGGCCTACCTGCAATTCAGATACTCCATCTGCAACTAGTGCAGAGAGTAGCTACTAGACTGCTTACTTCAACACCTACATTACGTGGGCACATAATTCCCCTATCTGTCACAATCTGTACTGGTTGCATATTAAATGCAGTTCTAACTTTAAAGGATAACTAAATACTTTTTTTAATATATGAAACATCTGGAGAAATTGTTTCCATAGGGCGTTAGTTAACAGGTCATCCTTTTAAACAATGTGCATGCTTGCCTTGCACTACGTCATTTATAACTCGTACTGTACCACTTAATACTGTCCCACCGTAAAGTAAACAAACATGCCCTCCAGCAAAAAACTCACACCACAAACTTCTCTGAAGATGGTGTTAATGCCATGTGCTATGACATCATGCAGGAGAAACTGCTCGCCAGCATGTACAGAAAACCTATGAAACTGTCCCTTTAAAACCCTGCTGTGGACATTAAAGAATCAATGGTTGTTAGTCACCATGTCATTTTATTCATAAACAATGATTTTCTGGCAAAAACATCAATATACTTTTTTTTTTTTTTGCTTTTCTTCCTGGACTAAGACACAGGATCTTGAAGTTTTTAAAAATTCCCACTCCCGTGACATGCCCATCATGAAAAAAAATCTTGGTACAATGCTGTGGTGTTTACTATCAGAAACGTAATAACACCATTCTAATACATCCACAGTAAATCTCCATTATGTATGTTTAACAGCTAACCTCAGCAGAAGAGATTTTTTTCAAATTGTGAGAGGCAGCCATCTTTAATGACATGAATAATTAAATACAAAGTTAGCTATATATAGTGTTTTAAAAATATCTGAAAAAATTAAAAATACACTAAGGATGAATATACGGATGTCAGAAATACATTTCTGCAAAAATACTAAATGAGGAAATATTTTGCTGACTAACAAATACTGCTGCTTTACTTTGCACTTGATGCATGTATTAGGCAAATACACGCACCAAGTGCAGATTAGTATATTGATGTCCTTAGCTGCCCCCTAAAGTTTTACTTCTGGTATATAAGGCCTAGCATGAACTGTGCATTAACAAGTGTTGTCTAAGTGGTATTTAATAAATATGCGCACTTACCATTTTAAAATCAACTCGCTGTGCTTGCAGGGTCTTATATACTAGAAATAAACTGCTGAAGTTGCTGTTGTATGTTGCTACTGCACTGTCCTCTCCATTGTACTCCTCCCCACAGGAAATGAGCTAATTTGGCTCAGTAGGCTTTTGCTAATAAAACTCTTTCAATAAATAAATAAAATATCTAATTTATGTGGTCATTTGTGCGTCGTTCATTTCTGCGCTTTCCTCCTGTGTTTTTTGCAATTTAGACTGAACTTCGGCAGTACAGGTATGCTACTGTGGGAAAACTCCTTGGTGTGTTCACCCTGCACAGACTGACCCCTCCTTATATCTAAAAGGTGCTTGTCACCCTTTCAGACGATCATGATGGGGAAGGGTACTTTGTTCTCATAATCAGGGTCTGCTCTAAGTTCCCCCAGCAAGGTTCAAATCTTGCTGGAGACAGACCTTTTGCTGTTACAGGCCCTAGACTTTGGAATAGTCTTCCCAGATAAATATGAGAGGCTCCCTTGAGGGAATACTTTTAAGAGTACTTTGAAGACATGGCTCTTTAATCAAGCATTCCTGCGGGCCTGTTGGTGCAGCGGTAGCGTTACTGCTCGCGACACTGGTGACCCGAGTTTGGGTACAAGCTCAGGTTGCCAGGAGTTGGGGAGGAGGATTGAGCATCCCACAGGACACTCTCCTCCAGGAAGGGAAGGTAGCCATCCCTGCCGCTGTACTGCCACCTGGGTGACCACAAGTGACAGTGCAGCTAGGGATGTCAGGGGAGGGAAGGACATCAGCCGGGATAGGTTTAAGGCTGGACACAAAAAATATGCAACGTGATACTAGATCCCATATACTACAACTGAAAGGGGAAAGAAACCACTCAAAAAAGGAGGGCTATGTAGTTCTCCCAAAGAGTGGTGTCCTTGTGGAGCAGCCTGCCTCTAGAATTGGTGGGTAGTAAGACTATGGAAGAATTTAAGATCAAACTGGACAGATACTCTGAAAAGAATGAAATACTGTAAGTGGATATAACCTTTGAGACAAAGGCAAGCAATAATGGGCAAATTGCCAAACAGTGCTCGAAAACTGACCTATGAGACCTATAAGGGATCTGGGTACAACAGCACGCCTACCAATCCACGCATATCCCTGGGTCCCCTCTGTGTGCTGATATCCTTGGGCTGGGAGAAATAAGGAAAATGGCCCCTGCACCCAAACATGAAGGATCATCTGGCACTGCAAGAAACCCCTGCCTGACCTGCTGCTCATGCCTCCTGACAAAACTTAGCAGCTCAAGGGTAAGCCCCTCCACCTTGTCCCCACCTTGAGGAAACAGCCAAGTCTCCATGGAGAAAAGTCTAGTGTGGCCCACAGGTAAATGGAACAAAGCAGGCATCCCTTGGTGACTCCGGAAGGAGTTCGGGTGCAGGAAGAGAAGGGGGCATAAATACAAAGCAAAAAAAAAAAAAAAGAAATCAAGCATTCCCCAGCAAATACCAAACAGTATGTACAGCTATGGCTTCTTTAATAGGCAGGTTTATAGGAGTCCAAATGTTCATTTCATGTGTGTATAATTTTGTGCTGACATAATGAGCTTTTTACATTTGATGAGACATTTTGCTATAGTGAAAGGGGATTTTGGGGGTGTTGTCACTGCAGAGCCCATTGCAGTTCAAAATAGCAGGGGCTCAGCCGGCCTGGTGGTGCTGAGGGTTGAGGCGCTGGATGCCACACCTCGGACCACACCGGCGACCCGGGTTTGGGAGCGGACTCAGGTCAACGGGGGTCGGCAGGGGAGGAAGAAGGATTGAGCACTTAACGGCAGCTCTGCTTCTCCGGGAGGGGTCACGTACTCTCCATTGCATTATCGCCACCTGTTGGGGAACCTCAGGAGTGGTCAGTGGCGGTCAGGCGTTCCGCAAGGGCAGACATTGGCAGGGGACTGGCTCTGATGTGCGTCTCACACGCTGGGCCGCAGCCTGTCCCCATTGCATGCCAACGCTAGGGGAGGGACACACCAGAACATCAGGAAAAAAAACCTGCCCTGGTCTAGGCAACAAGCCTCAGAGTCCCGAAGGCAGCACCCAAGAGAGCAGACTCCAATCTACGTGCTCCCAGTCGTTGTTCAGGGGGAGACAAGGGGGATCTCCGCCACCCTGCCCGGAGGGTAATCTGAGGCTCGGCAGGTGTGTGGGTAAGCGTTAGTACTCTAGGGGCAGACTACTCGGGGGGGGGGCTGCTGATAGGGACCTTCGGGGGGAGCTCTGAGAGAGTGAACAGTGGCAGAGAGTAGGAGAGATAAAGAAAGAGTGAAAAAAAAAAATAGCAAGGGCTCGGCAGTCTAGACCAATGACCACACAGTGTGATCATGACACCACTCACTGCTTGCAGGGCAGAAACTTCTTCTACTTGAAAAGGACCAAGCCGCTCCAATCAGAGAGGGCTTGGTCGTTTGAGTTGCATGAAGCCGGTCAGCTGCAAACAGCTGATTGGCTTTCAGCAACAGGAGCCTGTCAGCCTCTCTCTCGTCTGTGTGTTAGCCGCTCCCTGCCAGTTCATGTTTGTTCTCCCTCCAACACCCCCCCCCCTTTCTGGCTGCCCAGCTAGTCTCCTTGTTCCTCTTTTGCCACTCCACATCTGTTCTTCCCCCAACTCCACATTGCTGCTCTGCAACATTCCCGTCCTTGTTTTCGTCTCCCCCCGGTACCTCATGCCTCCTCGTGTCTTCTGTCTTCTTTTTTGGGGTTATCCTACACGTTTCCTTGTTTTCTTGTCCTTCAGCATTTTAACCCCTTTTCCAGATGCACTCTCCTCCTTCTTCCAGGTTTGTGACGTCACTGCCCAGCTTAAGCTACTCCATCCATTCCTGCATTATAATATATTTCCCTTTGGTCGGCGCATCCTTGCTCTTTCCCTTCTGACTTTTCTTCTTTAAATCTCTCATTGCTTCCTCCTCCTTCTTTCTCTAGCCCTCGCTAGCACTGTCTCCCTCTCTCTCTCTCAGACTCACTAGTCACTGCTCAGCTTAAAGCTATAAAACAACAACACTGCCTCGCCAGCTTCAATGTTCAGATTGCAGTTTGCTACCTTCACACTCAGTGCAGCCAGTTGTGCTTTGGACTTTTCCCACTGTAACCTTTCCCTGTCACTCAGAGCAGCTTTTCCCATAGCCAGCTCCTCCGTCTTTTTGCTACTTTGCCGCTTTTGCTACTGTCAGCCACACAGGTCTAATCGAGGTATTGCATCATTCAGGGTCACTACAAGATGCCGAATGCTATTGGAGATGGACACTCACAGACTGGAGAATTAGTTTTAGGAAATTAACGCTGCAAAAATTTCATAATGAGGCTTAATGACGTCAAATCTCTGCTGTTCTGTTTGGCATTGTTTTCTGCTTCATTCCCTGCTGGTCGTTTCCTTAGCCTCGGGTCTCCAGGGAACTCGGACACATTTCAGATCACTAATGGGACATCTTTGTGGCCGGGAACTGCTGCGAGGGATGCTATTTCAGACTAGCATTACACATATTCAGGACTACCAGTATTTGCTGTGATAGCGGACTTTAGCCCGAATCCTAAGTGTCTAATTCCCTTCACGTACTCTATACTATATTCATCCTTGGCCTAGGTCCTATTCTAATCCACTGTGTTTCTCTCATGGGCTTCAATATACCACCGTCAGCTTCAACCTGTGGTGCGGATAATATTCCCGATACGCTGAGCATTTAATCTACCCTCTGTCCTGACTACATAGCTAGGCAAAGTAAGGATTATATAGTTCAGCTGAGATTTCAGGATACGTAACAGACCAATGTTATTTATAATTCTATAGATACCCAATGTCAGAATAAGAGGCTACAGTATATTGTGTACACATGAGCCTTCTGATACAAGCATCAAAGGTTGGCATTGACAAATGCTTGTTTCTGTTTGTTTTGCGCAAGTACTATAAGGTGCTTTGAGCTCTGGAAAAGTGCCAAATCTAACTATTCATCTGTCTGCCTGCCTGCCTGTCTGCTGTCTACATACAGTATCTATCTATAGACAGTATCTACCTATCTATCTACATATAGTATCTAGCTAGCTGTCTGTCTGCCCTTCTACAGACAGTATCTATCTGTCTGTCTGTCTGTCTGTCTGTCTATCTATCTATCTATCTTTCTATCTGCTACTGAGTGGGATTTTCTGGAGCAAGATATCCTCAAGTAAGACAAGGGCAATGTAACTGCTAGTACTCTATGTGTATTATTCAGAGCTACATTTTACTCTACACTTTGTAATAAAAACATGCTAACTACTGGTACATTCTGATTGGATGCATAGATGGTTTGCAAACAGTTCCGTTCACATTGCTGACCCAGCGAGAAAAAAAAATTAATTTGACATTAGTGCAGTAACATCAATTTCCCTTGCAACTTTAGTAACGCATTTACTGGAAAGAGATTAATATCAGTTCCATAAATCATTCAGATGCTTTTTTCTGGAGTTTGGGACATCTGAGTAATGTCATATATGTTGGCCGATACCATTTTGTGCTTACTACACCCATTAATCTATGTCTGAGGTTGTACTGCACTTGTCATTTGGAAAATCGGTAAAACTTGAAAAATCAATCTTTCTATTTACTTGTAATTTTTTTCTTGTACCCTTTAACTTGCAGCATATGACAACGTATCCTCACATCAACTTTTGTACAAATGGTTGCTGTTAGCTACCTTACCAGTCAGGAAAATTACACTGTTTAGGGTGGCTGCACTGTTTCCTAGACAAGAAACAATTTACACACTTAACGTCAATAACTAGAAAATACTGTTTGCATGTTGCCAGATGTTTGTAACATGTCAGTAGTTCATTATTTGGAACGGTCGCCCTCAGTGCTCAGTATTTTTTTTATTAGTAAGTTATCTCCTTATCTCCCGACCTGTCCCCATCCGGACTGGTCTCCCCAGCCCCATCATCTGGCTTCCCTGTTTGTTCTCTGTCACTGCACCCGGAGGTGCCCAGTAGCCAGCGTGGGGTCTGCAGGGGACCGGGCCACTATCCAGTCATGTTCAGGGTTTTTCAACCATTCCTCTCCAGGCCTACAGTGGATACCATGATGCACTGTGCAAGCCCCCAGTCAAGCAGGTGGGATCCCTTTTCTCATATTTATTTATTTATATTTTATTTATTTGAAAATTAATGACCTGGAAAGGCACACTGAGCAGAGACTTGTTTCCAGGTGTGACCTAGGGGAAGGGAAGGGAAGAACAAGTTACTCACCAGTAACAGTAGTTCTAGGAGTGGTATATGTTGTTCATTCACACTGTTTGGCATTGTCCCCTTCCACTTTAAATCTGTCGGAAGTCTTCAAGCTGGCTCCTCCCACCCACCCGGGTAGTATATACCTTGGCTCCACCCCATGATGCCAGACCTTAGCCCGCTGGAAGCAAGGTTGTGAGCATCCGCAGCCGGGGAGGTCAGGTGGGTCTGTGTGGATGAACAACATATACCACTCTTAGAACTACTGTTACAGGTGAGTAACCTGTTCTTCTAGGAGCGTGGATATGTTGTTCATCCACACTGTTTGGCATACTCCAAGCAGTTCTCCGGGAGGAGGGAGGCAAGGCGCACATCCCCTACTTAAGGAAAAGAGATTGGAGAACTGAAGTCCCAAAACCAGCATGACTCGAGGTCAATGTGGTAGTTAGTGATAAAGGCGTTTGCTGACTTCCAGGTAGCAGCCCTGCAGATCTCTTGAACAGGGATGTCCCTGGAAGCAGCCACCGAAGCAGCAGTATGGAGGGCAGAATGAGCTCTTATCCCTCTGGGTGGCTCCTTGCCTGCCAACTTATAGCACAGACCTATGCATGATGTAATCCATCTTGCTATGGTCCGTTTGGCTGCATGTCTGCCAGAAGTGGCTTCAGCATAGGTGACAAACAGCAGGCAAACCTCTCCGCGAATTTCCGCCATCCTCTCCTTATAATAGGAGAGAGCACATCTCAGGTCCAAAGTATGAAGCCTGTACTCGGCATCCAAGGTGTAATTAGGGTAGTATACCGGCAGAGTCAACACCTGGTTTAGGTGAAACTCTGATACCACCTTCGGAAGGAATTTCGGGTGGGGGCACAAGACAACTTTGTCCCTATGAAAGACCAGATAAGGGGAGTCCACTGAAAGTGCCTGGAGCTCCCTTGTCCTTCTGGCTGACGTGATAGCCACCAGAAAGGCCATCTTCCACAAGTGTGAGAGCTCACACTTCTGCATGGGTTTGAATGGCTTGCCCATGAGCTTTGCCAAAACCAGCAACAGATCCCATTGAGGTGGAGGTTTATGCACCGGATGGGATATGTGATCCAGGCCTTTGAAAAAGCACCCAACCACTGTCTCCTGCACCAATGTCGGCTGACCGGCCCATGCCCGGTAAGCAGAAATAGCTGCCAGGTGCACCCTAAGGGTCAATGACCTAAGACCCCCTTTGGAGAGAGACCAAAGGTAGTCGAGAATGTTAGCCACAGGACAGGACAAGGGGTCCAGACCCTTACCCTGGCACCAAATGGAAAATCTCTTCCATTTGAAGGCATAACAGTTCCTGGTCAATTCCTTTCGGGATGCCTCCACCACGGTGTAGACATCTTCGGAAAGACCCAAAGCCTGGAACTCTAGCCACTCAGGTACCAGGCTGTGAGGTGCAGGGATTGAAGGTCCGGATGGAGGACCTTCCCCTGGTTCAAAGATATCAGGTCTGCGTGTGTGTAAAGCCGCTCCGGGGGCCTGCAGCTGAGGCTGAGGAGATCTGGATACCAGAACTGGCGCTGCCAGTCTGGGGCTACCAGGATCACCTTCCCCTTGTCCCTCCTCACCTTGAGTAACACCTTGTGGATCAAGGGAAATGGAGGGGAGGCGTAGAGGAGGCCTGGGGTCCATGGCCTCGAGAAGGCATCCCCCTGCAGCGAGCTCTGCTGAGGGGGCGGGCATGATACAGCCTCAGCTTGGTGTTTTCCCTGAGGTAAACAGGTCCACCATCAGTTTGCCCCAATGGGAGAACAGGCTGTAAGCTACCTCTGGATGGAGAAACCACTCGTGGGATATCTGGCCTATGTGGCTGAGAGCATCTGCCAGCTGGTTCGAAGCTCCTGCCACATGGATGGCTAGGAGATCTGCCTCCAATCAGCTTATGAGGGTCCAGATGTGGAGCGCCTCCTTGCACAGCAAATGGGAGTGCGTGCTGCCCTGTTTGTTGAGGTAGTACATGTTCATGGTATTGTCCATCTGGACTTGAACCACTTGATCCTGGAACTAAGGAGTAAAAGCTGACAGTGCCAGTCTGACTGCTCTGAGCTCCAACAGGTTAACGTGGCATCAGGACTCCTCGGGGGTCCAGAACCTGTGGGCTCCCTAGCCCATGAGAGAGGCATCGGCCGTAAGGTCGACCGTCGGCTTGGGGCAGACAAATGGGATTCCTTCCTGCAACTGGTCTGGGGCGGTCCACCATTGGGGAGCATCTCACATCTTCTGGGTTACAGTGATCAGCTAGTCTAAGTGACCATGGCGCTGAGTCCACTGGGTGGCCAGCTCCCATTGAAGGGGGTGCATGTGTAACCTGGCCCAATGGACCACGGAGGTGCATGTTGCCATGTAACCCAGAAGGCGCAGAAAGTCCTGGGCAGGGCGCAGGTGCCCAACCAGAAATGATTGGGCAAAGGAGGAAAGAACCTCTGCCCTGTCCACCGGAAGCCGAGCTCTGGCTTGACAGGAGTTTAGCTCTGCCCCGATGAAGCCCATCACCTGAGAAGGCACGAGTTCCAACTTGGCCTCATTGATCAGGAGGCCGAATTGGGAGCAGGTTTGGAGGGCCAGATCTCTGGACCTCTCCACCTCCTGTTGGGAGGAACCTGCCAAGAGCCAATTGTCAAGATAAGGGTAGATTCTGACACCTCAACGCCGAAGGTGGACCGCCACCACTGCAATGCATTTGGTGAAGACCCGTGGGGCCGATGACAGGCAAACGGCATGGCTCGGAACTCGTACAGGGTCCCTTCGACCCTGAAGTGGAGAAACCGCTGATGGGACGGACAGATTGGGTCATGAAAGAACGCGTCCTGTAGATCCAGTGAACAGAACCACATGTTTCGCTCCGGGGATGGTATGATCTGGTTCAGAGTGACCATCCGAAAGGTGCAAGACCTGAGAAACTGATTTAGGTCGTGGAGATCCAGAATGGGGCACCAACCCCCCACCCTCTTGGGCACCAGGAAGTACCTGGAGACAAAGATTGGGTCTGAAGGAGAATCCAGTACTGGAGCTTCTGCTTCCTTGTGGAGGAGCTGAGCTATGTCGCCTTGAAGAGCCAAATGGGTGCACGTGAAATCCGTTCCTAACGAGGGGCGCGGGCTCGGCTGGGAGGGTACTGCTCGAATTCTAAAGGTAGTCTCCAACCAACCACTTTGAGAACCCACCTGTCCAAAGTGATAGTGGATTAGACAGAAAGGAAGTGGTGGAGCCGACCCCCAACGGGAAGACCCAGAGCTGGCATGATGGGAATAGGGGTAGCAACCCCTAACCCGTCACTGAGCAGGCTTAGAGGAGAAGGAGGCTCCAGGACCTGAGCCTCGGCCTCCTTTGCGGGCCTGTTGGTGTCCAGGCTTGGGCCGAGGGTACCAAGCTTGAGCCTGCTGCTGATGTTGATGCTGCTGACCTCCTTGGTAGGAGGGCTGCCGAACCGCAGGGGAAGAATGCCAAAAGGGCTTATTCTTCTTCTTCTTCTGCTGGTTCTTGCCCGAAGAACCCTTGGCAGAAGTGGCGTCCAAGGTGGTGTTGGATTGCTCTATGCGCTGTAGGTGACCAGCCACTCCTGGACCGAACAGGTTGGTCCCCAGGAAAGGCACATCAGCCAACTTGTGTTGAGTATCTACCGGGAAGGAGGAAAGCCTCAGCCAAGCCCTGTGGCGAGAGGCCACTGCGTTGGCCATCGAGCGGGCACAAGAATCCCCTATGTCCAGGGCCATCTGGAACTGCTGTTTGGCAACAGCACAGCCCTGGTCACAGAACTATTTGACTGTGGTCTGCATGTCCGCGGGGAGAAGAGGAAGGACTTCGTCCAATGACCCAAGAAGGGCATGAGAGAAGTGTG
The DNA here is from genome assembly GCA_016271365.2 of Neoceratodus forsteri. Taxonomy (NCBI): domain Eukaryota; kingdom Metazoa; phylum Chordata; order Ceratodontiformes; family Ceratodontidae; genus Neoceratodus; species Neoceratodus forsteri. Next base: position 967,303,467 of record CM028136.1, read on the forward strand.
CCATAATGACTGCCGAGCTGGCCTGATGAAGGCCCAAGGAAGAGGCTGCATAGATCTTTCGGGCAGTGTGGTCCATATTTTTGGACTCTTTGTCCGGAGGTCAGTCAGTGTCAGCCGAACTACCTGTACGTCTGAATACGGAGGCGGTCACCAGGCTCTCGGCCGAAGGGTGCTCCATGAACCATGCAAGGGACCCCATGGGCACCGCATACTTGCGGGCCATGCGGGTAGATGGTGCTGGGCATAAGGCAGGGTGCTGCCAAAGTTCAAGTGCCGGGCCAACTATGGCTTCGACCACTGGAAAGGCCTCCGTCGGGGTATGCCCTCTCTTCAAAATATCTGTGAGAGGGTACTCCGCCTTTTTCTGGATGGGTTCCAGGGGCATTCCAGTGGAGTTGGAAATGAAATGGAGAATCCCTTGAAAGGAGGAAGGTCCTTCCTCCATCCCAATGGACGACTCGTCATCCCCGGGATGCGAGTGGAGCCCGGTGACATCACAGTCCGAGGAGTCGTGATACAGCGGTCTACCGCCTAAATCACCCTCGATCCTCTGAGGGAGGTCCAGGCTGACCGTAACCGACAGATGTCAAGGAAGGCCGTTGTCTAGTCGGTCCTCTTTCGTCGAAGCCCTTCCCTTAGGCTGCTTAGGTGGCGGTTCCACCGGAATATGCTGAACTGGAAGATGGGCCAGCCCCAGGGATGGAGAAACCAGGGACTTCAGTTTCCAGAGGGGTCAGCTTCAGCCTGGGAGGTAAAATCCAAATAATGGTCAGGGTAGGCAGCGGAGCCAGCTTCTGCCCGGTCAGGATCAGCTGTTGCCACATAAGATCCTCATAGCGCCGATGGAATTTCAACCGGAACCTCTCCTCTTCTGAGGAGGATGAGGACGACCTGTGGCATCGCCTCTTCTTCGAGCGCTTATGGCTCTTCCTCAGTCATTCGGCCAAACGGGTCCTGGACCATGACCGAGATCAGGGAGGTCGACTCGGTCGATTGGGAGACAGCGGTGTGATCGTTGAAACTCTAAGGTCCGGAACTGGGTCCTTGATGGGGACACCAGCGGACTGGGTCTCCTCATCCAGAATACCAGGACTGGAGTCCGTTCTAGTGAGTCATTGGCACCAGCCGGCGACAAAAGGTCGATCAGGTCGAGGATAATTTCAACCTCGTCGGCCTCTTCCTCGGTCCCCTGGCCAGACGGAAGATCTGTGAAGCCGGCGGCCAAGGATGCGATCTCGACCAAGGTTGAGACCACGTGTTCCCAGGACTCGGACTTTTCTCGGTCCCAAGAACGTCTTCATCGGGAAGAAGACAACGGGTCCTTCTCTCTTTTCCAAGAGTGGGAGAAGTGTGAGCCCGAGGGCGCCTCTCCCCAGGTGGGGAGAGACTGGCACATCTCCTTAAAGGATCCCGAAAAGGTGGAGCCCAGCTTTCAGCGGGACGGTTAGAAGTCGACTGGTCAAGCACGAGCTGCTTTTCCTCAAACGCCTTAACTGTTCCAGCTGATCGGCAGAGCCACGCAACTCAAAAACCGCCCACCTAGTCTCCTTCGACTTCACGGAGGTTCCTTTTCGGTCTCCCAGCTTCCAGGCGTGCAGTCATCAGGACGTTGGGATGGAAGGCCAAGCAAAGCTACATGGCCAGTGTCATGCGACACCTAGGCAGTAGAGCGCCTGCGTGAGGTGGGGATGGGATGCGTGATATCTTCTGGCCGCGGGGACACGGCAAAATCCGGGAAGATTTCTCTTCCATGATCGATGCTGCAAAAGCGCGATCGCTAACGAGTTTGAGCTTCGGTAAAACCGATAGTTTGAAAGCCAGGGCCTACGAAATGCGAGAGCACGAGGGAGGCAACCTGTATCTTCCAGTGGAAAGGAAGATCTGGCGTCATGGGGTGGAGCCAAGGTATATACTACCTGGGTGGGTGGGAGGAGCCAGATTGAAGACTTACGGCAGATTTAAAGTGGAAGGGGATAATGCCAAACAGTGTGGATGAACAACATATCCACGCTCCTAGAATAGGGGATACAAAATTACAAAATACACAGCATAGACACAGTTCACAGTTAAAATAAAGTGCAATCACAGAACCTGATTAATTACAGGAGTACGTGCAAAATGATCAGTCCCACGGCACTGCTACCCACATTCCTCCAGGTGGCAGACCCCCATCCCTGAGGAAGATAAGCTGTCCTGGGGATGCTCAATCCTCCTTCCCCTGGCCAGCCCGAGTGACCCGCGTCCAATTCTGAGCCCGGGTACCAGTGTAATATATGGTGCGCCACTCAGTGCCTCTCAACACCCCGGTTGGCTGACCTAGCGCTCAAGTTTTTTGTATGTAAGTTATCATTCTAAATGCAGATCTGTCAGTCTTACCTCTATTGTACGTAAATTGATGGAGACACTAGTCAAAGAGGACCTTGTGGCCTACAAGGAGAGCAAGGGGCTACAGGACAGTAAACAGCATGGGTCAGTGGCAGGGAGGTTTTATCAGACTAACCTGATAGTATTCTTTGACTGGGTAATGAGGGTAGTGAACAATGGTCATGCTGGGGAGTTACTCTACTTCGATTTCAGCAAGGCTTTTGACTCGATGCCTCAGAGTAGGTTGCTGAAGAAGCCAGAGGATCCGGGTGCAGCGAAGGACACAGATAGCTGAGAAACTGGTTGGAAGGGAGACAGCAGAGGGTTGTGTTTAATGGAATCAAATCAGAAGAGAGAGAGGTCACCAGTGGGGTGCCACAAGGATAGGTCCTGGGTCCAGTCCTATTCAATATGTTCTCCAGCGACATGGGAGAAGGAATCCGGGGCAAGATGTACCTCACCACAGACAACACTAAGCTCTGTGGCAGAGTAGACAGCGAGTAGGAGGTTAGGGAGATGCAGAGAGATTGCAATGGCTAGTGAGTTGGTCAAAGGTCTGGCAATTGAAATCCAATGCCAAAAAGTGCAAGGTGTCGCAAATAGGGAACAAGAACCCCAGGACAGAGTACTGGATGAGGGTGGGGGGTAAAACTGGTAATGACCTCTGAGGAAAGAGACCTAGGGGTCATCATCAGTGACTCACTAAAACAACCAAGCCAGTGTGACAAGGCCTGCAGTAAGGCAAACAGGATGCTTAAGTTTATAGAAAGGAGTATTGACAGCAGAAGGAAGGAAGGAGGTATTACTACCGCTCTGCCGATCACTGGTGAGGTCTGACCTGAAGTACTGGGCCCTGTTCTGGAGTCCTCACCTATGGAAAAATAAGGACAGGCTGAAGACAGCACAATATAGAGTGACCACAATGATTTAGGAAAAATACACAATGTTTAGTGCCGTCGGTGTTGTTTTCTTAATGTCTGTATGTTATCTGCCGCCGCTTTGAAGTAATACTGCACTTTCTGGCGTTTTATAGCATGTTTTGCACTTAAATAAAAGAGAAGAAAACTCTGCGATGTGGTAAGCAGTTTTTGATTTTCTCAAAAGAAAGGTATGTGCTTATATGGTTAGTGCTACAGCAATGAGTTGGTTATACTCAAAATGATTTAGGGCCAGCAGGGCAGATCTTATAAGGATTGGCTCAAGGCACTGAGCATGAACTCACTGGAGGCCAGACCAGAGAGGGGAGATATGACAGAGACCTTTGGCGAGGAACTACTTAGCGTAAGTAGTGGAGTAAGAACATGGGGGCAAGAGTGGAAACTGATAGGGGGGAGTTTCAAGAGGGACATGAGAAAGTTTTATTTTACAGAAAGGGTGGTGGAGCTGTGGAAAGTGCAGGAAAAAATCCAACCTGAGCCACAAGGGGAGTGCTGAGTGTTGCATTAATCTGAGAACCCATCATATCTTGCTCATTGTTGGTGCTGCCGAGTGACAAGCTCTAGCCCCCCTTCCCCCCAAGAGAGCAAGCACATGGCTTTCACTGTCCAGTTGTCCTCTAGCAGCCAAGTGAGAGACAGGCCCAAGGCAGCCGGATCTCCTGTGCGGCAGCAAGTAAGATGACGCATTGGTTTTGACAACAGTGTTTACACCATTTCTTCTTTTCTGCATGTAGATAATTCCAAAAGAAAAATTATTCACCGTAGTAATGCTATTTCTTCTGAGGGATCCAGCAATGGGGTTTATAATAAGCATCATTCTTCCTGGCAGACTGTGATGCCACAGACACAGAACTTGTGTGAATCAGAATGCCAAGTTCAAACGCTGCACTGTCGTCACACTTCCCCATAGTGTTCAAAAGTCAGATTTGTTACTATAGCTAGGGGAGCTGTGACCACTAAAACTAGCTAAATGACTATCAAAACGATTTATGAAAAATATATTTTAAGTTTTAAAACTACCAAACAAATTTAAAGCAGACAACATGAAATTTATAACTCATTACATTTAACCAATGGCTGAAGAACTGCAATAGGAATGCTGAAGCAACTTTAAGAAAAGAACCGATGCTTATATGAACCTATTTTCAGGTTCTCAAAGGGGAGGCAGGGTCAGGGATTATAAATTATACTGATGGATCCCCGAGAAGAAACAACATTACTTTGGTGAGTAATTTCTTTTTCTTCCAACAGCAGGAATCCATCAACGGTGCTTTAGAATAAGCAGATTCACTAGCAGTACCTTGGGAGGATGGGTCCAGAACCTGTTTAGGAAAAAGGTTCTACATGACAGCAGTTCCAAAACTGGCATCCCTCCTGAACTGTATGTCCAGGCAATGGCACTTCGTGAAGGTGTTCACTGTTTTCCAGGTAGCTGCTTTGCAAATGTCTAGAAGGGGATGTCCCTTGTAGCTGCCACCCAAGCAGAGGTGCCCCTTGTGGAATGTGCCCTTAGGCCTCTGGGAGGTGCTCTACCAGCTTTTTCTTAACAGAACTATATGCAGAAGACTATCCAATGAAAGATGATCCTACTAGCTGCTGGCTTACCTTTGCCCACCTCTCCACAGGTAACAAAGAGTTGTGTACCCTGGGACCTGACAGCCTTTGTCTGCTCTATGTAGTGACCTAATGATCTTTTTACATCCAGGCAGCATAGTTTGTGCGCACCTGTGTTGGAATGTTCAGGCCAGGTATAGCATTGGAAGGGCAACTGACTGGTTCAGGACTACCCTATCCATGTGGAAGATTATGTAGTTTGGGTCTGTACAGAGGGCTTGAAGCTCACTTTCCCACTTTGCAGATGTCATAGCAATCATCTGACATCTTTTAAATCAGCAGCAGCCTTAAGCTCAAGGGCAGCCTCCCTCAGCTAGGCAAGACAGATATTTAGGTCACATAGAAGGACTCAGTCCCTTACGAGGGGATACAGGTGATTGTGCTTTTCAGAAAACCTTTTGAAAACAGGTTGTGAGGCCAATCACTTGTTTTTGTCTGCTGATGTGTAGGCAGACACTGCTGCCATATGTGCCTTCAGGGCTGAGGGTCTCAAACCTAAGAACTGTAAGTGTACTAGGTAGTCCAGAACTGTAGGCAGACCTTCCTGCACTGGGATTATCTTGGGGGCACACCAGTATGAGACTCTCTTCCACTTACAGGAGTATGCTTTCCTTGTTGATGGTTTTCTGGAAAACTTCAGCACCCTTAGCACCTCCTCTGACACATTTAAACTTGAGAATTTTAACTCTTCAAGAACTATGCTCTTAGCTGGCCCAGTGGTGCAGACAGTTGAGGACTGGACGCCACACCTCACACCCCACCGGTGACCCAGCTTCGGGAACAACCTCGGGCCACTGGGGGTTTGCAGGGGCAAGAGAGGATTGAGCATCTGATGGACTGCTCTCCTCTCCTGGGGATGGGGGGTACAGTCTGCCACAGCTTGGGCAACTTCTGGTGGTGGATGGAGGTCGCACACTGCACAGACCACAACAAGGGGCATGGGAGCTTTGGCGGACGCCATGTGGACGGGTAGAGCGTCTACAAGGCTTGGACCAAGACTGCAACGCCTGTGCTCCCAGGACCTAAGAAATGTGGAAAAATCCTGGCACCCAGGTAGGCGAAGGCCTGCCCACCTGATTCATCCATGCTCACCATCGGACCCAGCCCATCCTGTCTCCGAGTCCTCCACTCCCCCTGGCGGCAACATGGCCCTTAGACAGAGCGCCGGAGGAGTTGGTGGCGGCCCTTACCCGGGGGGGGGGGCTTAGAGCCGGGTAATCAGTCGCTATGGAGGAACTGGAGGATGCCTTAAGTCAGAGGTAGGAATTGGGGGGGGTCTCAGACTGAGTGGGGCAGTGGGTTGGGATCAGGGCAGAGCTGGAGAGAGACCTATGGGACCAGTGAAAGGGAGTAAAGAAAATATACAAAAAAAAAAAGAACTATGCTCTCAGGCATAATGTTCTGAGGTCTGGGAATTATTATTGTTATTTTTATTCTGCGATGAGACAGTGCAAGCAGGTTGCATCTTAGTGGCAGATTGATTGGGGTCCTCTTGGACAGTGTCAGGAGTACCGAGTACTGTGTCTGTCTGGCCTAGTCTGGGATTATCAGGATCATTGTTGCCAGCTCTCTCCTGAGCTTTGTGAGCACTCTCTGTATGAGTGGGAATGGTGGGAAGGCATACAGGATTCTCCCTGTCCAGTCCAGAACTAGGGCACCCTCTGGGACTATGCCACATTCTGGTGACCTGCAACAAAGCTGTGGGAGCTAACTGTTCTCCCAAGAGGCAAACAGATCTCTATCAAGAGAGCCCCATCTCATAAAGACTGAGGGCAGTACTTGATGGTTCAGAGTTCATTGTGGTTTCCCGGACTGATTCTGCTTAGGGCATCTGCTAGGACAGTGTCCTTGCCTGGCAGATGTACAGTAAAATCTTTGCATCTAGGAAGTAGGCTATATCCCAGATCCTCATGGCATCTGTGCACAGTTTTGAGGATCATGTTACTCCCTGCTTGTTTATGTAATACAATGTTGTGGTAATGTATTTTCAAATTTTAACAGACTGTCCTTGTAACTGGGAGGAGAAGGATTATGTTGCCAGCAATACTGCCCTGAGCTCTAGAACACTGATGTGTTCTTGGATCTCCTGTAGGCTGCAGGTGCCACATACTGTGAGATCCCCAGGTGGGCACTCCACCCTAAGATTGAGGCATCTGTTGTGAGGACCCTTGTTGGTGATTGCTGGAGGAAGGTAATACTCTCTCTCTGAGGTTGGTTACCTCCTTCTACCACTGTAGTGTCTGAATGAAGGTCTTTGTGATTGGCACTGCCTTAGACAGCGGATCCCACATTTAAGACCAGTGATCTCTTAGATGGTATTGAATGTCCCTCATCTGAAATTCAGCCCACGGCACCCCTGCTGTGGATGAGGCCAAGTGGCCCAGTAACTGCAGGGAATCCCTTGCAGTCCTTGGATGGCCCAGTGTGAAAGATTCCACATGGGTGATCAGAACTGATACCCTTTCTGGAAGAAGGAAAGCCTTCCACTGCAGGGTATTCAGCTCTGTGCCTATGAAGTCCAACACCTGAACCAGTTCTGTTTAAGAGTTCTGCAGATTTATCAGGGTCTTCAGGTTCTCTATGGGAGGCTCTTTACCCTCTGGATAGAGCACCTTACTTCTTGTTCTTTTTTCCCTGAGTCTAGTCAATCATCCAGGGAGGGAAAAACCAACACACCTGGCCTTCACAGGTGTGCTACTACCACGGCTAGGCACTTTGTGAAGACCCTTGGTTCTGAAATGAGGCCAAAGGGGATAGTTATAAACTGGTACTGGCAGTTTCCCAGCCAGAACATGTGGTATTTTCTGTGGGTGGGTCTCAATATGAAAACAGGTGTCTTTCACCTTCAGTTACCCCAATGTCCTACCTGCAAGGATGGTATCACCGTGCCCAGTGTGGCCATCTTGAACCTTTCCTTTTAGATATGTTTGTTCAGATATCTTAGATCTAAAATGGGTTGCCACTCCCCATTTTTCTTGTGGGTCAGGAAGTATCTTCAGAACAGGACTTTGCCCCAGTGTGGGGTAGAGAGCTTTTCTACTGATTTTGCCTGCAGCAGTTTCTGTACTTCCATTTACAACAGAATTCTGTCTGTTGGAGAATGAGCTGAAAAGTTGTTAGGTTTCTCAAGTTTTAGAAACCTCTAACTGCAGGGTACAAAAACACCACAGACAGCTCAAGAACGGGGTCACTGGACGGAGACGTAACAGAAAGAACGGCATCCACACACAAAAAAGGTTGCTCAGCTGCCCGTACTAGTGAACAATCAATCCACCACTAGGATACATTAAAAAATTATTAATGAACAAAATACAAAGTAAGTAGCACCCCCTCCAACTACTACTACAATTAACAGAAAGACCACAGCTCATCATTGTGGTCATGAAGGCCAGGTGGGACTCAGCCCTCCCCCCCCCCGCCCAAGCTCTTAGCCGACCCGAAGCAAGCAAGCCAGAAGCAGCTCATCGTTACCAGCCCCTCCTCTGTTCCAGCTCCTCCCTCCCTCCCTCCCTAGTACCTGCATATTAATCCTCAGTGTTTTTCTGCTTCTCCACAGCTCGTCGTCGTGCTCATTAAGGCCAGCTGGGACTCGGCCTTCCCCCCAAGCTGCTAGCTGACCTGAAGCAAGCAAGCGAGAGGCAGGTACAAGGACACTGTGAGGCATGAAACGGCCACCCCCACCACCACCCTTGGTCGACTGTCTATTTTATATGGGTGGTCACGTGCCGCCAAGTGCCTATCAGTCCACTTTCCCATTTGCTAGTTATCAGCATCTACCACTAGAAGCCACATTAATCACTAGCTTGAGATATACAATGTGGCTTGTAGGCCTAGCAGCTATTCTAATCCTCGCTCCACTAGCTTCTCTACCTCCCTCCTCCTTCCCTGAGGCCCAGCCTTGCCAGCCAGGACCACACACACCCTAGTCACCCCATCTCCACCCTCCTCAACCTCAACTGTTGAGTCATTTCAAGCTACTTTTCTTCCAAAATTGTTGACTGGCTCATCTGTCCTCCCTTTCTCCTTCCATGCCGGTTTAGCCGCCCTAAAATTTCATGCCCAAGCCTTCCCTGCAGCCCCTAAACAGACATTGTATTCTTTGCACAAGCTCTTGTATGCCTTGCATAAAAGTAAAATCCTGATAACACTGTTACTCATGTTATCTGGGGACGTCGCACACAACCCCGGCCCAACCCCCCACTGCCCAAATCTCACACCCCCTCTCCGACTGCCCCACGGCCTTAAACTCATGCACCTGAATATCTGCAGCATCATAAACAAACGTAGCCAGCTGCAGCCAATTGTTCTATCCCTAAGACCGGACATATTGACTATTACTGAAACATGGCTGCAACCTCACAACCAGGATGCAGAATTAGCAATCCCTGGTTACGCTATCATTCGTCAAGACCGCCCTGGCACCAAAAGAGGTGGTGGCATTGCCATGTTTATCAACTCCTTGTTACAGTTCACACCGGTCCCTCTGCCCGGACCTGCGCTCACCACTGACTCATTAATTAATTAAACTCTTCCCTCACCCACACTTGCCGCATATTTATCGCAGGATCCTACTGCTCTCCTGATGCAACTACGCCCGCCATCTCAAAACACTTGTGCACCCTTTCAACTCTGGCCTCTGGGGACAAGTTACATATCATCGGCAACTTTAACCAAAACTTGCTCTCAAGCAGTAGTTCCAAGCTACAGAACCAGGTGGCAGCATTAAACCTGTCTCAACTAATCACCGAGCCCACATGCCTCAACCACAACTCAGTTAACCACTCTCTCCTGGACTGGTCCCTTACCTCACATCCACATCGTATAGTCGCCTCAGGATTGATACCGAACTCCCTAAGCGACCATCACATGATCTACTCAGTTAGGAAAATCCACCGTCCTAAATCACCCCCGAGCCATACTTACTAGATCTTTCAAATCCTTGAACCTCGCAGCTCTCCTATATGACTTGTATAACACAGATTGGTCTTACATCCCTAGGGCCATAAGTGTCGACTCTGCCTGGGAGTTTTTCAAGGTCAGGTTCACCGCTGTCTGGAACTCATATGCCCCTCTCAAATGTGCCCGGGTGTGGGGTGCCCACCTGCCATGGATTACTGCAGACATTATGACCCTCATCAAAGACAGGGATGTGGCCTGGAAGGCATTCAAGGTCTCAGGCTCGCCGGAGCATAAGCAGAAGTATTGTGCACTATGTAATGCCTGCACTAGGCAGATCCGTACAGCAAAGGCTAAATACTTTAGTGACACCTTCGACACCAATTTAAGCCATCCATGTAATTTTTGGAGGGTAGTTAAATCTCTCTTCACCCCTCCCTCTCAGTCCCCCACCTCTGCACTAAACATAGGCGGCTCTATGATTACAGACCCCCTCAAAATGGCCTCTCACTTCAATTCCTTCTTCACGGATTGTACCTCGTCAATTCTGGCCTCCCTCAATCCGGATCCCCAAACTCCCTTTCCACCTAACCCCCCCCCTACAAAGCACCCCCAGCTGACTCCCCTCCGTATGACTACCCCTGCTAAGGTCTACAAAGCCCTACTTGCCCTTAATCCAGCCAAGGGAAAATGCCCTACAGGCCTGGCCTCCAAGTTGTTATACTTATTGGTCCCAGCCATCGCCGTCCTCCTGGCATCACTTTATAACCTCTCATTCTCTCTAGCCACCATCCCGAATGAGTGGAAGCATGCCACAGTCATCCCTCTCCCCAAAGGCGGAGACCCCTCTGCCCCCAGTAATTACCGCCCGAGTTCCCTACTATCTATCTTTGCTAAAATCCAGGAACATCTAGTCCTCTCACAGCTCTCCTCTTACCTAGACTCCTCTTCTTTTTTCACACCCAATCAGTCTGGCTTTAGGAAGTCCCACTCCACCACTACCTCTTTCCTAAGACTCACTGATTCCATCCTCACTGGTATGGATAGAGGCCTTATTACCTCAGCCATTTTTGTCGACCTGGCTAAAGCCTTTGACACTGTCTCCCACTCCTTCTCCTATCTAAGCTCTCTCTAGCAGGGCTCTCAAGCATGGCCACCAGCTGGTTTCATTCCTACCTGACAGGCAGATCCCAATCCATCAGAATTGGCAATGCTAACTCTGCCTCCCTCCCTCCGTCACCTCTGGTATTCCGCAAGGCTCAGTCCTTGGTCCGCTTCTGTTCTCCATCTTCCTCAATGATCTGCCCTCAGCCTGCCCTCACACATCCATTCACATGTATGCGGATGATACAGTTCTGTACACATTCGGCCCCTCATAATCTGATGTAGTGACCAGACTCCAGTAGGATTTCAATGCAGTTCAGCGCTGGTTTCACTCACATCAGCTTTTTCTCAATGCCAAGAAAACTATCTCTATGGCCTTCGGCACAAGGCAGAGACTTTCAAGGCTACCTTCCACCCGCTCCTTCCATACCCTGGACGCGACTACTCTGGAGATTTGCACCTCCTTCAGATATCTAGGGGTCTGACTTGACCAGCACCTAGACTTCTCCGTACATATCAATGCCATCCACAAAAAAAACACCCCAAGTTAGGGGCATTGTACTGTAATCGTGGATGTATCCCACTGCTGGCTCGCCATGCAATTGTGCAGAAGATGATTCTACCCATATTCAACTACGGGAACGTAGTCTACAGTGCCAGCCCTAAGTCCACCTTTGCCAGGCTGAACCCCCTCTCCCATTCCTTCTGTCACTTTGCCCTTGACTGTCCTCCAAACAATCATCGTGTCCTATACCACAACCTAGACTTCCCCTCGTTGCAGGACAGACATCACTCCCATAGTGCCAGTCTCATGGCCAAATGCTGGATGCAGTCCTTCCCTCCTTATCTCACCTCTATCCTCATGGCCCCTACCTTCCAGGGCTATGCACTGAGGAGAATCGACTCGCGTCTACTGTCTGCTCCTCTCATGGCAACCTCAGCACACCGGTCGGCTTTCGTGTATCGCATGCCTAAACTCTGGAATTCACTCCCTTCAGTTTTCCGGCACGCCTCCCTGATCAGCACCTCAACTCCCTTCGCAAAAAACACTTCTCCCCAATCTGCACATGCGCCTTTACGAGCTCCTGACTAGGCAACCAGGTCCACCTGGAATAGGGCTGAACCCATACTATGTGTTGTTCCTTTATTTTGTCCTGTTATATGCCTAGTCACTATAAGTTAACCTGTAGCTTTATTCTTACAGTCATATGCATTGTTCAACTGCCTGTAGGAATGCACCATACCTTGTACTGTATGTGTTTATTGTATCATGTCTAATCATGTAACTTGTGCCTGTTATTCCTCTCACCCTTCCCCCAGGGTGCATCTGGAATCGAGCAGTAGTCTGCTCAGCATGCCTTCCTGGTAAAACCTTTAAATAAATAAATAAATAAAACTAAGTCACTGCAGGCTGTCTGTGATCATTTTTACCCATTAATGGAAGTAGTGGGTCACCTCCCTTCCCCGGCAACGGTTGGGCAACCTGGTCAGAACTGGCAGGGGGTTTATTTTGGCTGTGGTTTAGGGACTGGTACTGCAGCAGCATGCCTGGAGCCCCTCCTGCATCTGCCCCTGTAGTAACCTCTTTGGGGTTGGTACTCATAGGACAACAGGGTCTTGGATAGTAGCCCCTACCCCTGCCTACCCTTCCATAGGGCATCTAGGAAGCATAGGAATTTTTTTCAGTGTTATTTTGGTAAGTGGTCTTGTACTCGGCCACTTTTTTTCATGTATGCCTCTGTTTTGTCATCAAATAAGGAATTTCCTTCAAAGGAGAAATCCATGACCTTACTCTGGGTGTCCTGGGAAAGGATGGTAGGTAGCCCTCAGCCAAGCAAATCCCCTCAATGTCACTTCATGGGCCAAGACCCATGAAGCAGAGTCACTGGTGTTGACAGCCATGTGGAACTGGAATTTAATGCCACCCAAGGCTGATTTTGCTGTGGCAGCCAGATCCTGTGCCACTTCACTATCCACCTTATGACTCAGTGCCAGCACTGCATTCCACATAGCTTTCTGGTACTGGGCAGCATAAGCCAAATAAGCTGCCTGCCTCAGGAGCAGGGAACTTGCTGTATATACTTTTTTTGGCCACAGTAGCCAGTTTTCTGGACGCCTTCTCAAGATTCTGTGCAGAGACGGTTACCTTGCCCTTCTCGCAAACAGTTGCTTGGACCACTCCTTCATGATCCTTCTCCAATCTATTAGCCCATGGCAGACAGCCCTTTGGCCTATCTGCTGCCTTGACCTCAGGTGTCTTCTGTACCCGGCCATAGTGGTCAGGCGTCCTGCTCACAGGCCTTTGGCAGGTGGTGGCTCCCCCCGCCCCCCAATTAAGGCATCTCCTCTGGCTCTTTCTGGTGATCCTAGTCCTGGCTGGGGACACTGAGCGAAACCCTGGTCCTGCCTATCAGGCCTCTGCACTTCCTGTGGGCTGGCTGTCAGGCAAGAGGATGAAAATGGCTCACCTCAATATCCGTAGCCTCTTGCCCAATCGGGATGAACTCTCTGCCTGGGCTATGCACTACAAGCCTGATATCCTGGGTATCACCGAGACTTCCCTGAAACCTTCCACCCCTGACTTGGCCTGAGTGCTCCATGGCTTTGATCTCATCAGACAGGATCGGCCAGGAGAAAAGCGAGGGGGTGATATCTTGATTTACTACAAGAGTCACCTTAAGTTGTCTGTGGTGTTTCATCAGCAGTCCTCCCTGTCTTCGTGTGAGCTGCTTCACTCTGTCCTATTACTTGGGAATACTAAGAAACTGCACATCATCTGTGCATACAATCCCCCCAAGGGAGGCCTGCCTGCGTTATCCTAGCTCCTTTATACTATTGGTGCTAAGACTGGGGATAATGAGCTAATGATCTTGGGAGATCTTAATTTAAACTGGTGAGGAGGAAATTCTAAGCTGTTTGAACCTCTGCTTGCTGGTCTCTTCTTGTCTCAACTTATTCAGGAGCCCACTAGGTGGTCTATTAATGGTGGTACTAGCTCCCTCCTGGACTGGGTCCTGTCCAATTGGCCAGAGAGGATCAGTTCTGCTGGTACCCTTCCTGACTCTATCTCCTTCCATACCCCTGTGTACTGTGTATGGAAGACCTCCTCCCTGAAAATCCCCCACAAAATCATTCAAGTAAGGGATTTTTCCAGATTTGACTTGAGGTCATTTTACGTGGATCTGAGGCTCACTGACTGGTCTGCAGGGCTTAATGTTCAGGACCCTTCCACTGCTGTTAGTCAGCTTCTTAGCACCTTTGGAGCTCTGCAGGACCAGCATGCCCCCCCTTACCAGGTGGAGAGTTAGGGGGTCTGCCACAAAATGGCTACATGGGAGTCTCCTAGCCTTCATGAAGTCTAGAGACAAGTGTTGGGCCAACTTCAAGGCCACGATGGACCAGGCCATATTTCAGCAATACAGAAGGCTCAGAAATGAATGCAAAAAAGCAATCCGGGCAGCCAAAAGTGAATACTGTAAAACTGCCTTACTCAACTCAGCTAAGGACCCTAGAAATTTCTGGAGGAACATTAAAAATTTAGTTAGTGGTTCCTCCAACTGTGGGGTCTCTGATCTGCTCATGGGCGGGTCTAATTGTAACAATTCACTAACTATTGCCAACGCATTCAACTACCACTTCTTGAACCTGTCCGCCTTCACCACCTCCCTATTCTCTGCTGATGGGAGTGATAGCCATCTCCTGGCCTCCACCCCACAGGTGGCCCTCACCTCCCATCCATTATTTTACTTTAAGGCTGTAACGGCACTGGAGACGCAGAGACTTCTCTCTGGTCTCTCCCCACATTCTAGTGCTGGCCACAATGGCATGGAACATAAGCTCCTCCATCTTGGTGCCCTTTTTACAGCCTTCCCAGTGGCCCATATCTTCAATATGTCCCTTGCCTCTGGTGTCATCCCTGACATCTGGATGGTGGCAACGATTGTTCCTGTTCTCAAACAGGGCAACCCTAAGATCCTTGACTATTACTGACAGATAGCCATCTTATCGGCTATCAGTAAACTTCTAGAGAAAGTTGTGACTGGGCAACTCACGGATTATATCCTGGCCCATGAGCTACTGTCCTCTGCGCAGCACAACTTTTGAAAAGGGCACAGTACGTCCTCAGCCCTTGTCACTGTCTCCTCTGGAATCCGGGTTGCTATGGACCAGAGCAAACTCACAGGTGCCATATTCATTGACCTATCCAAGGCCTTCAACCATTTGATCATGTCTTACTTTGCTCTCAAATTCAGTCCTTTGGTCTGTCCCCACCTGTCCTGAGTTGGTTCAGTAATTACCTCCAGGGCAGGCAGCAACTTACCCAATTCAGCAAGGTCCTCTTGTGCACCACTCCTGTGCCCTATGGGCAATTCCTGCACTTACATAGGAATTGCACTGAGGATGAAGATTTTTCTATACAAGCTGAGGAATTGAAGAATAGGTTCACTGAGAGGGGATATAGGAATGATGTTTTGACATAAGCAATGAATAAAGTACACACTTTACGAAGAGAAGAAATTTTAAGGGAAATGCCCAGAAAAATGCCAGATTCCACCAAATGTGTAACTTTTGTTACAGAGTTTAATAACTGGTCAGGATAGATTGAAAACATTATTTATAGAAATTGGCACATTTTACATGCAGATAAAAATCTAAGTGATGCAACAGGGGAAACACCACGGATCACTTTCTCAAGGGGACAGAATCTGAAAGATAGGCTGGTCCTTAGTTATTTTTATTTTTTTTTATTTTATTTAAACAGCAGTTTGGAAAACCTTTGAGCCATAGGCTCATTTACAAAGGCACCTTGTCACAGTAAGACAAACGAAAATACACAGTATAACAGTACAACACATAAGTATAACAGTAACTTAAGACATAGATACAAACAAGCTGGTACAGGTAGGATTGATGCAAACAATACCAGAGTTATGTTGTCCTTAGCAGCTTAGTAATAAGCTTTGTCATAAGTATTGAGTACGGCTTTGACTAGTGGCAATTACAGCATCGGGTGTTAATAAGGTGGTTACGTAATGAAGTTTTGAAGCACGATATAGTTGGAGCTTCGGAGATGGAGGGGGGCAGTGTGTTGAACCAGGAGGGGGCCCTAAAGCTGAAGGCTCTTTGGCCATGAGAGGTCCTAGCTCTAGGGATAACAAGAGAGGTTTTCCCAGAGGTCCGAGTATGAACCAGTGGGACAGAGCGGCGTATGGTGGTGGTCAATCCTGGTGGGGATAGCCCAAGGAGGGTCTTTTTTGTAAGGGTACAGGTCAGATATTTGAGGCGCTCATCAAGATCAAGCACCAGCGCTTTAGCGTACAGTAGACAGGTGTGTGTCAGCCTAGGTGCTCCAGTAATTAACCTGCAGGCCTTATTCAGAGTAGTGCGAATTTTATGGAGTGCGGTCTGATCAGCAGCACCATACACCGGCAGTCCATAGTCCACTAGGGACAGGATAGAGGAGGTGACTGTGAGTCGAAGAGCCTCCGGGGGCAGGCAGTGTTTATACCGGTGTAAGATGCCCAATCGGATATTAGTGGCAGTGGCTAGGGCAGCGATGGTCCATGGAAGGAGAGGGAGGGGTCAAAATGGATCCCTAGGTATTTATAGGAGCAAACTTGTTCGAGTGGGAAAGAGGACCCAGAGTGAATGAGGAGTTTGAAGTTGCAGGACTTGTTTTGGGGATGAGTGAAGAACATGGTTTTGTTTTTTAAGATTTATCACCAATCTATGTTCCTTGAACCAGCCCTCGGCTTCAGTGAAGGACTTCTGCAGCGAGTCCTGGAGGGCAATAGGGTTACGACTTGAGGCAAAGATGACTGCATCATCAGCGTACAATAGAATGTTCCCCGAGCAAGAGCGTGGAAGGGTGTTAAGGTAAAGGGAGAATAGTAAGGGGCCCAGAATGGAGCCCTGGGGAACCCCAGAAAAGATGGGACAGATGTCTGAGTAGGTCCCATTAATTTTTACATGCTGTGAGCGGTCAGATAGATAACTGGTGCACCAGGAGATAGGCCCAGCAGCAAAACCAGAGAGACTAAGGGCATCAAGAAGGAGGGGGTGGGAGACAGTGTCGAAAGCTTTCGAGAGGTCAATGAAGACAGCACCAGCCAGAGAACCAGTGTCTAAGGAGGAGTGGAGAAAGTTGGAGAACTCTAGGAGGGCTGTGTTGGTACTGTGGCCCGCTCGGAAGCCATGCTGCTCAGGACAAAGGACATTGTAGGTGGAGAGGTAGTCAGAGATTTGAGAGGCCACCACTTTTTCCAAGGCCTTGGAGAGAGGAGAGAGAATGGAGATCGGTCGATAGTTTCCAGCCACAGTCCTATCACCACCTTTAAAGACAGGGGTGACAGTGGCGACTTTCCAGGCAGTTGGAACCTTCCCAGGCAAAGAGAGTGGTTGATGAGGCATGTGATCGGGGTAAGGACTGTGTCTAAGACCAGCCGTAGGATACACGGATCAGGGTGTCACTGCCTGTACTATTACTCTTGAGGGCAGTGACAAGGTGCGGCCTAAGTTCTTGGGCAGAAACATGGCGGAGGAGAAAATAAGGGCGAGAAAGATTTACGGCAGGTGCTGGGGGAGGAGGGTCAAAAAAATTTGTAGGGAGGATAGGGCTAAGGTCAGTGAATGAGGTGTTGAGGTGGTTGGCTATGAGGGCTGGGTCTGAGGAGATCACACCATTAATGTTGATCTGGGTGGGTGGAGGGAAGTGTGCAGTCCCATTTAACTGTTTAATGTTATCCCAGAAGGTTCTGGGGTTCCCCCATGAGGCAGTGAGTGAGGACCGATAGTGCTCAGACTTGGCCTTTCTGATGGCCTGAGTGCACTTGTTTCGGGCGGCAGCATATAACCGCCTGTCATTGGGCCGGCCAGTCTCAATGGCACAGTGTTGTCCCTATGGTTGAGCTGGTGGATCAAAGCTGGGGTTACCCAGGGGGCATTCTGCCTTTTAGAACGGCGGGTCAACATTGGGGCAAAGATATCACAGGCATTATTAAAAGTTTGGGTAAAGAAGGAGAGAGCTCTGTCAATGTCAGGAGTTGCCTGTATAGGAGACCAGTCAATTTGGGACAGAAGTTCCTTAAGTTTTATCAGTCCACCAGGTATTAGCGCGCCGGCATGTGGACTGTGCTATGGGTTTGGGGACTGAGGATGACCAGTGGAATAGAATGGGGGAGTGATCACTGAGAGAGTCTGGGAGGACTTGTACAATGGGGATCCGATTAGGGCGGTTGGTGAGTACCACATCAAGCAGGGTACTGGAGCCTCTCTTGGGGTTAGTCCTGGTAGGGTGGGTAACTAGTTGCATTAGGTCTATTGCAGAAAAGGAGTCTCGGGTAGAGGAGGAGGTGGGGCTGAGCCAGTTGACATTTAAGTCACCCACCAGAATTTGATCAGCGGAAGGAGGTAGAGAGGTAAGGTATTCTGTAAGAGAGGCAATGGCCTGCGTTTGGTCCCTAGGGGGCACGTATGCAGTAGTCAGATAAAGGGTTCCCTTTAAAGGGTCAGGGGTTAGTTTCAGCGTAAGCACCTGGGCCCTGGAGTCAAGGATGGGAGCGGGCAGGGCTAGTACGGGGAGAGATTCTTTGACATAAATACAGCCGGCCGCCTGCCTCCCAACACGGTCGGACCGGAAAAGGGTGAAACCAGGAAGGAGACTAGGAGTCAGGGAGGATTTCGACAGCCAAGTCTCAACCAGGGTGATGACATCAGGGTTAATTGATGTGACCAGGCATTGTAGTGAGTCAAACTTTTTTAGGAGGCTACAGATATTCATGGAGACCATGCATAGGCCTGTGGTGCGAGTTGGGGAGCTCCTGGGAACCGGGCCAGGGTTTGGATGAATGTTCCCCGACAGGAGTAGTAGCATGACTAACACCCTGGCTGGGAGATGGTGAGAGGTTTTCCTACGATTGACATGGGGGGAGGCTAAGGGAGCAGGGGGTGGGCAGGGAGGTACAGGAAGGGAAAGCAAGAATAAGAAGACACCTAGATGTGCCTGAGGTGAAGAGAAAGCTAGGGGGAGGGCAGGGAGGATGGGGACACACAGAGGTCCCAAGGGGCAGGAGAGCAGGTTCAGGAGCAAGGGGAGGGAGGGGTGCCAGGGCACAGTGCGGACTAGCAGATGGGTAAGTGCACTGCTAGTGGGGATAGGCACAGGCAGAGCATGAGGCAGGGCCAATACATTGTGGTGAGCAAGATCCCAGGGAAGTAGTGCTGTACAGGTAGGAGTAGGAAGCAGTGAGGGAGCATAGGTCCCTCTAGTGGCCAGCAGGTATAACCTGCAAATGGGAAAGTGGGGAGCTAGGTTCTGGGCAACAGGACGTGATGTCACGGATGTGATGTTGCGGTGGATCCTTAAATTGACAGCCGCCCTGGGTGGGAGGGTGGTTAGGCGGGTCGGGCTAGCACCCCTCTGCAGGCAAGGTCCAGACGAAGAGAAGAGGCTCTCTTTACCTCGAAAGTTATCAGGCTGGAGATTCGGCTTCCTCAGCTACTCAGGTGAGCTGCTTGTGTTGCTTCAGTTGCTTGATTGTCCCGAGTGCCTAGCTTGGGGGAGCTGCCTATGTAGTGGAGAAAACACAGCCTCTCATTACTATGCAGCGGGAGAATATGTTGTGACTTAAACAAAGGAGCTCCACTCTAAGCAAACAGGGCTATTCCAAAATGAGGTCACACTAGGACCCAGCTAACCTAATGCCTTCAGTTACAAGCACAATTAGCTCCAATACCACCATATTAAACAAGTCTGCTCTATATTAGCTGCTTGGTATATCTGGCTTTGAGGTGTAATCAGCCAGATGCCAGTAGACTGACCAAGCCTAAAAAGAGTACCTGGTTGGGTAACAAACCCATAGGGAGCTTTAAATGTCAAAGATGCAACATCTGTAGTTATTGCAAAATAGGGTCTGAATTCGTACATCCTGTAACAGGGAATAACTAACTATGTGATGAAAGATTTTATTAATTGTGACACTTCTTTTGTGATCTATGCTCTGTGGTGTGAACGTGGCCAGCTCTATATAGGTAGAACTACTAGGGCATTAAAACAGAGAATACAGGAGCAAGTGAGAAACATAATTAATGCCAGGACTGAAACTCCAGTTGGACTACATTTTTTTCAGAAACACAACTCTGACCCAAAACATATGAAGTTTATGGGTACAGACTGGCAACAGCCTCTTAGATTTGGAGGGAATAGAACCAATGAACTACTGAAGCAGGAAAGTAAATGGATCTACAAACTAAGCACTGTTAAACCAGATGGACTTAATGATCAGTGGGATCTAAAGCCATTTTTGAAAGACAAAGAAAATCCGGAAGTAGTTTGTGATGTTATTTTCAAATGCATTGTTAATACTTATATATATTTTTCTTCTGCTTTCTTCCCTATATAGGTCCAACGGAGAAAGTATGCCTGTAGATCCCCACCTGAAATGGAAGGTCATACTCCCATTCTGAGGATGGAAGTTATGTGAGGGTGATCACATTGGGACTTCTCCCCCAGTCCTCTCGCCCTTCTTTTCCTCCCCTTCTCCTTCTCCCCTTTCCTCCCCCTCCCTTTCCTTCCCCTTCCTTCTTCTATGCTTGTTTTCTTCCCCAATTTTTTCCGCTCCTTCTTCTTTTTCTTTCCTTCTATTTCTTTCCCCTTCTCCCCTCCTTCCTTTCCCTCCTCCCCCGACCTAGTTCTCCCTTGGTTATCTTAAGCCTTGTATTTATGACTTTATAGGTCTTCAGAAAACAATGTATTGTGGTTGGAATACACTTCTTTACTTTTTGAAACTTGGTCTATATTATATATTAAATACTATAAATGGATTTTTAACCTGTTTCCAGTAAAAGAAAAAATAATGTTTTTCTAACTATAATAAATAGAGATGTGTATATGTGTTGATGTTTGAAAAGGTGTGATGTAATTACTTAATTTGTTCTTAACATAAAAGAAATAGGATAAAAAATAGGAATTCTGTATGTACGTTGTGACAGAAACTGGGTTTCACTATGATTAAAAATAAGCACAGGTGTAGTATATGAGTGTTTCTCAGGTCTCACTTTGATGAGGTCATCAGCTGTATATATAAAAGCCTTTTGTATCCCTAGCTAGTTATACCCCCTTTGAAGGCACAGAGCGGAAGCACAGCGGTTTCTGTTGGAATTTTTGGCAACAACAAAATGCTATTTTAGCATATATTCATATCATTTTGGAGTGCTTCTTTCTTTTGTTGTACCTCCGGTGTCCCCCAGGGATCAGTCCTGGGGCCCCTTCTCTTCTCTATATTTGTCAACAATCTACCAGCTACTGCTACCAACTGTAGTATTATCCTACACGGAGATGACCTGGTCATCCTCACGCATTCCCGGAACACTGGGGTCATCAACCATCAACTGAGTGAGGATTTCAGAAATATCCAGTCCCTGGTAACGACTCACAAGTTGGTCCTCAACCTAAAAAAAACTCAGGCCATGCTTTTTGGGTCCCTGGTGAAGATTAAGGCTTCCCTGCCCCTCTGTGTGTTACTGGTATCAGTGGTACTCCTCTTCTAACCACTGACTCCATCAAATACCTTGGGGTGATACTGGACCCCCAACTTGACCTTGGGTGCCATATCCAAAATGTATGCAGAGCTGTCAACGGCAAACTAGGTCTGGCCTACAAAGCGAAGAAAAATCTTATGTCTGCTGCTCGCCTTGCATTGGCCAGAGGAGTATTGCTTCCCTCTCTTTGCTATGGACTTCTCCTGTTTGCACGCACCTCCAAAGTTCACCTCACTAGATGGAACACAACCTACAAGAACATTTGCCGCTTTGCACTTGCTGCCCCTTGCCTCACCCACCACTGTGACCTATATGACAAACTTGGATGGTTCTCCCCGCCCAACCACATGAACTTTGTCCTCGGCTGCTTCATGGGCAAGGTGCTCAGTACCGGCACTCCCCCAGGGCTGGCTGAGCTTCCCAAACCGGCTGTCTCCTCTACCTACTCCCTCAGGTCTCTGGACCCCGGCGTTCTTAAAGTCCCTATCGCCCACATGCAAATGGGGGACAGGGATTTTGCTTCATGTGCCCCTAGGCTATGGAACTCCTTTCCCGCTCAAGTCCGCTCCTCCCACTCGTGCCTCTGGAGCTCCCTGTGGTATCACTTGAAGCTCTCCTCTGCATGTGGGTGTTCTAGACCTCCATAGCTAGTTCCGGTCCCCTGTTCACCGGACTCACATGTCCTTCCTGGCACCCCCTTGCAGCTCCTGCTGACGCAGCCTGTCTAACTGGCCTCTGAGGTGCATATAATGTATTTTTTCTCTGTTTCAGGAGACACTCAGACTGTGGCTCTGTTTGTGGCTCAGAGCCATGTATACCTTGTAAAATTGTACTGTTCTTAGCCTTGGTGTCTCTATGTATATATATTCCTGTACATATCTTAACTGTACTTACTGTCTACTGGTTATGTTCACATGGTTCTATTTTGACTCTGTACACTGCCTAACTTGTGTCATGTTGTCGTCTGTATGAACCTGTATCTCACTGTATCTGTATCTCATTGTACTCTCCCGGGTCATACCTGAAAATAGGCATATAACATGCCTAGTGTACTTACCTGGTCAACAAAAGCTAAATAAATAAATGAACAGCATGGGTGCACAGGAATTGCACCCTGTCTGTCCACCTGATACTTCTTTTCAATTTTTTTTAATCAATGCCAGCAGCTGAATTAGGTGCTAATATTGATTTTTGAAATAGCTTTTTGGAGTGATTTGTGGAAGGGGACTAGTAGACTTCTTGTAGAAGCTAGCCCCATCACATCCATGAACTTTGCTTCCTCCTCATCTTCCTCTGTTTTGAGAGAGGGGATGTGAGGGCACTCACCATCTGTCTGATGAAAGAAAAGCAAGAGGTATAATCTTCTGTACGCCTAGGAGGGGAGCCAAACTCTTGTTCAGGTGAACCATCGAGTGCTATAGGTTCACCTTCTTTCTCTTCCTCATAATACAAGTCCTCCTCCATAGGCAAGGTCTGGAGCCTGAGCTTAGGGAGGAAGGGAGGGAAGGCATATAGAGAAAGCTTCCCATAACCTGGAAGACTTGGAAAAACTGCTATGCTTTGTCCATGTCCTCCATCTTCGGTCAACTGACTGCTCCTTTTTCTTTGCAGGAAGAGTGGCATGTACATGCTTTTCTTTTTGTTTTTTCTTGGCAGGCACTGGTTCCAGTACCTGCTCCGAGGTCCTCTTATTTGTATTTTTGCCATCTCTGGACTGAAGGGTCCCCCCATTTGGGCACCCCGGTATCTGTACCATCTTTACCATGCCTGCCTGATGGCTAAGCAGCTTTATCCTTTTTAATCCGTCCCCTTTGACAGACTTGCTGTTTATTTTTTTTTATTTAAAGTTTTATTACATTTTCAAGGAGACAACCTCTCTGATGTGTGCTTTCCACCATCATTAGGAATTCCCTCAATGCCTTTACTGTATTTTGGTGACATAGAGGCAGACTGAGAAGACACAAATCTCTTTTTTTTATCCCTTTTCTTTTGAGTTTTTGTGCAAAACATTTTACAGAGCTCACAACTGACAAAACTGTGATCTGGACCCAGGCACCTTAAACAAAGCTAGTGGCAACCTGCCTTTGCCAGGACCTGGAAACAATTTGCACAATTTTTAAAGCCTGTTGGTCCTGTTTGTTTTTTAGGTCTATCAGGCATGCCAAATACTACAGACCTTATAAAAATAACTATTGGGTTGAAAAACCTTTAGCTACAAAATAAATCAGTTCCAATATGATTTAACGTGGTTAATTATTTCCCCCTCACAGACTGGGAGGAACCACTAGAAAAAAAGCAGTTTGTCATTTGAAAGATAACTGAGGTTCAGTTCCCTGAAATTGGGAAATGAATGTAAAAATATTGAAAAAAACACTAAAATTAAAGCTTGGCATTTTTTTTAACCTTTTACCCAAACTGCCTTCTGTTCTCTCAAGGTGGAAACCACATTTTGAATATAACTTTCTCTGGTTCCTAGAACCAATCTGGAACAGGAGAAACTGCAAATTAAACTGAAAAACAAAAATAAATACCCTAACACAGAGTACAGAAAAAATGAACTTGAGATTGGGAAATAACAAATAAGTAAATATTGAAAGGTTTGTTGTCCATAAGACTGGAGCTATAAGTTTGGGGTGACTGGTCTCTTCAGGTGGAGAAAGAAATCTCACTAGGGGGAGCGCGACCGCAGTGCAGAGTTTGAGTTTAGCATTCTGATTCTCTAATTAGCATATGTTCTATCTCCAGGGCATCACACTTTCCCTAGAAGAATGATGCTTATTGTAAAGCATAATTGATGGATTACTGGTGTTAGAAAGGCTGTCATCTGGAAGAAGTTTTTCAATATTAATCATTATAAATTATGAAATATTTTGAAGTCAACCAGTACTGATTATTTCAAAACATTCTAGTATCTCATATTTTGCTAAGATGTTCACTGCTAGAAGCCTTGAAATTATAACGTTTTAGAGTTTTGTTTTATAGCAATTCACTTTTGAAACCTTCTCTCTGGTGCTGCCCTCATCCCAGTTGGGCCATGTCCCCAGTATTTACCAGCCTCCATTAGCCCCGGAGACAAGGCCTGATCATAGCCAAGCAGTATCATCTGCCCCTCTCCTGTGTTTAAGGGCAAGAGAATTCATGGTGCAGGAGTGGCTGGTGCTGACAGGCAGGGCCTGCCTTGAGTACTCCTGTATGCACCAGGGCTTTTCCACTTTCTGGACTCCTCTCCCCCAGGATGCCTGGTACACACGGTGCTTGAAGCACGTACAGCAATGAGTGCTTATATGGAAGCTGACCACCCTCCCCCTCCCCTGCAGTACCTCTGCTGCACTGCCACCCTTGGCCACCCAGGCACACCACCGCAGAGGAGACAGTGATCCTCCCACTCGAGAAGAACATCCCATGGGACACACAGTCCTCCTCCCAGCTAGCCCACTGATGACTCTAGCATGGTTCTTAACTTGGGTCACAGATGGGCCAGCTACCCAAAAGAAGGCATTCTATCAAACACACCATTATTTCATTTTCTGTTAGTTCCAACACTGTCACTGGGCTAGTCATTTATTGCTGGGTGATACATGTGCACCTACTAGTGGCCAACACACTCCAAAGCTGTGACATCATATCAGAACCCTTAGCTCCACCACATTCTATGACAGTAAGTTTGAATCATCAGTCATAAATCTTTCAGAGCTTTACAGCAACATAACTGAGCCAGGGTTAACTTACAAGTGAGTATACGTTAATTAATAAAAATTTAAAACTCACAGCCCTACCTTATAGGAAATGTGTACACAGCACCCACTTTACATAATCTTTTATGTGAATTAATGATTCATAATCTCTTCAGCTTTTCCCAAAAAACTTCTGCAATGGCAGCCTTAACACAAGAATTCTCTTCGAAGAACTCCGAGTAAAAAAATAATACACAAAACGATATGTGCCTGAAACAAACAGCATCAAGGTGCTTGGTAAAAAATAAATGCATGGATTCCAATCAATTTCAGTTGTAGAATATTATTTATAGAGTGAAACAATTTAGGGTGGGCCCCAGATGCAACATTGGAACTAACAGAAAAAGAAATTATGGTAAGTCTGACAGAATTTCCTCTTTCTGTGTTGTTCCATGTTGTGCACACAGGAAAAGCCTCAAGCACTCCTGTATGCACCAGGGCTTTTCCACTTTCTGGACTCAGGGGCGGGCTCAAACGAAAACCAGAAGCACAGCAAAAGAAGCCTGCACACCATGGCGGAGTACTATCAAATTTAATTTATTACTTACATAGCGCAACATCCAAAAAAATGCATAAAAATGCCACAGTCCGTACACACTCACCAAACAGTGACCAAAACTCCCTTTATATATTCGATGCAGCCAGAGTCTTCTTCAGGAGGCCATGTTGTCACTGCACTAGTTATTTGCTGTTGGGATTTATTAAGCAGTACCCACAAAAAAGTATCTGAGATGGGGAGAATAATCCTTCAGTTTCAGCTGCCTATTGCTTTACAGCCACATGAAGCACCTTATGTCCAACGGTTGCATCAGTGGACCTCTGAGGGTCCAATCTGTAAGTTTTATAAATATGTACAAGGAAGAACAGGGTCCTGCCTTGCACAGGTCAAGAGCTGAGGCTTCTACACAGGAGGCTGATATAGCCCCTGTTGAATATGCTTTGATTAAAGCAGGCAATGACACATTTTTAGTCATATACTGTAGCCTTTTGCTATACATCTTCTGACCTATCTAGAAAAGATCACCTTGAAAGACTTTTGGCCTTTTTTTGCAGTTCCAGTTAGTACAAAAAGGCTATCAGATTTCTGAAAAAAATGTTTTTATAAGGTATGTCTTAACTGCCCTGCAAACGTCTAGCTTGTGCAGCTGCCTTCTTTAGTTATCACAGGCTTTGGCAAAACGAAGGGAGACTGACTTCTTGGTTTACATGAAATTCAGTAGGAACCTTAGGAAGGGAGGTAGGGACTGTATGAAATGATACCTTATCCTGAAGAATGGAAGATCATATGTGGTTCCTTGCAGGAGAGTGCCTGCAGCATTCCTATCCACCTGGCAAAGCAAACCGTTACTAGAAAACATATTAGGATGGACAGAATGTCCTCTGAAACTTCTGACAGAGGTTCACATGCAGTATCACAAACTACATTAAGGATCACATTAAAATTCTAAGGGGGAAATGGGGATCTAAAGAACAGCTTTGTTTTACTGGGAGCTCTACAAATCAACTAATATCAGAGTGCAAACCTAGAGGATTTCCTTCACAAAGACAGCACTGCTTCCAAAGCTGAGGCCTGTACCCATAAGATACTGAGGACCAGATCACTGTCTGCCCCCTCCCGAAGGAAATCCAAGATCTGGAGCACAGATTTCTCTCTAGGTTGAAAACCTATCTAAGTGACACAGTACAAAAAAGTCAACCACACTCTCTCATGAGCTGCTGATATAAAATGCTTTCTTGAAGACATGAAGGTATCAACCAGTTTCTCACAATATCCTAGTCTGAGAAGCCTTGCCTCTCAGGAGTCAAGCTGCCAGCTGGAGCACAGCCGGATTGGGATGAAACACCAGACCATCACACAGAACACTGTGCTGCTGAAGGAGTCAGAAGGGCTCTTGGATCGCCAAACTGACTAACTCTGAGAACCATGGCTTTCTTTTGACCACTCAAGGACCACTAGAATTTCACCCACTGTGTGATTGATGAATCTTTTCTTTTCTGGGACCACTCCAGGAGCAAGGGATATGGCTGGAACACATACGTCTTGCTGAAAATCCACAGTTAAAACAGAGTATCCTGTTACTTCTGCTACTGGACATCTGTATGACACCCAGTGGTGCTCTGCAGTCACAGCTGAGAGGGACATTAGCACAGCCTACATGCCAATCTGCTGATAAGATGGGTCTCTGGACCTGAAGTGATTTTGGAAACGAACTTAAACAGTTGACCTGAAATAAACTCACATGTGTGCTCTACAGCAACCTCGTGTGATCCAATATCTGAAAGTCCACGTTTGTATGTCTAAATGAGGTGTGAACACCCAGGTGCCACAGAAACATAAATGGTCATTATAGGGGGCTTTTCATCGAGCCGTGCTAATAAAACCCTAGGCAGGGAAGGGTCCCGGGTTATGCTCAGCCCTCAGGGGGACACCTAGAGGACAGTGGCTACATAAATAATAAGACATGCATTTATAGTGACAGTATTCATTTTATGTACCAAGGTGTTCGTTTTACTTGTTTTTTTACAAAGTGAAAAACTATACTGTGACTAAAATGACATCATGCTGTTTCCCCCAGATGCCATAGCTCTGAGAGCTCCGTAGAAAAACAGTATTGACAAGAACACAATTTAGTGTCACGCTTCCCCACGATTGTTTTAAATGAAGAATATTTTGCTATAAATAAAAATCGCACAAAGTAGATTTTAAATTCCCCTTGATCATTCCGTTATCATATTCCTTAGGGTTGTAGCCTTTTTTCTGCTAAATAAAAGTTTAATTTGAAATCAAAGTTCCATTTCACAAAAATCCTTTTCACATTATTTATAACATGTTTATATGCACGGTTACTGTATCTCTGATCGCTACCAGAATGTCTTCTGGGAGTCCCTTGGATGCCAGAACTGCTTAGCTTCACTTCACATTCTTCTCAGTCAAGGAACTTACAGAAAATGTCCCAATAACCATTGGAGATCAGTAACTGTAAATAAAAACACAGATCATTGACTACATGTATCACTAACAACTGTATACAGGGAATATTACACGGGGCAACCTGTGATAGCAAAACTATCTTTTGGGCCACCCGATGACCTGGGGGTAACACGGTTCACTCCCGCACCCAGGCAGCCAAAGAGGCTGGGAAGCACTGCCACATGGCAGCAATCCCAGCCAGGGAGGCACGGCACTGGGTTTCCACCACTGCAGCAACCCCTGTGGTGGGCTACAGAACTAGCCTCCTCTATAAGGGCACTGGTGCGTGCGTGCAAGGCCTGCTGGGGCACCGTCCAGCATCAGAAGGAGGTGGAGGGGATTCAGGACAGGTTGAAAGTCCAGAAAAACCTCCATGTCTCGCGACTATCTGTAAGATGGCTGCCAGTACTCTCAGGTCGCACTCCATGTGAATCCCCACTGGTCAGATGGTGGAGAAGCAGCTGATGGTGCTGGGAGGTTGCCAGACTAGACTGAAGGTCAAGCGGAGGTGGCAGTCGAGGAGCAAACAGCTAAAGGAAGAAAAAATATATCTTTTATGGGTAATGCTTGACCCTTTAACGCATAAGTGGTGAAGCCAGGAGTAAGGACAACTGGGTCAGGTAGCATGAGTAGCAGATATTTTTAATAGCATCATAGGTAGACCCATGTCATATTTGATGCATAAAACAGGTAGTTTTACTGTCTGTTCTAATCCTTTAGAAGAAAATCTGTTCCTAAGGTGAGTAACTTTTTTCTTCTAACTACAAGAGTCATAACAGCCTTGTAACATTTGTAGAGACTCTAAGCAGTACTTTAAGATAGAGGGTTTTACAATTACTTTGTGAACAGGTTCTGAAGAACAGAAATCCCAATTATTAATTCAATTAATTATTCATGCGCTTAACTAGCTCATTGATTGGGTGCCGTGCCAGGCTTAAGTCTCTTAGAAATGTCCGGCACAGCAGTCGCGCAGCACAAAACGAAAAAGAGCAAACCCCCCCAAAAAATGCTCAAAAAAAGGTCATTACTGTGATTAGACTTATAATTACAATAATGACCTCAGAGCTGTTCATTTCCGTCGATTAATGACTGGTTGGATGGGGTTCGCCCTCGGTTGTGCCACGGACTACCATCCCCCCCCAGCCAGTTGTTAATCTCCAGGAAATGACCAGCTCTTCGGTCACTATTGCTTAAATCTAGCATTCTCTCTTGCATGTGTGTCCAGGCAAAAATGAGATGTGAAAGTATGTACTATGGACCATGTTGAAGGTTTACACATTTCTTCCACAGCACATTTCTTCTTTCTGCCACTGATGTTACTGTACTTCTAGTGCAGTGTGCTTTTATGTCATCTGTGAGTACTTTCCCTGCCTTGGGACAACCAAAATATATGGTGAACACTATCCACCTTGATATGGACTGTTTAGAGGCTAGATGTCCTTGTGACACCTCTCTGTTTGCGACAAACAAGTGTTTTCTCTAATATCTGATGTCCTCTGTTCTGGACTTGTAGAAATTGACATCTAATAGATGAGGTTTCCTCTCCCTTTTATTGGGATAAAGCCTTAGGAAACACACTGGCAAGGTGGCAGTCTGACTCAAGATGGAATTCTGAGACCACCTGAGGGTGGAATAGCAAGTTTGTCCTTAAAACCACTTTTTCTCCATGAAAAATCAGGTATGAGGGATCAATGAAGAGTGCCCGAAACCTGCTAACCCTCTTGACTGACGTAACAGCCACCAAAAAACGTGTTTTCCAGGTGAGATACTTTAGCTCACTTGTGGCCAAAGACTCAAAAGGGCTGGACATTCACTGAGTAAGGACCATTTTAGGGGGTACAAAGCTGACATAGGCTTCTTAGCAGGAGGATAAATATGTGAGAGGCCTTTGAAGAATCTCCTAAACACTGGATGTGCAAACAAGCATTCTGCGGAGACCTTGGACCTATATGCAGAAATCACTGATGAATGCATCATCAAGGAAGCTGGCTTTAAGCCCAGGCACTTTAAATGTAACTCATAATCTAAGACTAGTGAATTATCTTCATTCTCAGTTGAACAGAAATTCTCCCCACACCAGGACTAAGAATCTTTTCCATTCTGAATTATACATTTTTTTGTGGTTGTCTTTCAAGCCACCGTAAGGATGTGTAGCACCTGGGTAGAGAGATTATATTCTGAAAACTCTATATCCTTAGGAGCCACACATTTAGGTTAAGGAACTCCAACTCTGGGAAGTTCATCTGACCCTTTTAAGACCGTCATATTGTCTTGACACAGGAGTAGTGTGTGAGCCCTCATGGACATCTGGAATAGCAGTGAGCACCATGGCTGTCTGGGACAATCTGGTGACACCAGGATCATGGTTCCTTGTTCCACACTTACTTTCAGAAGCACTTTCTCTATCAAGGGAAAAGGTGGAAAAGCAGAAAGGAACTGCCTCCCCAGTGCATGCTAAGAGCATCTTCCTGGACTGTCCCCAGACATGAGGCTCTGCAGGTGAATAATGGTAACTTGTGGTTCTTCCATTGGGCAAACAGATTCACTTCTGCATCACCCCATTTCCTGAAAACTGGACACAGCACAGTTTGTTTCAGGGACCATTTGTGTGTGACGTGGCCCATCCTGCTTAGTGAGTCTGCTAGGACACTGTACTTTTCTGCCACATGGACTGCAGAAATATTTATGAAGGGGGAATAAGCTAGATTCCAAACGTTTAGTGCTTGACTGAACAGTTTTGAGTGTCTTGTACCATGTGCTTGTTCATCTAATACATTGCTGTAGTACTGCCTGACCTTATCTATTAAACCGTTCATCCCTGAACAATGTTGAGAAGGATTTCAGGGAGAAAAACACCACTCTAAGCTGCAGCAGACTAATATATTCCTGTCTTTCTGCTGGGCTCCATTCGGTGTTCTGAAAAATCTGTCCCCACCCTAAGAGGGAGGAAGTTAAGGTTAAAATTACATTGTGCAGTGCTGGTAGAAAATTAGCCCCTTTTTCTTAGGTGCTGTATTTATCACCACTGAAAAAGGCTTAGGAGCCATTTTTGAACTGGTGTCATTGCAGTCAGAGGATGTCCGAGCAGAGACCGGCATTCTTTCAGATACCACTGAACTGCCCTCATGTGCTGCCTTGCCCAGTACCACAGAGGCTGAAGGTGACATGACGCATAACATTCTAAGAAAAGCTTGTACCGATCTGCTCGTCCCCAAATGGAAGAAGGCCACATACACTGAATCAGAGCTTGGACCCTTTCCTGTGGGAGAAAAGTCCTCACTTGAGCTGTCTCTAGTCCTGCTCCAATAGGTTCTGTGTGGGTTTCAGATTTGATTTTTCTGAATTCAGGATGAACCCCACTTTTCCCATCATGAGTATAGTTTGCCTTGTTGATGACAGGGTTTCTTCCCTGTTTTTCTCACATAATAAGCAGCTGTCTAAGTATGTACAGACTGTCATTCCATTTCTTCAAAGTGCTGCTGCTACCTACCATGCACTCTGTAAACACTCTTGGGGCAGAGGTCAGACAGAAGGGCACTGCCCTGTACTGGTACTGACTCATATCTACTTTGAAGCATAGGTATTTTCTGTGGCTTGTTCTTATTGGAATGTGGAAGTAAGCATCCTTTAGATCCAGTTAGCAAAGCCAGTCCCCTTGCTGTAAAGATGGGATTACTGTTTGCAAGGTGGCCATTCTGAAACTTTCCTTTTTTATGTGTCTATTCAGACACCTTAAACAGGAGTATCGGTCACAACTCTGCTCATTTTTTCTTTGTAAGAAAGTACCTTGAGAAGAACTTGTTTCCTCTTTCTTTTGCTCACATTTTTCTCCACAACATTCAGAGCTTGCAGCTTTTGAACGTCACATTTTAGTTGCTGCATCTCTTCTGGTGAATTTGGCTTACAATTTCTTAAATTCTTGTTTCAGACTTGTAATAAAAGACAAACTCAACAGACTCAACACTAAACCTGCCCTCACAATTTCCAGCATCCATTTGTCTGTTGTGACAGACTGCCAGTGCTGGAAGTGATGAGACTGGTACCCCCCCCCCGCTGGGATTTGAGGTGTGAGTTAGTTTTTGTTTGTGGTGGAACTGGGGCTAATGCCTGCCTCTTGCCACTTGCACCTCAACCTTTATTTGAACCTCTAGACACACTACATGGTTGATGGTGGTACTGCCTGTGACCTAAAGGTAGGCAAGCAATGTGAGAAGGCAGTAAGGAGGGCTGGAGGGATACTGGGATGTATAGGGAGAGGCAACACCAGTAGAAAACAGGAAGTTGTTATTCTATCTGGAGTACTGTGTGCAGTTCTGGAGACCCCATCTCCTCAAGGACATACAGGATGGAGGCAGTCCAGAGTAGGGCAAATAAAATGGTGCAGGGTCTGCACCAGAAGCCATATGAAAAGAGACTAAAGGAGCTTAATATGTAGACCCTCGAGGAAAGGAGGGAGAGGGGGGACACGATAGAAACATTTAAGTACCTCAAGGAATCCAAGAGGGTAGCATCTTTCAGAAAAGAGATGTGCAAGAAAAGGGGCACAATTTGAAGATGGGGGATGGCTCAGGGGCAACATGAGGAATTTTTTCACAGAGAGTGGGTGGATGCATGGAGCGGCCTTCCCGAGGAGGTCATGGGGTCAAAAACAGTGGGGGAATTCAAGAATGCATGGGACAGACATAAAGCAATTCTTGTGGGGGGGGTAGGAGGAGGTAGACTGTTAGTTAACTAGGATCTGCAGCTTATCCAGTAGGTAAGCAAATGGGCAGACTGGGTGGGCCAAGTGGTTCTTATGTGCCGTCAAAGTCTATGTTTCTATGTTTAGTACACTCTCTCCATGTCTCCTTTGTCATAAGGTCTGTAGTAGCCTCTGGACTTTTCTTTTTCTACAAGGTTTAAAATAAGTTTTGTTTTTATCAACCTTATTCATGAAGCTCTCTGTCTGATCCCCAAAGAGAGATGTACTGTATTTCAAATGAGAAGTCAGCTGCTTTATTCTTCAGACTCACAGATAAACCTGGGGTTCTTAACAACTATGCATACTTTCTGGTAGACACTGTGTGTGCCAGGGCTCTGGCTGCTGTATCATTTAGGTCCACAGCCATTTGAAACTGGTGTCTGGCTGTATCCAGGCCAGCTTTTATAAGCTGCAATAATTCAACCTCTCCTCAGAGGGCGGGTTGCCACAAAAGGGTAGCACAGCTTTCCAGAGTGCTTCCTAGTAATGTTTTTTAAAACTCGAAAATGCTGCCTCCCTCATGATAAGGGTGGTAAAAGAGTTGGATTTTTTCCCAAAGTTTATCAATTTTCCTCCACTGCTCCCCCAACCCCACCCCACCCCCGTGGCAGGGCCAAGAAGGGGAGAGCTGTCCACCCCCACCTGGATCATTATTCAGCAGTGGGTTAATGGTTTTAGGTGGCATCGTGGATAGGGACGGAGCGGGCAGGAAGTCATGGAGCCAAGATTGACGTCTTTTTCTGTGTTCTCTTTCCCCTGACCCCAAGGCCGTGGCAGCATGTAGGCGTGCATGTGTGGAGGCTCGCACATGACTCAGAACTGTGGCCCCCTCCCTACTTGGCACTTGGACACCGCACTATCCCCCAGGCCTCCACCTGGGGGCATTCAAGGGCCAAGACATCTGCCCTTCTCATCCGGGAGAGGACAGCAGTCCTCCAGATGCTCAATCCTCTCCCTCCCCAGCCAGACCCCAGCAATCCAAACTCATTCCCAAGCTCAAGTCACTGATGTGGCAGGAGGTAAGAGATCAGAAAAACAGAGCCTCAGCCTTCCATGCCACTGGTCCAGCTCCATTTTACTCATCTCTTTAAAAATGTCACAAATGGGAAAACAGATGGACGGCTTGGTTATTGTTTAACTCCACTCACCATCTGAACTTTATCCCATAGGGATCAGAATTGGTGAGGAGATTGCTGGGCAGGGTCAATCAGTCCCTTCTGGTATTATCTCCTTTACTTTTTGGTTGACAGGATGTGCGGTCTCCCTCGTTCACCTGGTGCTTCCTCCTGCTCTCGCGCTCTCTCTCGTCACGTTCCTTTTTTCTTTCTTTTTTCCTTTATGGATGCCAGTAGCTTTATTGCTCAGAATTTACACGATTGTTTTTGAAGGTATGGTGTTTAGCTTCATATTATGTACCACTTTAAACTTACTTTAAATAAAAAGTTTTTTGTTTTAAATATCACAAATGGGGATACTCACTCATTCTGTAGAAGTCAGTTCCAACATGCTTAAAGGACATGTAAACAGGATGTTTTATGCCAGCAGTTGTTTTGAGCCCATGTTAGCAAACATGCTAGATTTTAGACTGATTTTAATGGTTCTCTACTTTATCTCCTTCATTTTCATCTAATTTTGGTCATTTTTCCACAGGTGCTTCACTGAACCACAATCTCCAACAAGCAGCTGAGATCAGACATGCTGATCCAGCTCGAGCAGATTAGTGTGACATCAGCGGTGAGAGTGACATCCATTGCCATCATTCACTGAGCACTGGAAAATCAGCAGACAAGGCGCCAATTTTAAAAAAGTGAGCCGCGCTGTTTACCAGAGTGGCAGAAGCAAAGTAGGAAATACAAGTCAGTCTTTGCAGTTTTTACAGAACAAATAGGGTTTCTGCTGACATGCATCTGAGTGAGTCAGACACTTAGTAAATTCACTTTCAAATTTAAATTCACATATTCAACTGAAAGCCGGCCCGGTGGCGCTGAAGGTTGAGGCACTGGACGCCATACCTCACACAACACTGGTGATCCGGGTTCGGGAATGGACTCGGGACGCTGGGGACTGGCAGGGGAAGGAAAAGATCGAGCATCCGTGGGACTGCTCTCCTCTCCCGGGGTGGGTAGCAGGGTAGCATCGATCGGCAGTGGCACCCGGTGGAGACCAGGAGCACTGCATGAGTGATGCATTCAGGGAACCACCAGAAAAACGGAAATGGTACCACGACCGGACGGATGGCGGCTGCCGATCCTCTGACACCATTCAAGCCCTAGAGAGCCATGTCCGCCTCAGCAGCACCCCGGGGCCAAGTAGTTGCACTGGCCCCTGCCACCGGCGCCTTCCTCTTGGAAGAGAGGGACCCATCCGGTGAAGGGTGATGCCGGATTACCCTGGGGACTGCTGCCATTTGAGGTAAGAGGTTTGATAGGGGTAGAGGTGGGTCGGAGACCTAGGTGGCTCGAAGGAGTGGCAGAGTCGTAGAGCGCGTTGGGGAGTAAAAAAAAAAAAAAAACATATTCAATTGAATATGTTGGAAAGAAACATTCTCCAATAGCACTCTCAGAAGTCCGAACATTCCATTACAAAATGGCTACCTGAGAGGAACTGAGTTACACTCGGAGCAGGAATTTCAAAGCATTTTGTTTGACATGAGTCCCCACTGCATCAGACTTTATTTTTTTTCTAATTTATTGTTTATGTCCGGCATCTCCAGCCAGCTCCCCAAACTTCCCCAGCACTTGCCTCTGTTCTCTAAACACCCTCCTTCCATCAGCCCACAGCTCAGTTTATTCCCCGAGGCAAGGCACTGGGGTTGGGATGCATGCCCAATCACATGTGATGTCAGGTGATGAAGGAGTCAGCTGGGATCATCTCAGATAAACAGGGGTCACACAGGAGCCGATGCCAAAATGGAGCTTTTACCCCAGTCTTCATCTCCCCCGACAGTGTAGGCACACACACGGGACCAAGACACATGCGCATGCTATGCGTGCTCACTGCGAGTCCCTGACCTATGTCCTCCCCTTCCACTAAACATCCTTTAGCTGCACTGCCACCTGTGGTTACCTAGGTGGCAGTATCGCCGCGAGGCCTGCATCCCTCCATCCTTGGAGGATGAGTGCATCCGCTGGAGCACTCCATCCTCCCCTCTCGGCCAGACCTCGATGACCCAGGCTTGTTCCCGAACCTGGGTCACTGCTGTCACGAGTGGTATCACAACCACTGCACAGACAGGCCAGCTCCACTGCGTCAGACTTTCGACACAGAGGACTTGCATCAAATAATAGTGATTTTCCATTGATGTGACTGAGATACAGTCCACTTGACCAGAGTTCTTCAGTGTACTGTGCATCTAATGAGGGGCCTCTAGCATGCATTTTTCAGGTTGCTTGCACTTTCGCTTCAATGAGAGCTACCGTAAAGTACATCCATTTGCTGCAAAACTTGCCAATGTTTGAAACTACAGTGTAGGCATGTCAAACGGCATAGGTGCAGCTGTTGTGCCAAAGTCCATGGGTGCAGCTGTGGTTAACAGTCACTGCCCCCCAGTTTGAAACTCCTGCCCTTGATGTATTTCTGAAGGAACAGACAGCAATGTCCGCATTTCAAGACTGTTGTCTTATAGCATTTGAAAACTTGCACAGCATTTCACATCTGCTGTATAGCATTTTAAAACTGTTGTTTTACAGCAATTCAAAACCACTGTTAAATGCCATACAGTACCATCAACTGAAGAACATTTCAAATTGTATGTAATTGTTCTTAACTGCAACTGTAATTATCTGTTGTGTATTGTCTCAGGATGTCCCGTAAAACAAAACTTCATTCTCACTGGACCTATCCTTTATGTTGCTATTGTAAATAAAAGAAATAAAATTGTAGAGCTTGAGGCCCATGCAAAATGCTTTGAACAAAGAGAGGAAACTGTATCTATGCAACCTATTTTTAAACATTTGCAATACCACTGTCATTTTTAATTTGATAGTTTCATAGCAAAGCAGCTGCTTTAGGTTACAAAAACATGTTTATGGAAGATTTTAACTGTCAAGATATTGCCATTTTTAAGAAGTCCCATTAAATAAAAAGCATCCAAAGAGAGGAAAATGAGTTGTTGTTTTTTCTCCATAATATTATTAGCCTGAGAGTACTGAACATCTGACCAGGTGGGGCTGGCAGTGGTGCACTGTGCTGCCACACAGGAGCCCCAGATTTATGTTGCAAGCGCAACCTCTCACGCCTGGCCGGTGGAGTCTGGGACAGAAACATAGATAATGATGGCAGAAAAAGACCACCAGGATACCAAGTCTGCCCATAATACCCTGTCAAGCCCTGGGATCTACTGCTCATACATGGGCCTGCTCCTCACTATCCACCCTCATGCTCCCCTCCCTACTGCAACCACTCTGAGTAACCACTATCATGTTTGAACAGAGTAACAGGCTCAGTTAGGGTGTCAGATTCGGGCAACTGCCTGCACCGAAGTTCGTGCCGTTCTGACTGCGGCTCTTGCTCGGGCTAGGGCTCTAGGTCAGGCTGCGGCAGATGCTTACACTTTGTTTTGCACTCTCTGTAACTGCCCTCATCCTGAACTGCAGGTACCACCCCATCTGAAAATGCAGTCTCCCAGGCGGCCTGTTGCTCAGGCAGCATTTGAGACTCAAGCATGGTCTCAGGCTGGAGCTGATGCCTTGTCTTGTTTTTTTTTCTCCTTTTTCTTTTATGACTGCCCTCAGTTGCAGGCTCAAAATCAGCTTCTTGTTCAGGCAGAATCTTGGACTCAGGCAAATGCACAGGAATTCATTCGAAAGAGTCTCCCCCCTCCTGCATCCTGTTCACCACTGCAAGGTACTAGTAGGTCTCTGCCATGTCACCGCTCAGAGTTTACCTACAATGGCGGTAAGACTGATGGGCCTGTAACTTCCAGGTTCTGCCCTGTCCCCTCCCTTGTGGAGCAGTATCACATCTGCTGTCCTCCATGCACTACAGAGAGAGCGCAGACAGATTCCATAGATGTCTGCAGGACTGAAATCCCTGCTTGTGCCCACAACTCTCATGGTCATTCCAGTACTGAATTCCCCTTCTTCCCACTCTCCTCTTTTCTTACACCAGCCTTCCCTTTACTTATCCATTTGCCCCTTGCCACACACACTTGTTTCTCACAGTCTGTTTTCCTTTTGCTACTCATGTAGTCATACACATTGTCTCAGAGTTGCTTTACGTACTAGGAATGTGAGCCCTGCTGCTGGTCCCTTTCTGTGCAGCCCTATGCTTTTGCTTACCTGCCCAATCACAGCTGCCCCTACTTTACATACTCCGCACATAATTATTTGTCACTGTTGTACTACGCATTCCCAGGCACCCTTTGTGTTGATGCCAAATTGGAGTTCGGTGGAAGTGCCGAAAACTATAGTTTCAGGCAGGCAGCCAGTAACACTGTGTGCTGCTACAGAGGAGAGGAAAGTGCTGTGTGTGCGTTATGCAGCGGTAGCCCTCCAATGCCTACAGCAGGGCAGTGATTTCAGAAGATGGGAGAAGATGCAGGGGGATTTCGGAAGGTTTTATTTAACAAAATGATATTTATTTTACTGACTGCTGGTGGTGTAGGGCACAGAAATCCATCTTTACTGCCTCTGTGTGAGCCATGCCAGCCACTATCAGTCAGTCAGAGGCTGAAAAGTGCAACAGATTGCTCTGTTAGACACTAGGGGCTGGACTTTCAAAGACTTGCATCATGATTTTCATGCAGTTGCATTACTCTATACATGACTGTTAAACCATAGAAATCACAGTCTAACTTCATGTTGTAGGTGCCGCGAGATGCGCACCAAAAATGACGCATGCATCAAAATAATCATTCACACATCAAAATAATCATGCATGCATCAAAATAATCATTCACACATCAAAATAATTATGCATGCATCAAAATAATCATTTACGCATCAAAATATTCACGCATGCACCAAATAATCATTCACGCATTAAAATATTCACGCATGCACCAAAATGATCACACACGCATCAAAATAACCACGCACACACCAGATAATCCTGCACACATCAAAATAATCACACACACATCAAAATAATCACGCACACACCAGATAATCATGCACACATCAAAATAATCACATATGCATCAGAATAATCATGCATGCATCAAAATAATCATGCATGCACCAAATAATCATATACATGTCAAAATAATCAGGCATGCATCAAAATAATCATGCATGCATAAAAATCATTTATGCATCAAACATATGCCTCAAAATAATTATGCATGCCTCAAAATAATCACACATGCATCAAAATATGCACACATGCTTTTTTTTTGTTCTGTGAAGTGAGTAAAATGTTCCATGTGTCAAAATGTTTGTAAATAGGGCACAAGCATTTTGGTACATTTGGCATGATGCATGCTATATCCAATACAGAGACGTGCTCCTACATCAAGTTTTGAAAATCCATTCCTAAGTTTCTCCTCACTCAGTGGGGTGATGTGATGCAATGCGATGTTATGTGATGCGATGTGATGCAACGTGATTTGATCACGGTCTGTTAGTGGGGTGTGGCCAGTTGGTGTCGCTCTCACTCACCTCCCTCAATCTCCTGTCTCCTAGCAGGTCCTGCAGCATTCAGCAGTGTGTGGGCAGCTAACAATCATCGAGAGCAGGAGCAGGAGGAAGAAGTATAAGAGAAGGAGCAGGGAGAAGAAGTATGAGAGGAGCGACAGGGAGAAGAATATGAGAGAAGGAGCAGGGGGAAGAAGTGTGAGAGGAGCAGCAGGGAGAAGCAGCATGAGAGAGGGAGCAGGGGGAAGAAGTGTGAGAGGAGCAGCAGGAGAAGAATGAGAGAAGGAGCAGGGGAAGAAGTGTGAGAGGAGCAGCAGGGAGAAGCAGCATGAGAGGGAGCAGGGGAAGAAGTGAGGAGGAGCAGCAGGAGAAGAATATGAGAGAAGGAGCAGGGGAAGAAGTGTGAGAGGAGCAGCAGGGAGAAGCAGTATGAGAGAGGGAGCAGGGGGAAGAAGTGTGAGAGGAGCAGCAGGGAGAAGCAGCATGAGAGAGGGAGCAGGGGGAAGAAGTGTGAGAGGAGCAGCAGGGAGAAGCAGCATGAGAGAGGGAGCAGGGGGAAGAAGTGTGAGAGGAGCAGCAGGGAGAAGCAGTATGAGAGAGGGAGCAGGGGGAAGAAGTGTGAGAGGAGCAGCAGGGAGAAGCAGTATGAGAGAGGGACAGGGGAAGAAGTGTGGAGGAGCAGCAGGGAGAAGAATATGAGAGAAGGAGCAGGGGAAGAAGTGTGAGAGGAGCAGCAGGAGAAGCAGCATGAGAGAAGGAGCAGGGGAAGAAGTGTAGAGGAGACAGCAGGAGAAGCAGCATGAGGAGAGGAGCAGGGAAGAAGTACAAGAGGAACAGCAGGGGAAGACATAGGAGAAGGAGCAGGGAAAGAAGTGTGAGGGAGGGAGAAGCAGCATGAGAGAGGGAGCAGGGGGAAGAAGTACAAGAGGAACAGCAGGGGGAAGACATATGAGAGAAGGAGCAGGGAAAAGAAGTGTGAGAGGAGCAGCAGGGAGAAGCAGCATGAGAGAAGGAGCAGGGGGAAGAAGTGTGAGAGGAGCAGCAGGGAGAAGCAGCATGAGAGAGGGAGCAGGGGGAAGAAGTACAAGAGGAACAGCAGGGGGAAGACATATGAGAGAAGGAGCAGGGAAAAGAAGTATGAGTGGAGCAGCAGGGGGAGGAAGTATGAGAGAAGGAGCAAGGGGAAGAAGTACGAGAGGAGCAGCAGGGGAAGAAGTATGAGGGGAGCAGCAGGGGAAGACTTTTGAGAGGAGAAGCAGGGGGAAGAAGTAAGAAACTCAGGAAACAGTGACACTCAGATTCAAGCAGAAAATGCTGTATTCAAGCAAAGATGATTTGACCCCCCCCAAAGACTCCACTGAGTCGAGACGCACGGGGTCAGTGCTGGAAGTACTGAGCTACGCTGTTTTACTTTTGTTATTTGAGCAATTGTGAGCATTTTTGTCAGACTAATTCATCTCTGCTTGAATGCAGCGTTTTCCGCATGAATCTGTGAGTGCCACTATTTCTTGACTGAGTTGCTTATGCATGGGCTGGCTGCCTGTTTTTAGTGAGCGCCAGGACCTTTCGAGCTGCATCGCGGATTCACCTTGGTTGTTGTGTTTGAAGAAGTATGAAAGGAGGCGCAGGGGGAAGAAGTATGAGAGGCACAGCAGGAGGAAAAAGTACGAGAGAAGCAGCAGGGGAAAATCGACAGGAGCAGCAGGAGGAAGAAGTATGAGAGGAGCGGGGGTACCAGAGGCAACAGGGAAGAAGTATGAGAGGAGGCGGGGGGGAACAGAGGGCAACAGGGGAAGAAGCACGAGAGGAGCAGCGGGGGAGTATGAGAGGAGCAGAAGGGGAAGAAGTACCAGAGGAGCAACAGGGGGAAGAAGTACAAGAGGAAGAGGAGCCTGCATTCCCATCCCTAGCATGTCATTCTACAGTGCAAGGGGGGGAAAACATTGATTTCACAGTCACCACCTAATTCCTGATGAAGTACTTCCCACCACCAGCAAACTGTCACTAAAAAGAACAGTTATGTAAGAACTTATCGTAACAGTAGATCTTCAAGGGGATATCAGTTATCAGGTCACACCATAGGAACTTCACCGTCAGTGAAGCAGGATCCACATGGAAGATTTTCCAGCAGTACCACTGGGGCCACTCACGCCGACGTCATCTGCCAACGTCACCAACCCTATAAAGGTGTAAGTGGC
The DNA here is from genome assembly GCA_016271365.2 of Neoceratodus forsteri. Classification (NCBI taxonomy): domain Eukaryota; kingdom Metazoa; phylum Chordata; order Ceratodontiformes; family Ceratodontidae; genus Neoceratodus; species Neoceratodus forsteri. The sequence continues at coordinate 967,345,141 of CM028136.1, forward strand.
CTCGCTCCCTCCTCAGTTCTTTCCCCCGGAGACTAAGGGAGCACAGCCATGCCATGAGGGAGAGAAAGAGAGGTGCCCAGGCCTGAATAAAAGGCTGGATACACCAGATAGCCAGACTGAGATGGGAACCCCAAACAGGGAGCTGGTGGGAGGGAAGGCTGACCTGAGGACTGAGATCCCCTCAAAGATCTACTGTTATGGTAAGTTCTTACATAACTGTTCAATCTTCTTCAGGGGTATCTCAGTCACTAGTTCACATCGTAGGAACAAGTCCCAAGCAGAGACAAGCAACAGCAGAACAGTGTGGGTGGCAGGCAGCCCCTAAAGAACAGCATGGCCAAAGCCTGCTCTGGTTCGAGAAGCAGTGTCCAGACTGTAATGCTTGGTAAAAGTATAGACAGTACTCCAGGTGGAAGCAGCACAAATGTCATCGGCTGAGACCCCTTTGAAGCAAGCCACAGAGATAACCATACCACTTGTGGAGTGAGCTTTAACTGCCCCTGGCAACTCTTTGCCATGCTTGTTGCACCAAAACACAATACAATGTACCAACCATTTGGACAAACATTGCTTAGAAACCTGAGCATCCTCTCTACTTCAGGCAAAAGAAACAAAAAGCTGCTTTGACTTTCTGCATTCCTTGGTTTGGAACAGATAATTCAAAATTCTATGCATGTCTAACATATGGAGCAGTGCTTCCCTTGGACTGGCACGGTCCTGAAAATAAACTGGTAGGTGGACAGATTGGTTCAGGGTAAACTCAGACATCACCTTAGGAAGAAACTTAGGATTCATGTGCAAAGACACCCTGACTCTTTGAATAATCAAATAAGGCTCCTCACACCAGAGAGCCTGAAGCTCAGAAATCCTCCGAGCAGAGGTAATAGCAACCAAAAATAACACTTTCCAAGAGAGAAAGTGTAGCTCGCAAGCCACAGCCAGCTCAAATGGAAACAGAGTCAGCTTCTCCAAAACAAAATTTAAATCCCAAGCCGGGAAAGAGGAACAGATTGGAGCTTTCAGATGCAGGATACCTCTGAGAAAGGTACAAGACACATCCAATTGAGCCACGGTACGACCACCCACAGGTTCATGAAAGGCAGAGACAGATGAAAGATGCACCTTGAGGGAGGAGTACTGAAGGCCCAAGTCCAACAGAGATATCAAGTAGTCCAGAATCTGGGTTGCAGACTGTCACAGCATCACAAACATAGCAATCCACAGTAGTGGTATGACAATATCACCTGCAACAAGGAAGCTAGACTAATACATATTTATTGCTGATGTCAAGACCTTTATTAGTCCCCTTTCTGTAGACTGCTTTATCCAAGACAGTTACTGTATTGGAGCGAAAGTAGTTTGACCAAATTCACAAACCAAATTCAAATTCATGGGTCCCAACTTGAAGCTGACCTAAATTTTCTAACTGCCTGTTGCTTTTTTTAATGCCTCCTCACTCCCTAACCTGCCTCCTTCTGCCACCTCACTCTGCCCTATAACACATCTTCCACAGGAGTTTACCCCTTAACTCTGGACGTTATGGCTTACACCCCCTCATGGTGTGGGGCTCTAGGGGTTCAACAATTCCTTGCAGAGCTCCTGCGTAATGAAGAAGGGCACCTCAGTTGATAGTGCGAGGCCTGTATAGCACTGACTTCATTCTGCAATGGCCGGGGTTCTTTCCACTTGTCTCCCTACCCATGGGACATTACAGGCAAGGAGGACAGGGTCTGCGCACATCAAATGTGCTTGTGCCCCACCACAACATGGCGCCAGCCTGCGCCACCACTTTTGGTCACCCAGGTGACAGTAAAGCAGTGGAGCACACATGCCCCCCTCCTTGGAGGAGCAGAGTGTCCTCTGGGATGCTCAATCCTCCTCCCCACAGCTGGTCCCCCCAATGCCCTACATTCATTCCTAAACCTGGTTGGCACAGCACTGTGAGTGTTACCCTGCCACTGCGCCAACAGGCCAGCCAGCGCAATGATCCATTTCCCTCACCCTTATCCCCCAGGATGCATCTGGAAACTAGCCATTCTCAGCTCAGAAGCCCTTCCTAGTAAAACTTTTAATAAATTAAAAACTGGGTCGCCTATAGTGGTCAGCAGCACTCCACTGATAGTGAGGATGACCAAACGCCACCAGCATAAGGCCCAACAACAGGAAGGCCGCTGGAGGGATCTTTGATTTGGGGGAGGTGGGCAGTGCACTTCTACCTGGCCAGGCAGCAAAGATGAGCAGAAGGAACCTCAGTTTATTGTCTCCTTTGACAAATGGGCCCTCAGCAGTGCAGCACCCACTTAGTGCTGCACTGCAGGAACCATTATACCACCAGGAACTGGACATAGACCACCACAACTCATTTCACACAGGCCACTACACAGCCAATGAACAATAATGGCTTTCTGCCAATACAAACCTAGGCAGGATTTAAATGAGTGGCCATATGGTGAAAGGCTACCAAATCATGATCAATCTACTGAGCTAGCCAGTCTCCCCTCCACCCAATTTTGAACTAATTTTGTTCATTTTCTATGTAACTTCTTAAAGCTTTGGGCTACTTTTTTAGATAGCTTATTGTTCTCTGAGACCGCCTTCCCACCCTCTGATTGGGGCCTTCCAGCACTGGGCAACTTCCCTGCTCTGTCTACTGCTACCCCCACCCCCCAGTGGAGATCCCTGTGGGGTAGGGCTTCAGTGTATACATGACCATCTATCCTGGTGGTCCAGTGTTTCTTTTTTCTGCTGCTGTTCCACCTGCCACCCCCACAATGGCACCACATGGCCTTCTGGTGGCCTTAAATGCTGCAACAATCTCCTGGGGAGAGCACCTACCTGGTCCTCCACAGGGGTCTCGGTGATGTCAGACCTGGCACCATCACCCCTCCAGGCCAGTGAAGCACTGCCATTGATGGCACTGTCTAGCAGCCTTGAACACACACCTCGAGTCCAATCCTAAACCTTGATCACCAGTATAGCTGCGAAGACGCCCTACCACTGGGCCAACGGCCACCCCCACCACTACTGCTTACTTGATGCAGAAAATATTACAAATTATTCATTTACGTACTCGTCTAAGCATTTATCAGCTGTTGCTTATCGTTTTATATTCCAATTTAGTGTTGTCTGTATATAGCCTCACATTTCTACAGCATATTCTAGATTGTTTATTACCTTTCTTCTCCCCTTTACCTTTTAAGAATTATAAAACACATTCATATGAAAAACACAATATACAAAATAAAGCTGCACTGTGCTGTATAATGTCCAGGGACAAAGATCCTGTTTCATGCAAATGGCTTAATAACAAAGAATGAGAGAAATATAAATGAAGGAAACACATTAAATATGTGTTGTGTCAAAATATAAATTTCCAAAATATTCCCTGAGGCATCAATAGCTCTTTTCGGTCTTGTGCTGAAGAGAGCTCCAGTAGCTATCAATATCTGTTTTAATATTTCACTACGGATGTACTTACTGGAGTGAAAATATCAACTTTAATTTTGCAGGTTCAGCAGTCCCGGATAAGATATAAACATACATACACGCACACAATATATATTTGTATTGGTCTGCAAAAACTGTAAGCACAATTTCCACTTGAAAGAAAACCTTTTATTAAAAAGAGAAACTCTATCATCACTGGATCAAATGATCCGAAGCTGTTTTATAGACGTTTCGCTCAAAGCTGTTTCCAACCCATGTGGCTCCTTACCAATTCAATACACTGCAGAATTTTCAGAGATGAGACGCTATATTGCTTGACCATAGTACATGGAAGGGTCTACTTTTGCCATGTTACGGCTCTTTGACCACTTTATGCCACATTATTGAATCATGACATCATTCCCCAGTGTAGGATTAAAACTTGACATTAAAGTAAGTTTTCAGGCCTTACCAGACCAGGCAACGAGGTTTCACTTTGCACAGCAGTTGCCAGAAAGATCAAAAACCAAAACTGGGAAATGAACAACTGTGAGTAACCTGAGCACCTCTGTGCTGGCATTCACTCAACTGGATTCTAGCCTTCAGTACAAGAAGGTCATAATTTTAGAGTGGAGATCACTGTGCACTGGCAACAGGGAGCCAGCACAGAGGAAATGAAAAAATATACAGATATATTAAAGGAAATTACCATCCCAGATTTCACAAGGGAAAATAAAGGAACGTTACTTACTCTCAAGTTAATCTATATCTTTATTTTTACTGCATTATATGAATGAATCATACAATAGTACTCCCAAGACATCAAGGATCAGCAATAAGATAAAATAATGTCATACAAGAATACATCACGGTACACCTGTTGTCACCTCACTTGGGGGTTTATCACCACAAAAAGCATAAGTATGCAAAATAAGTGCTCAAAGCTACCAGGTGCCATAACTATGGACTAAAACAGGGAAATCCAAAGTTTGGTAATGGTCTGTGGTGATCTTCCATAGAAACATAGACCAAGATGGCAGAAAAAGACAAGAGGTCCATACAGTCTGCCCAACTCCTCTATAATCCCTGGAACCTTCCCTGAAACCTACTGTTCCTACAGGGTACTGACCCTCCCCATCCTATCCCATTCTCCTCCCTGGTCTCATCTCCCTGGGTGACCACTATTCCTTTCATTCTATCTCATGCCTGCTTGAATCCCCTGTGTTTGCACCCACCACCTTGGCAGACAGACAGACTGTTCCAAGGTTCCACCACCCTTTCTGTAAAGAAGTACTTCCTCACATCCGTCCTGAACCTCCCTCCTGTTAATTTCCACTCATGATCACATGACCTCAAGTTGATATTCTGGGTAAATAATTCCTCACAGTTTACCTTGGTAAAGGAAAACAGTCCAAATTAGGGGGCTCCCGCCCCTGAAAGGCTTACCCTCCAGTTTAGCTTTATACACTAAAAGCGGCATTTTTCTCACACCGAAACTGAGTTTACTTTATTTGCGAAAAGTCCGTGACCTGGAAGTATGGTGGACACGTGGGGGGGCTCCATTAACTGTAATACATTTGTATTGAAGCGAGCGGTCGCAAATAAAATAAGCTTAGTTGTGGCACGAGAAAAATGCTGCTTTTAGTGTATAAAGCTAAACTGGAGGGTAAGCCTTTCAGGAGTGGGAGCCCCCTAATTTAGACTGTTTTCCTTTAATTTCTTTAAGGAACCTAAAGGTCTCTATCATATCTCCCGTCTCCAGTGAGTACATATTCAGTGCCTTGAGGCAAATGAGAAAGATTTACTTATGAAAGACAACAAGGTTTAAGCTATCCCAGTTTTGACTGATTTAAATCAGTGGATAGAAGCACAGGAATGAGTCTTATGAATATCTATGAGCATGCAGCATTTTTTTCTGTGAGCTAGAGCTTTCTATATGGTATGTCTTTGTGGCCTGGTTGAATCCCTGGCAAATGTTGCATCCCCTGAAGTTGTGGGACAGGTCCAAACAGGAAACAGAAACCGTGTGAGCATCATCCTTGTAGATATTGTAACCACAGGTACATAACCTAATAAACGTTCTTTTGACAGTGGCATAAAAGGACAATGTCAATAAGTGAAAGTAAAGTTTTAGAAAAAGAGTCGAAGAAACAATGATGTTGTTTCTCAGCAGGTCCAACGAGCAGTTGATGACAGAAGCAAAGGTTTCCGAGTGGTCCTGACACCAGTGGCTTACAGTTCCAAAGGTGTGGCCCAATGAGGAGATATCCTCAATGAAGATCACTGAAACTGTTACAAAAACAAATAATTCTGTAAAATATAGACAGAGACATGACAAACAAGACTAGAATGACATTTGCATGCAAACTGCAGTTCTGGTCCCCAATGAGCAAAGCACCATGCTTCAATGGCAGGGGACAAGGGGATCATGCAGTTGGGTCTGGTGACACTTAATACCCTGCGGGTGTGTGGATGACACTGTCAGTTGATGCTAGGCACCGGTGCTGCTGGTCTCAAAAGGTCTGCTTCCCATGACATCCAGCTACCCCATCTCTAAGACCAGAGAGTGGGATTCTATGGTGACAATTACATTCTTTTTCTTTTTTTAATCTTTTGCTTATGCCCCCTTCTGCCCCCCCCCCCATCCAACTCCATCACCCACCATCATCTCCGGGACTTAACTGGCTCTGAACCTTCCATGGACTGCCCCACCTGGTGTCCACATCCAGATTGTGCAGTGAGAGCCTAGTCCATGGTGCAGGGCTGCAATAGGCAGAGGTTTAATTCTGTCAGCGGGGTTCCATTTTTGCATTTTCTCCCCTGGACCCCACCCACCTCCCCTGATGTTAGGCAATCCCCCATCAGACCATGCACGCACTAGCGTCTCTCCATACAGGAAGCAAGCTCCCCTGCCAACCACAGGGTCAGTAGTGTGACGGAACCCAACACCATCCCTTCACTAGCAGGAGCACTCTCAGACCTTGGGGTCACCCAACCAGTTTCCTGAGCTCCTTGCCAAACTCGTGCCGGTAGCATATAGCACTACTCATTAGGCTATCACACGACCCTGAGAAGGTTGATTCTGAAAAGACAGTAGCCAAATTCCTAGCCTCAAATTATTGTTTTTTTATTACAGCCCCCACCCATATTTTGTAGTATAATTTCCAAAGAGCTGATTACAATAGTCATTTAAATCAGAAAAATACAATGATCATTAGAACCCCTGGATTTTCACACACTGTGTTCTACGTAGCTAAAAAATCACATCCCCAGCCTTTGTCTGTAGTAAAGGGAATAGTCTTAGGTTAAAGAGTCACTGACACCTCAAGAAGAATTTTGAAGAACATAATATTTGAACACAAAGCAGCTTATTTTTCTCAACAGATCTGTATTTCTTACCTCCATTATTTATTACTGAGGTCAGATGCATGAAAACAGAAGAGTTGTTCCCTAAGGGTTTATCAACTCCTATTGCTTCATCCCAACCTGATGTCATAATACTGTGCTTGTAACATTACAGTTATTCCCATGGCAACATTCTGTGATGTCACAACAGAGCTTTATGATGTCAAGTAGGGAGTCAGTTATAGAGGCAGACGAGCTCTAAGGAATGAAAATCCTGTTTTTGTGGGTATTCAGTAACAAATGATGAAGAGGAGAAATCTGTAAAAGACATGGGAACTACAAGCTGAACTGTGTCCGACTATCATGTTTTCCAAAGTTTTTTCAAAGGCGTCAGCTGCTCTTTAAAGATAGAGCTTTATTAAATACAGTCTGTATAAAATAGAAAGGTCAAATTTATAACTGAGAAGAGAGGCTCCTCTTCAAAGCCTGGTGCAACTGAAATGTATTTTGGCTGAGTGCAAACATATTACAAACTTGAACAGAGTGCTATACTTCAAATGGTTTTTGCTGTTGGCCAAGAGTTGCCTTC